>CM072876.1:2150000-2750000 GCA_036937835.1 Pampus argenteus
TTTGACTCATTTGTTCTTAAACTCCTAAACTGACCACAAATATTAGGAGTTGGTGAGTTTGGAGAAACTTGAGTGGAAAAGCAGGAAATTCGAATAAATATTGCAGAAATATTTTTTTTTACACTCAGATGAGGTGCAAAAATTCATGTATTAATAAAAGCAAAATGCAACAAACAGCAAAGAAAGTTTAATGAAGAATTTGAACCACAGATATGAATCTGAGTTGCATTGCTTTATTTCAAATTCAAGCTGCAGCAGCCGTGAACCGAGCGACCTTCATCAGGAAGGAAACGAGTCTCTCTGTTAGTCACAGTCAACATGTGTGTGGGTCATTTTTTATTCAATCTGCAGAGTCAGCAGCTGGATAACAGACCGGTGACCTTCTGACCTGCAGGAACCAATCGATGAGAATCAAAACTGCTTCACAATAAAACAATAAAAATGACAATATTCATTTCTAAAACATCTGGATAGTATTTCAATGATGGAGTCTGCATTTAATTCCTTAAGATGATGTGTCTCTTTATTAATCACATGTCAATCAATCTGAGTGGGCGGGACATTTGTAGGTGTTTCTATATACTGCACAGAATATGTCACCTATAACATTTATAGGATGTAATGAAGCATGTTGGCATATCAATTGCTTAACTCGTCTGATAATTGAATATTTTTAATATTTCACTGTGTAAAATATACGTATGAACTGAGCTTTGTGCAGTTTTACATGCAGTATAAAGTAAAGTTAGCGGTACAATGCAACAACATCCGTGTGAATTCAAATTTCAAAAAGGTGACTTCATTACAGCAGTCGACCTGCCAGCTGAACTTCATGGAAACAAGACATAAAACTCATAAGACAGAAAAAAGCCAACAATGGGATCACTTTAAGCACGTTTTATTGGGGAATAAAACCCGGCGTTTACCTGCAGTTTGTCACGTCCGTTTACGCTCTCAGTGAATGCGAGGCGTCTTGTACACTTTTCCCTTTTAGATTATGACACGGGGGGTTGTAAAATGATAATCGACAAAATACCCATTTAATGCTCCCTGTTTGTTTAATATCAACACTTATTCGTTGTTAATCCTACACAAGCTGTAAAGGAAAACTCATAAAGAGGAAAACAGGAGGCGAAGCCAGCTGTTTACCTCAAATACCCCGAAACCTGGAGCAGGATGGAGCTGCAGGAGCAGGGTGGAGCTGCAGGAGCAGGATGGAGCTGCAGGAGCAGGATGGAGGAGCAGGATGGAGCTGCAGGAGCAGGGTGGAGCTGCAGGAACAGGATGGAGCTGCAGGAGCAGGATGGAGGAGCAGGATGGAGCTGCAGGAGCAGGAGCAGGATGGAGCTGCAGGAGCAGGGTGGAGCTGCAGGAGCAGGATAGAGCTGCAGGAGCAGCAGGAGCAGGGTGGAGCTGCAGGAGCAGGAGCAGGATGGAGCTGCAGGAGCAGGATGGAGCTGCAGGAGCAGGATGGAGCTGCAGGAGCAGGATGGAGCTGCAGGATTCTCCTCCTCTTCCTCCCCCTCTTCCTCCTCCTCTTCCTCCTCATCTTCCTCTTCCTCCTCCTCCTCCTCCTCTTCCTCTTCCTCCTCTCAGGTTGAAGACGAACACACGCAGTCAGAAACATTTTAGTTTTGGCTTCTTCACAGCTGTTTCTGCTTCCAGTCTATTCAATATAATCCAATGACAACAACAATGAATTTTTAAGCCATATTATTATTATGTCTCCGACTTCCAGGAACGTTGACTCAAAGCAAAACGAGGAAGTAAACAATTTATGTTTGATGTTTTTCAGATGGGTAAAATGACATCTGCTCCTTCGTCCTCAGGTTGGATCCTCGACCACGATGTCGTTATGTCACAATATATGCTTGTACAAACACAAACAACAAACAACAAACAACAAACAACAAACATTTCTTATTCTATATTTTTATTATTGTCAACAAATTTCATGTTAATCCACGATGAATGTGTCTTTTTATCTAAGAATAATAATTTTGTTTTGGATGCACCTGCTGATGCAGCTCATTTAGTTAAAGTCCATTAACGATTATCTTTCATGTGTCATATTTTCTTTGGCCTCATGTACTTTTATTACACCGATAAATAGACACAGATTAGCTTGTATCAACCATAAGGCCCAAATAAATAACACAGGATGCGATGCAGTTGGATCTTTACTAATATAAGCTCAAACTTTCATTTTTCAATCATGTTTTTGACACATCGGCTTCATATTCTCACGTCTGGGTGACATAACGTGTAAAATGCGAAGCAGGGCCTTGCAGCTGAACTGACGCATGCCTCTTACATTGTTTCCCCGCCGCATCATGCTGGTTCACTCTGGTACAGATGCAGAGTTTGATCTGATGCCAAACTATGAGGTTTTGTTTGCGTCTCTTCTCTGTTAAGCGGTACGATACTAATAAGCAGCAGATCAAAGAGCAGCATGACGTCAAAGCCGAAATGATACGCAGTGAAATCCACCTTTAAAAAACATACAGACTGAGAACCAGTCCGTTGCTGCAGTGACTGATATTTTAAACGGTTTAAATGCTGTTAAATATCTAAACATGACTTTGGTTTTCCACCACGACGTTGAAGTTTTACTTCTTTATTGAAATATCTTGACATTTATTGGACGGCTGTGAAATGTGGGACACACATTTATGGCTTCAGGATGAAGGAAAGTCTAAAAACTTTGGTGATATTCTGACTTTTCATCAATCGTCATCATCTGGTCAAAATTTAATTTTCGTCCAATATTTTGTTTATGAACCAAAAAAAAAACCTGCAAACTATTGACGTTCCCGTCGGCCTCACATGTACTTTGTGTTTAGGGCTAATTAGCGAATGTTTGTATGCTAATATGCTAAACTAAACACAGAGACTTGAACCTGCTGAACATCAACATGTTGTTTAATGGGAGTGAGTCACTTCATCTTCTACCATAATAAACTGATTATCTTTGAGTATATCGATGGGAAGTCATAAACAGTTAATGGTATGTAATGCATTTAGACTCAGTTAATCGATGAGTCATGTTTATTGATCCCAGTTTCCCAAGATGCAACCTTAAATATCTGATGTTATCATCACCCACAACGAGCTGCAGGCGGCTTCAGTGCAGTGAGATTTCTGATGTTGTATCTGTAACGGCTGATGGATGCCGTGAATCCGACATTTCCAGGAAAACTGTGATGTCAGCGATATTTTATTTTATGGAACATTTTCTTTTCTTTTCTCTTCTGATGAGTTTTCATGATATTACATGACGACATGTCAGCTGCAGGACTGTCGGACCGGAGAGAAACACGTCAACGCTGCTCCTAATGATCAATTAACAATAATCATTTGCTTTTAATGATTGACTTTTCCTCTGATCTTTTCTGATGTTGTATGGATCAATTAATCAGTTATACAGTAGTCTTCTCTTCCTTTATACTGTGAAAGCAACAGTTTGACCAGAGTGTTGTTATTTTTATGTCCTCTCCAAGATACTTGAAAGACTAATATATATATATATATCTAAATATATACAGTATATATATAGACTAATATCTCCAAATCCTTGATCATTTGTTTACTTAAGGCTCCCTCCTTCTTCAAACTCTTGATCCAAGATAAACTACTGTTTTTTGTTGTTGCTAGAAAAGATCCGATTTGATCTATGAGGATTTTAATTTTAGCCATTTATTACATATTTTCTTGAGCAACTGTGAGGATTTAATATTGTTTGTTTTCAACATCTGCTGGAGAATCTGTTTAATCTAAACCACACACACACACACACACACACACACACACACACACAAACACACACACACACACACACAAACACACACACAAACAAACACACACACACACACACACACACACACAGACACACACACTGTTTGTCCACTATGCTTATGTTGAGGGGGTGTTGTTGTTGTCCTGATTTTTTGTTTGTTTGTTTTTTGTTGTTGTTGTTTTCTTGGCTGCATTTCTTTTTCAATTGTGAAAACTAATAAATAAAGTGGAGAAAAAAAGTATTAATTCCCTGGAAAGAGTCTGTGTTTGTTTTATTGATGCGACCAACGACTTAGCGTCCGTCTTTCTGCTATCTGACGCTGTGACTTACAGTCAGTCACCAACATGACCGGTGATGTGGTGAGATGTACGGAGGGTCATCAGGTCATCTTCTAACCAGATAAAACGCTCTGTTAGGTTGTAATAATCATCACACACCAACAAAACAACTTTATTATTTCTTAGATCATTTTCATGTTGATTAATTAGACTTTTTTTTGTCTCTTAGCGAATTTGTTTTGGTCAATAAGACTTAAAAAGATAAACCAAACATCATAAAGAAAGCCTGCCATGAGGCTGTAATGTTCAATATGTGGGAATAAAATTAATCATAAACACAACTAGAAACTGAAAAGCATCACCGCAGGACGCTGGGAATTAGAAACAAAAACTACTGTGTTAAAATCAGACATTTTGTGCTCTGGAGGTAAAAAATAACTTGATTTAAAGCTCAGTGGGTGAAAGCAAATAATCACAGTCCTTATTTCACTTGTATGGAACGGAAACTAACTAAATTAAACTCCAGCCTCTTTCTCTAAATGTCTGACAGCATAAATCCCACTGAGATAAACTGCTGTTGTAAATATTGTGGACTGAAGTGATAGTGGTTCTGCTTCTGAACAGTCGCGGCTGGTCGGACACCTCAAACTAAGCATGAATGCTGCTGCCAGACTTTCCATGAGGTCATCGCTGGCCGGCCAACCTTTCTGCTAAAAGCCTAAAAAAACAGCTGAAGGATGAGTTTTTATAGCGCTGAACAGCGACATATAAACACTCTGATCTCTGCTGAAAGCTGCTCTCCGCGTTAACTCCCCCCTGAATGCAGCGAGGTGTCATTAAACTAACCTGTATTAATTGGGGATAATTTGGGCTCCTTCTGTGCAGCCGAGAGCAGAATGAATCTCTGGTTTAGTGTTTATTAAGCAGCTGTGCTCCATCAATCAATGTGTGTCTCAATAAGTCCCACCAGGCGTCGTTCTAGTGTTTCATTATTTTCACCAAATGTGAGAAGGAGGCACGCAAGCTCAGACCTGCAGCTACCAAATCAGCAACTAACGATTTCTGTCATTATCAATTAAGCTGATTATCTTAATTGATTTATTGACGTTACATTTGCACTCTACTTCAACTTCTTTACACTGAACTTTTTGAGCTTTGTTATTCATGTACAGTTAGTCGCTGGGTCGGTGTTGAACGATGCGGGTGGAGATGGAGGACCAAACCGAACCGAAAGCATTTAGTTAGAAGGGAAGTTCCAGAGACAAGACTCGAGGGAGATGACGACCGCTCAGCCCACCCGACTGGGGACACCACAACAAGGCTCTCTCTCTCTCTGTGTCTTTCTGTCTCTTTTTTTCATTGCACCCACCCAATTTGTGTAGTGGCTGACCTAAAATTGTCTGTTGATGGCAGATGTCTGAAAGGCTGCCGGAGGAAAAAAAATAAAATAAAAAAATTAACTCAAAAGGAAATCGTTTAAACGAGGAAGCGAAGACCCCCTTTGTAACCGGAAACAACAGTGTTTATGGGAAATGTGGCCTTCATTTGTAGAGTTGTAAGTGCTAATGATACAACTGGTGTAAAACAGAGTCTAGCAGTCATCAGTTTTTATGATTTATATATCAAGATTAGTGTGGCATAAGCAGCACAAATGCCAGGATGCTGTCTTTGGTCTCTTTAATCAGATTTCCACTCAGCAGGATTGTGCGTGCAGTTTAGGGTTTATTCCCAATGACCTTCAGTCGCCTGCAGTTAGAAAAAAAACCATTTCATCATGCTCAGATATGTTTTGAATTTTGCCACCATCAAAGATCATCTTACTATTCTTTGTAAAGGCCAAGGGAGGAACTTCAAAGCTGCTGATAAGCTAACCCCACCGAGGGAACGAGCTTTTTCCGCCCTCCTCATCCCGTTCCAATTAGACCTCGGGAGGTTTCTGATTAAAAACACCAGATTCTCTGCAGTACTCGGTTCCCTTCTTTCCTTCAGAGACTTTACCAGTGTGCTGTGATCGCTGCTTCGTGTTTTCTTGACACAACTAATGAGGAAAATATGTAAAAGCTCTCGTCACTGTCATCCAAACCCTCCTATAAACCAAATCAGGCATTCACGTACTATTGAAACATTGCTCAGCAACGGATACGATCTCATTGACTTTACTCAGTGCATATTATTCCCACCTTTTAAAAAAGAAGAACAATGGGGATTATATTTAGGTGTAGAACCAGTAGAAGAACACTTCAGGCTCTTTTCATTGATGCAGGATTTTAAAAAACTCAGTTCAGAGCTGATGTGTGTGTGTGTGTGTGTGTGTGTGTGTGTGTGTGTGTGTGTGTGTGTAGGTTTTTTTTATTTTTCTTCTTAGATAATCTAAACTCTCTTCGTGGGATCGTTGCCTTATAACTGCTAGTTTCAGATGAGTCACACTCGATTAGAGATGAACTCATCTGAGCAGCCAAATGTGGGTGATGAGGTGTTTCCATGGTGGCAATCTGATGTTAACGGCATATAGATGATTAGTGAGTCTCATTTATGAGCTTTGCTATTAAAGCTTTATGTGTGTGGCAGTGATTCAGGAGTAAAATATCTGAAGAGAAAATAGTACTGAGCAAATCAGGCCAGTGGAGTTAGCTAATCAATGGCTTCTGGGTTCAGTTGTAAAAGAAAAAGAAAAGAAAAGAAAGCATTCAAAGAGTCTGAGGAAAATAACACTTTAAGACACTTTTCCCAATTTCCTGACTGCCTGGCTTTTCAAGTTTCCACTCCAGGAGGGAGGTCTCCCTCAGATATATAAAACGGTGCAGATGAGCCTGTGGCGTGCACAAGAAAGGATCATTCATTTAGAAGTAAAGAGGGCCTTAAACTGTCTACATTTCCTTTCTATTCTGCCCCACGTTACCCTGCGGTTAGCCCAAGTGGACCTGCAGGTGTCCTCCTAGTTACTCCAAGTGACCCTCCAGTCACCCCTAAATACCTCTATAATTTAGCAAAGTGTCCCTAGATGTCCAAAATGCTTCTCTAGTCGACCTAAATACCTCTCTAGTCTGTCCAAGTACCACCATAGTTGATCCTAGTTTAGCCCAGGTGACCCCCAGGTGTCTCTCCTGTCAGTCCACTTCTTCTCTAGTCCACCCAGGTGCCCCATCACCCAATTGCCAATCAATTAAGCCTCTACTCAACCCCACTAGTCTGTCCAGGTGTTGTCATACTTAGCCAGTGAGGTCTGAGTGTTTCTTTTGTTTGCCCGTTCCTGTAGTTAGCCCCCCCAGTTTGGTCCAAGTGCCCCAATAATGGATCAAATTGCATCTCTAGTCACAATGACTGCTCTTTAGCTGGCTTGTGTCCTTCAGGCCAAATGATTCATCCAAGTCCCACTCGAATGCCCCTCTAGTCAGTCAACCTCAGTGTGACCTCCGTCATCTTTGCCCACATCTCTTTCAGAGTCTTTGTATTCTCTTAAAAACAAAAGACCAAAAAAAAAAATCCACACCAGGTGTAAATTTTCAGTAGTTTTATTGAAAAATGCCTCTTCTGTTTTCAGAAATAAATAAGAAAATAAGGCTGTGGAATTCACAATCTGCAGTTAAAACATGAACCAGCAAAACCATTTTTATAGTCATGCACAGAGGTTTCGACTGCATTCGATACTGAGAAAATGACAAGAATGACAACTATATTCTGGTTAAAAACAAAAAAAAACAAAAAAAACATGTACTAAATATACACCACAGACATGCAATTTCACCTTAGGTAAAATTAGCTGTGACGGAATAAAGAAAAACTGATAAATATTAAGTCTAAAGATACAAAATGAAAGCTGTTTAACTGCCATAATGAAACTGAACCTCCTCAGAAGACGCTGAATGATTATATTTAACATACTGGATGAACTGTGACATAATAAAACAATAATCATTTGTCACCTGATGTCCCAACATTCAACTTTTCATCCCTCCACTGTCGTCGCTAGCTTTGTTACAATGAGCGCACTGTTCAACACTGCTAAGTTAATACAAACTCGATGCAAATATGTTACAAGCAAAAGAAACAGAAAGCTCACAGGTTTCATGGATTTTTTTTTTCTTCTGTTTTTCCCTTCACCTGCCACACAAATGAATATTCACATACGTTTAAAGGCATTTAAAGGTTGGTTTTTCCCAATAAGGTTGAGGTGTCAAACCCCGTTTGTTTCTGTGTATAATGTGCATATTCCAACAACAAACAGGTTGAACAAGAAACAAAAAAAAGAAAAAGAAAAAGTGAACATGTGAGCTTGTCTTATGATGTTAGCCTGTTGGGTGCCTTTCTTGATAGTGATCTCTTTCGACGCTGGTTTTGCAAATCATCCTCCTCCTCGTTGGCCGGGATTACGTGGGTGTCGGGTTCAGGTGGGTATTGGCCTGCTCGGAGATAGTGTTTGGGCCAATTGAACATGAGTTGGCAAATTCTCTTAGTTTGTCTCAGCATGCACAAGAAGAACTGGTTACATTTTAGTTTTTTTTAGTTTTTTTCTTTAATTGACAACTTTCTAAAGTCAAGTGAGTTTTTAATTTTCTTTTTGGTTTTCATTCGGGTGGTTAGTGAATCAGGGGTGTGTCCACGTTTATTTAAAGGGGTTACAGCAAGAATTATTCCCATATTTGGCTCACATAAAAACAGGAAGCAGCAACATTTGTGGTACTGAACTGACTCAAAGGTTGCAGCAGTTAAATGCTAAAGTAGAGAAAGAAGAGATCAGCAGTAAATTAACGTGCAACCGTGCTGTTCCTGCACACCAGGAGGAGCGCAGACGACCAAAAACTCTCGACTGGGAAATAAAACAACGTAACGTGCTGCACATCGTCCAGCACGTTACTCATTTTATGGTCCTCAGACGGTAAGTGTGCAGGATTCTTTGTGATCTTTTAATAATAAAATAATGTGTTGTCATATTTCAGCTAGAATACATGATAGAATATGTGACTGCTTCCAATCTAAATAACATCTTATAGTTCGTCTCTTACTTCCTGTCACTAGTTAATCGTGTCTGTTCTGTTTTATCTAAATGCTGCACAGGATGAAATGTCGAGTTTGAACTGAACACTAGTTTCAACAACAGTTGTGGGCTGCAGGTTATCAAGTCCACTTTTTTAGGGGACACCTGTACAATCCAATACGACGACTCTCAAAGCTTTAAATGTTCAGCTTTTGTTGACGTGCTCAGGAAAAAAAAAAAAAAAGTTAAACTGTTTGATTAGATTGCATTAGATTGACAGGTTGACAGGTGTTTAAACTGCAGATAAACTTTGATGATCAGCAGCGATATCATCAAATCCACAGCTGCTAACTAACCAATCGAATGTTAGATTTGGTGCGCGGGTGGACACGCCCCTGTTCAACATGTCAGTGCATTCACCGTTTCCCTTTTAGTTCAGGTGTTAGTCCAATTAGAGAGTCACATGACTTCATCGCACAAGAATTTCCCCACAACTCATCAGTTTACACAACAAAACAACAAAAACATTCAAGTACAGTTCTTCTACCACCAGCCCGGAGAAACTTCTTTAGTGTTGTAATGTTAGTATTTAATAACATACAGATACAGTATTAGCTGGTTCTGGGAGAATTGTTAAAAAATAAAATAGTTTTTTTTGTACATGAAGTGGCAAACAAAGTGAAATCTAAACCTCTGGGGTCACGTGAGCAGGAGTGATTCAGTTTGGCCCTGAGCAGTTTAAAACAGCTACAAACACATGGGCAGAAAAATATACTTTAAAAAAAAGAGGCGTTTTTGTTGGCATTCAGCAAGCGGCAGGTTGTTGGTTGCAAGGCACAAGCTTTAACGCTACAGAAGTTAAAAACTAAACTTAGTGGACTTGATTTAAACATCATTTACAAGGCACAAATTAGTTTATTTACACATGTCACCTTGAGAGTAATGCTGTTAAAGTTGTTGCTGCTGTTGTTGCTGCTGGTGATGCTGCGGTAGTTGCACTTGTTTGTGTTACAAATCCACCTTTGTTAGTATTTGTTTGGGGTTGTTTGTTGTTGTTGTTTGGTACATGCTCCTCCACTGAACACAAGGTTTGGTCTTTGGCTTCAAGAAGCAAACAGGCCACTAAACAGGTTGGTGCCATCAATGCTGCTGCTGGTGGCTTTTGTTCTACTGGCAGTGAGTCGTTGTTAGTACAGGTTCCCCCTTTGTTGTTGTGTTGTTTTTTCAGCATAGTTTGTTAATGGTTTCCTTTGGCGGTTGCGTATGAGCAAGTGTTTCAGTTACAGGACTTTGAGTTCTGTTTTTTTCAGGAAGTCAGTGAAAGCAGCACAGGCGGCATAGAAAGTCTACTATGGTGAACCTGAAACAGGCCAAAGGGAATGGAAGGTGTCAGTCGGGTCAAAGCAGAAGACAGCGAGAAAAAACAACAACTTTTAAGTTACTGTCATGTTAAGTGACTACAGGTTATCACTCCAGATTCCCACTGTGCATTAATTATTAAACGGCATTCTGGGAAAAACACTTGTTTTACCGTCTTGTCATGTAAATCTGTCTGATTTACATGTTGTGCAGAAACATAACTGCATAAATAAAAAGGCTGCAGCTGGTGTGTAATATGTTGATTCACTGACTGAATATATTAAAGATTTTTATCTTCTTAGCATCAACAAATCCCATGAAAATATCAAAACCAACGTGTATCCTGTGCTCTGGAGCTCCCTGGTTGCTCAAAAACTACCAGAAATACTGGTGGATTCATCCGCGGCTGAAAATAGTCCCTAACAAATGCATGATTTCCTCCTGTTTGTTTGTTAAAAAAATACAGTTACCAGCTGTTTTATGAAGCTACTGCTCTTTTTAATAATAAATAAATGAATAAATAAAAGATATTTATGAGTTTTTAAAGTTTTACGTCTTCAGTAGGAACCAATAAGGTTGGATATTGAGGGATTTGTTGACAAGAAGAAAAATATAGAATAACACCAGATTTATCTTTTACATGTTGTCCAAACAAAAGCTGCTGTACAATGAAATACACACTAAAATTAACAGAATTATTATTTTATGACAAAAATTGATTTTCTGAATCACCAGCTGACTTTGATTAGCTTATTCATTAAGATACAAGATGAAAATCAAGCAGCTTTGGAACGTTATTTTTTTCCTCTTGTGATGGAGGCTAACAGTTTCCACCCATTTCCAGTGTTTGTGCTAAGCTAAGCTAAACATGTCCCAGATCTATCTTGTGGTCTGAAGACGGTAAACACATGTATTTTTCCCTAAATGCTGGATGTTCCTTTACAGCTGTGTTAGTATCTGTTTAAAGAGTTTAATCCCACATTAAAACACCCACCAGCTGACTGGAAATATCAGACATGTTTAGCAGTTACAGGATGTTATTTCACACTAGGTTAAGTCAGTTGTTGATACATACCTACGTATCCTTGCCCGTTGTAAGGAATACCAACACACTGAGAAGAGTCGCAGTATCCAGGAGGTCCAGGAGGCCCACGGACTCCGGTGTGACCTTGACGTCCGGGGGGACCGCGAGATCCAGGAGAGCCTTGAGGGCCTGGAGGTCCTGTCCTGCTTTCTCCTTGTGGGCCTGATGGGGAAGATTTAGACTTGATTAAGATCATTCAGGCATCACAAGCTGCCTGATGAAGCTCAGGATCGTCACTGTGATCCTGCTCAAGCTGGAAACACAATAAATTAAGGCTGCTGAAAGTCTTAAAAAAGGAAAAGGCAGAATTCGCTGATCATTTTTCCTCCTCTGCGTTATGTCTAGACTGGAGAAAGCCGGCTTGGAAAGTCTCCTGCTCGCTGCCCTCAGCATGTGTTGTGAATGAACCTCATGACTCACTGCTGTTCACTTCCTCCTTCTGCAGGACCCTTCCTTCGCTCCTCTGCTCCTGCTTCCACTCTTTCCACTACTTGACCTTGTTTTTTTCCCCGCTCTCCTTCCGTCTCACAGGCTTGTTTGTTGGATTACAGCAGGACTGAATGAAGGAGTCATTAGTGGAGCTCATCTACATGCAGGAGGGACTCGTGATGTTTGACGACTGAAAACTCTGATTTATTTGTATGGAAGTGAATGCAACTGATGATTATTTTCATTATAAATTAATCTGAATAGTGTCAATGAGGGATGTCTGATCCTTTGATAGTGGGTATCTGCAGATATTTACCTGCATATTGATTGCATATTTATCTCACACATTGAAATAACATAGTAGTTCTTTTGCTATTTAATCGTAATACTTAAAGTTCTGCTTGAAAACTTATTATATTTACATGTTATATATGATTTAACTGAGAGAGAAGATGTCTCACTCTGTTGCAGTTGTTTGAACCAGAAACACTCACTCCGGTGTTACAGAGTGAAGCCTCTTCCCTCATAAATGATCTTTGTCAAGTAAAGACACACAAACAGACAACATATGAGTTGAATTTTGGACTTTTCATTAAGTTATTTACAGAATTAATGTTAATTGGCTGCAGCTGATGAGATTTACTGCCAGCATCGTTTCTCATTTTTCATGAATGTCGCCACCGGCTAAAGATCAGACGCCGCTATCTGAGTGTTTGATATACTGGTCTTTGCTAATAAGTAAGAGAGACATGAGATGGTTTATTAGCAGAATCTGTGCAGTTTGTCAACTCGTGCATCAAAACTAAAGCTGCAACAATTAACTGACTCGCAGAAAATGATTCAAAAATGATTTTGCTCATTATTTTAAGCAAACTTGTGCTTTTCTTTGAAACATACCAGCAGGCCCTCTCGGTCCCTTCTGTCCCACTCCTGCCAAGCCTCGCTCGCCCTTCTCTCCTGCAGGACCTGAAGGAAACAAACAGTCAGCGTCTGTGTCGAGTCGAGTTTGATTGACGCTGGAATTCGGACGTTTAAAACCTTAAAGGATAAAATAACAAGACTCGAGAGCTTTTTTTCTAACTGGGTAAAATCGGTGCTCGTGATGCATCAGTTACTGCAACACTTTATATTCTAAACAGTGAAACAACTAAAGACGTTTTTATACAGACACACGTGTTGGACAAAGTAAATATGATTATATAAATCAATCATAAATGATCAGTAAGTGATGAAACGAGCTGCAGCTTCACTTCCTGCTTGTTCTGCCTTCAGCACTGAAACACATGATCAGCTGGATCGAAGTCAGCTGACTCATCCTGGCCATAAAACGTCCTCGGCTGCTGTATCATCGTCTTGTGTATAAAAACGACTACGAGTCAAACAGTGTTGTGGATGTAAACACCCTTAAAGTCTGTGCTTTAAGAGTCAAACAATAAAAATCACATCCTGTCCTGATACTTTCTGACAGAATATTGATATTTTTCCAGCATGTTTACTGCAGCTGGCGAGTTATCACTTCTTCTTTTTGTCCTTCTGTAAACACAGTGATGACTTCTCCGCACCAACTTCATGCTGTTGCATAAGAGCTCCTACTCGAAGAAAGCCTCATCCTCTAAAACGATAAAGATTACGTAGCGAATTTAACAGTTAACGCGCATCTTTACCTTCTCAATCATCTTCCTGATATATTTGATATTTTGTTTTGCTCTTCTTATATAAAGAGAATCACCAACAACGAGCAGCAGCCGGCGTGTTGCTTGAGCCTTGTTAGTATCTTGTGATGGTTTTGTGCTTTTTAAATAAACCCACTGCAGTGTAAATAATCACTGCGGTGTTCATCTGTGGTTTTTATGCTCTCTTTGGACTTCTGGTTTATTTTTTTATGATTACATGTGATGAAGTACATCTTCATCTTCTTCTGTGCAGCATATTAAGTGGATGGAGTACCTCTCTCTCCCTGCTGGCCGGGTGAACCTGGACTTCCGGGGTAGCCGTTCCTCCCTGCAGGGCCCAGCTCTCCACGGGGTCCCGGCATGCCAGAAGGTCCGGGAGGGCCAGGAGGGCCGGGGTTATTGCTGCGGTACATGCCGTTGGGGATCTGGTTCAGTAACGTGTTGACACGAGTCATTTGTGCTGCAACAGAAAGAAGGAACATAACAGTCACCGTCAGGTTCGCTGTTGGCTGAAGGACAAGCGGCGCCAGAACGACGTGTAGACGTCTTACCGTTTACCAGCTGCTCGCAAACTTGTCTGGCGATGGATCGCATCATGTTCTGAGGAGCAAAGTCGCCCTGGGTGCAGAAAGGCAGGATTGAGTTACATATATGGTTCTTATATTGAATTTGACTTTGGTTTCTTTGGGCTTTTCTCACACTTGTATGAGAATATGGAAATCTGCTGTACTGGATGTAGAAATGAGAACAGACGTTCTTCATTATCTGCTGTCCTTTAATGAGATCTGATGCTTTTGGCCTTCTTGCACCTTTTCATTGTAATTATGCATAAAATACAGCAGCTGCTTTAACAATGAACACTGTGTGTTAATGCTGAGTGTTAAAGTCTTTCTGTCTTGTTTCAAGATACTTTAGACCCATTTCTGGAAAATTATTGAAACAAACTTTTGTTGTTTTATGAAAAATGAAGACTTGATAAATCAACGTCAGCCTACATGACCTGTTCTTACATATAGCATCTATAAATAAACAATCTCCCTTTGGATTAACACAGTTTCGTAGCTTCTAACATGAAACCCAGGCGTATTTCAGGTGGACTCACTCTCTCTCCTTTGTCTCCTTTGGGACCAGAAGTGCCCTAAAAAAACAGAAAAACAAAAATAAAAATAAATCTCTGCAAAACCCATTAAAACTCAGCTGCTTGTGACTGGATGCACAAAGCCACCATGACAGTGAGGACACTCACAGGAGAACCTGGATCACCGGAATTTCCTGGTTTTCCTGCAGCACCTGGTAATCCTGGAGCTCCTGGAGGTCCCTGCAAGGAACCACGGAAAAATAAAACAATGAGATCAATGTCCAGACAGCACAAGAATAAAAATGTTTCTTACAGAATAATGAAATGACTTTTATAACATCGTCTCTGTTGATAAATCTGATTAACAACATGCTAATCGTGGGTGTAGAACATAAATGTCATGTTTTCTCCTTCCTGAAGACTAATGCCAGTCTGTATTGGCATTAGTTGAAGCTGTAATTGCAGGTAACTAACTGGTCAGCGCTGCAGGCAGCTTCCAGGTATACATGTGTCAAAGCATTAAAAGTCTTACCATGGGCCCTGCGGGGCCTCTGGGTCCAGCCGATCCATCCTTTCCTTGAGGGCCCTGGAATTAACCAGATCACGTTTGAAGAATTCAGAGAGCTCGGTCGCCGTTAAAATGAACCATGCTGCTCGTACTTACCTTCACTCCAACTGGTCCGATCGGTCCGGCGCTACCGGGAGGCCCGGGTGAACCCTGCAAACACGAGAAAACAACCGAAATTACGTTTTTTCCACCTTCCACCTTCTTTCCAACGTGCGGCGGTTTGTTTCAGCGCTGCATATCTACGTGTTACACACTAAATCTCCCTTTTTTCGCGCTCATTTGCTCGGAAACCCTGCTCGCTATTTTTATTGTCAATCCTCTCTGGGTCTTTGATGCCTTGGCATAAGATTTACTAGGAACATAATACATTCCAGATCCGTTTTATTGGCCATTATAAACCAGGACCTGCGTGGTCTGCAAGTCATTAGATTCATGTTGCCATAGCATCTGCTCCAGCATGGTCACCTGCAGCCCGCCTGCTGCATGAACACCATCCACAGATAAACTCACCGGGTTTGTTTTATGTGACTAAAGAGCTGATCAATCAGTCAGAGTATGCAGCTCTGCACTGTGTCTGTGTCTGGGAGGAGGAGGAGGAGGAGGAGGATAAAGTCACATGTTTGATCCCTACTAACATGTTACAGTTCCAATATTCTTCACCAAAAAAAAACCAACAATCTGTCCCTAAATATTCCCTCTAGATGAGCAGGATGTTCTAATCTGTTAACTGTTAGCAGATTTGTCTCGAAACTGGTTAAACCTCAACAGGCGGCGCCAAATAACTTTAGTGGTGTAGAGGGAGAAGTAAAAGAAGGAAGGAGGAAGTTATTTATTATGAATCCTAACCGTTTGCTACAGGCGGAATGAAGTCTGAGGACACTGCGGTTATGCGGTTTGCATCTGAACCACCGGGCCATTAAATGCACCCAAAAATGTCTATGTTTCATTCTTCTGTTCAACTCATGAGCATGTGGCCGCTCCTTTGTTTCTGTCTGCCTGTCTGTCTGTCTGTCTGCCTGTCTGTCTGTCTGTCTGTCTGTCTGTCTGTCTGCACCAGCAAAAATAATACCTGTACACAACTACAGATGGCGTCAGATATAAGCGATCTGTCACTAGATGAGCGTCACATCAGGTCAAATATTCACTATAAAGAGGAAACGTGTCTGTAGCTCTGCTCTCTAGGAATGAAGTAAAAGCGTAGAACTTAATATTAAATTGAGAAATTATAATTAGAGAAGGAGCTCTGTATTCCTGCACCTTCACTATAATAAGTTCTGTCGTATTTGAGCAGCATTTTCTTTTCTGGCAGCTCTGATTTGAAGTCCGACCTGTCTGCATGTAGAGAGCAGATCTTTCTTACGTCCATGTAAGGATGGAAAACTTCTTTTAAAACCCACCATAGGTAAACAAACACCACTCGGCAGGTCAAGAGAGGGCACGGCCCGACTTATAAACACGTTCCACGGATCGTTTCTTCGCTAATCTCCACAGACAGGCGCAAGCAGGGATTATGGAGCTTGAAGGGACAGAAAACACTGAAGGCCTGCAGGTCAAGACTGGGCTCCTTTAATCAGCCCCTCCAGCATTAAGGGCTCAACTGAAATCTAATCTTAAACGTCATCTGACCTTTAACCTTTGCCGGAGGACACCAGGCTGAACAAGTCATTCAGTCAGTGTTGAATTTCTTCTTCCTGTTCAGATCTGTTTAGTTTATTTGAGTTCGGCGAGTCTTTTTGTAAACTCTTTCCTGGATGATGCTGCAGTATTCATGAATAAAAGACAAAGCTTTGAAAGAAAAGGATCTCTTACAACCCAATTAAGCTAAAATCAAATAAAAAAAATAAATAATAATCAAAATGCTACCCGATATTCATCACTCAGTATTTAAAAAACAAAAAAACCCAAGAGACGGTTTCAGAGTTTCAACAGTGGCCCACGACGTTCTTTCCATCCATGCCAACAATTGCTTTATAAGCTTAGGTGTCATCTTTCTTTCCCATCCTGGATATCCCAGTTTGGACCAGAGCCTCTCGTATATTACCAGATAAAACAACTTATATCAGCTCGCCAGCCGACCGAAGGCCGACACTCAACCAGCACCGTTAATCAAGGCGACTTGTTCTTGGCTCAAGAACTTCAAGAAGAAATTTAATTTTAAAGTAATATTCAGAAAACCTGCTGCCGAGAGACAAACTCCCTCCAGCTGGAAAGCTGTCAGCATCCAGCAACGTGGCCGGACGCCAGACTAGTAGTCAAAACGAGAATTATCCCCGTTTCCTGTTGAATCTCACTTACTTTGTGTCCAGGTAGGCCAGAGTCACCGGGGTCTCCCTTTGGTCCAGGACGGCCCTAAAGGCAAAAAGACAAGAATAAAAAGTTGACATTTAGAAGAAACGCGTCGTGCCAGTGGTGCTGCTCGCTCGGGGATAAACAGATTAAGATTGGACTGGAAATCTTATACTTTAAATGTGGTTTAAGGTGATGTGTAACGAGAGCTGGAAGGAGACGAGTGGAAACCGCTTAAACCCAGTCAAACTGATCACCGTCTTTCTTTTTCTTCATTTCTTCATTTCTCATGCAGATTACCACCTAATTGGCATTTGTATATTTATTACATGACTATAAAGCAATAAAACGGACATTTACTGGATTTTACCGACTGTATCAAAATACAGTACAGCTGTGTGTCGGCTCTGCGCTGCCTGGAAAAGTCATTTCCTAAATTGTCCATTGATGCTCGGATCATAGTTTTATCCAAAAAACCAAGTTCACGTCTTTTGTGCAAAGTGATGTAAAAGGTCCGAGTTGTTGAAACCCACACGCAGCTCCTCCCCCCCTCCTCCCCCTCCTCCTCCTCCTCCTCCTCCTCCTCCTCCTCCCCCCTTACCCGTACCAAAGCCAAAGCACTCTCTCGCCTCTGTGATGATGCACTCGTCGCTAACAGAATCACTGCACTTTCACATTTTTTCCATATGTCGTCACGTATAAAAAGACCCAAAATGACTTTAAGCAGCCTACTCGATTACTGCGAGCGAATCATTTAGTATAAAAACGACTCTTTTTTTTCATCCATATAAGCAGTTGATCACTATAAGCGGTTTCCACTGCATGTTCTGTTCATCATTTCCACTGGTGTTCGGTTCAGTGTTGGACGGAGACACCAACAGTCGTCTACTGAGGCTTTCAGACCTCGCTCGCTCTTTTTCTCAGCAGCAAAGCGACAGAAACATTCATCTTTTAAGTTAATATGTTAAAATCTGTCACTTATTTCCACATCCAGCAGTTACGGAGCAGCAGCATCAATCATTTAGCTGCTAAATGCTTCACTATGTTGGCCGTTAGTCGATGTTAATATGTATTGATTACAGCCATTACTAAACATAAACTTACAAGGATGTATTTTATGAAGGATTTCTGTCAGTAGAGGTAACATGAAACTGAGAAGTTGAGTTTCCATCACTGTCTGTCGTCTGTCTTGTGTGACCTCGCTGGAGAAAATATGAGGGAACATTTTCTGTTTAATCTGGGTACATCTCATCTCTGAGCCGGAAATCCAAACTCTGATTTATTGACATTGAGTGAATTAAAGGTTTCACGTCTTTCTGGTATCACTTCTTCTCCTCAGACATGAAGGAATGTGAGTCTCTGCCACAGCTACTCCCCGGATTGTAAATTCCCTGCGTAATAAATCGCCAAATAATCCCTCTGCTCCGCTGTGGCAAGGCATCCTGGGATTTATGTTTAGCTGCTGACACACACACACACACACACACACACACATAGCTCAGAACAGGGAGTGTGTGTGTTTATACACTTACAGCCTCTCCTTGAATAGACATCCCGCTGGGTCCTTGAGGGCCAGGTAAGCCCATGGGCCCAGGTGGTCCGATTCCTCCCCGAGGACCGATTGGTCCCTGAGAAAGAAAGAAAGAAAGAAAGAAAGAAAGAAAGAAAGAAAGAAAGAAAGAAAGAAAGAAAGAAAGAAAGAAAGAAAGAAAGAAAGAAAGAAAGAAAGAAAGAAAGAAAGAAAGAAAGAAAGAAAGAAAGGTCAGATAAAAACTGTTTAGAAACAGAAGGGATTTGTTGATATGTGGCTGCACAGCGCGGTTCAGATATACTACTGTTGCAATCTGTGGAAAGACCAACAGGAGACGAGGAATGCTGCTGCAGATCGAACCGAACCTCGTCTTCATATCACGAATAGCAAAACGCTCATTGAATAAGTGGAATCAGATGTGTTTATTCTCTCTTCGGAGCTCTTGTGCTTTAAACAGTCTTTTGTTTTTTATCACGGAGGAGTCTGATCCAGCTCAGAAGAGGAAGAAAACGTTTTTAACGTTTATTAATAGCTGAAGCAGCAGGTTTTAAAAAGCTACTCACAGAAGGACCGGCCTCTCCTCTCTGACCTCGGGGACCTTTGGAGCCGGGAGCACCCTGAGGAGGATAAATACAAGAACTAATTATAATGATGCTATAAAGGATAAATCTCCTTACTGTCAACAAACCCTTTTACATTTACTGTACATGAAACTATGAATTTATGAGGTGTTTTTAATGATTTACCAACAGGGTAGTAAAGTCAGAAAGTGGTTCGTTTACAATGAAGAGGATGTAGACTATGGTCAGTGTTTAAAAGTGGAGATGGATATTAGTGCAGTCAGAGGTTCATCCATCAACTGTCTGACAGGTCGACCCTCAACATGCTGCGCCACACTTTACCTTCTCCCTCCTCTTAAAACATTTTATGAGGCATTGCAAAGAAGTTTCCCATGGTTAATGTGCTTCAGGGTGCAATATTCTCCATGTACAACATACAGTATATAAATTACCAGGCGTGGGAGATGTGTTTGAGTACAGATACTACAGTGGAAAAAAGTACCAATTCAAATAAAACTCTGGCATAACTTAAAGTAAAGTAAAACGTGCTCATTGTGATAAATGGTCCCTGTCACAATGTTGAATCGATAAAATTAGAGTTAACTAAATAGAAAAAGCATGAAAAGCCTCATAAAAGTCATTTAAAGGATCACATATGCGTCTTCAGGTTCGGTAACGTGAGGGTGGGATTTACATTCAGCTTTAATGGAAGCGTTTTTACATCAGCAGTCTGAAAATGGATCAATAAACCCGAGATCAATAGAGGTGATTCTTACCACTGGCCCCTGATGACCCGGGGGCCCGTTGCCCTCTGACGTACAGGTGCAGGAGTTCGGAAGAGAAGGACACTTCAGCTCATCTCGCTGATAAAAACAGTTAAAAACAACAAGAACACAAAGAAGATGAGTGAAACTGAAAGAACCGAATCACACGAAGCAACGAAAATCAAATCCAAACTTCAGCTGATTCAACTTTGAGGTCTGGACTGTTAACATCTAACAGGATTCATGTCACTTCATTAGCAGCAGATGATTCATACAGTCATGGTTCAAAACATAAAACAACATCTGTCAGAAACTCTGAGTAAGAAGTCGAAATCCTTCAAAAACACGCAGTAAAGGATGTACACAAGCATGTCGGTCTGGAGCTACACTTCTGTACGTCAGCGCCTGAAGGATATAAAGAGACGATCTGTGACGGAAGGAAGGATGATTTTGGGTTTTTTTTTTGGAGCTGCTCTGGTTGATTTTCCACAAGAAGGGGACACATTGTCTGGTTCAGAGATTTACGCAAGAGGGTGAAATTAAGCTTTTTTAGAGAAAGTGAAACCGCAAAGAAACATTTTAGGAATCCTCCTCCTGGATAGAGCAGATAGGAAGGAGGGGAGGGAGGGAGGGAGGGAGGGAGGGAGGAAGGAAGGAAGGAAGGAAGGAAGGAAGGAAGGAAGGAAGGAAGGAAGGAAGGAAGGAAGGAAGGAAGGAGGGAGGGAGGGAGGGAGGAAGGAAGGAAGGAAGGAAGGAAGGAAGGAAGGAGGGGAGGACGTCTGAGGACAACCAAGGAGGAAGATATCATTAATATCATTTCTATCTATCTATCTATCTATTTCTAATATCGACCTGCAGCATATTCATAATCATAATATTGAATGAGCTGCTGCTCTTTTAATGACGTGTATTGATCGCTGACATGTATCAATGTTTCTTACATGTTTTATTGTTGTTACTGTGAGGAGATCTGTTGAACGGTTTTGTAAAGCTTTGTGATTGATGTTCAGCTTTATTCCAGTTCATCTGTTGTAATGAGCAGCATCATTATTGTTCTTTGGCTGCTGGTTAAAGTGAAAGAATTAAGCTCCACATTTAGCCGCCTGTAACTCAACACGTCTTCAGTCTCACGGACGCTCGCAGCTCTTCAACGCCCGTTTAACCATATTTGTTAACAGGACATGTTTAGTTTTTCTTTTCTAGGAGCAAACTGCCAAACAGATTCTCTGTTTTGGTTACAACACAAACAGCAACACCAGGGAGGGAGGGAAGGAGGGAAGGAAGGAAGGAAGGAAGGAAGGAAGGGAGGAAGGGAGGGAGGGAGGGAAGGAAGGAAGGAAGGAAGGAAGGAAGGGAGGGAGGGAGGAAGGAAGGAAGGAAGGAAGGAAGGAAGGATTCAGGTAGAAAAATGTGAGTTTACTCTGTTTTCTTTTCTATAATGCTACAATGCTAAACTAACTTTACGTTGCTACAGATGAGTGGCTGGGTGGATATTTATTTGATATTTGTCAGAAAATCAGTCCAATCAGGCCGCTGCAGCAAACGAGATAATAACCAGCAGAGTTGAATCCCTGACAAAATGTGTGTCGGCTGCAGACACGCTGCTCTCAGACAAAGTTGTTCTTGTTGAAGCGTCCGCGGGGATCTCAGCTGGGACCCAAGTGAGAAAACATTATATTGATAAAGTCCAGACACTGAACAACAACACTGTGCTGCATTTATAAACCTCATACCGTAGATGCTGCTGATGCCCAAATATTTAAACGTTCCTGTCTTTTAAGCCTCGGGGACATCTTGAACTTTATATTTGAATCTACTTACACGGTTATAACTACGGATAGTAAAGTAGATCAAAAGACTTTCAGGATAATCAGCTATTTTATTTGTTCGCTGCTGAAACTAAAGAAAAAACTCGAACACAGTCAAGGACAGACTGAGAGCCGATCCGCCAGGAGGCTGTTATTACGTTTATTACCACGTTGAAACTTCAGATAAATGTTTGCATCGTCTCTGAGGCTCAGTGTTTTCTATACGAAAGAGTTTGAGGAAAACCAGGTGGCCACGCAGTTTTCTGCAATAAGATAATCAGTCAACAACACCTCAAAGATTCACCACAGATGTAAAACCAGGAGCTCCCTGGTGGCTCAACGGTCGGGGCGCGTGCCAGCATGGCCGGAGCGTCCACACTTTATCGCTCCTCATATTTCCTGTCAGTTTACACACACGCACATGTGAGGTTATTTTTTCTAATTTAGAGCTTCTCCGGACAGAAATAATGTATAAACTATCTGCCTCAAACATCAAGATGAGCCAACTGTAGCTGCAAGTATCAACATTTTCTTTAGTTTCAGGTTACGAAACAAGATGTGCATTGAAAGCATATGTCTAATCAGGCTGCGAAAATCCACAAACGTGCCAATAATTTAAAGTGCATGCATTTAAAATGATATCAGGGAAGAAAATCTTTAGTCTCCAGGCCAAAAACATGTAATTAGCCTGTTTTATTTGTAATGCAAATAGATTTCAGAGCAGAATCTGGATCCTAACATCTGATTTTTCACCATAATTCAACTGCTGCCTACATGTTTTCCAGCAGAAATAACCTGCAGGTGTCTCAGTGATGTATGTGATGGTAAGGTGGAGGTTCCCTTACCATAGATGGGAGGTCACAACATCTGTCCCTGCTGGTCCAGGCCAAGCTGCAGACAATATCGAACATCTGGAGCTGGAACTGTGGAGATGAGGGGGGGGGAGAAGAAAACATGGAAATGGTGTTGTCGTACATGTGTCTCCGATACGCCCTTCACAGCTCCCAGAAGACAAATAGAAACGCAGCACAGCCGAGTCCCATCAGCCCCGGCGAGACAGGAAACAGCCCCGGCCTAACATACAATAACCCTCAACTGCAGAAAACATATTATAGTAGCTAAATCATATGAAAATTAACGTAGTGAAAACGTCCCCATGGTGACGTCTTGTTTTGTCCAATCAGCAGCCACAAATCGAAAAACACTCAGTTTACTATCATGTAGTTATAATAAAGAAAAGCTGCAAAGTTATAAATTAATTAACACCTGGTCAAATCATTATTATTATTTTTGCTTGCCTTGAAAAAACTACATCTCCCATGATGCTTTGAGTTAAGGACGAACCACACTGGCAGTATTTATCATGAAACAGACGTTTTCTTTGAGCCTCGTGGTTTTGTGATTTTAATATGAGAGCGTATAAATATAAACTGTGTGTGTTTATGTCGCCTCATCGTCAGCTGAAGCAGCTTCCTGCTAACACTGCAGCCTCCATGTTAATCCGTTCTGACAGCGTTAATGTTGACTGGACAAATATGAAGCTACTAAATCTAAAAACACGTCCCTGGAGACGCCGAGCCGATGCCGTTACTACAACGCTTCAGCGCTTGTGGTTTCGCTCAGTTGAAAATGATTCCTTTTCATTTTGTTACTATTGTTGGGTATTTTGTTGGGCGTTTTGTAGTATTTGCCAACTGCTAAACATAATCCTCTTTAAGACAATAACACAACGTTCAAATACAAGAACGGAGACGTCTCGGATCAAAGTTCACTTACAGTCGCTGAGTCTCCCTTGGAGCCGATGGACTTGGACATCTTGCCCAGAACCTGGTAGCCATCTCTGGATGTGTTTCCCGCGGCCTTGATCTCCTTTTCAGCCACTTCTTGGCAGTCGATGTTGAGTTTGACGCCCGTGGATGAAACCAGGATATGGAGCTTCAGAGGAAAAGAGAATAGATTTTATTGGAACATTCTTTGTTTTACGACCAAGTCTTGTGTCTGTTTTTTATCTTGATGGCCTGCAAATTATTAGATGTTAAATCTGGTGGTGGAGCCTGATCTGAGGGGTGGACGCGCCCGCTCATCTCCGCCGTTGTTGAAACACTGCTGGAATAGAAGAGCTTTCTGCATTCAGCAGAAGAAGAAGAAGAAGAAGAAGAAGGTGCACCATCAGAACGACAACACTGGCCCAAAAAGCAGGAAGTTGATTGTATAGATGGTCATGTGACCTGATGATGAACTCCTTCCTGTTCCCTGCAGTTATGAGTGATCGGGGAATTCAATCTTGTTTACTCTCTTAGGTCATTTTCCATGTTGTTGCACTTATTTAAGATGCCAAATGCCCTAAAAAACTACACGTTTTATGACCATAGCTTTAATTTTCTGGAATACAAGGCATTTTAAAAGTGGTTACTTCATAACATGCCAGTAGTTTGAAGTCAAAACTTCCAACCAGAAGACTTTTTAAAGGATCTGTTCGCTCAAACCACGTCTCAAAGATTCCTGCGTTTCCCCCAGAACACACAGTTTCAGCTGGAAACAAAATCCAAATTCCCTTCCTTCCACCTCATTGGAAGGCACATTTAAGGCAAAGCATCAACTGTAAAATAATTGAGGCAGCGGTGGAGTTGTCTCGGTTGTATACACACAAACACCACAGCACATTTCGCCTCACTCAGATCTCCCTCGCCACATCTCCTCATGATGTCATTTTGTGGTAAGCCATGAGCGCCGCCTTTACAACAACTTTTCCTAGAAGCTGGTCCCTCAGAGACACTCGAGTCCAGCTGTGAAGAGGGAAAACGTTGGATCGACGAAGCCATGGCTCATTGCTTGTGGTCAGTCAGCATCCACGGAAATGCAGCAGCATGTTCAACAGACCGCCGAGAACAGACGCTGCTCACGGAAACACTGAGACGTCCAAGACAGATCCTCACGGGGCGTGTTTCCATTTACACTTTAGATTTCAGGCATTTATCTAAAGCTCAGAAGCAGTCAGTAAGTCAGCGGGTACCGGTGAACGTTAAGCTCTCAACACTTAAACAGGATCCAGTTAAAAGCCAGTAACAACACTGATGTGATTAAACTCAAGCTGCCAATAATTTCAGGCCAAAAAGCGAAAGTATTCAGCGTCCCACTGTGTTTTTTTATTCCTCTCATGATGGAAAATCCTCTGAGATTGAAGATACGCTGCTCCCGTAGCCGAGAATCAATTCATAAAAAACAACATACTGATGTATTAGTTTCATTCTTGTGGTTAAAATACTTTTAATTAAACTGCTGGATATTTTATTTCTGTTTTCAGACTCTGGTCTGGATCTTGATTTGATCAAATGTCACATGTCATCTTCTGTACGTGTGAACAACACACAACAAATAAAACGACAGCGGCTGGACTTTCTCCCACATCCTTGTTTCTAATGAAAAATGGACTCGATTACAACTTGTGTTTTAGAGGTTGTGTTCAGGTTTAAGGAGCGGCCGTGTGAGCGCGTGGTGGCAGCTTCCAGGTCAAAGAACCATCACTGGAGATAAATAAAGAGAAATCATGTGACTGCAGGTATTTATGTTGGAAAACATCTGAAATAGTTTTTATTTGTTGAAATGGAGCATAAAGTTACAGTTATTTTAATTTAATTTGAAGCTGTTTTAAATTATGAATGTTTTGACAGAAGAAAATATGCTTTTAAAAAGACTTTGTTTATCGTTCAGTAACTGTTGTCAGGTAGAAACCTTCAGTAATTATACTGAGTTAATTATCTGCCACCTCTTTCCTTTCTCACATTTACTTCTCTACTATCAGTTTTTATCAATGTTCAGGCTTCATCTATATTTATATTCTTCTCGTGTTTGATCAAATGTCTCCAAGATGATCCCATTAGTCACATCACATTTTTATTTCTCATTGTTTTTTTTCGTGTCTCAGCAGAACGAACAGTTACTGGCAGGACTGTTAATCTATTTCTCTGCAGCTGGCGCAGATCATCCGGTGATGGGTTAGTAGGGAGGACCTTCACTCGCTCACATAATCCCCGTTCAGTCCCATTGGACCGGCGAGACATTCAGAAACATTTTAGGTATCCATAACGCGTGTGATTGTTTGACTGATCTGTGCTGTTAAACACATCTGAGGGAGGATTTCAGTCGCTGCGAAGGGGAAACGATTAGCAGAGTCAGACGCGGTGATGTGGCATCTTTACGATTCTAAAACAACAACAGATCCAAACATCAATCTCACAGAGACGTCGCAGTCGGGATTAAGCAAACTTTCTAAATCATCTGCGATGCTCTAATGTCCCAGTCAGCCGGGAGGGTGCACCGCTTCTTCAACTGACGAGCTTTTAAATCCTCAATGCACGCAAAACGATTCAGATGTTTTTAGTATTTCAGGGTCTGGAGGAGAGTTCAGCGACAGAAAAAGCATCAAAGGTTGCTCCTCCATGACTTGCATGTGTCCACCCTGCAGCAGCAGGGACACTGAAATCCTGGCAGCTAAAGCAGGTTTATGGCCGAGCCTGACCTTTGACCTCTCTCTGGAGGGAAGTAAGGAGGAGGCAGAAAAAGAAGAATTTCACCCTTAGGGATCAATTCTGAATCACTTTCTGTTTTCATTTACTGTTTGAGATCATCAGGTCAGATTATCTGAAGGTCCCAAGAATTGTATCACATCTAAAACAAACAAACATGAAAATTAAAAACTCCTGAAAAAGCCTCAGTAGTATTTTGAGCTGTCTGGATGGATTTAATTTCATCTGGATTTTACAAGTTCTGTGGAAAATATACTCAAATGTCGCTCTTTAGATTCTGCAACTGCCTCGATTTCTTCCTGCCTGAGGGAGGAGAGAAAAAAAAAGACACAGGTAAAAGAAGATGAAGACGTTGTATGTCAAGAGTAAATTATGTCTGAAACAGCCCAGAGGAGCAGCATTATCAGGTGGCAGCTGTCACACGGTGCAGCAGGTAATCTAAATCACTGACAGCCTCCACTATTATCACAAATTGTCCAACAAGAGCCTTTAAAGCCTCCCTGCAGACGCTGACGTCTCGGCCCGAGCTCAGCAGGTCGTGCCCTGCAGCAGACGCAGCACACAGAGGCATGCTGGGAGGTAAAACCGCAGAGCAGCTGGAATTCCCCTGCGGTCGGCTACCAGAGGCAACGGAGGCAAGACCGAGCGTCTGTCTTACAAAACTCCTGAGCCGAGAGGGGAGAGGGGGGAGAGAGGGGAGCCTGCGGGAGGAGATGGATGTGGGAGAAGCCCCGCCCATCTGCTGGCGCTCCTTAGCCTCTCTGATGTAATTGTTTAATAGCAACAGCAGTGACCCAATAGTTTCCTGGCCAGCGCGCCAGCAGGGACTGCAGTGCATTTTTTAATAGTCTCTCCCGTTTTATACGAGCTTATGGATTCCTGTGAAACTCTGTGATATTGTACGTTTGTACAGTATAAAACTTCTACTCTATGACTTATTCTGAAATGATCCATATTAAATAGAGAAACGGACATTTCTGTAGCCTTCAGTCTAATTAACAGCCTGTGTCTTTATATGTAAAGGTTGAGTATGTCAGTATGGGGCTGTAAATAGCTGCCTTACATCTGAAGCAGATAATAAACAGTATGACTATTCTACAGTGTTTTATTCATGAAAATGTCCAGGCGGTTTTCCAAAAAGGATATCTGGAGACTCCATATTGATGACAAAGGGCCAACTAGTGGACGCTGGTGTTGTAGTGGAGTTAATGAGGTCAGAGCCAAACTTTCACTGGAGAGTTTCTCCTTACACAAACATCTCTCTAAGTCACATCAGGCCAAAGAAAAGAAAGAAAGTGTGTGTGTGTGTGTGTGTGTGTGTTAGGTTAAATCTCAAGTGACCAGGCTGCTCCAATAAAGACAAAAATCGAACGTAATCGTTGGTTTAACTTCTGTAGGTGAGTCACAGATACTATATGAGTCACTGCTGTACCCAAAGATGGAAATGAAACAGAGCTGCATGATATTCATGAGCGAAAAAATGTTTAATCTTCAACTGTCATGTTTCGTCTGTCTTATATATTCTGATGATATAAAAAATTAGAATATGAATGAAAAAAAAAGATCATTACACGTAAAAAAATCTTAAAAAACAACACTGCATTATAAAATCTGCAGCATTAATCTCCATCGCTCCACCTCTTCCTGGATATTTAAACCAAACCAGTTTAACATGAGTCAGATTGTCTATTGATAAACTGATAACAACCATAAGATGCATATGGCTGCCTCAATCAATAAAAAGCCTCGCCTTTTACAACCTCGCCATCTGTTTAAGGAACACGTCTGTAGTTGCATGTGAGGTGCTTTGCCTGTAATATACAACATATTTGGAATTTGAGGCATCTGTATAATCTATATGACCTCAGGATGTCCAACGAGAACAAAGCGGAGCGATTTGATTGATGTGTCATGCCTCGAACCAAAAAAAGTGTTATATAATCCCACCATTAAAGACATATTTGAGTCTCAGAAGTGTTCTGCTCAACTTAAATATGTCTGAAATCCATATGGTCCCAGCAATGTTCAAACAAATGCTGCCAAAAACACAGATTCTATAGTTTAATCTGCTGTTTGAGCATCTTTTTTTGCAAAGTAAATGACGACTGAGCAGGTTTGTACTGCGTTTACCTTGTGGAAGCTTCCATGGAAGATCTTCTTTACTTTATCGCCGTCAAACGTCACCTTCTGGATCTCACCGCGCTCGTCTTTGTTGTAGAAGGACACAGTCTGGCTGGAGGCTGAGCAGAGAGGGAAAGATATTACACACGTCTCTCCATATTTGTAGGAATATTCAGCTCTGCCTTTAAAGGGAATTTGTGACTTAGTTGCTTCAGCGTAAGAGTGTAAAGTTTTTCGTCTTAGTCATAAAATCAGGCAAAATCGTGGTGTAATTAAACCCTCATAAAGAAGACCTGGTTTCGATATCTGACTCAAATATGATGATGATGTTTGCATGACAGGAATACTGGCAGTTTTCTACAATTTAAGGCCATTTTTCACGACTGATTTCGTTCAGCTATGAGTTTGGAGAGTTCGGTTTGATATATTCTCGTTTTGCATGTTTTTGTCTTAAAATAAACCTGATGTGAACAGGATTCATATACTTGAAACCACAAAATAAATCAGGAGTGAATAAAGAGTGATAAATCAAAATTTGTAATATCCAACAACGTCAAGCGGGGGCAACCCAGATGACACCAATATGACACAGTCATAGTTGTTTTGTTCCTCCAGAGACGCAGAAGACATTATCACTGTTTTTACAGTAGGGCTATTGGTAAATTGATCTGTGTAGAATCGGTGGAAAAGCACTTAAAAAACTGAAAAAGTGTAATTGAAGTTTTTGTTTTACACATGAAAAGTTTAAAAACCTTATTAATATTCAGATATCTATCCTAAATATATCAAGAATAGATTCTGGGCCCTATTATTTTGTCAATTTACATGCAAATTATTGATTTATATGCAGATGATATGCAGTTATATCTTACTGTCTACTCTACTTGTTCTTGTTTTTTAATAAGTTGTGAAGCAACTATAGTCAAATCATTTCTGTCTGCTGACCTGGAGAAAGTTGCATTTACTTCAACACGTCTGGATTACTGTAATTCTCATATATATTCTGCACAAAATGGTTTCCAATTAGTCTAAAACGCAGCCGTTGAGCTTTTAAATGAACTGCATCCAGAAAAAGTCTAGTCTGGTTTTACTTTTGTTATATAATCTCATGACTTTTCTTAAATTATTATATCATACTGTTTTAGTTCCCATCTTTAATGATGTAAATGTTCTTTCAATAGAGGATCTGAACCTCAACGCCATCCAACAACAAGAACAAGCATCTTCACTGTAGGATTTCTATTGAAGCCAAGTTCAGAGTCCTGCTGACAGATTGAACTGCAGCTTTATGGGAGCCAGCTGAGCTTGGCTGATGATAACATGAGATTCTTGTGGTAAAAGGAGCAGTTATCAACTGAGACCGAAACAGCCGGAGGGTACAGCCAGCTCATTACACCCAACTCGGTCCCACCCCACCCAGCGAAAAGAGTCGACACAATGAGACGCAGCTGCTGGACAAGCATTTCCATTTCACTGTGTTTTCATGACCTCTTCCTATAAATATTCACCTCCCTCCCAACATCAGTGGATACGAACAGACAATGATATTTACAGTCAATAGTGACGCCGGTCTCTGGCTTGTGATCACTGGTCGACATCTGCCAGATGTCAAAGGCCTCATTGGGCGAGTCGGGCAGGAGGCGGAACATCATGATGATGGTGTAGGCGTGGGGGAGACCGTCAGGGTGGATATCTCTGTTCCCAGAAAAGAGATGATATGTTAGATTTACTAAAAATATTATCCTGCACACGACTAGTGACTAGTGACCAGTGATTGAGGGTTTAAAGATCCCTGCAAGAGTCAAATTAAAGCAAAAACCCACAAATGTCAAAAATGAATGTGACTCATGAACCAAAACGTCATTTGTTGTATTTTTCTACCTGTCTATATAATACAAGAGAATTTAGCAGACTTTGATGCTAATGCTAAAGCATATTGTTTATTGTGAAAGGTGCTACTGTGAACCATGGAGCCATTAATGTTATATTTTAATGTATAAACATTGTCTTGCAGAGTCCAGAACTGTCACGCTGTGATGATGCATCATTGTTTTATTCTGTCCAGTTTGTGTGATCCTGAACTGTTGGAGCACAAATCAGACCGAGCTCCACAATAATACATCAGTAAGTAAGTATTTTCTTAAACAGAATTATCTTGTAATTAAATGTTTTTTATTGTGTTTTCCAACACAGCTTCAGTTCTTATATCAGAGCAGGATGTTTCCTATTTGTCCCTCTGATGTCACTACGTGTTTTGGAAAGTCAGACTTGGTAAACAGTCAGAATTCGAGCTTTTTTCCATCGTTTTGGTGATTTGCATGTTAGATTCTGGCTACGGGACGCCTGTGCTGAGTGTCTGGAGCGTCTGTTAGTATGAACAGTCTAGTTTGTGGTTCAGTTTGCACTCGGTGCCCTGATGGAGGACACGCTTGTTGTGTGAAGCGGCGTCAGAACGAAATGAAACGCGGTTTTAAAGGCAGGCCTCACTCTGTCATGACATGCAGCTCAGCCAGTCCTGTCTGACCTCACACAGCATCGTAAATTCACTGACCCAGTTGGTAAAAAGGAGTGAGCTCAAACAGGCTGGATGCAGCTGCGCAGGACGCTTCATGAACAAAGTGTTTAAGTGATAAACACCTAATGAGCTCTGACACTGCGAAGCTGCAGGAGAAGGTGCTGGCTCAACTCCGCTGTGAATCTTCGTCCCTTCAGAGTTCACAGGTTTAACTAAACAAACTTTTCTTGGAGATTGTCATAAACACAACATGTTTGGCCGTTTAAGTGGCTGATGTTGTGAGAACACTGTTGCTAGGTGACTGACAAACATTGTTCTCCTGAAATACAGTGATAAAGAGAGAAAATAACGTGGCAGACGATACAACAATGAATGAATCAGCGCATCATTAAAATGGTCTCTTCTCATGAGCACTGCGACTAGAAAAGGCCTCTTTGTTTGAGAGGCTCCAGAGGGAGAATAACCTCATTGGTTGAGCTAGAACTCGAGGGGCGGGGCCTCGAGACAAAAGGGAAAAGCCAATTTTAGACACAAATCTTTTTCAATGAAAGTCTGTGTCTAGATAAACCATGTTCTTCTTCACCTCATCTAGTTACATGCTGGAAAAAACATAAAACTGACTCACGTTGTGGGCTGATTCAGGAAGGCGTTTTTGTGGAGTCTGTACGCCGTGTAGCTGTTGAAGGAGCCGGGCTCCATGGAAACGCCTTGGATGTAACTGTAGGTCTTCTCTGTCAGGTTGAACGCCTCGAGCATCCTGAAGCCTGTGACACAACACGTCAGAAGTTTTGTCTTTAAATGAGACATCACGTCACAACGTGTTGAATTTCCTCCTGCGTTACTGTTTGTACTCACCAGGTGAAGTAAATCCATTCAGGAAAATCAAGGGACAAGCTGTGGAACGAGAAAGCAAAAAGATGACGTTTCAGCACTAAATCAACAGTTTTCTGGTTATTAATTTGCTGTAAAACTTGCGTGACTTACACGAGCTTGCTGTTTCACAAATGAAGGTGATCAGGTTTTCTTTAATGGTGTCAAAAGCGTCAAAGTCGTCCACGACAAAGACGTGTCTGTCGGTGGGTTTGCTGCCGATCGACTGCAACTCAACGAAATCCACATCGGCAACACCGATGGCAAAAACGCTGTAACCTGAAGACAGAAACATATGACGTCAGAACACACTGGAGGCAACATGCTGCAGTAGTACCGGTATGATTTATAAAACACAGTAAAGCTAAGTATCTACTGTCTACAGTATTTCAGGATCGTTTTAGGGGTTTTACCTGCGTGCTGCAGCTTGGCGGCGTTCTTCTTCACCTCGTCCTGAGAGCGTCCGTCAGTGATCGCCACGACAACCTTGGGGACATTTCTCCTCACGCCATTCTCCACCGAAAAGGCCTTTTCATACGTGTGTTTCAGAGCCACTCCTGAAGGAAGAACAAGATTATGTCAGGAAGTTGAATGGAGTTAAATGTGTAGAAAGAAGCGGACGTAACGTCATGCGTGGTCGAACCTGTTTTAGTGTTTCCTCCTCGGAAACGAATGTGGTGAATTGCCGCCATGGCGACGCCTTTGTCCTGATAAGCATTCAGCTTGAACTCTGTCTTTGCATCATCGCTGTACTGCACGAACGACACCTGTTGGGAAAGTCATGTCGTTGACATTAGCATAAAGATAGATTATCTATAGTTATATTATTGCCTTAAAGTCTCTCAGCAACAGCCTCTATGTTTACACACTAAAATAAAAGAGGACAATATTCAACCAGGATCCTGTTTGTTTCTCAGGATTTATCGACTCTACTGAGTCACACAACGAAGAAGGAAAACAGCTGAAAGATAAAAACGCTGCAGTTGTTTTTCCAGAAACGTCTATCTGCCTCAAAACATATTTAATTAACTACACAATAAAAAAAATAGAAATGCACAGTTATGATAAATATATATATAATAATAAAAAATAGCAGCGATACAAATCCAAACGTGACGCTGTGAATATTTCATATTCTTTTGGTTTGTGTTGTTTAAAAACCTTTTCTTTTTCTTTTTTTTTATATTATTATTTTATAAATGGACAAAACGTTTCTTTCTCCAGATGGACAGAAGAGTGTTTGGGGATTCTGGGAAAACTGCTGGAAGTTCATCAGGGATTTATTCTTGTGAAAAACAGATGCTGAATTCATGAATATAATAAATGAGAGTCTGAATAACAACATACCACCCTGAACTTCATATGTTAAAGAAGCCCAGCATGTGTACAAATTGGCTAAACTAAGTGAACATACTGAGCGGCATTGAGAGTTTTAACTTTCTTAAATTTCACAGGCCTTTTTCCACAGTGTAATAGATAACATGAACAATGGCTGAGTTCTATTCAAGGATCCCAGTAAAGCGTGACAGTGTGACAGCGAGCCAGCGGCGGCGATGCCAGGACGCTGAAACTGAAGCAGCTATCATTCATTTCATGGAAATCAAATAAAAAGTCAACAACATATTTCCAAGACATTTTAACAGGCAGCATAACATTTTATTTAGTGTCTTTTTTTTTACCCTTTTTAGTTCCCTTTTCATGTTTCTTTTACCTGCTGTTCTATATTATATCCTCCTCTATCCTTTATTGTCTGTTTATGATTAAACGTAATTTAATCTTTTTCTGTCTTCCTTCCTCTTCTTTGACCTCTTCATCTTCTACCATGATGCTTTAATTGTGCAAATAAAAGCGCGATGACAGACGGCACCGCCGGATCACGGACCTGCATCCCGGTGGGTCCGATGACGTCAAACGCGCCGATCATGCCGAAGACAAAGTGCAAGACTTTGGTGAAGCTCTCCTCGCCGATACTCCAGGACCCGTCGATGAGGAACACCACATCTGCTTTGGCACCTTTACACACTGAGAAAGAAAACAAGTCAATAAGAAGCAGCATCACAAACACCAGCATCAACACATGTTAACATAATTATTGTTTGTGAGCACTAAAGACAGCTGAAAGTGTGCAACAAAACAAAACGATTGAAAAAGAAAATGACGTGATGGGGCCATGTATAGTAATTATGTGTTTCACCGATAAAAGAAATACTGGCAACACAAAACAAGGAACATTTGGTCACCAGAAGGGTTGAAAGTAAGCTCTCATTAATGGGTTCCTCCGACGAAAAGGCAAAAAAAACCTTAGAATAAGAAGAATAATCTTTGCCTTATGTGATGCAGCAGACTTTGTAATCTTCTCTATCCTTTTCCTCCCGGTCAGAGATTTATAAACAACTTTTACACAACGCCATACGACTCTAACAGACTCTTTGGACAGCTCTGTCTTTCTTTTTTCAACACCTTTCGTTGTTGGTTCTCTTCATGCACCCCACAGGGCCAGCAGCACATGTGGCGGCTATTAATTCACTGCTGGCACGAGTCAGATCCAGAAGGAGTCAGCGCTCAAACTTCGGCCAAAATGCTGCATTGAGGAGTTTCCAATCAGAGCTAAGCTTGAATGAAAAGACTTGATCCATTCCCGGAATGATTTTTCTGGGGATCTATCAGTTATGTTGGATATGAATGTGGCGTTTTGGACTCCTTGAGGGATGTTTTTAGATGCTCAATTCACTTCTAAACTTCCATTAACTTCAATCTTTGTAAAAAAATTCAATCTTTTAATGCTAAATTTCCATTTGAATTTAACAAAATAAGAGTGAATCATTACACAGAACTGCTCCTGCGAAATAAAGGCAGATGGGAGTTTTATTGAAATCAAATGGAAATTACAGCTAGTCTTCCCTTTTTCTGCATGCGACCTTTAAGGGTACATCGTTTAGCATTTATAAGATGTGCTGCAGACGATCCAATCAGCTTTCGAGTCTACGGTGACATCAGCAGGGCAGCTGGTAGAAGTTTGTGTGGTGACACGTAGAAGACTTTAGCAGGAAACGCTGCCATTTGGATGCTTACCTGCCCATGCAGGAGGGATGGTGGGTGGTGGGCTTGGGGCGGGTGGGGTTGTTGGAACTGGAGTTGGCTTCATCACTATGAGAAACGAGAACATTGATAAACTGTTATTGATATATTTTATAATAAATACAAAACAGCTAACGTGTGATAAAAGTCTTCGGTTTGGATCCAAAAGAGGTGATGCAATGTTCACATCTCCGACACCACAGCTCACACTGTGCAGACGCAGCTCGTTACTGCCATCGCTGCAATCATGTTGTCTTTATAGATTTCTGGTAACAGGCTCTGGATGTTGTTGGTTTTATGTTTGTAGATACTGACGGATCTGTCCTGATGCAGCAGGGAGAAATCACTCTTTCCAACCGATCGATTACATTATTGCACCAATGACACGACATACAGCATGTTGCTGTACATTAGAGCCAGATGATTGGTCGATTAATCAATTAGTGGGTCAACAGGAAGTTTATCATCACCACAGTTTAACCGTTTAAGTCATTTCTCATGAAAACATGTCAAATATTTGATGGTTACAACTTGTTAAATGGGAGAACAGCACATCTATTAAAATATATTTATACATATATATAATAAATTTGAACTGTGAGTAATAATGAATAGCCTCCTTATTTTGGCATTCGGGCTATTTTCTCAAATCATTGATCATCTTAGATAACTGAATAATTCCAGTAAGCTAATTTTCTCTCGAACACATAGTTTTGAGAAATGTTTATGTGGCAGATAAACTTCATGTCTGCAGAGCTTAACATTAGTTCAGATCCCAGATACAACACTTACAGGTTCTCTCTTTGGTGCTGACTCCTGGTCCCTCCAGGTTGGGGGTCTGAACGAAGACGGTGGCGGTGTACAAGGCGTCAGGAGAAAGTCCGTCAAAGCAGTACTGAGGCTGCCCAGCGGCGATGGTGATCTCATGCTGTCCTTTACTGGATGCTGCAAGCGAAAGAAAACATGAATGTTTTTACTCCAAATGTGGACAATTGCATTGATGCTTTTGTCTCAGCTGCTGTCATGCACAGTTGAAAACACTGACTCATGTGAAACACGTTGACAGATTTGTAATTAACATATGGCTGCTAATAAATCAAGACATCCCTTGTCTGCACTGGAATTCAGACGACTGTTTTCTCACATGAGTCCTGCTCCAGTTCATCTCTCTGGGAGATGAATGAGTTTACATCTGTGCATTGGATTAAATGTTGACCTCACCGTGATGCTGCATTTACTTTACACGACCTCCAGACTCTGGAACAACCTCCCTGCAGCGCTGAGAACGTGCAGCATGAATTTACTGACTTATATTTTATGTTTTTCAATATAAATCATCATTTATTTGCTCTTATTTTACTCCTTTCTGCTGTGTTTTGTATTGGATTGAACTGTGCTATGAGAATAAAATTGTTGGTTCTTGAAACATTTCCGAGTGGTGCATCTTCTTCAGGAGAACCATCTTTGAATGGTGCTATTATTAATATACTGTAAAATAAAAGATTACTACAATAATCTAATCTCATCTTTTTCTCTAATATCCATTTGAACACTTATTGATTCCACTCATTGATCATCATTGATCAGTTCATATAGTCACAGTCAAACCATTAAACTGGACATTATGACATTAAGAAAACTCCAGAGTTCAAAATTTTAAAGTTCCAGCGTTGAAATGTGAAAACGATTATTACTCATTATATGCATCTCCAGGGTTATGATAGCATTAATGATTATTACCGATGACTCAAAGATTCGGTCCCCAGGTGCTGCGTTTCTGGCACCCAGGCCTGCTGGCTGTTGTTACTTCGGCTTCGCTTCACTGCAGCCTTTCAACTAAACTCTCTGCTTTATTTCCATCAGTGTTTTTGGTTTGTTTTAAAAGATAAATATTTGCTTTTAGAGCAACTTTTAAAGCTTCTCACAACTCGGTTCAGTATTTTTCTGGCAACAGTGAAAGTTGAACTTTCTCGTTATATTTTTGAGTTTGATCAACTTTGACTGACTGTTTTTTGGGTTTTTTTTATGAGCTCAGACGAATATACACATAAAGCAAAGATGACGTGAAATCAATACAACTGATTAAGAAACTTTAAGTCTCCTCGTTGTTCTTTATTTTTGATCTATCCTTTCCTAACCTGTGTGTGAGTTCAGTCATCTTTATTTTCTATTTAAATGTTTATATGTGTCTGCATGGTTGGACAGTGATACAGTGACATCTTATTTAAACTGTTTACTCCAGTAAGCACAAACAAAAAAAAGTGTGTTTATTAATCTGGTTTCTGACTCTTAAAGAAGGATTTTACACTTTTAGGTCAGATGACAGAATCCAGCAGATCCGGTGATGTAACGGAGACACGGAGAGTTTTATAATATCAACAACTTCTGATCGAATTCGCTTAATATAAATGGTTGTAGGAAGATGCACATTCATCTCAGTCAGTTCTTTAAAACACTGGCCCTCATTTATCAGGATAGAAGAGAGCGATGCTGACTCAATCTAATCCCTGAAGCAGCTCAGCTGGCATCCACACGATCTTCTTCCAACCAGTGTTTCCACTGGGTTTAAAATATGGAGGAAATATCGACGGAGGCGACGGTTTTCCACTCACTCATCCCGCCACCGTCTCTAACCGCTGTTTGCGTTTCCACTTGAGAACAAACATTTCATTTGTTGACTTGAGCGGCCCGTCTGCTGCCTTTCGGATCCTCTGGTAGTGTTTAACCCGCCATCTGTCTCATGCTAGCAGACTTATATTTGTACTGGCAAGCTGTCGCGGCGGCCCGAACGGCTAATGACTACCATATAGATATAGAAATATTAATGCTCCCTCCCTGGTTTTTTTTTTTTTTTCTGTTCTTTAACCGCTAACCCGTGTCCATGTGAGAATATGAACCAGATGGGATTCAGAGAGCCTGCAGTAATTGAAAAGGATGTAATCTTTACAGATAGAGACACAATTAAAGCTTGGTGGTCGGACGCTTTTAATTCCAGCCAAAACTTACATCCTGTTTCGAGTAATGAGCACAACGAGGAGGGCCTGAAGATAAACAGTCTCTGCGCGTACACGCAAATCCCAACAGTCGCCACGGTCTGCTGAACACCGTGAAGATCGCTAACATCCACAGAGATGATGACCTCATCTGCAGATATGCCTCCCAACATCTGCTGCAAGGCTTAATGCACATTTTACCGCATACATCACCTCAAACAGGTCGCCTCCGATCAGGACCCGGCTGTGAAAGCTGACCGTAACATGAATTTAACCTGTAATCTACTAATGGATGAATGGATGGACTGATGAATATAATGGATTTTCTATTCGTCAATTAATAAATTAGTTGATCAACTGGGAATTGATTGGATAATAAAGAAAAAAGTACCAAAGATTCTCTGGTTGTAGATGATAAAATGTGGATTTGCTGCTTTTCTCGTGTTTATATGACTGGAAACTGAATACAAAACATCTATAAACTAATCAATAATAAAAGTAAATGTTAGTTGTAGTGCTACAAATCACAGATCAGTTGTTTTCATTCATTTCAACTGCTCATTTATCTTCATTATTGATTGATCTGTTAATTGTTTTAAGTCTATAAAACGTCCATCACAGTTTCCAACAGACCAAAACCAAAATATGTTAAATTTGCAAATATATCAAATAGAAAAAAAGCAGCAAAAAAACTAAACTAAAAACCCACACAGAATGAAAATCAATCATTACTGAGCTGGTATACGATACATGCATTAACACACCGCGGTCACGTCATGCTCAAACAGCCTTCAAGAGTCTGATAACTGATATTTGCCTCATATGGAATTTACCAGCAGCCTCGAACAGTCTGTAAAATACATTAAAACATGTAAAACTGCGTGTGAGGCGTCTGCTCGAAGCTTTCAGACACGCTGCTGTCGACTCCGGACGGTAAATGAGAAGACTTACGGTCCACGGGGTTGAGTTTGATGCGGTAGGACGTCGCCGCTCGGTGAGGACTCCACTTGATGCAGAACTTGTCGTGACCGACGTTGAAGGTCTCGATGTTGGTCACGTTCAGATATACTGCAGAGACATTAATCAAACAACGAGACAATTAAAATTAAATTAAAGGGTCAATTCACCCAAATTACAAAACTGAGAAATCCCCTTTATCATTTTTAATGGACCAAAAACCAGACGAAGTCCTTTTAGTTCGTGACTCAAGTCCAAAATTTAACTTGACTAAGTTAATGTACACACATGTTGTTCCCTGTCCAATCAGCGGGTCGCTCATGCCGCCGGTGTATTGTGCGATCACTTTGACGTCGTATGTGGTTCCAGGCAGCAGGTGGCGCAGAGTGTAGGAGGTCACGTCGCCCACGAAGACGTCAATGAGCTTGTCTGTGCCTGTGGAAACAACCACAGAGCAGCGATCATGTAGAGTTTCTGGAGAGAGAGTTTAAAAACCACTGAGTGGATGTGTTGATGTGACATCAGCTCACCTTCAGGCGAGTAGATCAGTCTGTATCCCTGGACAGGAGCATCCACCGGGTCCCAGGCTACTCTGAAATGGGTGTAATGTTCGTCTGAGATACGAAGGTTTCTCGGACTCAGCAGGCCGACTGCGACACAGAAGAGACAAGAGTCAAGAAGCGAATCTGTCTCCGACTCCCAGATGTGAAACAGTAAAAACTAGAACCTACAACGTGTTGACTAATGCATGTCTACTGTATTTATTTTCACTGTACAATCTGCTGGCCTGAACTCACAGCGCGAGTTTACAGAGTTCAAACCCGGCGACCGCAGCAGGATACAGATGTGTGATGTGTGTACAGTCACTGTGGGAGCTTTCAGCCTTATCAAAAATGTCTGGAAGGCTAATGTTATTTTTATTGGGAGGACATGAAAACCTTCATAAAAATGCTTTTTTCTTTTAGTTTTCTTTCTTGTGGGACTTTGTTGGATCACAGAGAAACAAATGAGCTAAATACGCTACGCCTGTGTTACAGTACCAGCTACTAAAGGCTCAGACGCTCCACCAGACATAGTTAAGTATTGTCAGACACAGAAAGCTGCATCTTTACTCTCAAACTGTCCAACTTAGCAACCACCATGAATCAGTGACACTTGTCAGCCACCTTACAGACGGTGCCGTCCTCTCCAGCAGGTACATTGAAATGTCAGAGTTATTACAGAAAGCAGTGAGAAACCTGCTTTTTGTTTTAATCAACAAACTACTGTTGAAACATGTTGAAACTCCAAAGTTTAGGAGGTCAAACTTTGGGTAAAAATGATCTCGTCATTGCTCATAAACATCTATATGCTGTATAATCTAAATAAAAGACTGAAGTGTGTGTGGTTGCCTCACGTGTTCGTCCGTTTCCGTTGAGCGACCCTCCGGGGCCTTCGGCGTAGACGGCCTCTACTGTGATGTTGTACGGCGTGTCAGAGAGCAGGTTACGCAGCATGGCGTTGTTTCTGTTCCCAGGAACCACAGTCTGAGGATCAAACCAGCTCACAGTTAAAGGTTTTCAGCGCTTGTCTTGCAGGTACTTTTTAACATCTGGGACCATTACTCCCACGATAAAGACAGACACCTTGGGCCTTTCAGAGAGACGCTTCCCATGTGTTGTTTCTTTATCGGGTTTCCCACCACTGACATTCACATCTCATCTCTTTTGCCAGAACGTTGTAAATAGAGATTATTTTTCTGTTTTGTCCGGACATGTCTTTCTTTTAGGCTTTTATTGTGAATAAATACAGGTCGTTTCCTGTTTAACACTCTTCCCATTTATATAAAAACATCAAAACAGGTGAAACTCACCTGTTTTCTCAGGTGTAGAACTAATTATAACCTTCAGGCTGTTTTTAATCGTCTCTTTGCAGCCTGTTGTTTTGTCTCTATCCATCATTTCAAAGTATATTTTGGATAAACTGACACTTTAATGCGCTGCTTCTGCTAAGATGTATGTTAAACTAATCTTTTTACATCACCACTTGCAAGCTGTTTAACCTGAATGTTGGAAAAGTTTCATCTTTGAAGAATCACGGCTATAAAAACCTACTTTATCAGGTTAATCTCCAGTAAATAAACCTGAATGATTTTGTAGAAGACGGAAAGAAGAAAATTGCAGCTCAGTTCGCTGGTGGAAGCAATGTACGAACATCCATTAGGCACAGATGCTAAATTGTAATAATTGCGTGCATTTATACACGTTTCTAAGCTCCTCGGTCAGTCTCCAGTCTGCAGAAATCGTTTCATCACTGTCCATCCGCTGCAGTTAGCTGACTCACACTAAACAGGTGTTTCTCTAACAAGCAGAGAGGGAACACAGCTGGGTCGTTTCCACCCTCCACCGCTGCTCCGGCTCATGATTTGGGACTATTAATAACATTATTACGGCCCAAATGATAGTGTTTGTTTAACTGAGCCTGTAATTAGTCTCACTAATCTGTGATTTATAACCCGAACAGGCCAAGGGAATCCTGGGATGTTATTTCATTGCATAGTTGGAAGGGAACATCATGGCGAATGGCGAACGGCGAGTTTATCCTGAACCACAATGTCACTACCTGAAATGAATGTTTCATTACTGCTAAAAGGTAAATGTTTGAGTTTCTTCTGTCGACTCACAAACTCGGTGATGGGGTCTCCGGTCATGGGAGCGTAGCTGATCTTGTACTGCCTCACAGGACCCTCTGCGTGGTCCCAGCCGATGGTGAGGGTGTTGGTGGTGGCGTCAAACACACGCATGTTCCTTGGACCCGCACGGGGCACTGCAGCCCACGAGAAACAAAACATACACATGATACACACATGAGTCTCAACAACATTTGCCTTAATTTAATCTAGTTTAAAATGTCTCTTCTGGTTTGTTTTACAATCACTGACGAATGTAAATGATGGTTTTGAGGCACCATGAAGCCTCTCATGATCAGATATAATCGGTTTAGAGAAACTTTAGCGCTTAAATTGCTTGTTAAGATGGAGACTTTTGCAGCGTATACAGCTTTCTGTTGCATTCATGCACTGCGTATGACTTGATGTAGAGTAAACAACATCAGTCACTTGATTGTATACAGTGTCGACATGCGAGATCGTTGCTGCTGCGCTCACGTGTTTTGCCGTTGCCGTCCGCAGGCGGTCCCTCGCCGTCGGCGTAGAGAGGCACGACGCTGATTGAGTAGGGCGTATCCGGGATCAGGTTGTCCAGGAAGGCATTGTTATTATTCCCTGGAACCAAGATCTTTTTGGAAAAGAAACACAATGGTCAAAAAAAATGAATAGATATCATTGTTATGCATTACAAACAAGATCTGGCAGTGATCATGTACATAATGACCTCACTGCTCATCCCACATCCAGTTATCGCAGCCAAAGCTTTCCTGAAACACTAACAAAGGCCTGGGAGGTCAGACGGCAAACAAATAATTCATTCACGAAGTGGATTGAGTGATAAACAGTTTCTGCTAGGAAGCGTCTGTCAGCGGCCGCTAGCTGGTTCTGACACGTAGCTCGATGTGTTTTCTGCGGCCCGTCCGTCTCTTGTCACAGGGATTATCGCAGCATCTATCTGCCGCCATAAAAATCAGAGCGTTACATCATGGGAACTCAAGTCCTTCCTCATCTACAGATTTTGTTTTGGTTGAAGCAAATATGTCAAAGAGTTTTGGACACAAAGCTTCTGGCACGTCGGACCATGAAATAGGTTCTTTAGTGATGATGTAGTGGTTGAGATCCCATAACTGGAAGCACATATACGCCTGCTGGCCTGGGGTCAAATCCCTCCAGCACACTCCATTGCAAAGCCAACAGATTGGCTGTTGTCCTTTGAAAATATAATTAATTGCTGCAGATTGGAGGTTTAGTCATACAGTCATTTCCTGAAGGCAGCGCTGCTCTCGCTGGTTGAGTCAGTGGGTGGAGCCAAAGACTCTCAGGTCTTCTGGGTAATCAATAGTCAACTTGTTCCTAACCAAAGCTGCATCTATGCAGGCAGGATAGTCAGTTAACTAATGAATAAAACTAATAAGCCAGTAGCATTTACACTGTATTGCCAAAAGTAAGTGGACATGGACATGTGTCAATCAATGTTCATTTGGGCAACTGACTGTTAAAAACTGTGAACACGTCCTTTAAGGGAAACCTAAAGCAGACATCGACTGGCTTCAATCATCCGCTGCTTAATAGGCTTAAAACGGCTTCGGAGCCTGAACTAACACAGGTTGTGTGAAACAGGGTCTGTTCGAGCTTAGGTATATTAAATGAGTCATAAAAAGTTGATAAATCTTTGTATTTCTGAGCTCATCTGTGTGTCTTCTCCGTATTTGCCAAACCAATTTCCTCTCAGACCAAAACAAAATCAAAGTTAATAAAACTAAAATACAGCAGAAGTGAAAATAGATACAGGAGATAATAAACTATACAACAATATTATCATCAAAGCAGACGATAGATACGTGATCATGAAAAACACCCTCATTAGATTACAGCTTTATGGCCTCAAAACTTCTACCATAGGAGCTTGTTTCAGTCACAGATGTATTTCCAAACTTCAGTCATCGAGTTCAAACTCTTTGTGAGGGAATAAACTGCCCTTTTCTCTCCATGTGATCCATTAGATCTTCACTGGAGCATGAAATCAGTGCTGATGGAGAGATACAAAAAAAACCTGACAAGTCATGATTTCCATATTCAAGAGCCGTACCATAATTACTGCAGTGAAAACATCTGTGCAACATTTACACGAACACTCGGTGAAACAATATCAGGAAGGACCCACAGGGACCACCTGTTGTTTCCATGACAGAGCGACCCGGTGGAAGCAGTGATTAAACCAGTTCAATCACATGTGGAGGGAAGACGAGGAGTAAGATTGATTTAAGATGGAGATTTAGACCTCCAGACAACCACAGGTGGTGACGTGATACGATCAATACACAGACGTACAGCGGAAAAAGAAAGTACAGCGGCCGAGTGAAGTCGAGTGGACTCAAGCCCCGAGTCAAGACAAAAACCAGATATGTGGTCTAGGAAATTATTATTTTACAGACATAAACAACAGATTTTTTTTTCAGATAATTTCTTTCATTTTAATTTAATTTTCTGGAGGAACCTCACATCTAACATGGGTGGATCTGCAACAAATGAATATTTAATTATCTGACCTCACCAGCAGATGTTTATAACAGTTTGAAGTAACTGCTTCCAACTGAGAGGTTGTTGGGGGGATTTTTTTTTTGTCTTTTCCCCCCCTGTGAGCTGAGACGGTAATCTCAGGAAAAGGGGGAACCTCCTCTTCTTCTTCTATCCCTCGAGGCAAATTCAGCAACTGATGTGTTTTAACAGCCAGGAGAAAGTTACTCACCGACCCCGAGGGCTTGTCTCCGGTCAGGGAGGTGTAAACCACTCGGTACTGCTGAACCTGGCCTGTGGCGGGCTCCCAGCGCACGTTCAGGCTGTTGGGGGTGGGGTTGTACACCTGGATGTTCTTGGGTGGCATACGTGGGACTGCAGGGTGACAGAGGGTAAGAGAAAGTGAAAAACTTCACTTAGCAACGTCAAAACCTAAAAAAAAACATGCAACCAAACTTTTCAAACTAAGACTCCAGAGAACTGAAAAAACTGTTAGTGTCTAATTTTTTTTTTTTTTACAGTTAAATCTGCAAATGAAAGCAAGATGATCCGTGCTGGAATAACTTGAACTCTTTCAACACGGCTTTTATCAAGAAAAAACAAGTTTAATGGCGACGCTGTATCACAACTTGAATGCTGAGTGCAGCAAAAGTCATTTTATGGTGTCTATGTGGACAATGTGTAGAGAGAAGTAGCAATGTTTTGGGTTTATGTAAAAGCCCTTTACTTCCAGTTTAAACCAAACCAGATGTGCTTATTCCCCTTGGTTCATGGAGCTTCAGCCCAAAAAAAAAAATAAAATAGATGCAGTAGGTAGACGTAGATGGAGCCTCCTCGATAAGGACAAAACCTCCTTCCTCATGTTGTATAATCTCATTAAAAGCTCATCATTCAATTCATTTCCAATACGGATGACACAGTCTGTCAAGGATGTTTTCCTTTGGTCATCCAAGGACAAAATTAACATCTTTACTTTAGAGAGATTGGGTAATTTATTATAACTTTGTGTTATTAATCATTTTATTGCAGTAAGCACCCTTTTTTTCCCCTGAAACATCATTTCTGTCCAAACAAAATGTGACAAATTCCTCCAGAGACATAAACAGTAAAACTGGACTAAGTTATTGGTAATAAAAGATCATTAACGCCAGCACCCAGGCTCATATTCACTGATATAATGATACACAGGCATACTGCTTCACTTAGCTTCTGCTAAAGTGTCCTCGTTTTCATTCAAAATAACGTTTGATGTCTTGAAAGTTATTAGAGTAATAACACAATGTTTTCAGATAAATAAATGTGTGTTTTTCTCTTCAGTTTCTAAAAACGAGCCACCGTTCTCGACCATTTCGATTCAGGCAAGAATCACGTTTAGTTATTCTGTCTAAAAATGTCTTTCTGACGTCCGTGCCATCTGTCTGCATCCATGTGATGTGTTAATAATGTACGAAACAAGGAAGAAAGAAAGATTTTGCAGAAACAGACGGGCGGCGAAGTCAGTTTTCTCATCCTTCTTCCTGTTTTCTGAGCTGAGCAGTGACTAAAATGTCATAAAAACATGACGACACTGAACCTGAAACTCAAACCTCAAACATTTCACACAAGCTACAAGTTCCAAAATAGCTTCTGTCTGGGAGCCAATCAGGTTTCAGCACATCACACCTGGATGACAACACACCACAGAGGCATCCAAATAAAAACTGAGAAATCCAGACAAGAAATAAAATGTTGGGTCTAATGTCTGGAACAGTTTGTGGAATCATTGGAGAGCGTTGGTTCTCTCCAATTAAAAACCCCAGGATGCATTTCTGCTGACTGAGCATGGCACACCGCCTGGGCAGAAACAAGAGAGCGACGCACACAACGGGACATCAAAACCACACAAAACGCAAAGCGAGAACTGTTCTCCAAACATACAGAACCCAGTCTGTCAGAGCCTTTCTTCAGTTACTGCAGCAGTTGGAAAACGTACGTATTATCTGTGTTTTATGTTTACTGCACTTTTTCCACTGAGGTTCGAGGTTCATCTGGGTCATAGTGTTTGTCTATAAACATACATTCATACAGAGATGTATTAACATGTTGGTATTATTAACACGTGTTTATCTCAGGAGAGGAACGACGGTACCTGGCAGCTGTTCTGTAAAACCGTGACCTTTAACCTTTGCTCATCACTTGAGTTGATGGTTAAATGTTGCTCCAGGGAACCTTAAGTCATCTCTCGAGTACCTTCCCACCATGTCAAACCTCATCTAAACATCTCTAAAGACCTCAAATGTACTTTGTATTATATTTGAGGACTACATGTTTATGTAGACAGTACATAAAGCTCCTCCTCTTTATTATAAAAATCTACTTTTTCAGTTAAAAAAGGGGCCTTAGATCATATTAATTATGTTTCTATCTACTGGAAAGAAATATCCGATTCGGCTGTAGACATGTTAGGGCGTGTCGAGGACTTACGTGTCTTTCCGTTGTCGGACTGGCGTAGACCTTCTCCTTCTGGGTAAACTGGAACGACGGTCACAGTGTAGGGAGTGTCTGACAGCAGGTTCCTCAGTATGGTGCTGGTGGTGCCGCCCGACACCTGCTCCTGCTCACACATACACAGGGAAACGCTAATCAATAAAACAGCATAATCATGTTTCTCATTCCAGAAACAACACAAGTCTGAAGCATTTATAGACACGTGAACAGGTGAGACCAATATGTGATGAAGCACAGGAAGTCCGTCTGATATCTCACCATGTCCTCGGCGCCACCAAGCGCAGGGACGTAGAAGATGCGGTACTGGCGGACGTTGCCCTCCGCCGCCTCCCAGCGCACCTTGAGGGAGCTGGTGGTGGGATCGGTGACCTGCAGGTTCTTCACTCCGCCCAGCGCCTCTGTCAACACAACAGGGAGCCATTACGTGATTGTCGTTTCCTGTTTGAGTCACAGCAAATGATTGATAATGTTTGTTTTGACCTTGTCGGAGCACCAGATGGGTGGGGTTTAGCTTCAGGCTGGTTCAGTGAGTCTGTCAGTCACAGGAAAGTGACATCTGCTGCTTTCAAATAATTATCTAAACTTCCTGACACGAGGCTTGTCTTTGATACACTTACCTCCTACTAACAAGTTGTTTGGTTGTTTAATGTTATTTTCTTCAAAACTGGTGAACAAATGAGACACAATCCAAACGGTGTCGTGCAACAGATGTCAGAATCTTGACTTAAAACTTTATAACTGCTTCCAGCTGCCCAGATTTGACCGAACTCACTTGTCTTCCCCTTCTCCGACATGTGTTTCCCCTCCACATCGGGGTAAACGGGCACCAGCGTCACTTTGTACTCAGTGTCCGGCTGCAGGTCTCTCAGCATCGTGTTTGTTGTCATTCCTGATACCTGAGTCTGTGAAGGACAAAAATACAACATACGCTTCATTAGTCCATGGTTGGTCAGCTCTTCACCGAAGCTATGTGATGAAATATCAAAGTTTTTCTATATATTTCTCTGAATCCAGCCTGACATATTTGGTATCTTTGGACACTAGCATGAAGAATGTATAAGTTTCAAGTCATAAATCTCAATCGCTTCTCTTATTCTTGGATTCGTTCATCTCCACTAGCAAGAAATCTTAAAAGGATGAGTCTGGTAATATTTTTCTTATTGTCAACAAATCCCACAGAAAGATCAACAAACAACATGTGGAATAACACCAGCCTGATCCTTTACGTGTGTATCTGAGGGCTTAAAGCAGGTCATTCAGTTCATAGTATTTTGTGCCATAATTCAATGTATTTGAGTGTCAGTACTGGGGTTTGACAGAGAGAAAAACTGAGAAAAAGTTTTATTATTGTCTGAATATATAATATAAAAGTGACCATGCTCTCGGTTCCTCCGGCGGCAGGGACGTAGATAATCTTGTACTGCCTGACGTCACCGTCAGCCGGCTCCCAGCGGACTCTGAGGGAGTTGGTGGTGGGGTCGGTCACCTGGAGGTTCCTCACACCGCTCAGGGGCTCTGAAAGAGACGAGAGACATCACAGCCTGCTGCACGTAACCTTCACTCTTTGCTACGCCGGATGGGTGGAGTTCACCTCATCGAGACAATCCAGATGTCAAGGCTGTCAATCACAGAGGAGTGTCTTTCCCTTCGCTGTGTCTGTCTAAACTTTCTGGTATGCGGAGTCAAAGACAATCCCTATTAAAATGCTTCTGAGAAAAAAAATAAAAGGTTTGATTAAGCTCTGAAAATGATCCTTAGCATTTGTTTTATGCTGCAGGGTGCACCAGATGGGTGGGTTTACCACATCAGGAGTGTCCAGATGTATCAGAGGAGGGGAAGTTGCCTAAACTCTCTGGCATTCATTATGTTCTTTTGTGAGCCACAAACGTCCATAAAAACAAGGTCTGTATTCTCATTCTTAGCCTTAAGGACCATTTCTTTAAGGTGTTTCTTTTTTTCATGTTTTAGTTCATTAACAACAATCTGAGTTCACATCACATGCAGGCTTTCAAATGGTTTCAGTTCATTTCAGTACTCGGTCTACAGCGCTGAGACTGCGTATTCAAGAGTGCTGCAACGACGTCGAGTCATTCAGGTTTTGCATTAAAGCATGGAAGCAGGAAGTAGAAAACCCATCCGATGGGGCCTTAATCAGTACAATCTTTTAAACTCTGTATTTTACTGCGTTTGGGAACAAAAGTAGCCTGAGTCAAGCTAAAAATAAGTGTTGAATCCCTCCTGCAGGGCGAAGTTTAGATGCATCAGAGTAAAGAAAAATGCTGAAAGTCAGATCTATCTGCTAAACTCCCATCTGACACGAACCATCCAACCATCACATTCGATTAATTGTATTTCTGTGGAAGAGGACACACACAGGAGTGTGAGCTGAATAACTGAATGATTCACTCACTCGTCTTTCCGTTCTCGGACTGCCGTATGCCGTCCACGTCTGGGTATACGGGAACAACAGAAACGTTGTAGAGGGTGTCGTAGTTCAGATTCCTCAGGATGGTGGTGGTGGTGCCTCCTGACACCTCCTCCTGTTTGAGGAAATGTTAAAACCTCCATCAGCATGGTAACAACGTGATCTGCTTATAGTGAGAATAAATGAACAGAGCTGGAAGCAAATCAAAAACAACGTAAAACATCTCTACCATTTGTTCTTCTCCTTCTGGTTGAGCTGTGTAGAAGACTTTGTAGCTTCGGACGTTGCCCACCGCTGGCTCCCAGCGGACCGTCAGGGTGCTGATGGTCGGGTCGATCACCTGCAAGTTCTTCACTCCGCCCAACGGATCTAAGAAAGAAGAGCAGTTACAGAGTCTCCTTCTTGTCAATAAATCAATGATCTGCTAACAGGTATGGTGATATGACATAGAGCACATACACATTCATCCGCCTCCGAAAATAGTCCCCAACAACATATTTTTCACTTGTATAGCACTTTGAATTGCGTTCATCTTGTATGAAAGGTGCTATGTAAATAAAGTTTGATTGATTTAAATGAATCAAGTCATCCTACAAAGACTCACTCAGGCTTGTTTTGGTTCATGAAGCAAACATACCTGACATGTTTAATTTAGTTTTTGTCAAAGTCTGAAACCTGACCTTCAAGGAACTGCTTGTTGTTTTTTTATGCTACATACGTTTATGTTTTTGGCTTGATGTTTTTCTGCTTAGTGATGTTATAATATACCATAGTGGCCTGTCAATCTTTTTCCACATTCATAAGAAAGACATCTGGCTTAGTTTAGCTCTTGAGGGCCCAACCACATGCTCCAGGTCACAAATCAACCTGAACTCACTTGTCTTTCCATTTTTAGACTGAGGTCTGCCCTCCATCTCGTGGAAGACGGGCACCACGGTGACGGTGTACTCTGTGTCCGAGTCCAGGTTCTTCAGGACGGTGGTGGTGGTGGTTCCAGGCACCTGGTCCTAGTTAGTGAAAGGAGAAACAACTTTGAACCGGGTGAACTCTAGGATTTGGAGACTTCTGGGTAAAGCAATACCCGAAAAAAAGGAGGTTTGGCAGACGCAAAAAGACTCAGATTGAACGATGTCACAGCTTAATGTGCTGTGAGCCCAGTTTTCTTGGATGCAGCATCATTCTCTTACTGTCTTTGTGCAGCTCAGTAACATGAGCAGTAGGGGCTCAGAGATAATGATGGATTCAAGCAGAAAGGTGCCACTGCAGAGACCATCCGAGGATAAACTGGGCCTTTGAGCAAAGCACCAAACTGACAGCAAAAAGGAGTGTTTGTCTTCATCTAGATGTACGCCTTCAGGCCTATGCTGCAATAAACTGCTTCTTTGTCTATTTAATCTAATACTAAACCCTCGAATCTGCCAGTAGGTTGCTATAATTTCAATTGTTTCCAAAACAAATAAATAACTTCACCACATTTCGTGAACCTAGTGGCATCATTTTGAGGGTAACGACATGGACCCCCTCAAGATATTGTCACTGCTTTAGAGAGAACAGCTGAAACTGCCTCGAAAATAAGTTCAACTATCCCACATTATTGTCAAATGTTTTCAATTAGTTGCAAGAAAATGTAGATATTAAAGGAAACAACGTTATCCAGCTGTTTCCTTCTTTTGATAACTTGATATTGCATATTTTCCAAGACAAGAAAAGAAAGTTCTTGCGTGAAACTGACTTGGAAATAAGAGTAATCATCTCACGCCACTGGCATTTCTCCACTTTTGTGTAAATCTAAGGCCAAAACTAAGGGAATTATCTCCTCTTACTTAAAAATACTCTCTCTATGTTGCAGTCATGGCCTACAAGAGACACAACCTCCCACTCAGAGGCAATTCACATCTGCGCAGATTCATATAAACACCCATCGAATCAACAAGTCGAAGACAAACAAGCAAACTTTCTAAGATCCAATCAGAAAAACAAAATGGCAGTTTAAACATAAACAGACAGTCTTACTGCACAACAGTTCAACAAACAGTAGCAGAGCAGTTCAAATGGGAGAAGCACATTTCCAGCTCTATAGTTATAGTCTGGGGCTCTATATGACTATATTTGCATTATTTACAGTACAAAAAAACAACTTATTTATCTCAGCTGCTGTCTCTTTAAGACCCGCCTCCTGATGAGCCCGCTCTGTTCCGATTGGTCAGCTTCAGGAAGCTTTTACATACATATTTATTTAATATCTGGCTTCATAATAGTATATAAATGATTGAAAAGGTAAATTTAAAAATTTTTTCCCCTTAAAGGTTGCAATCATCATAAGATTAATTCAATTTTAAAAAGATATAAGACAGAATGTAATAAAGCAATTCGGGTGAATATGAAAACAAAAATTATTTTTTGACTGACTGACTGAAATATTATTTATTTCAGTCAGAAAGAAGAAATAAATCATTTTTATTTAATTTTTCTGGTTAAATAAAGGTATCATCATGGTAGCTAAAATGCTTTAAAGTGGTTTGAATCAAAGCAAATATTTCATATTTCAGGCAGTTATGATGGATGAAGTTGGAAGTGGCCCATCCTGATGGTTATTCTGTCATTTTTAAGTAAAGACACGGACACTGACAGGCTGTAGATGCAGTCTTACCACATCCTGTTCTCCTCCTGCAACCGGCACATAGATCACGATGTATTCACGCACATTTCCTTCAGCAGCATCCCAGCGGACGTTCAAGGTGCTGGTGGTGGGATCCGTAACTTGCAGGTTCCTCACAAAACCCAGCGGCTCTGAGTAAAGACACGAGACAGGAAGACAACCTCAGTGCTTTGGATCAGAGCGTCACACAGCTGCTGTTTGGTCAGAGATTACTGGTGTTCATGGGAGGCAGTTTGTCCAGATGTTGGATGACATGGTCTGACTTTTCATTTAGATCGATTGATTCAGACTCAATATTACTCTGCAGTTATTAAGAAAGATGCGTCTCTGTATTTATGTAACAATGGTGAAGAAAGTTGCTTTTTCTGTCATTTGAATTGTTCGCCTGCTTGCAGCCGTTTGCATGTTCAGCTGACCTGCAAAGACTCTGTAAGCAATTAAGTGGAATAGATAAAGTGGAAGTGTACCAACTGAACACTGTGACCTTTCCACTAGCATACGAAAGCCATTAAAATCTAATGACCAGACTCTAATGACATTTACTGATCACAGTTCTGGTCCCCAGAAGATGAACCCTTTAGAGTTGAATGATCGTATTAACTTTTCTAAAGCGCTACCTTCAGCACATTACTGAGAGGGCTCTAAGAAAAGCTAATTTTGCATATACTCTTTCTTTTGTTCTTTTCTACTGTCCACCAACTGAACTGAATGTCTTTCTCCTGAGTCTTAAAGATCCTCTTGCCCCATCAGAGCCAAAGAGGAAATGATCTGTTAAATGGTTTCACGGATGACCGTAGCCACAGATACTCACTTGTCTTGCCAGTGTCGGTCAGACTTGGTCCGTCTCCCTCGGCGTAGACAGGGATCACAGTGACGGTGTAGCGGGTGTCCGGTAGAAGCCTCTCCAGGATGGTTTTAGTGGTGCTTTCTGACACTACCTCCTGCAAAGACACACATGGTGAACTCAACAGTATGCAAAAAGCCTCTTTACCGAAAGGTTAAATTCCTACCAGGCTCCAAAAAGAAGACGAGAAGAAGAAGAAAAAGACCTTTAACCTCCAGCAGATAAACAAAACTTTACCCCAAAGGGAACAGCAGTCACTACATATCAGCACACTGCACTGTTGAAATTAACACTTCATCTTTTTGAGTTTTTAAAGGCAGAAACTGATATATTTTTCCCAACAATATTGCGACAATATTAAACAAATGGAGAAGTAACAGCAGGCCTTTGATTAGCAGGATTTACACATACTTATTCTGTACAAGCTGCACTCCAGAAATATAAACCCTGTGTAAATACTATGCAACGATGAGTGATCCACTCTGTCAAAAGGAATTAGATGCTATTGTGGCAACAGCATGACGGGATTATCCTGTCAAAAAGTATGACATCACTAAATCCTCGTTGAGGGCTTTGGTTGTTTTTTTTTTGAGTTTGACAGCTTTTTTGTTACTTCTGCTGAAAAAATGTGGCTTTTCTGAAGTGAGGTAGGTTTATTATTATTATATGTTTATTCTGCTAAGTTGCTTATATAAATCTGACAAATTTTATGAACAGGTTTATTTTGTCACAAACAGTGAAAGTTTACCTTTTAAATGACGATGATGATGATCAGCCTAACAAACTATTTCCTTTATTATGATCTCAGTCACATTTTCTCCCACAGCAAGGAACAAATGTCCTTCAGTTTAGTTTAACTCAGCTCAGTTAAACTAAACTTAAAACCAAGTTACTGAACTAAAGTTTAAATTTAAGTAAAGTCATCTTGACTCAAGCTGACTGGACTCAACTCAACCCAAGTTAACTTGACTGGACTCAAGTTCACTTAACTTAATTTAACTCAGGTTAACTTAACTCGACTCAAGTTAACTCGACTGGACTCAGGTTAATTTAACTCATCTTTTCTCTTCTTTTCTTGTAATTTTCCTGCCAGACTTTGCTGTAATTTATGTACCAGGTTTCATTTGAGATTTTTCTGTAAACTAAACTAAGATCCTACCTGAATCTCCAGTCCTCCATCAGCAGGAACATAGATCACTTTGTAGCCCTGAACGTTGCCATCAGCAGGAGTCCATGTTACTGTGAGAGTAGAGAAGGTCGGGTTGCTCACCTTGACGTTGCCCACTCCACCCAAAGGCACTAGAGGTAGAAAAATGACAAACAATTTCAGTTTCAATTAGAAGTACAAAAGTTTGTAAGGATAAGTTCAAAGATTTATAGAAAAAGATTCCAGCTCAACAGTGACTTACATGTCTTGCCGTTATCTGACTGGCGTTTTCCCTCCCTGGCAGGGTAGACTGGTAACACAGACACTGTGTAGACCGTGTCAGGCATCAAGTTCCTGAGGATGATGTTGGTGGTACCTGCAGGAACTTGCTCCTGTTAACAAAGATATTTCAAAATGTGTTGTTAGTCTCATAACTGTCAGATACAGGCTCATCTATATTCTGTACATTCTTCATTTTAATAAAGTTTTTAACATTTATTTTGTTAGGAAATGTGTGCAAACATGTATAAGCCAAACATCCAGGATTTTTTCTTTGCTGATGATGCTCTATTTATTGTTAAGACAGTTCTTCAACCCAATTTTATGTGTTTTTTCCTCTTCTTCCATTTTATTTTTTCATTTTGGTATGACAATTTGACAATAGTTGAAATGTTCTTGTTGGATCTCATTCCACAAATAGTTCCTTGGTGCAAATACGACAGGTTGTTAAAGTTTATTTTCACAGTTTTTCAGGGTTTTGTAGAAAACGTATATGGAATTACCAACCACTTTTCTGGAAATAGTTTACGACACAGTTTGTCTGTGTATTAAAGTTGTATTTGAAGGTGCTGAAATGCGTTTATGCCTAATCTTCCCTGAACGGCACTTAACATCCTGGTACATTTTTGTTCTGAGAGGTATGACGGGTATAAAAGAGCCTCACCATCTCCTCTTTGCCTCCAGCAGCTGGCACAAAGAAGACCTTGTACAGACGAACAGCACCATCAGCTGGGTCCCAGTTCACAGTCAGGGAGGTCATGGTGGGGTCGGTCACCTTCAGTTTCTTCACTCCTCCCAGTGGTCCTAAAGACAGGGACAGGACTTTTATACACTAAATCTTCAGCTTATTTGCTACTTTTTTGTCATCAATCATTTGATACAGTAATAAAGCCTTGAGATCCTTCATAAAGTACTATATATCTAGTGTTTTACTGTTCAGTCTTACTTGTCTTTCCATTTTCAGACATTGTCTTTCCGTCTCCCTCAGCGTAAACGGGCACCAGAGAGACAGTGTAGATAGTGTCAGGCGTCAGTCCTCGCAGGACAGTGTTTGTGGTGCCTGCTGACACCTGCTCCTAAAATTTACAAACACATGACACAAATTAGCTGATTTCAAACCCACAGAGAAGACAGAGAACAAAAAATGAAGCTGATGTTTGTCAGTCCTACCGTGCTCTCAGTTCCACCTGCGGCGGGAACATAAATGACTTTGTACTCCTTCACTCGGCCCTCAGCGGGCTCCCAGCGCACGTTCAGGGTGGTCATGGTCGGGTTCAACACCTGCAGGTTCTTCACTGCACCCAGAGGCTCTGAGGGAACATAAACACAGGACTTACAGGAAGGAAGTGGCATCATCTACTACACACCTCTACTTCCATATCTGACTAGTATTCGATTTGGCTTAATTTAATGGAGACACTTAAACACAACGTACATGTTTTGAAGTCTTTTTTAATTATGTAAATTCAGATTTCTTGTTTTAAACAAATACATTTATGGTTATTTAAGGTCTTACTAATTGGCATAAATGACAAAAGAACATTTTTCTTGCTGCAAACGTTTCTGATTTTGCACCTTTTGGATTAAAATCTTTGCACCCTTTAGAATTTCAGCAACAAAAAGTACTGATACACAAGTGTTTTACTGTCCAGTCTTACTTGTCTTTCCATTTTCAGACATTGTCTTTCCGTCTCCCTCAGCGTAAACGGGCACCAGAGAGACAGTGTAGAGGGTGTCGGGCGTCAGTCCTCGCAGGACAGTGCTTGTGGTGCCTGCTGACACCTGCTCCTAAAATATACAAACACATGACACAAATTAGCTGATTTCAAACCCACAAAGTCTCTTAGTCATTGCAAAGGCATCAACAACTGCTACTGAGGTGCCCTTCAGCAGTTCAATTAACCCTGAATCATCTTTCCATGAAGGTTAAAGACTCAACAATAACACGTTCAGGTCAGTGATTTGACTTTAGGTCTAACTCAACAGGAAGCTGATGTTTGTCAGTCCTACCGTGCTCTCATCACCTCCCGCGGCGGGAACATAAATGACTTTGTACTCCTTTACTCGGCCCTCAGCGGGCTCCCAGCGCACATTCAGGGTGGTCATGGTCGGGTTCAACACCTGCAGGTTTTTTCCTCCACCCAGAGGCTCTGAGGGAACATAAACACAGGACTTACAGGAACGAAGTGACATCATCTACTACACACCTCTACTTCCATATCGCTTTTTTTGGGAAACTTTCTATTTTCTGTGCACTGGATAGAAAAATATTGTAATTTTTATTTAGGTTAGGAAGGAGACAGTAAGAAGGCTCTCGGCTTTCCCATCATTCCTGAACATAACATTATACTGCCTGCAAGAAAGGACGTGGTTGTTGTGAAACACTGCATGGGATTAGCATGAAGTGTAAATGTCTGTAACATATCTTCACTCTAGCTTTAAAACTGAACCTGTTCCATGATTTAAAAAAAAAATCAATGCAGTTTTTGAGAATCGATATTTTCTCCGATACAACACTGTTCGGTCTTACTTGTCTTTCCATTTTCAGACATTGTCTTTCCGTCTCCCTCAGCGTAAACGGGCACCAGAGAGACAGTGTAGAGGGTGTCGGGCGTCAGTCCTCGCAGGACAGTGCTTGTGGTGCCTGCTGACACCTGCTCCTAAAATTTACAAACACATGACACAAATTAGCTTATTTCAAACCCACAAAGTCTCTTAGTCATTGCAAAGGCATCAACAACTGCTACTGAGGTGCCCTTCAGCAGTTCAATTAACCCTGAATCATCTTTCCATGAAGGTTAAAGACTCAACAATAACATGTTCAGGTCAGTGATTTGACTTTAGGTCTAACTCAACAGGAAGCTGATGTTTGTCAGTCCTACCGTGCTCTCATCACCTCCCGCGGCGGGAACATAAATGACTTTGTACTCCTTCACTCGACCCTCAGCGGGCTCCCAGCGCACGTTCAGGGTGGTCATGGTCGGGTTCAACACCTGCAGGTTCTTCACTCCACCCAGAGGCTCTGAGGGAACATAAACACAGGACTTACAGGAAGGAAGTGACATCATCTACTACACACCTCTACTTCCTGTCAACATATCCCTATTTTCCCTTTGTGCTACATCTTTGCTTCCTTTCATCCGTCTTTCTTCTCCTGTTCTTCTTTTCTTCTTTTAATCTCTTTTTGAAACGTTGTAAATTTGCTGCCCTGATTTTAGTACAACGAGGAATATTTTCTCATCCTGTGTCCTGTGACGACTGAAGCTTACTGGTTTTTCCGTCTCCAGAGACGTCTTTGCTGATGCCAGTGGGATACACGGCCACCACAGAGACGGTATACTGAGTATCAGGGTTCAGCTTCTGCAGGATGGTGCTCGTCTTCTTCCCTCCAACCTGCGTCTGTTGATTGGAAAACATGCCAGCAGTTAGCAGGCTGCCGATGTCTCTGGAAATGAAACAGTACTAATACATGATAATAATAAGCAGTCTTCAAATGTGGGCACATATTACAGGATCAAACAACAGCTATAAAAACACTAAATCAAACACAGGATCTTTATTTTTCGGGATTGGAAAGGTTCATTTAGAGATCCTTTTTCAGCATTAAAAAACAAAATAAATACCACGTGCAATCACTTATCCCTGATCTCTTATTTACGCTGTGTGATTTCTTCTGAGCCAATGTCGAAAAACTATTTACATCACTTATACATGAATAAGTAAAGTATTTCCCAGGAAATCCCAAGTAAACAACTCTGCAATAAATCCTGACATGGATATGACCCTGTAAACACATTCATCAAGGCCGTAAACAGCTCAGATATGAACAGATGGTATCATATCGCATGTAAATCTGAATTTTAAGTATTTGGCTGAATTTCAACATCTCTCTGTTTAGTTTACTGACGGACCATCAGTGGCTCGAGTGGGTATTAAACTTCAATCTGCTTATTTCACAACACTGTATTCATCACAGGAGACGTATTATGTAAATATATAGTTATTATGAGAAGGACAAATCAGGGAATGTGTCTGTTATATAAAATTTCGTTAGCTTTCTATAGAAAAAGGCTAGCTGTGTTATTCCCTGTTTCCATTATTTATGCTAAGCTAAGCTAAGCAGCTGCTGGCTCCTCGATTAATTAATTAGTTGATGGCCAGAAAAAGCAACTATTTTAATATGTGATTAATAAAAAGTCATTTTTTTTTCATAAACAAAACAATTAATTGGAAAAATAACTGGCGGATTCATTGATAGTAAAACTAATGATTAGTTGGAGAACCACACAGATGTGTGTGTGTGCTAACGAACTTTTCATCTGACGCTTGGCAGTAAAGCGACTGTTGAGGAATTCCCTTAAAACACGGATGAAATTTCATCCGAATTTCAATAAAACGTTGATCCAGGAACAACATATGCTGCTGAATATTGATTTCTTGACTTTATTGCTTTAATAATTGAGCTCTTGCTCAGTTTTAGGAGCTAATTTGGGGTTTTTTTGTTTGTTTTAATTGTCAGTTTGTCTGTTGTCTAGACTCGACCTTGTTTACTGTTCAGTTTGAACATGTGCTTCTTTTTAAAGAAACGTCCAGTTATTTTTGCAGCGTGACTGTGTAAAAGGATTGTTGGGAGCGTTAGTCACATCTCTGACTGGTTTCAGATTGAGGCTGTTGTTCGTTTTGCAGGTTCGAACCAAACATGAACGAACCGACACGTTGAACCATTTCAGTTTGAGCTCACATTTGACCTCTTTGATTCAAGCTTTCAAATCAACATCAATTATATTTTACAGCCACAGACTGGATTTTTCTAATATGACATTCATTAATTCACTTTGAATTATATTTTTTTTGTTTCTCTTCTATAAAACCTTCACCAAATAATTTCATATTTTCAAAAGTAAATTTGTACTTTTGTGTTTTTCTTTGACGTTATCATACGTTATTCACTTCATATCTTCTGATATGTTCTGTTGACATGTTGTTGACATATCTTCTGAACTGTACGTTTTGTGTTAAAGTTGTTATACATCTTATATCATCTGGTCCATTTCATCATTTCCTCTTTTAATTTTTATTTTTTTGTGTTGATGTTATTTTTTATGTTGATAGCGTCTATTGGCTTTGTTTCAATAAGGCTGGTGTTGAGTGATATTTTTTGGCCCATTGGTGACTAACAAAGACCTAAATCTTTTCAAAAACACAGTTCACAAATATGTGCTGCACAGTGGAAACTAGTTTTTAACCAACAATACTCAGACCAGAGGAAAATGTGCTTTTGTTGGGACTATTTTCAGTGTTTCTGGCAGCATGATGGTGTGTGTGTGTGTGTGTGTGTGTGTGTGTGTGTATGTGTGTTCACAATGATTTATACCACTACCAGACCACCTCAGTGCACAGCTCCAACTCTTCCTGACTATAATATTTGACCATATTTAATAATAGAGGATAATAATACTATACAACATAATACTTAATTTTACAGCTACATAATATGAGCACCAACGTGGACCTAAAAAACTGCACTTTTTCATACTACAGTTCTCAGAGCAGCGAGGAAACCCAGATCTCACCCTGCATGAACAATGTCTGATGTTAAAAACAATACGCCTGCAGATGACAACATGATACCAGATGCTCTCGTGTCTTATGGTATACATATCTGACACATCCACTGACATCATGATTCAACCCAGACTCATTGGTTTGAGGAACAAACATCATCTCATGGACACAATAAAAAGTATAACCTATTGAACGTCTTTTCATATAGCCTTCAGTTTCCTTTCAAGTTATTTCCAGCGCTAATTATTGCTGAGTCATCGTGCAGGAACGCCGGCTTGGCGACCAAATGCCGGACTGTAAATACACTGATGTGCTGTCATAAACCAAAGAAGATGTGATGAAGGAGCCCAGAATGGCCAGAACTTCCTTTCATCCTTCCAGGACATCTTTGAGCATCTCGAGGGAGTTAAAATGTGCTGTACTGTAAATGCATCACGTTTCTGGGAGTTTCTGTTGCCTGATTTATTTTATTGTGACTGATGATGGTGATGATTTCAATGTTCAGAGACCTTCTACTTTGGATTTTATGCTGTGCTATAATTAATATAGTTATACGATAGTTCATATGACTGTTTTCTGATCCAGTTTAATAATTGTGTTTCTTTATAAGACATTATTCTGATATCTGCAGACTGCGGCTACTTTTGCAGGTAGAGACAAACCCAACAAAATAGTCCCGGAAACTGTTCAGCTTCAACTCTCGTAACCGGACATGATCCCTCGTCAACAAACACAAACGGAAAAAAAAACGAAAAACAGATTGAGGAAAAAGTTGATTTTAGTTTTAACACATTTTACTGTTTATTTTTGCTTGAGTAAAAGTTAAGTTAGTTTTTTCTTTTTTTCTAGAGGGAAAGAAAACAACCATCAAATCCAACTATATTAATAATTGAGTTGTTTCTATATGTGCACTGGGACTCATACTGACAGATTTAAAGCTCTCCATCATATTAAGAAATTTAATGATTTGTCAACAAGTGACTTCAAGATGTTCCCAGTTGTCAAAAAGCAACACCGCACCCCAACAACAGCAGAACAAAACCTCCGTTTATAAGAAGAAATAAGGAAAATACACCCTAAAATGGAATTTAGACATATTGTACTTCTAATCCTGGACAAACAGAAGATACCCAGCGTGGGTTCACAGCCATGTGGTGACAGAGCAGAGGGATTTGTTTTCTGGTAAACGTCAAATTCACAAAAACAATCTGTGAACTGAAGCCAGTTTGGGTGTAAAAACTTAAATAAACATTTTAGAAATGTCTGAAGCTACTCTATTGTTCAGCGTCAGTGAAGCAGCTTTATCTGTCTCTTGATAAAATAACGAGCCAAGTGCTTATGCGGTTTTTAAGAGAGAATATTTCATGTGATTTCTGCTTCTCACATTTTTTTTGTACACAGGATTTACAGCTGGAAAATACTACTACTGTCACACAAAGGTTAAATATTAAATATACTGCAGTTTCCTGATCCAAGAATGGGAATATTTTTATATTCCTAACACACTTTATTTATTTAAATATTCATTACCACATTGTAACAACACTATAACATTTATTCATTTATGCATTATTCTTCTGTCTACTTTTATTTCATTTAATTCCATTTTATTCATTTATTCATTCATTCATACTTTTTTTTTTGGTAGTCGTTTCTCTGCATTGTTATATGCATGAAAACAGCTAAAAACACATTAAAACATAACAACTAAAACAATGATTACTTGCAGGTTTGGAAATGTTTTCTCATCACAATTAAATTTATAAAAACTGAACATTATTTATAGTATTTCTCTTGAATCATGTAAAACTTGTGAAACATGTATACAGATGACACCACTGTACTTCTATTGTAAAGAAAACCAAAGAATCCTGCAAGAATCCATCACTTTAATCCATCACCTAGCGAAGCTTTAAATGCAGTAAAACTGGCAGTGAACTTACTGTTAGAGGCTCGCCTCCAGCAACAGGCGTGTAAGTGATCTTGTAGTTCTCGACGGGTCCGGGCGCAGGGTCCCACTTCACCGTCAGCGTGGAGATGGTGGCGTTGAAAACCCTCAGGTTTCGAGGAGGCTCTGGAAGCACTGGGAGAGTAGAGATAAATCCAGTGAGATAAACAGTATGATCGGGACGTCCTGTGTTTGATGAGCGATGGTGATGGTGAGGATGATGGCAGTGATGAGGGTGATGCTTCCACATTCCCTCGGGTCATGGAGCTGAAAGGGTCAAATGTAGGATGAAAGCAGCAGGATGATGAGGTTCAAAACAGGATGAAGTTGTTCAGAGCAGGGCTGGAGTCAAGCAACTTCCTGCTCAATGTTTCAATCACTTGTAGGCCACCATTTATTCCATTTATTAAACTTTTTTTTCTTTCCTGTATCGTGAATTAAATTGTCTTGTTTATTTATCTGAATCAGAAGTTCCTTGACAGCCAGCACTACGGCCGAAACACTCAACAACATGACAACATGCGACAACATTCATTTGATGACTGGGATGAAAACTGATGAAAGGATGACATGATAAAAATGACGTTACAATGTGAGATGAATCGTGACAACGTTAAATGTTAAAACGACAAAAATGATGGTTGGGACAAAAACAAAATGGTTCAACAGTGGAATTAAAACACATGAGAATGGAGGTCTATGGAGGATGACATGTTATTGGTCAATTTTCCCACTTTATGCATTTGAATCTCTACGTTCACACCACCATTGTGAAGAAGATATGGTTTATGCAACGAAATACTTCATGTAGCAGTCAATAATCTTGATAAATGTTGTGTTTTTGCATTAAATGTCTAATGCTAGAACATAATACATATAAGACCTCAAGATTGGTGCTATGTTTATCGACTGTGACTGACTCCTTCAGTTTCTTGTGGTGTGAACGCACAGACAGGTACTGAAATGCACATACATGCAGTTATGTGTTCCCATCAACATTGTCCCTGATCGTCCATATTACCATTCCACACAAAATCATGAACATTTCAAAGAAAAGGAAGCTGTCCTTGTCATATGACATACCATCCAGAGCCTTTAACACTAGAAAGAGACGTTGAGAAAACAACATTATTCCAATTACAAGTTACATCCGTGAGCATAAAATATGATGGTTGTGTTTAGGGAGCTGGTAATGCGATGGGGGTTGGTAGCGGCTGACTTACGCGTGCGCTCCCTTCCCATCAGGTCTTCGCTCTCCGACTCGTCCGGGTAGATGGCTGTGACGGTGACGTCGTACTCGGTGTCGGGGTCCAACTCTGTCAGAACGTAGGAGGTTTCATCGCTACCCAGGATTTGCTAGTGACAGAAACAGAAAGAGAGAAGAGCATCAATGTTAATATCGTATTTAAAATATGTGTAGAGTATATATTGTAGTTAAGTCTTGATACACACAATAGAGAGGATGGAGAGGCAGACCTGCAAGCAAGGTTTAATGCTCTGAGTCTGAAGTTGTACTGCTGCTATTCAAACTCAAAGTTTTAATCAGAGGAAGGAAACACTGTCAGGGTTCAGGCAAAAACCTCCACCAACCATTGGTTGGATGTGGAGGAGCAACTGAAACCAGATGTTTACCGTTACTGCAGACAGACGCTGCCGTCCAATCAAAGATAATCTGCATATTTCAAGAAAAAAGAACCCAACTGGATTATTTATCCAGCTGCTGGTGGATTTGTTTGATAAGATAAGAAATATAAATGTAAAAACAATCTGGAGATCTATCCATCCATCCATCCATCCATCATCCATCCATCCATCCATCCATCCAGATCACAAGCTATGTCTTGTGATATGGTCAGTACAGCTGTAATGTATATGTGTATATGCGATTTGTAGTAAATGGACTAAAACATCATCAAACGTCATTTTAATCCATTTGTTTAGACATGAACATAACTCTCGGATGTCTGCCTCAATGCAGCTTTATATAAAACTAACTTACAAACTGGAAATTGTTCTCCCCCTTCTTGGTCCAGCCAATGCGGTAAAGGGCCACATCCGGGGCTCCGTGGTCCCAGGTGGCTCTGAAGGAGGTCTGCGTCACCTCGGAGAACCGCAGGTTCTTGGGGGCAGGAACAACATCTGTTCCCACAGACAAAAACACAAAAGAGGATGGATGTGTTGGTGATTACAAGGAGGTTTGAGAGATGAGGCAACATCATGTGTGGACTATTTGCTGGAGCTGGAAGTGTGTAACTGACTGCTCTTTGTAGATTATTACATGTGCGTCTGTTGCTATTTATATTTGCCTTTGTGTGTCTACATGTGTTTATATCCCTGTGCATGTTGAGAGTAAGGACCAGATTTTAAACCTTGACAATGAGGACATTTTAAAAAAAGTGATGTCAAGACACAGTTTAGGATTAATGATGTCCAGAAACAAACAAATACACAAAAGATTTAAAACATAAGCACACAATGGCAGGAAAAAAAACCCCACAAAAACGACAAGCAGATTCAGACCTGTGATGGCAGTCCCGAGCATCGGGGTCCCGGGCCCCTCGGCGTAGATGGGGGTGACGGCCACATCATACTCAGTCTGGGAGATGAGGCTGGACAGGTCCAGTGTGGTGATGTCACCGTTGACTTCAACCTGATGGAGGCGAATTTCATTTTATTTATTATCACTGAGCGCATTCCTCTACAAAGGCTAAAAAAAGACACACGGTGGAAATATCAGAGCTTTGAGTCGAGCTCCAGTCATTTTTTAAATTCATCATGTTGCCATAGCGCCACCTTCAGGTAAAATGACATCAAAATTTGTGTAGGTTTTTTTTTTTTAGTTAATATAAACATTAGTCATAATAAATTCGTTCAGTAAATAACATTTGTTTTACTATTTCGGCAGCTTTAGTAAAGATTTTACGAGTTTTTGGAAGGATAACCTTTCCTTTTTCCAAAGAAACCAACATATGTATCGTTGAGGTAAAGTAAAGACAGATAAAACTGTATTTGTAGGGTCAGACGATGTCAAGTGGTTCGATTAATGAGTGCAAGGCTTTGATGTAGACGTCGAGACGTCTCGTCTTTTGATTTTTCCATTCCAGGAGAAATCTGTAGTAGAGAAAAATAGACTCAACGGGCATAAATCCAATGTGGGGCTTCCTCTGCAGAGACGCCCTCAGCAGTTACGCTTAAGAGGAGTCAAGCTGGTGCATCATCCATCAGAACCTTCTGGAAACGCAAGTGTCCACCGACAGCACCTTCGGCTGTCAATTTTCCCCCGACTGTTCGTCCTTCAAAGACATCCAAGTGAGAAATTATGAGGACGAGGTTGTGCTGTGATGATCCAGACAGGCTGGACTGACGGCCGGAGCCAGCGCTCCGCTGCCAGCAGGCTGCTTTTCTCATGAAGCTCAGCCAATGAAGTAGAGCTAATGCTCCGCCGAGAGGCCGGCTGTAACTCCTGACTTGGTCCTGGCTCATTTTTCCAGAAGGAAGATCTCCCCGCTGAATAAAACTTCACACTGATGTGACTTCGTAGAAATATGATCGTTTAAATGCACCTTTGAATGACCTTAAAAACAATACGAACATTTTTCAAACATGCCTTCCAGCAACCCAGAAGTGGAAAAGGTCACGGCTGTACATGCTACACACATGAAACTGATTTGGACTATTTAGACGTTGGAAAGAGTTTGAACAGCAAAACTAGGATATAAATGGGCTCAAATAAAGCCCATTTATATTGTTAATAGTTATACTAACAAGCTAACAAGCATTTTTATTATCAATCAATCTGATTATTATTTCAAATCATTTAGTCTATAAATGTCAGACGTGTTGCTGTTTCTGTTGGATAAAAGCCTTAAATGATCAGCTGACTAATTGTTTTATCTAACGTTCACAGATACGTCCTTGGCTTGACGCTTTGTGGTTAACCACTGACATGTTTGAAATCACAATTAGTCATCTTGTTTTGCAGTCAGAAGAAATGTCAGAGTGACTTTTACATGCAGCAGCTGGCCGGCTGAAGTCTGGCAGGAGAATCAGAGAAGATCAAACGTGTCTGCAGCTCACAAGCCAATCGACAGACAACGTGTTGTTAGCAGCGGTACAGAAGAGCCAACCAGCAGTTAAACTGATCGATTTGACATAACAGGTACGGGTTTTTTTTGGAAAGTCAGAGATTTTCATTTCATCGCAGCGACTTTTAAATTTCTGATTTAAAGAAACACAATTTTACCTCTTTGATGTCTCCATTTTCTGGTTTGTAGGTGATTATGTACTTGAGGACGGCTCCAGGAGAAGCGTCCCAGTTGAGCTTCATGGTGCTGTGAGTGATATCGGTGATTCTTAGGATTCCAGCAGGAGGCATGGGCACTGAGGGAGGACAGGTGAGACAGGTAAGCATCTGATCCTCACTGTAAAGAAAACTCTGTGAAGACTGTATAAGACTAATCGTCTGAATGCCTGAAAAACAGACAGCAGCTAATTTAAGTGCTGCCGCTCTGGATATTCAGGGTTTTTTTTTGGTTCATCTGTTTTCTATCTGTATGTTTATTTTATTGCAAAACATAAAGTCCAACAAACTGCTATAAAATAGGCTGCTGACATGGAAATAAAACTGTGTTAATGTTCTTTACCTTTCCTGAGACATTTTTTTAATAAAAAAAAAAAAAAAAAGTATGATTACTTTTGAGTATCAGTATGTAGGAAGATTATGCAGGAAATCCTGATAGCTGCTACTGCATGTTTCAAACCAGCTGTACATTTCTACTCTCAAGACAAGACAAGACATTTATTGAGATAAATATGATAAAAGTGGACGAGTGGTGGTTTTATTTTATTCACAAACAGAGAAACTTAGCCCTTAGTTTCAATGAAACCTTAATATCACCAGATCTTGACCCTGCTGAACACCTATTGCACATTTTGGAGTGACATGTTGTACGTAGGGATGAAATATCTTTTTGAAAGAATTGTGTTTAATCTTTCAGTAGAGTTGAAAGATTTTGGGCACGCAGCGCTGCAGCTGTTCTTGAAGCTCGACACCTTCGGTTGTTTTTTCCTCTCATTTGTCACTCATGTGGACAACGGAGGGACGGATCACGCTAAAGTTTTGACATTTTTTCCAACCCTGAAAAAATGTCACCCTTCAGTTTAACTAAACTTTAGTTCACTTTGGTTCTTTGTCTGTAGACGTTTGATTCAACCAGATAATTTGCCTCGTGGAAATGAACACAGGGCTAAAAGTCAGTTTACGTACAAGTGACTCCTGCCCCGTCCACAGGTTCACTGGCAGCTTCGCCGTACAGAGCCAAAAGCTTGATGGAGTACTCCGTGTTGGGTATCAGCTGCACCAACTGGACCTCACTTGTATCTGCTTTGAAAAGTAACTACAGGTGGGAAAAAAAACAAGAATTGAGGAATTCAGGTGGAGGTTTGACAGACAGCATCAGGTGAACAGGGTTGACCTCAGAAAACTACACACAACTCACTAATCCTTTATAACACACCTGCACTAACACTTCATGCTAAATGTATCTTCTTCTGCAGCCACACAAACACTGTGTAATGATTTGAAATGGTTGATGTCTCGTGTCAGACACACAGCTGATGTTACTTCACCTCTTTCTCCAGCTGAGGCTCGGAGGCGTTGACGGATTTGTACAGCAGCTTGTAGCCTGTGGCGCTTTCCGTCCGCACCCACGACACCCTCATGGTGCTCATGGTCACATCGTAAACATTCAAAGACCTCACTGCTGGCAGCGGCACTGAGGGGACAAAAGCACACAGTCAATGTGAGGAATAATATATGTAACAGCAGCGTTTACTGACATGTTGAAACTATATTTACTGATTTGATTTAAGTGTTCTTACATTTGAAGGTGAAATAATTCAAAAGTCTGAAACAACTTTCTGCAGATGAGCAGATTATTTGTATTTTTTTTATTCAAATGCTTCAAAAAACAAAAATAGATAAAAAATCATGTATAAGTAATATGCTTAAAATGATCCAGACTTGGTTAATAAAATACAAGGATAAGAGAGAAATATGATGATAATCTGGTTGCTTGTAAAGGCGAAGATCAAACCCGCAACACCGACAGACTTCTCCTGTGAAACAGGATGTGCCATTTTATCATAAACATCTGCTATCTGCTGAGTGTTTGAGCGCTATGACAGATCAATGGAGGACACCCCCCCACCCGAACCTCAGGCTCAGTTTGAGCCACGCTGACAGACTTGCAGACTGAAAGGGCATTACGAAGTGAGTGTGACACAGTGAACTAACAGCTGCTGGTGACATCCAAGTAAACGACAAACAGAAGTTTTTGTTTTATGACACTGGGAAACAGCTCATTGTAAAAATCAGTCGCAGATTTAAGAACAAATAAACACTTAGAGCCGCACACTTAACACCTCATTAAACTATATCAGTTTATTTAAGATAGGCTCAAAGACCGCCGGCGTGATGAATAAACTTTTAACTGTTGTCTTTACGGCTCAACGTGATTCTCACTTCGCCCCAACCGCAGACTAATATCAGCTCATTGCATTGCATCATGGGATGTTTTGTTTGTGTTGAGCAGTTTTCTGACTCAGATCAGATGCTGAATATACGGTGTATAAACAGAGATGCTAGAGCAGATTTGCAGGGGGAGGGAAAAAAAAGCAAGTAAACAAGTTCCATCAATGTGTATGAAACAGGATAATGAGCAGAGAAATCAAGTTGTTTATCTCATAAACCATATGGAAGAAACAGAGGAAACGCTTTCCCACAGCCGAGCGATGATGCTATCTGCCTTTAAAGTTTCCTCTTTAATCACGCCTGTCAACCACAGAAGGCAACCATCGAGTTCGGAAACTGAGCGCTTCTCTCATTAAGGCCAAGAGGCAATAAGAGAAGTTTGCTTTGTGAGGGGAAACAGAAGAAGAGGGAGGAGGAAGACACTTACAGGTGGTCTCGGTGCCCTTCAGAGGATCGCTGCTCAGCTCGCCGACTATGGAGTAAACATGGACGAGGTACTCAGTCAGAGGGGTCAGGTTCTCCAGGACTACAGTGTTCGCCGTCTTGTCGACCATCATCTGAAACTATAACGGACAAGTTTGAGTATAAAGTCAGTCTGAGGCTGCAAATGATGTCAACGAGGTTCATGCTGCGTTTAAGTGCACAGAATCAAACATTCGTGATTGTGAAGAATCCTGCAAATTATTGTTGACTTTTTAGACCTCAGACCTTCGTGAAATCCAACCTAAATTTAAAAAAAGTATGTTTACAAATGTCAAAAGATGATACCTTACATATAATTTTCTTTAAGAAAATACATGACTTTGTGTCTATATTACATTTATTTTATCAGAATCAGATATATGCACTCAGGATAATCTAAAGACATGGCTGTAGATATTTTTCATATATTTTAGCTGCTAATAAAAACTGTTGATAATAAAGTCTGTGAATTGTCCAGAGTAACAGAGACACTATAAACAGCACCATCGGCATCAAAAACGTCGGAAAATAAAACCAAAACTTTTATTGTGGAAAACTGAAGCACTAAATATTCAAAGATATTGTTTATTTGTTGTTTAATCAGATTTAAAATAAAAACTTTTAGACCTTTTGTATTTTAATTAGGATCAATTCTTCTAAAGTTGAAATACATCAAAAAACATATTCTTCAGGTATCGGATTGAAACCGATGTCCCATATTTATAGTTTTTGTGTTGTGGGTGGACTAACCCTTTAATTTGCCCACATGTGATTAAATTCAAGAACAAATCATCTGAAAAGTCAAATATGTGGCAATAATCATTGGTTTCATTGGTGTTATTGTGGTTCTGTTTAAAATGTGTTGTGATGGAGTGATGCAGAACCCAAAAAAGAGAACCCAAGAGGACAATAAAGTACTGTAAAATCACTGTGGTCTGAAACGACCTCCGCAAACTTTCCCTACTATTGAAAATGATTAGGATCAAGGTGCAGCAGGTTTGAGAATAAAATGTTCTCACTAATCAAGTACAAACACGTGTCCTCATCAAAATTTTAAAAAATAATGAGTCTTTGGGGATTTTATAAGCTTTTATTGTTTTAGAAAAACTGGTAATGATATTTGATTTGAGGTGGCAACGTTCTCAAACCAACCGGGTACGAGGGAAGTCAGAGGAGTGCTGGACGCGTACTTGTGGCTGCTGAATTAAAAAGCACCAAAACCTCCAGAGCCAAAATGGTTTAATGATTTATAAAGGCCAGCAAGGAGCACACCAACGTTTCTCTTTTTCATATCTGGCTGCCAGCTGATTGTCTTTTCCAGGCTTCAATTTCACTCAGTTAACTACAAAGGCGAACACACACGATCGAGCCGTTTGTCAGCTAATGACTGTGTAAGGAAGATTTTGGATGGATCAGTATTTGTCAATCAGGGTCTGGTGGTGCTCCAGGTATTTCCACCATTAAATGATTATAGTTCGTTAGCTGAATTGTGCTGCGTTCATGCGCTGGTGGGAAAGTCCATATGTGGGACATCCAAGTTGGCTGCTAAACGGTGTCACATTCTTAACCAATTCTGTTGGAAAATCAAAGCCAGAGGGCAAACGACAAACAAACAGAGATAAGCTGCAGCTTCGAGTTATTTATGTCTTTAATGCATTAAGTTCAAATTGTTTCCAATGCAAATCAAGTTGTATAAAGTGTTTTTCTTAAATTACGTTTTGTTTTTATTACGTTTTGTGGAGCAACAGACACTCACTTCTGGGAAAAATCGTGATTACTTCTGGAAACAGGTTCAAATTTGTTGGGTTTGTTTTAACTTGTTATTATAAATAAGGTTTGTAGGACTCTTCAGCATTTTTGTGGCCGGTTTCAACGGGCAGGATAAAGAGTTATTTGGAGAAATTGCTTAATAAATCACAAATTAGTTAAGTTATGACAACGCAACTACTTTTTTCACAGATATTTTTCAGTTTTCTGACATGGGGCGTAAGCATGCTATGGTTGATATGGCATATTGCTATTTAGCACTTGGGTAGGCTGGTTATTTCCTGTATTTTCTCAATCAATTAGTCAAGAAAAGTCAATCAGCATAGCTGCGTCTGTCCTACACGGAACAACTGTCTGGAGACTGAAAACGGAGGAGGAATAAGATGCATCAGGGTTTAGATACACAAAGCAGATCAGTTCATTGTTGGTTTGGCTCTACACACAAGATTTATTGAAAATTTTGATTATCCTCATCTAAGTGCTAATTAGCAAACCGTAGCATGCTAACACGCTACAGAAAGAAACCATGAAGTACAGCCTCATAGAGCTGCTAGCGCGACTGGATTTGAGTCTTCTTCCATAATTCATACCTTAAATATTTCAGGTATACAGTAATGTTTTAGCTGCCATGACCTTTCTTGCTATTGGTTGCACCTCAAACTGGTAGTAAATCAAACCTTAACTATAGATATCCAACATGTAAATATCCATATATATCTCATATGCTTTTGTTAGTAGATGCTTTACAGGCCGATGTAAACACATGAAAGAAGAGAGCGGCTGGACGTCGAGGTATCTCGACCCAGTGTGAGGTCTATAACATTAAACAAAGTGGATCCAGTGGAAACTCTGCTTGATTTCAAACAAGCCCGATTATAATCACACAGGCTCCGTCTGACAACAGCCAATAAAAGCACAAAGGATGGAAAACACCCAGCACTCTGTTTTTAAAGACGGGACTGACAGGAGGTTAAGTGTAAACTAAACGCAGGTTCACTAAAGCAACTGGGATCCAGATTTCAGATCCTAAGGGCCAAGTAAACATGGCTTTCAATAAAAGCCAGAACTGAGTATATGGAAACACTTTCAAGAGTTTTTTTTTTCACCTGCCTTGTGAGGTTTGTTATATGATGACAAAAAAAATCAACAGTAGAGGATTTAAATACTGATCAGTCTGTTGTGTTGTGACTGACAACTTATAGTCATTATTCAAATTCCCAGGAAGTAGTAAATCTCACCTGAGTGGTGCAGGTCACAGATATATACACACAGCCGTTATCTGTTACCAGTTAACCCAAGTCTAATGGAGCCAAATGGAATCAATAAGCAAACAAGATGCTTTTAAAATTCAGGATCTTATCCAGCAGTAACAGATGGTAAACATGAGGTTTATGAACCAGGAAGCACACTGGCCAGCTCCCACTAACAAACCTCTAAAAAAAAAAAATATCACATGTTGAATTGTATCATATATATCACATCATCCCTCTCAAGGCTTCTGTCTGGGTAATAATTAAAGTTCACCTCAACAGTATCGAACCTTTTATCTCTTGTTTTTGGTTGATTGGTTGATCCCCAGCACAAGAACCAAAGTAACGTCATTCTTATGGGTCTAATCTGAAGTCAGTGAGTTGACAGTTTAGCCCGATGGTAACAGGAGCTTCATCTCACCTCTTTTGTGGGATCAGCCGCGGCCATGTAAACGACACGGTACTTGTCCACAGGAGTACCGGGCACCCTCCAGGTAGCACGGAAGGATTGGTGGGTCACATCCGAGGTCACCAGGTCGGTGGGCGCCTCGGGTTCAAGCGCTGAAAACAGAGCAAAAAAAGAGCCCGAATGTGATCCGACATGTCAAGTATTTCACACGGTGAACCCTGCCACCACAAATCTGCCCTCGTCGAGTTCGCTGCTCTGACAGTGAAGCTGTTGGCCCGCTGTATATTTCAGCTCACACTTTCTTTAGAAATAGGTAGGTAGCCGTAAATCATTTCCTCCTAAAACTGATTTATACACCAAAAAACCTTCGATGTGAAAGTTTCCACAATAACAGGATAATAGAAGAATTGTTCTCATCTCGGTATGACAATGACTGCATGACTAGTTGTCATTATTCAAACAGGGTGAAATCACAAACAAGGGTCATTTCGCTGATATTCAGGACTTTATGTGAACTGAAGGTTTATGTCTTCTTACATAAGCAGAGAAACTTTTCACGCCCTCGAGCACCTGTAAAACCAACTGAAATCCTGTAGTAAAATTGAAAAAATATATGGTTGTCAGTCTTAAAAACTGGTTTTACTTTCTGAAGCTGCAACCACCAGTAATTACTGAAAGGTGTCCTTCGGTCTCAGCGGTATTCAGAGGTTGGAACCGGAAAATGTGTTTAAAACTCACGTTAAGGAAGCGCGCGTAACCGAATTCAATATTTAACTATTTTGGATAAAGCTAGAACAATCTCACAAGTCGGAGGCAAAAAGTAAATACATAAAAAAATCAGTTATTTCGAAATCTTTTTAGCTCTTTGCATGTATATCTGCTTTTATAGACGTTTTTTCTACTTGTATTTCCCATCGATAAGAACGTGATGGCTCGCTGTAGGAATACAACCACCCATTCATTGGATCTTGACTTTGATTCTGGCCTGTTTGCCTACCTGGACCCTTGACGCTGTTGCACAGGTTGTTGGTGAGGTCATCAACGATGTCCACCAGAAACTGAAAGTCGTTGACGTTGTACATGTGAATACTGTCGGGGTCGGAGGCGATGGACCTCAGCTCATTTTCATCGGCGTTCTTCACACCTGAGAGAAACATGTACTTTTAGTGAGGACACGTAGAGTATGCTGTTTACACCATCTAATCTCATGTACTACACTATGACCTTTTTTCCAAGCAGCTATTGGTTTCAGTTCATTTCAGTTCACTTTTGAAAATTAACTTCTAGGGATTTGAAACTTGCCTGATGTTTTTTTTATACATTACCTGAAATTAACAGTCAGGTAATAAATTCAGGTAATAAATCAATGTAAAACCTTTGAGTATGTTGCTTGAGGGGTTAAATAACGTGCAGTAAAAATCTGTAAAATGTAATTATCACTCAATTCTGCATGTTAGAGCTCATCCTTGTTTGGTTTCCTGCTCTTCAAAGTGACATGTTCATTCACCGATAGCGTAGAGCTCGATGTCGCTGTCTCTCAGCTTCTGCGAGTTGAAGACGATTTCGTCCTGGGACTTTCCGTCAGTGATCAGGACTCCAATTTTGCGGGACTCTGCACGCAGTCCCACGTTGGGTTTGAAGTTGTTCTGGAGGATGTAGTTCAAAGCCATTCCTGTTTGACAGAAATAACAAAGTAATTAGAAAAAAAGCAGTCAACCGGAGAAATAGTTGTCAATCACAAAATCTCAGCTGGCTGCATCTGTGGCAAATCCAACCAATCAGGGGTAACAAACAAACACTAAAAGTGATTTCTGTGCACAATAAGCAACACAAGCACATTTATTTTCTTAGGACAATAATATTTATACAGGAACAAACATACTGAAACACAGCTGGACACTGGAGAAGGTAGAAATTCGTACGTTCGTATCACACTTTTTTTTTTACAGCTTTGGGTTTTTTCTAATGGACCCAAATAATGAAAGTAAATATATTTGGATCCCAAATTTTGAACCCAATGTGGTTTGTTAAATCACCTGTCATCGTGTTTCCTCCTTTGTACGGCAGGTTAGCTACAGCATCAAGAAGGCCCTTCCTAGTTGGGTGAGCGTTCAGGTGCCACTCCGTCTTTGGATCTCCGCTGTACTGAGCCAGACCTGCAGAGAAGACACAGCGATGACTAAAACACCAACAGTAACGTTCTGGTAGTAATGGTATTCATAGTAGCATCAGTAGTAGTTGAAGTGTTGTAGTAGTAATAGGTTGAGGTAATGAGAAATAGTACTAAAAGTAGTAATAGTTTCAGTAGGTAGTAAATTAAAAGTTGGTAGTTATAGTAGTTCCATGTGCTAATAGTATTAGTAGTAATAGTAGTAGTAGAGGTGGAATGTGGGTACAGTTTACTACTGGTACATGTAATATAAGGGTTGGAGTACTTTTTCTACCACTCTTAGTAGTAGTTGTATTGTGCTAGTGAGTAATAGTGGTAGTATTTTAAAGTTGGGGCAGTTTTGGCAGTAGTATTTGTATTAATAACTGAACTGAATGGTAAAAGTAGTTATCTGGTAGTAGAGTGATTAGTGATAGTAGTGACAGTTTTACCAATCTGGACTCTGTCAGGGCCGATGTCGAAGACGCTGACCATGCGAGCGATGAAGTTGCGGATGGTTTTGAAGTTGATGCGACCGATGCTCCAGGAGCCGTCGACCAGCAGCACGATGTCGGCCATCGCTGAGGTCTTACACTGAGTGCCTGTGGACAGAGTTGGAAGGGGGGGGGCACGATAAGCGAGACACCTGATACACCGCGGACACCCACCGTGAGGGTCCGTTCAGTCTTTTATGAGTCGTTTTATAATGAATGTGTGAGGAAAATGTGCAACAGAGGATTAAAGGAGAAGTGAGGGAAGAGACGGAGAAAACATCATAACTTTTATAATCACAAGTGCAAGATGTTTACACAGCAGAAGATATTACACAGCATTATGTAACACAAATAATTCAAACTCGTAACACATTGTGCAACAGCTGTCATTTCTGCTCGGTTGGATTAACTCTCTGCTCTCTCCTCTGGGACCTTTTTTTCTTCTCCCAGCACAGCGAATCATTTTGGTTTTTATATCCAGCGGTGAAGCAGCTGGTGGTCTTTTGCCTCTCTGATACTGTGATATACGAGGCCTCCCGCTCCGCAAAGTTACTGCACATTCTTGCTCCAGGCACCTGTTTGGGTGAAAAATGGCTGCTTTCGTCCTCTTTTCTAGGACGACATGCCCAGCAGACACTGAGTGCTTAAAAACTTGGCTCCTGTGTGTGCAATTGAAAACAGGTTAGGAGACAATTGACTTTTTGTTGTTGTTGTTGTTGTTGTTGTTTCAGCAGGCTGCAGACACAGATGCAGAGGAGTCTGATGCTTGGCCGCAGTCTGAGTTCTACCAACATGCTCATGTGTCCCTCATGTGTCCCTCCAACATTCATTACCAAAAAACAAATATCATAAACAGAGGCAGCTTCAAGAGGCATCTAATATGCTGCAGACAACTGCTGGATCCAGTGTCTCTGGGTTTGAGTCTGAGAAAATATATCCAGCGGAGTCTGACTGAGGAATATAAATCACTGGTGTTCTTCAATAACCTACAGCTATTCTGACTTATGTTGTTTTTGCACTCAGGCCAGGAGATTTTACCACATAACAGTTATAATGTTTTCACTCCAAAATCAAAAAACCATCAGCTGAGATATTAAAATGTGTTGACAGAAAAAAAGCACTGTGTCAACATTAAGTTAGCTTTTCGTTTTTTAAAATGCGTTTGATAATGTTTTTGAGGGAACTGTGAATCTTTTATTAACCAATAACTTAGTCAGCACAGCTATCATCACTTTTCTGGATAAGCAGTTTGTTGATGTCACGTCACAGTTTTATTTTGCAGAAATCACTATTTACTGAAATGCTTTACAACAAATAAAAGATCTATCTATATGTAGATGCATTATCGGTTGTATTTGGACTAAAAATGCCATTTTAAATTTTAATAGTGACAGTAAATAAACTGTATAATATGATTTGATTTTCAATGTCAGTGAACTAATTGTTTAAAACGTGACCTTATTCCAGGTCTGCTCTTTATCTCAAGTGATTCAACCTGACAGAGAGGTTTGTTTATCAAACTTTAACGTTTCAAATAGGAATAAGCATTTAACAACCTGTAAATGACAACGTTTCTGCAGCACATTAAAGTAGCTCTGCCACAAATAAGTAAACATCCTGGGCTTTTCCTCACTCGGTGGGCATTCGGTCAGTGTGTCTGCTCCCCATTACAGCAGGAATTTCTGCCCAGGGTCAGCCCCTCCTCTCGGGGTCTTATGAAAAGCATTTTCCTAGCTGCATGCGTCCCGATGCCATCTAATGCTCTGGATCATAAAAAAATCTGAAATTGCAAGCAGAGCCCTCTTTTTTTCTGCATCAGACAACACAAAAATGGGAAATATCTACTTTTGCATGACAAAAAAGAAAAATATTTGGGGCAGCAGATATTGAGCTCATCACTAAGTCATTGGTTGCTAAGATATATGTCTGTGGTGACACCATAAAAGCTCAGCGAGTCATGGGGTGGCTGCACATCCGCAAATATGTGAGCCGTCTGGACATATGTCCAGCTGGGCAATTCATAAACATGTGTCAACACTTCACCACATGTCTGTTAAATGGCATGTCATTTAGCTCCAGATCAAACTGCAGACGAGATATGTGGGAGGGTTGGGAAACTCGCCAAGCAGCTCAAAATAATTAGTACTAATCATATTCATATGTGTAATTTTGGTCTGCGATTCGACAGCTACAGTGATAGTAACTGCCTTAGACAAAAAATAATTCAAATTTCTGGCACTAATCTAGGCGGCATTTCGAAGTCAGACCACTCCTCTGCTCCTCTGCTGCTCTGAAATGATTTGGATGTGAGAGCGTCTGGTCTGCAGGCCTGCTCTATAGAGCTGCTAATACACTGTAATGTGCATCATGGTGGATTATCAGCTTTTACCAGAAAGCTCAGGACTAGAAGGCTCAGGAGCGTCAGAGAGAGTCGTCTTCTCCTCTCCTGCCAGAGGCATACTCTGCCCTCCATCAAACATCCCAAACACTGCCACTGAGTACTTTGTTCCTGCCCTGAGGGGTAAATGAAATCACATAAACCAACATCAATCTTTTACAATCCCCATTAAAGACTTTAATGCCAAAATGAAAAGAAAAAAAACCTGCACACTCTTAAATTGTCTCCAATTATTTCAAACATGAATGATGTTTTGATCACTATGGCTTACCTGAGTTCCTCTAGAACAACGGTGTTATCATAGGGGCCAACAAGCAGCTCCCCCAGGTCGATATCATACCCAGATGGGTGAAACGTCACCTTGTAACCCCTAACGTCTCCGGGTGCTGGATCCCAGGAGACTCTGAAACTGGTCTTAGTGGGTTCTGAGGTCTGAAGGTTCCTGGGAGCCTTGTAGGGCGACACTGAAATAAAAGAACCCGCCCAGAACTTCAGGACAAACTCACGCAAAGTGAAATTCAACACTTGGCCAAAAAGGTTTTGAGGATCAGCCACACCACATTCAAGCCAGTTTCTCATTAGTCCATAATACAATTCCTTGAACCCGGTGTCATTCATTAAAAAAGCCCAGTGTCATGCTGTGTGTTAGTAATGCTAGCGTGTGATTGAGCATGTGTTTAACTGTGATTTTAGTGACACTGCTTCTCTGCACCGTAGCAGCACCTGTAGTGTGAGAAATATTCATCTTAACATGTCGTTTAAACTTGAAGTTAGGCCTAAACTTTTATTTTCAGTGGAGCAATGGGGAAAAAATCTGCCACTTGGATGATGGAATCCCATTTTGTGTCCAAGACAGCACGACTTTCTCCAGAAACAAGTGATGTTCTTCAAACAAGCCAGTCGCTTCGCTATGCTGGCATAACATCGAGAAGCCAGCTGAGATAGAAGTGAAAACATCCCTGTTATGACCTTGTTTGGATTTTAGGAGATTTTTAACCATTTTTCTCTCTACGTACAGTTTGGAAGTATACTTAGTATTGAGGTTAGCAGAGCTAAAAAAATGTACTGGATATCCTTGGAATCAAACATCAGATCATTTCAAAGGTGGGAAATACACCATGTAGATCCAGCATGGGGTTTAGTCCAAAGCGGAGCATTTGCCTAAAATGTGATAATATGGAGGCTTTATTGAATCTGAAACTAATCAGATTCGGTGATATTGAATGAAGGGAATAGAGGCTGATTCGAAATATACACTACTTCTCTTTAAGTGCAACTTGACCCCATTGATCCAGCTATTGAAAAAAGCTCGGCTCATCTCAGTATTCAAGTCTTTAAGACTTTATAATAATGTAAAATAACGTTGCCTAAAAGCCAAATCAAATACTCAATTTTAACATCCAATTTGGCTTCCACATCCCCAAAGTGTCTTTAACTCTAACATTGAAATCACCTTGGCAGCAGATTTTTTAAAATTTCATTCCACCAACTTCTGTTTTAAGACTGAACAGAGGTTTAAACGTCTTGGTTAAGATGGACATGGTTCTGCAGTGTACTGTTTCTCATAGGGTTGAATTATGGACCAACGTACGTGTCGTTCCTACTCCTTGCCTTGCTTTTCCTTCCCCGCGCTTGTAGATGGGGTGAACAGTGATGTCGTAAGTGGTCATAGGCTGCAGGCGCTTCATCACGGTGGAGGTTGACGTTCCAGGGAGCTTCACAGCCACTTCTTTGCCTCCATCACTGGGAACATACTTCAGACGGTAGTTGACCACCTTGCCTGGTGCCGGCGTCCACCTGACTTTCATGGTTCGCTCGGTCTCATCGGACACAATCAGCTTTTTACCAGCAGCGGAGGCTAAGAACAAAGAAAACATTTTCAAAACCGGATCCGGGAAAATTTTGTGTCAAATCAAGGGCTTCCCATAGAGTTCCCATTTAGTATCAAGCAATTCTACAATAGATGTTCAATCAAACAAACTGAATGCTAATCATCATATTAGAGATGGATGCCACTTACTAACTGATATAAACTGATATGACAAAATATTAGTTCATAACTTACAGGACACTTATAAACTTAACACTGGACAAAGCCAAAATTCAAAAGCTCCAACAGATCTACTACAACAGATCTAGATTTTCAACACTCAAAGTCAACTTCTACCATCACTTCTCAAAGTCCATGAGTATTTAACATACAGAAGAAACCATTTTTATGGTATGTGCAGTACCATACTGTACACCAGTCTTCTTCTTGAGGTTACTAAACAGCCATAATCATTTAATTATTTTCAACCTAACCCCTAAAAACAAATTTTCCCTTGTTATTTTCAGGCCACGTGTGGTTTCCCTTTATTCTCCTTCAGTAATCGTTATGGATTCATAACTGCAGGCGTCGGCTTCATGCCAAAACTAATTGGTTATAAATTAGGAATTTACCCAGAAGTGATCAATTGGGAGGAAATGATAACCACATTTTCCTCCCTCCCCCTGAAACAGAACCCTGTAAAATTAAAAAAGACCTATAAAATTAAATCAACTTATTCCGATGATTCTGCAAGTGATTAAAAAAAAAACTCTGCAAGGGAATAATATGTATATTTAATGATCCAAAGGAAAGTTTTTCAGACTACTTGATTTTATTCTGGAGGATTTTTATTGGCAGAAAAAAAACGTGGCATCCAACTTTTCAATGTGTTGACTGATTCAAGCAAATCTGCAAACCTAGTTCAGCTGGAAGGATGCATCACAATATACAATACTTGGAAATATTAGTTTGTTTGCATGTTGCTTTGTTTTCGGTGGCCTGTTTGTGTAGTTTTGGACCATTTGATTTCCCATGTGTGCATATGGAGTAAGGACATCTGACATGTTTGTCGTGTACACTAGTGTGTCTTGCCTCTGTTGCAATACGTCAGTATGCAGCTCACGAAGCGTCATTCACAGGACACACACGTTGTACCAACAGTTTCCTCAGTCATGTATAAGAGGATTTCTGTGTGAATAACACAGCAAAACTGTTGTTTCACTCCAAATTAAAGTTTGAAGAGAATCAAACTTGAAAATCCTAATTTAGATTTGGACTATTTCCATTCTCTAGAAAGAGGAAACCTTTTGGAGCCTGCCAACACTATGAGTATGCAAGCTCTGAATGTTTGTTTCACATAAGGAAGTAGTGAATCTACGTTGGCTCATAGTCACATGGCACACTGCCTAGTAATCAAAACCTTGTATTTTCTGCCAAATGTTTAACACTGAGAATATACAAAAAGCTTCCAAAACTTCCCTCTAAGGGTCAAAGAAATAGATTTATGACTTAACCATTGACTTCTGAACACCTGCACTGACCCCAAACAGACCGCAGACGTGACCTCAATGCAATCAATCACTGGGCCCTCGAGCAACGCACTTTAACATCCTAAAGGTTCAGTGAAACTGCCCCATCCTCCATGTGCACAGTATTTTGTGTAAATTTAAAATACAATACAAAGGAGAGGTTGAATGATGGAGTGACGGAGAACTTTTTCAAAGATGGAGCTGCTCTGGAAACAGAAAATAATTTAACTGCTAGATAACCAATCCCAACTTTGGCCCGTGTACATTAGCGTTACTTCACGATTCAATAACAACATAACATAACAATATGTTAGCTAACAGTTACTATGTTTTTGCACTTTTGTACACGTGTTCAGTGTTTCTTAATAATCTTTGCTTTTAACAAGACAACTTGTTTGGTTGTTTTCATCTTTTGTTGTATCTTTTCTTATTTGTTGTATATTTTTTATTTTATTGCAAAGCACTTCATAAGACAGGTTTTGAATATGCTATATTTATAAAGTCCTATCATGATATTGAACTGATCCACATTCTTACCATCAGTGGTTTCCTGTCCTTTTAGTGGGTCGCTGTCTTTGTGACCGTAGGCTGCGACCACCGAGACCTGATAAAGCGTCTCCGGGCTCAGACCTTCCAGCACAGTGGTGGTTTCATCTCCCGGCACCATTTTATCTCCAACCTCGTCAGAAAACAGTGACTTCCATCGAATATGGTACGTCTTCACATTCCCAGGAGCTGCCGTCCAGGACGCCACAAAGCTGGTGTCGGTCACGTCGCTGGTGACCAGATTTCTAGGAGGGCCAATGTCTGAAAAAAACAAAAAAAGGTTTATATGAATGTGTATGACTCCAAAATCTCCAGTTTCTTCCCAGCTCACTACAGATGTTTTGAAACTCAACTGTGAGAAATTTTAATATTGCATAAAGTCATACAGGCTGGGATGAATCCATCTTCCCTTTAAAACAAAGGAACCATTTGGATGTGCTGGCAGATTTTTTTTAATGGAAACTATTAAAAAGCCAACAAGTAGACAGCAGAACTGAGCAGCTCACCACAACTATAAAGGGAAGAGAGGACTGGAGAAACATCTGAGGATGGATTTTTAAAATATATTTCTGTGGATATTTTAGACGTTTCTGCTTCATGAGACTGTACAGAGTGAAGGGAGACAGGAGAGGAAAGACATAAAACATCTCAGGAACCAGATAAACCCAAATGTCTCTTTACTACATCAACTCATAATTACAACCAACCCTTCTTGATGAATGTTTAACATTTTACATTTTCCAGACAGGTTCACATTAACCTATATAGCTCTTGACTATTTCATCTCCAGTTAAACTGCTTGGTGACCTGACATCACCCTTGTTTTCTTGTAGGTTTTATGAACTTTGAGTATACAAATGGTTTTCTAGCTTAAAGGAAAATTCTGGTTTATTATTCTGGTTTTGGTCTTATTTATAAGCTCTGCCACTGCCCTAAATTGACAAGTTAAATGTTATGACCAATAATTTCTCAAAATTACAAAAAGAAACTCCTAGTAGTAATAAACCTGAATTACCCTTTAAACATCTTCCAGATCTTGTTTCCAGTGTTATTATGGAAGGACTATTTGTAAAAACAATCTCACAATACTGAGCTATTTGGAAGGAACATGTAATTTATATGGGCGTTCATGGTCGCCAATACTTGCTAACTAAAATTATTGGCGCCCCCAGTTTCCTCTAATGCCACCATCAGGCCAAAATGTCTAATTGCACAGAAGAAATGTCAAAATGTAGAACCCACACATTCATGCACACCATAGCTTCTCTTTGCACGACCCTCAGGATAAAATGTCAACTTTATGAACAAATATATGCTTCCAAGATAACATTTTTTGATTGTTATGACCCCTGTGGCCTTTTGTTTTTGCGCCACTTGCAGGAGAAACTTTTTTTTTTCCTCCAGTGGCTGCACTGATGAGGCTTTAAGAATAATTATCAACATGGTTTTTCCAACCAGGATTTTATATTTTGGTGTTTAATGAAGATTGTAGGCTGTTTCTGGTTTTTGATTGTCTCTGCTTCAACGTGGCCACCTGTACCCATAGTAACCATTTTGAAAAGAAAATACCACTTCTCTGTGCAGTGGTAAAAGCATATAAAAAGGGAATTATATTACTGCTCCACTGTGACTTGTTTAAAACAGAGATAATTTACTTTGCACAGAGCAACTGTAGGAAAATAGGACAGATTCCAGACATACTGTGAGTTTTATCCCCTAATTTAACTCTTGTATAAACCTAAAACTCCAACTTAAAGTCAAAGTCAAATTTTAACCGGTAAACAGACTAAATGACATCACTTTGCAAAGCTGTGCGCACTCAGAAACTGATTTACACAGATGGCAATTCAAGAACATACCATCCATACAAACACACACAAACCGACTGTTGACAGTGTTGAAGTGTTTTCAGAGGTTTTTCGTGTTGCTTGACCTCGACTCAACTCTGACTGCTGAGAAACACAGAAGCCAAAATCCCAAGATCTAGATTAGTTTAAACGGCTGAGACCAAATCCAATTCCCACCACCACGGCTCACATTGCTGCATGAATGATGGAGGAGGAGAAGGAGGGAGAGTCGATATCAAATTATAATCCTTCTTCAGTATGTGACAGCATGTACAGAGGAGGAGGTGCTGGAAAGACTGAGGAGAACTAAGAAGTTTCCACAATGTGATAATTATCACAAAATAACAGATCCAGATATATAATCAAGAGAATAAGCATGAAATAAATCATATTCTATCTTTTGCCAATTGACACAGATCTTCGGAGAGACGGGATGGAAAGAAAAACACCAGGCTCTCTCAGTGTTTATAGTCGGAAAAACTTTGTGAACTGTATGAAAAAAACAACAAAATTCAGGATGCTTCAGTGATTTACACAATTTTCTATGTGCACACTGACAAGGGCCCGAGAGCCAACATGTGTGTGCCTCTGCACCAAAAGACTAAATATAAAAACACAAACTATCTGGAATGAAATGAACTTGGACGTCATTGAATGCGGGCCATTTTTCTTTCTGCTAGCCGGAAATGTCATTTTTTAAATGTGCAAAACATGTGGCCAGACAGAAGGATGAGCAGTCTGTTTTGGAAAACTCTATTAGTGAATTAGATTATAAAAGAAGGAGACAAGCATATCATGTGCTGCTGGGTCCTCGTCAGTCTTCAGCCACCGTTAGCAGGGAGCTGGGATCGCTCCACAGCTGCTCATTTTGAACCCGCTTCAAGCAGCGCTGTCTCTCAAAGCTGGAGGCTTTTGAAAATAACAGCCGCAGACAGCCATCAGTTGGGGTATGGAATATCTGCAGACGCAGACCTATTTTTCCACAGTCCATCACGAAGCAAATCCGAACTAAACCGCAGGAAACTTAATGCATTTTTGAAGACATTTCCACTGCTCTGCAAGTCTCCCTCATCCAGCTACCATATAATTCATCTATCTCCTTCTATCCCTCTATCCATCCACCTATCTCCAGAAACTGAAAATACACTTACAGCACATGTTGTAGATAATTCTATTTATTTGACAGCATTTTAAAATTGAAGAGATCTTCAAAGGGGGAAAGAAATATTGTCCACAGTTTTGGTTAAAGACTGAAGATCCATCTTCATTATGCGTTTTTTTTAATGAGTTTCATATGTTGTTCTCTAAGCAGCTAAGTCTCTTATGCTCTCTTATGCAAAGATAAGGAGACATAAGCCCCAATCATACTCCATACTAATTGTATACAGTATTAACTACATACTAATCTCCATAGTATACTGCTTTTGCAGTTAGAATACATTAAATCAAACGTTGCAACTGAAATCTGAAACATTTTCCTGGAGCTGTTTTACCACAATCCGCTTTTTTTTATTTTTTAACTTTGTGTATATCAGCAGCACACTCAAAAACCAACAGCATTTAGTTTGTATATGTATATATTTAGAGTATACTTTACTGTGTGTTATGGATGTATTTGGGACACAGGTTCAGGTTGGGACTCTCTGCTGCTGAAACCTCACAGTGGAAAGTCTCGTGGCGTATTGCTTTGTATAAACTTGGCTACTTGACATGTTCCATTTACCATCATCAGCCATTTAAAGCACCTTGCAGTTTTCATGCAGGCCAGATGGGAAGGAAAAAGAAGAAGAGAGATCCCTTTTTTTTTTTGTTTGTTTGTTTTATACAGTGATTGAGCAAATGTGCAGAGGCGCGAAACACTAACAGCCCCCATTTTTCCATCTTCGAGGAGACTGTCCAAAAGTCTGTGGCATCACTGCGTCAAGACTAAGACGTATACCTCCAAACAACTTTTTGCTTGTGTTGTCATTCTGGTATAAAACAGTTTTTTGTTAGATGTGGAGGGACAACACATCAAGATCTAATTCTGAATCGTTCCAATTGTATAATCGTAAATTCATTAAGAAACACATTTTCAATTTTTACTTCTGAAAACACACTTTTTTAGTAGTGAAATATGAACCTTATATGCAGTCACGGCACCTCCGAAATTCACTTTGCATTCAGTCTGAACTAAAGTCAAGAATTCTTAAGGATTATTGTCCAACTGGAAAAAGGTAAATGATACTAACTCATTTTGAAGCTATTTAAATATTGGAAGAAACATCAAAATCCTTTCTTTTCATTTTCTTTCCAAAACTTTATTAACGTATATTAACTTCACCTGTTCCCCCTGAAACCGACCTAGAAAGCTAATCGATTCAAAACTGAACAAATTTGAGTTTGGTGGATACTTAAATCATGACACTTAAATCATCCAGGACAAATAAAACTCACAAAACAGGAAGCAAAACATGTCTGGAAAAACTTCTCAAACACACCCCTTATTAATCATTTCAAAGATGCTTCAATCAGACAATAAGTTCGCCAAAATTCCCTTTTCTCTCCACATTTGAAAGGTTTTCCATCCCACAGCAGTGTCAAGCTGTGTTACTCCTACAATCAGGAAGTCCTGGTTCATAAACGAGGCCCCTATGAAGCTCAAAGTGATCTCTTACTGTACAATAAGAGTTTTTACAATAAGAAAGAGTGAGCTAACTGGTTTTAATGTGGGTACAGAATTTTCCACTGTAGATCTGAGCAGGTTTAGCTCTGCATGTGAAGGAAACAAAGCTAATGAGGAACCTCCTGCCAGCTGCCTCAGATGTGAGCCAACAACCGGGGATATCTGGAGGCTTTACGAACGCTGTACTGAACCACAGCGTAAATACAACACGTTGAAACAAATGCACTATGCTGTGCTTGTATGGGCCCAACACGACAACCTAACCTATATATCGCATACCCCTGCCATCGCAAAGGCACCTGGAGGCTTTGCAGAGACTGTGGACAAAACCATTATATTCCAGGCAAGCCCTCACAAGATGGAAAGAAATGCAGAATGAGAGAGAAACCAAGTGAAAATGGAAAGAGAGAGACAGCAAGAAAAGGGAAATAAAACTGGAATTGAAGAGAAATTGGAACGAAAGAGACAGACAGTGAGAAAGAAAGACAGACGGTATGAAACAGACATACCTGAAGATGGAGACATAAACAAAATGGAGGACAGACACAGACAGGAATGAGCCAGTCGTCCCTGCTCCTCCTAACCTTCCAGCACTGTTCTAGCTGGATTACATTCCTGTCCGGTCTTGCTGTTTCTCATCTTTACCTGTCAGCCTGTGTGGCAGGCTGCTGTGTCCACTCTTACTGTGACTGTATATGTCGAACACTAAGATGCAACTCGCTGCATTTGAACGATTAGCCACACACAGAAAGAGACGCTCTTATATGGTGTGCATCTTAACTACATGGTCACAAGGATGCCTCACTATAGCTCAGTGACATAAACTTCATCCGGTCCTGCTGACCATCTGCATGCAAAATTTACGGTGCAAAACACACATGCCAACAAATGTGTGAACAAGTCTTTTCATGCAAACACCCGTTTCTGTCTGCGTCCAGCCCTTCACAACTCTGTCTGAAGTATTTTCTAACAATCAATCAACTTCAATCAAAAACATCTGACAGCTCGTTCTTTTTCATACCTGACTACACTTTTCTAAGCATTTCTTATCTTGACGATAGGACGTTTAAAAATATGCATTTTATCTCAGCAATTAACTTGGTAAATAAACTGCTATCACAACTATGTTAACAATAAACTTATATTAACACACAGAATAGCTTCTTTTTCTGCCTCCTGCTCTCGTGTCTCAAGTGTTTATTAGTTCTTTCCAGGAATAATAAGCCTAACCCTTGAAGTATTAAAAGAAAGATCGCTTCAAACATTTTGGGCTCATATTAAATGTTTGTTTGTTTAAAAAGCCTTTCTGATGATTTAGTCATCCTCCAGGGTTCAGTCACAGCAATTACAGTAAAACCGCACACATTAGCGTTAGTGGTTTTTGCGCTGTACAGTCATAATATAAATAGACTAATCGCTAGTCTTGAAGGATCAGCGAGTCACAGCTAAGTGCTAGAGCTGACATAGAAGTAATACTTTAAATTACTTGACTGTTTATTTTATTTCACTACATTTAGCTGTGAAGACAGATACGGAGATGCCCTCATATGTGTATTTCAGAAAAAAGTGAGTTTATTGCTAACAGAGCTAATCACAAAGAATTAGCGCCTATCTTGGGAGCTCTATGTGGCGTGTTAGCCTCTTTTAGCTCACCATTTAGTTTTTACGTCACATTTAACATATCTCAGTGCTCTCATCACTCTTGTTTTCAGCAGCAGTATGAAGCTGTTTTTAGCAAAAAAAGCTGAAAAACTGTATGTCCAGCACCAAACAGCTAACGGACACAGTTAGCACTGACTATCTGGCGTACAAACGTCTAGCAGCTAACAGAGCTAATTATCCATCTGAAGTTTGTGGAGACCAGAACAAACTTCCAGTCACCAACATGGACAGAAACATGTCTTCAAAGCAATGCTAATGTCCCTCTGTGTCTGCTATATGTGTAAATAGGAAATTGTTTGCTAGCATGCAACTATACCAGCTTTGTAACCGATAGATATGTGGTGGTTGTATATCTGTCTGCTTGTTTTAATGGTTTTCTGCTAATTAGTGCTATCAAATAGCTTGTGCCTGTCTGACTTAAGCTGAAACAACCAAAATCTGGTATTTATTGGCACATAAATGTAATGTAATTGATTCATACATTTTGTTGAAGATGTGTTCACTATTTAAGATTATTCTTCTAATTTTCCCACAGACCCCATGTAATACTTGCATAGACCACTAGATATCTACAGACGGTTGAGAAACACTGGATAAGCAGGCTTGTGGCCAAATAATTATCCATCACATCCTTGACTGGATGAAATCTGGATGAAAACCAGTTTCTGAGATGTCCTTGACCAAGAACTCCCAGTTTTCTCTGGTGGAGCTGCTCAGTGGCTGGCAGTATAAAACTGTTTATTTTGGGCAGCTACCAGGATGTGAATAATTGCATGAGACTTCAAAAGTGAAGAAGGGCATGTACAGACACTTCCTCTTTGAAAAATAACTGTTAAAATAAAATAAAGTGATGACTCATGTGTCCTAACTCCCTGGAGTTAATGCCTACTGCTGATTTATACTTTTCTTGACTGATTGATTAAAATGTCTTTAAATTTAAGTTAAATGCACGTCTATGTTGTCTGAAGTGTAGTAAAAGAAAACTGAAAAAAATGCAGATTAAAATGATTCCAAGTGGCTGCTGTAACCATGTATTACGGGCTTTTGTCCCAACACAGGACTCAGTGGAAAAGCTGCATTGATTCATAGTTTTGAGATAAAGTCATGGCACACTAAAAAATTAATGGGAACAATATTGTCAGCCATACGGGGGGGGGGGGGAGAAAAACATAAATCCATCTGTGTTTCATGTCAAAGAGGTGCAAGCTGGGATTAATCATGCCTCCTTAATTAACTGTCAAAAATACCAAAAAAAGAAAGAAAGAAATTCACTTCAGACGACAAGCAGCTGCACCGTCTGACGGAGCTGGAAGGACCGAGAGGTGAACAGTAAACTCAGACATGGTACGAAATGCTGCCGCTATGGTAAAGAGGAATATAATGTGTCCTTTCTCAAGGTCAATAATCTTAAACGTTTCCATGAGATAATTTCCCTTCCTGAATTTATAAAGGCTCACAAAGGTTTGGGAAGGTCCCTGTTAAGAGGCTTGAGGTTAACAACTCAAGGGGGGGATCTTCTCCACTTTCCTTCTTCGTTGTTTATCACCTTCAAGTACATCTTGACCCAATTCTATTTCCAACTTCCTTCTGTTTTTCATTCCTTTCCCTGTAAGGCAGGACACATCTGACGAGGAGCTCGATGGGTGGCAGGTTGTACTAACACAGCAGGGTCAGGAGTTCACTTTCCACTGGGGTCAAAAATGTGTGGACTCTTGGCAATTTTTAAATAAAAGCAAACGCCAAGAGGTATACAACAGTTTGTTTGACAGCAGTTTTCATCATCTCACGTCTGTGATTTAAAGCTGCAATAAGTTCTTTTCTGTTTTTTACTGTCTCACAGCACAAACAAAAGGATCATCCTTAACACCTGTTGTGGATCAGGACCAGTGACTCAACGATTACTTAACCAGCTACTCATATTTCTGGACTTCAGAGCTCAACTTATGGCCCAAAATCTGATTTGGACCAAAAACTCACCATGTAATAAAGCTTCAAACACATGTAGTTTTAATTTAGAAAAGCATCTGTTGATCACAATCTGCTAAATGTTTGAAAATATTACATTTTAGAACATGCTCCATGTGCTCTTATTCGTATTATAACAGTATAATATCCTGCCTAAAAGCAACCATTACCTTCTTTGGTGGTGCCGTTAGTCTGGACTGACACTCCAGAGCCGGACCGGTATTCAGGAATGACAGTGACGCGGTAGGTGGTTTGAGGCTGAAGCCCCTGCAGCACAATCGTTGTCTCAGCACCCTCGGTGGTCGTCTCCAACCGCGAGCTGCCATCTCCGACAGGTTCGTAGATCAATCGGTATCGAATGACGGCTCCTGGAGCTGGCAGCCATGACACCCGGAAGCTGTTTGTCGTCTCTTGGGATACTCTTACATTGCGCACCGGGCCTTGTTCTGTAACAAATACGAACAAGTTAGGGCTTTACTGCTCCTATGTGAGTCCTACTAACCGGCTTTAAAAATATGTTGAAATGTGAAGTCTTGAATTTACCTTCTAAAGTGGTCTCATAGCCCATCAGAGGCAAGCTGTCTCCTTTGTCGTATTGAGCGTAAATGTTGACTTCATAGCGGGTGAGCGGGATGAGGTGGGGGAGGATAGCGGTGAGGGTGTCCCCAGGCACAGACATGGACACATAATACCCATCTGTGTCATCTGCAGGCTTGAACTGAACCAAGTAGGACTGAACGTTGGTGGCGTCTATCTCCCATGAGGCCCTGAAGCTCCTGGACCCCACCTCTGAGAAGGACAGGCCCTTCGGTTGGACCAGTTCTGGAGAAAACAGAAAGTGAAAAAGTGAAAAGATGATTTTAATCAAACTGAACAGATGTATCTACAACCCATCTGACGGCTCCATCACTCTAACATAATGAGAATGGAAGTTGTGACTATACAGTAAATTTCTTTAGTTGACATAAAATCATTATTATATAACTATTACATAATCTGCAATCAAAGCTTATTTGAGTGACATTCTGCACTGACCGACCTTGAAGTTCCTTTTTGGCAAAGTAATACTATATGATTAATATCTGGCTTTAAGTGGGTAAAACAGCATTTGCCAGTACCTCTTACTTCTTGTTCAAATTGGACTACCAGATGGTCTGGGGTGGCTTAGGATTTCAGTACAAAGAACGCATTTAAAAGACACATTTTGTTTAGGGTTTTGAAATGGACAACACACCTGACAGTGTGGATGGTCTTGATGTGATAATTCAAGTCATCTGGTGTTCCAACAAAGTTTAAAGAAATGGTAAAAAAAAATTCTCTGCAACCAATATTTGACCTAGTTCAAATATTTCCACATGCAGGAACTTTCCCTTCCCTTGAAGATTAAAAGGTGAACATGTGTTTAACACATTGAGGCAAAAAGAGGGCTCTGCTGAAAAAGACATGCTTAGAAAAGTGACATAAAAAATGATTGTGTGCACATAGTATGAACAATTGTTGGTACTGCTCTGTGTTGAATAGTGGTAGTTACATCTGACTGCTGTAGTAATTAATGAAAAATTTTGTTAAATGTAATTAAAATTATGATTTTGATCACAACAGATGTTCTACATTACAGTGATTTACTGGTAGTTACATATGCTTAAATGAAAAATGAAAACTTTCAAGTTAGTCTGCTGAACATCATTCATCAGAGCTCATAGCACACTATACCAATTAATAATATGTGTTTTATATTATCAAAAATAGTTCCACCCGACCATGGTAGATGACATTATCCATCAACATTTTAAGTTAAAATACACAAAAGAAGCCAAACAAGCACACTATCATCTGCATAGAAAGTTAAAGCAATATTACTCACGTCTCTGTTGAATTTTGCGAAGTTCCTGCTCGATCCTCAAGCAGATGGACTGTGTGAGTTCTGTGGAAATTCTCTGGAAAGCATCAAAGTCTTCCACTGTGTACACGTGGGTCTCTGCAGGGGTATTGGCGATGGCCTCAAGCTCAGATCGTACAGCGTCCTTAACACCAACCGCAAAAATCTCCACATCAGCGTTCCTCAACCTAGTGGCCGGGTCCTTGAAGGCATCTGATGACTTTCCGTCAGTGATCAGGATTGTAACACGGGGAACATTAATACGTGATCCTCTGGAAGACTGAAAGATCTTGTCCTTCACATAGGCCATGGCCCTGCCGGTGTTGGTGGAGCCACCTCGGTACGGGAAAGTCCTAACAGCCTTGACCACAGCATTCAGATCATGGTGAGTGTTCAGGTAGAATTCGGTGTGGGGGTCCCTGCTGTACTGGACCAAGCTGATCTGGACCTTGTCTGCTCCAATGTCAAATGTGTTCACCAGCACTTCGAGGAAAGCTCTTACTTTAGCAAAGTTGGCCAGACCAATGCTGTATGAACCGTCAACCAGGAGGACAACATCGGCTTGAACATCCACCCCAAGAGAACATTCTAGGTTGTAAAATCAAACAATTCAAGATGGTTGTAGTTAGTCATACAAGCGTCATAATATATAGTGCATGGTCTATATAGCAGTGTTTGTACTTACCCACTGTCACTTTAACTGGCTCTGTCTTCTGCATGGTTACGATGGGCTCACTGGGAATTAGTCCCTTCAATGCAAACAGACTGATCTCGTACTCTGTGTCTGGAGAAAGGTCTCTGACCACCACCGAGGTCTGGGTTTGCCCCACGTACAGATCCTGCCGCTTGCTGCCAGTGATCATGGGGATCATCTGCAGCTTGTATCCGGAAATGTCACCGAGGGAGGCGTCCCAGGTCACCCGCATGGACTTTGAGGCTAATTCCAGGACTTGGAGGTTAGAGGCTGGTTCAACGACTGGAAAAAGAGACAGATTCAGGTAATTGGTGATCTTTAAAGATGCTGGTAAGCAGATTTTATTATGTTCCAACATAGCCAGGTTAGGTGCCATCTAAAGCATCTAAATCAGACTAAGCATAGAAGTAATTTTTACTACATCTCACCTTCTTCGCCACTGACGAGTGAGTTGAGTTGATCGTCCACACCGGCACACACCTGGGTGATGAGCTCTTTCTGCACATTCTTGATCATGTCGAATTTGGCGACATTAAAGATGTGACTTCTGTAAGGAGTGGAGGCCATTAGCTTCATCTCATCTTCATCGGCCTGATGGATCCCTAAAATGGACCAAGGAAAATAAAAAAAAACAAAAGGCTTGATAAATGCTCTGTACCAGATATTTAGCAGAAAAAATGTCCCTGTTAAATTTAAGGACATGTATTCATTCTGAACTAGAGGCTATGCAAAGTTGCTGGCAAAGTGTGTTTGCACCAGGGTTATCTATAAATACATAAAATGAAGCATTTTGTTTTACACGTTAGCATGTTATAAGTTCTACAGCTGTTCAACATCAATGGACAACTAAAAATGCCAAATGCCGAGTCGACTTTTCTGTTCCACTCTGGCTGGAAAGTGTGACAGCATGAGCAGTAAATATGAAAATGGTTGGATTTCATTAAGACTGGTGAGTTTTACAATCCCATATTCTTCTGATACTTTAACACGCTTACTAAAGCTGTCTCTACACAATACAGTTTATTCAAAATACAACTCTGAAAGTCTGGTGTCAAATGAAAAGTGGTACTTGATGCTGTACTAATGCACAGTACTTTGAGTACTTTAGACTTCAGAGATCAGTTCTGATTTTTTCATTTTAAGATATGAACATGTAAGATTATAAAATATGCATATGACTGCATTAAAATTCCAAAAACTACTCTTCCTCTTTTTACAGCAGATTTTACACAGTTATGTAATTTCTTTGACTTGTTGTCATAAACTGGTACTAAACAAGTACAAAGTATTTCCTTCAACAATTCATGAATCACATTTGATTGCTTCATTCAAAAAGTAGCTTCAACATCAGCTGAAAGGATACCAGACTCTTTTGTAATCTGAGGAATCTCAACTACCCTCAACCTTTTCCAAACTTCTTAAACCTGGATAACCTGCAGACACAGCATGACCAAGCTGATAAGAGCCATATTTATGATCTTTTAGGCTTAACTGCAGGAACTGGGAACCTATTATCAGTGACCTGTTTTCACATAGTAGAAGATGAGCTGTTATTATTATTTAACCGCCAGCCCTCCTAACGCCATGGAAACAGCACATTTCTGTAAAACTGGTGGAAAGTCTGACAGTGAAGCTTGAGCATATACATACATAAAACATGCTATCACTAGCTTCTAACGTTAATGATGTAGGAATTTAACTGCCTTCGGTTACTACTCCATCACAGGTTGCTTTTGTTACTAATGACAGTTAAACACATTAAATACACATGGAAAATATAAGATGTGGAATGTAATAAACTCTGGCTACACACCGAGGACAAAGATCTCCACCCCCATGTTCCTGAGCTGCTTGGCGTAACTTTCCACTGAATCCTCAGATTTGTCATCTGTGATGATCACCAGCACTTTGGGAAAACTCGCCCTGGCACCGGCCGCCTCAGTGAAAGTGTTTTTCAAGAGGTAATTGAGGGCATCGCCTGGAGCAGCAACAAAGACAGGTTTTACTCAAATGGGATTAAATGATGAAAGCCAGAAAGTTCCTGCTTACATACAGTTGGTTAATTACAAATTAAGTTAAGTTAAGTAAATTAATAAAATAAAGTTAGAAATATGCAAATAATACTAAATCTACTGAAGTGAAAAAACCACGATTATCAAACATTAAAGGGCATAAACCTGTCATGGTATCGCCTCCTTTGTATGGCAGTGAACCAATGGCCCGCAGCAGAGATGGTCGCGTCAGGTGTTCGTTCAGTCTGAACTCGGTCCGGGTGTCGCTGCTGTACTGGACCACGCCCACACGAGTTCTCTCCTCTCCGATCTGAAAGGCTCCGGCCACCGCTGACATAAGGTTGCGGATGTATTTAAAGTTCTGCCTGCCGACGCTCCAGGAGCCATCCACCAAGAAAACCATGTCGGCGACTGCACTCGCGGAGCATTCTGGGAAAAAAGCGAGAAGGAACGAGGGAGTTGGACAGATTAAAAAAATAAAGGAACATGATAATTCAGGGAACATCTGAAATTTTTCGGTGAATGTGACCACCTTCATCACTGGCGGCCCAAGTTTACGTTGCATCTCACTTAAGGCAAGAAAGCTAGTTTTTTTTCATGATCTTCACCTTATTAAACCAAAAATCTCAAATAGTGAGCAGGGCACTGAAACTATGACTTACTTCAACCAAATAGAGAAGTGGGTCTTTATTTGAGACAGGCCTTTGTTTCTAACATTTCAGAGTTTTCTTGTTTCTTGGTTTGCTCCTGTTTGTTGTCAGGGAGCAGAATCCTTTCCTTAGCCTGGTTTCATGCCACTGAACCAGACTAGGCACAAATAAGAAGGGGGTGTCATCTTTCTCTAGTTAGCATGGTAACTAGCAAGCTACCTAGCAACAGCCATGAAAAACAGAGACAAAAAAATGGTGACAAAAATAGGAAAATAACAACTGCTACTGTAGCGTATACGGTTGCTACTACTTTTTTCTCCCTATTATCTGAGTGCTGTTTTTTATTTGTATATTTTTGAGTGTGACATGAACTAAACCTTAAAGAGTAACTTAACATCAGGATAAAAAGCGGTATTTCGCTACCTTATCTGGGTGAAAGAGTAGAAGCATGCTCTGATCCACCTGTAGCCACACCCAGCAGTGATGTCATGATGTACTGACACACCCTCAGAGTACATGGTGACATCACATGAGGGTGGGCTCAAAAAAAAAAAAAAAGATTTTCAGGTTGGTCTTTAATGATGATGTATTTGCCAAACTGGGGTATAGTTGGAATATGACTGACAAACAATATCCAGGGTTTTGCAGAATGTTATAATATTAAGGTAAAACTAGGTAGAAGTACAGGAATGTCTGCACTGCCCTGCTTTCTGGGAGCCTCCTCGTGACACTCCTCTCATGAAAAGAAGGAAAAATCAGCACAAGCTCGTCATCAGCTGCCGAACTGGGCCAGGCAGCAGCAACAGCGCTCTTGTAAATCAGCATCTGTAATGGTTTCCACTTCTTTCAGCACTTCAGGGTTGGGCTCCTCTCAGCTCAGCTCCCTCCGCTCCAACCTACGACCCCCGCACTGTGCATGTGCAGCTCCCTCCACAATGGCATAATTGGCCGGCAGGGGACCAAACAGATGACTGAATACTTCAGAGATTTATGGGGGCCTAATTTTGATTATTGCTATACAATGGGGTGTTGTGTGGTAGGAGGCTTCCTTCACTGCTGAGCTCATGCTAATGGATCACGCCCAACGGTGAAGAAAAAAGTGCAAGAGCAAAAAGTGGAAAAGACGAGGAGGGATGGCAGCAATTTGAACGATTGTGACTCATTATCTTAACAGGAAGTGAAACCCCATCACTAGATTTTAAATTAAAATAAACGAACAAAATAACTTACTGACTGACTCTGAAGGATCTGGTTTCTTGGGAGTTCCTCTTGAGCTGACACTTGACTCAACTGGAAAAAGCAAAAAAAGAGTTATGTTATTATGAAAGTTAAAAAAGAAAGAAAGAAAAAAAATCATTTTAAGTCATGTGATGAACCATTTTCTTTCAGAAATAGTGCCTGTTTCTCCTCAACAAATGGCTGACCTCTCAAATTGGAGCAAAACTCGTCTTTTGTTTCCATACATCTGTACATCCATTTCATCTGAGGGTTTATTGTGCAATGTTTCCACCGGACACACAAAACAAGCTCCCAAATGATGACACTAACGGACTACGGTCAGCTAATTAGATTATAACCATAAATGTTTACCTGCCAAATCCCTTTTACTGCAGTAATCTTATTTTCTGCACATTTTATCATCGTATCTTGTCTTTTCCAGCTACAATATTAAATGCATTGCTTCCTAATGCTGCTTTCACCAACTAAATCTGTTGTCCCCAACCTTTTTGGCTTGTGACCTCTTAAAAACAAATCAAAGACTAGATATTAACGTGGATGATAAATGTCTTGAAAAACTTTCAATTCAGGGCTGAAAAAATTAACAAACAGACCTCTGAGTTGAAGCAAAAGTCGGAGGTGATGTTGTATTGAACTACGTGTCATTGCCAGGTGTTCTTTTTATTTTGTCCACTCTCTGTATGGGACCTTCAGCTGTTTTACCATCCAGTTTAATGTTAGTATTCCTGCCAAAACTGACCACCTGCAGACAAACTTTACTAGCGTTTGGTTGGATGTCTGGTGTTGATTTACAGACACACACACACACACAGAGAGAGAGACGACTGACTCACTTGTGATCTGGCCGGAGATGGGCAGACTCTCCTCTAATCCAGAGTATGCAGATATCGTTATAGAATAATCCACATCTGAACTCAGGTCTGAGATGGAGATCTCAGTCTTTGATGCAGCCAGAGTAAATTCTTTTGTTGGTTCTTCTACAAGAATGCAGAAATTCAGAAGGAAGCCATTAGGAAATTATTGCATCACTTCATTTCTCACAGAGTCAAAGCGGAGATTAAAAAAAACCCGATTCTAACTGTTGACCCGAGGACCGAAAGAGTCGCGTTAACAAGAACATTATGATTTAATTTAGTGAAAACTTTCCACATGAACAAAAACACATTATTTTAATCCTGAACCTCTCCAACCATTAAGTCAAGAGTTATTCTTATTCTTTGGAAATGCTTTATCTTCCAATGTGGGTTAAAGGTTTTTATTCCAGGATGTCTTTTGTGCAGGTTACCATGCTAATTCATTCATTAAAAAAGACCCATTACATGTAGATTTAAATGACTTCCTGCTCTGTCAGTTGTACTAACAATAATATCTAATGTCTCGTTGTAATATAATTGATCATATGTCATGTCAGAGACAATCATTCCTCAATCTAGACGAGTCAATCTGTATGTTAACAAGCTAACGTTAGTTCTGTCAGTTAGGAAAAATATATACATATAGAGATATATTATCTTCGACTTGGGGCAGGTATCTGAATGTGATTTGAAGCGACACCACAACCATCATATAAAACCATATTTCACCGTTGAAGGCACCTGGCAGAGCAACGTCATCTGATCTGATTCCAGTCCGTCTCATGACTAATGGTGCGTTTGTGTTACATTGGAGTTATTGTAATTACGAGATTCTAACTCTGAGCAAGCAGGGACGCCCCATGTAAGTCAGAGTCTGTCATTCATGGTGATTAAAACCTAATATTTTATGGATATATTGCTATGTTGTCAGTGCACAGTATTTTAAACCCTCTCTTGGCCACTGTGTGTTGAGTTGTCCAGTGAAGCGCCACCATGTTGTAAACAATATTTATCATCTTTCCCAATCATCTCACATGACATGAATGTGGCTAATTCTAATTTCTAATTTCACTGTGATTCTTGGTACGAAGACCAAACCATGAAAAAAGTACCAGACCAACAATTGCATTGACGTACTTTTGGTCAACATTTGTATCCTTAACTTCAATGGTGATTTATCACCTTTACTAATAATAAAAGTTCAATTCATTTTAAACTCATTGTTGAGGCGGCTGATTTCAAAACCATCTACACTGTTGAACGCTGGCAGATGTGCCATCTACACTCCCGACTTAAACCAACACTGACAATTTTCCATTGGAGTGTCTTTTGAATGGCAGCTGACGATGACTCTTATCCAAACATAGTATTTTTCCCTCCACTTTCATCATTAGAGCTCCGGGAGCCAAACATGTGTCTGCAGAAATCCTCACATAATTGCGGGGAGTGTCGAGTCTTGCCGTGCAGAGTGATGTCTTGGAGATTTTATGACACTTGTAATGTTATGGGCTCGGCAGGACAGAACTCGCAGGTTTAATGAGCACCCACCTGTGTCTGAGGTCACTTGTATTCTGTAGCCCTGTATCCTCGACTGTGGTCTGGTCCAGGACATTTGCACTGTGTTCTCATTTAAAATCTTAAACCTCAAATCTGATGGAGGATCGACTGTGAAGAGAAAAATGTAAACACAGTTAATCGTGCAGATTTATGAGGTGAAATGTATTATATTGCTGATAACAGAAGGATTATCCCCAACGGTCAACACTTCGAGGATGAAGTTAGACAGGATTAACTGTTGGAGCAAACGACACAAGACGAAACTCAACCACAGATGTAGGGGTAAGCCATTTTGGAGGAAACAAAAATGACCCGTTTGAGCTTGTGTGGCCACTGGCCACAGTCAACATCTCAAGCAACAAGAGATAACAAACACAACAAAAACAACACAACACTACTTTCCTACAGGACATTCAGGAAGGAAACACACACAGGGCAGAAGCATAAATTTAGGTTGTAACCACGTCTGTGGAAGCAAAGAAATGTATACACAACTAAATACCTGAAATTTAACTACTGAGATGAAATATCATTGAAATATTTGAATCTTATTTTGCGTTTATGATTTGCTTGTTTAAATTTTCGTGCTTTAAAACATTCGACTTTTTTTACAGTTTTACAAAGTCAGACAGAAAATTCAAGTGTTCGTTGTTTTAAAAGGTTGTTTAACTCAACAAAAACAAATTAATCATAAGAACTAAAATACCAAAAATCAAGTTGCCCATATTGGATTGGTGAAAATCAAACCTACCTACAATAATCAATCTTTATCAATCAGGTTTTGTTCTTATAAAATCTTGATGATTGTGGAGTTTCTTTGCTTCCGTATCGGTCACTTTGACAGATAACCAGCAGGTTTTTAAAGCTTCCCACCCTGTTAAACTACAACATGGAGCGGCTGACATCCAGCAAACTGTCCATGACCTCAATCCAACTCATGATGTTGAATTGACAAAAAACACACAAATCTGGTCATTATTGATTATACAATGGATAAAGATCTGATTGATCACTTTCATCGTCTCCATTGCAAACCTCATAAAAGAAGACATCATGTCACTGAAGACAAGTGTACATCTTTTCTGCTCACGTTTCCCTAAAATCTACACCAGAGGTTCTTAAAATACTTCATCTCCAGACCCAGATTTTTTTAAGTGTCTCTTTAGGACTCGTTATCAGAGTCTTTCTTCTACTTTTAGCAGATATTCAACATCCAGTTAAAACACATTGGGGTTTTTGGGGTTTTTGTTTTTTGGGTTTTTTTTCGGGTCTGGATCATAATTTAAGAACTACTGGTCTTTGAGACGTAAAACCAACAAACAGGATAAAACACAGATTAAAGTTCAGATTGGGATCTCTGACATGGAGGGTCATGCATGTGTACATGAAAAGTTGTTAACAACAACTTGGAGTAACAAACAAAAAAAGTTTCCATGTACACGAAGGGACCACGGGTTATGTTTTCATAAGTAATATTTTAAAATGATATTCTTCAGGTTGGGGTGGAAAACTAAATCATAGACGAACGCAAATAAAATGTTGCCTACCTAAAAATCTAGCTCGCTATAGTGATACAACACACAGACGTTTCTTCTGGGGTTTTTAATCTTAATAAATGTAGAAAAGACATTTTAAATTAGCTGAATTATGAGATTATTTAACATATGTAAATATAATCCTGAATCTGAACAAACTCGATGCTTTCGGACGCAACTAACGATGTCACAGACTTTAAGAAAAACGTGTTTCCCCGGCAACAACGGATACAATGAAATGAAAACATTTTCAGATTTCCAAATTTCATTTGGCTATTCTCTGCTAAGCACATAAAACACAGCTTTTTAACTGTAGATAACAATAATCAGACAGTCTAGAATGGGTCAAATCCATTTTCTTTTTGGTCCTAATACTAAGAAGACTTGGCAGCATTGGTAGTATTGAGAGAATAAGTATTACTGCTTGTACTGGACGTTTCTTTCTTTATGAAACTGATGAAACAGGCAGAAACTGTGCATCTAATTTTTAATCTTTTCAAGTAATCTGAGTTGCAGAAACACGAATTATAAAGTGGATAAATCACAATCAATCATATCACAGATAATCTAGCTAGAGTTTGAAGTCTCTCTTGACCACCAACCGGTTTATCTGTTAGTGTTGGAGTGAAGAATATCATTGTAAAATATTGTCGTGAAGCCACGACTCAGGTGCAGTTGACCTGGTCGAGGCTTGACCGGGAAGGTTACAGGACGGCAAAAATGGAGGAACCACCAACCTGGTGAGTCAATTCATGGCCGCGAGGTGCTGCTTCTGTTTCCAAAAGGCTTAAAAATAAAACTACCCAGAAAAGCTTCTCATCCAACACACACACACACACACACACACACACATCCTCCGTTTCTCACATCCAGACGTTTGGAGCTTTTCTTTGTCATCTGTGTTTCTTTTGTAATGTTTTCACTTGAAACGTGACAGTTTAAAGCAGAGCCAGACCTGTCCAGAGTCTTTTCTCTTCAAGGTGTTTGAGCCTTTCAATCTGGCCCCGACATGTCAAACTATTCCAAACGGGAGAATATATACGACCCTGTTAAGATCTTGTGACCTCTGGAGAGGCAGCGAGGACCCCGGCTGGGGCATTAAAGGGGGTCACAGGAGGTCAGAAACGCTCCTGAAAGCAGAGAAGAAAAGGATTCTCCCTCCTTGACCCAATCGGCTTTTACTGCAACTCTCTCTCTCTTGTTATTTTTGAGAGACAGAGGAAGAGAGGAGCATATTTTCTCCTCTCCTAACCTCTAAAATCTCTGGAAAATAATGTGAAACTCATATTTTGTCTTTCAGTTCCATCAGGAGAAAGGACGTAGGGAGGAAACTTGGCTCTGTGCCGTCTGGGTTTTTTCTTTTTTTCCCCTTTTTTCTTCTTCTTTCTTTCTTTTTTAAACAGGATAAATGGAGGCTGCAGTATATAGATAGTAGGAAACTTTGACCAACAGCCCCTCCTGGTGCAAAAAAGATTAAACTACGTCTGTCTGAGGATGAAAAGATGCCCTACTTATCCACCAGTCATTTATTTCAGCTCTACAGCCTCACATTGGATCCAGTAGAGACTAAAATACACAACTTCTCTTGTTTCTTAAGATATTTTACTGTCTTTTAAAGCTTATACAAGTGAATTTAGCAACAGTTTAGAGATAAAAATGAAGCTTTTCTATCAATATAACAGTTTTCATCTATTCTATCAGACTTTTAACTCTTAGCTGCATCACTGCTTTGAGTTACATTCATGTCGTAATCCACGTTAGAAAAGTGCTACTGGTTTGGTTAAAAAAAAAGCTGAGACTGGTTTTCTCTTGGAGAGGAAATCAGGAATTAGGCTACTGGAGTGGAGAAAAGAAATCAAATGTTAAACCAAAGCTGACAGGTACATTATCAATTAAATAAAACACACACATTCATTTCTCTATGTGGTTTTTTTATTATTATTCAGACTAAATATGCAGCTAGACATTTCAAGCAGAGAAAAGGCAGAGGAGCTGAAGTTAGATGTGATGTGTTGGATAACAGTGAGAAGAGGAGGAGGAGGAGGAGGAGGCTTTACCTTGGTCCTGGGCCTGAGAGGACAGCAGCAGTGCCAGGAAGGCAGCCGCCGCCAGACACACACTGCTCTTCATCTTCTGCTCCGCTGGCTCAGCAGAACATGAATGAAGCTGTGAGAGAAGAGAAGGAGGCATCAAAGACCCTCCACATCAGCTCCGGCAGCCCCGCAGCATCCCAGGGCTTCACAACACCTTTAATACAACACCTTTCATCTACCCGAATCCCCTCCGACTGTTAGCAGTGAAATCTGCAGCTTAAATGTGGCCAGAAAACGCAGGAATATAAAATAAAAGTCATGTTTCCATCATTCCTGCTGCTCCCAGTGTAACCAACAACATATTAAACTAATGCACACGTTTGTTTGAATAGAAAAAACTCACATAAATTCACAACTAAACGTTTTTATACACAAAAAAAAATCTGTTTTAATATCAGCCAACTGTGAATAAAGATGCGTAAAAGCACATCTGTCTCTTCTCTCTCTTGCATTATATTCTACTTTCTATCAGAGCTTCAATTCTGCTTCATGCACGATGCAAAACGTCTAATCCCGTCTTTAATATCTTTGCTGATCTGACAGAATCACTCTAACTGACAGAAAGTCTTTCCACGTCTAGAAAACCGAGCATCCAGACCTGGCGCTGTGCGCAATTACGCAGCGCAATGCCAAGAAGTAGTCCACCGGTCTGTCGACTTATCCTGAATAAAATGTGGTTGCAACTTGGATATTAGAGTTAATAATAACATGACCTTCAATATGCCAACATGTTAAATGATCTTTAAGTCATGATATCAGACGAAAGTCAAATAATTCACCTAAAACTGCAGAAAGAAAATCAAATAACCATGCAGGACTGACCTAGAGAAACTGGTGGAATTCTGTAGGTGGTTCAAAAAACTAAAAGAAAATGGTTTAAGCTTTTAGTTGTAGACTCCCAGTCTGAGAGAGGGAGAGTGAGGTGATCCGGTGTTGAAGGCTACAGCTCCGCGGGTCTTTGCTTGCTTGACGCGTCGGTGAGCCTCTTTCCGAGTGGGAAGACTCCCCACACAATCTGCTACTTAACAGGGGGGCTGCTCCCAGCTCTGCCTGCCCCGCCGCCAGCTCTTACGACATCCAGCCAGGCCAAAAAAGTGATGTGTAACCTCTGAGAGTGCTGGGAGACACACACACACACACACACGCACACGCACACACACACTCGGAAACTTTTACATAGTTTTCTGCATTCCTTTCCGGTGATGGAGGGCTTCTGTGCGCCTCGGCCGCAAGGAGACAGCAGAGCAGATCTGCTTTTCGGGAAGAGAAAGCTGGGTGGAGGGGTGGAGGGGATGAGGGGGGGATGGAGGGGTGGAGGGGGGTAGTGGAGAGAAACCGTCAGAGGTTTTTACCCCCTTTTTTATTTCGTGAATCAACGGGAAAATATTAAGAGTCTAGAAATATAAACCACCAGACTTCTCTTTTTTTCCCCTTTGATTGCATCCTTCTGGTTTTCAGGGATTTGATAAGACATGAAGTGAGAACAGAAATGTGTCAAAAAAAAAGAAAAGAAATATATTTTATATATATTTGCTAATCTTGTCATCACATTCAGATCCTGTTTATCCTGCTAGATGATCCTCAGAAATATGCTACAAACCCTGAAGATCTGTCAGAAGTCACCAAATCCATCAATATCTAAACAAAAGCTTCCAACAAAATATGATTAATAAACCATAATCCTTCACAAACTTGTAACAGCAACCACCAAAATGTCTTTAATCCCACAACTGGTTCAATGCCAATTAAATCTGGCCTTAATCCAAAATGTGTTTCAGCACCTGAAAATCAAACCTGTTGATGCATCTTAACTGCAATTCTGTCCATAATCTTGTGTTGCATATTGTGTCAGAAAGTCAGTCAGAAAAATAATTTTTAATCTCTCTTTAACTGGTTGAATAAAGGATAAAGTTGGACTGAAAATATCAAATCCATGTGTAGCGGCAGAAATCTGCCACTAGTCTGAATTCATGCCATATATTTACAATAACTTCCTTAATATTAAAATGTATTAAATCACTATTTTGACTGAGTTTAAATAAATTGAATCTAAAAGCAACAAAGTGAACTTTCTGGGTGCGTTTGGTTTCCATCATCCAGTCAGAAGTGACCATGATAGGTGTTGCTTTTATTCAGCTCATCTGTTCAGGGTTAGAAAGTGTTAAATGATGTGTGGTGGGTGTGGACTGATAGCAGAGGAGGCCTGAGGCCGTTTCCTTCCTGAGGTCAATTAAAACAGACAACGAAGAAGAAGAAGAAGAAGAAGAAACATTCAACATGTACCAAATAAAACGTGCACACTCGACGAGGTTTTCTGTGATTTCTGCAGCAGATCATCAACATGTGGACCAGTTTAAGATTAAAAAGCAGCAATCCTGAATGTGATGTGATTCCTTTGGAAATGTCGCCCTCTAGTGACTCAAAGGACAACATGCAGGTTTCTGCTCTAACTTTATAACATTTAACACTTTAAGGTACATTTTGCCTTTACAAAGACCAAAAGTTTTTTTGGCTTTTGTAATTTATATTTTTCCTATATTTAATATCTTTTGAGCAGTCTTCTTGTTTTTAGACATTTCTCATCTTTATTTTTTTTTACGTTTCACTGATTTTAAATACTTCATTAAATCTTCCAACACTGAACAAAATAGAAAGTTTTGTTTGTTTTTTTGCTCCCATTTTTTATGAAATAAAAGAACATGTTTCTCTTAAATTTGTTTAAATATTAGTGACGGGCGTAACATATTAAACAGCATGATTATTGCACGGCTGCATCTTGCACCGATTATATTCATCCCAACCAGATCCAGGAGAGACCACATCACTGCAGTCTGGAATAATATGCAAATATTTGAAAACCTGATAAATAACCGTCAACTCTGGGTTTTCCAGCTCCGAGCGGATTCATGTGGAAGCAGCACGGTTGTGTATGTGGAAAAACTGTCAGGAAAAGACAACGAAGGGTTTTTGGTCATGAGACATTTACTTTATTGATCCTCAGGTCATCAGAGAGAGCGAAGAGAGTACAAGAAATAAATATTGATCCCATGAACATGAAACTGTATTATATATATATTTATGACAGGTGTATTATCATCACTTCTACAATAAAGAGCATCCGGCCGGTTTTTTAACATGGAAGTAAAGAGCTGCAGTTTAGTTTTTCTTCTGAGGGAACGACGCCATCACCAGTTCATACACAGCGTATCCAGCTCCTGCAAGAAAAACACCAAGTTGGTTCAACAAAATAACTCATCACTTAAAGGACGTTGATACTCTTCATCTCTGTTGTATTGAGCAGATTCTCACCCAGCACAGTGAGCACCATCGTTGCTCTGTACAGCAGGACGTCGGCGGTGCCTCCTTTTAAATGAACTGGGATTCCGTTGTCCTCCTGCAAACAGCACAGCACGCGTTGTTATGTCCGTCCAAACACTCCTCAACATCAGATCTTTAAAGGAGCGTCCGGTCTGATTACGGTTACGGGATAAAACTCAACCGTGACCGATAGAAACTAAAACGAAATTCAACGTCTGATTTTATCAACAAATATCAGCTCCAGATTTTCCTTTAAGAGGTGAAACGCTGACACTGATGAACTTCTTTATATATGTAGTGAGTAATGATGCTTTTACTGGAGATTTAGAACAAGCTGGGGGTCCATTAAACTCGTCAACTGTAGACTTTCTGCTTCGTCTACAGAACAAACATTAAAGTCATCTGGAAACATGTAAAGCTGCAGTTAAAGGAGAAATTCAGCATTTAGCCCCAAAATTCAAGTATCATGTTTGCTTTTAAAAAGAAAAAAAAAGACACGTCTGGTAACGTAAGTATTGTGTGATATATCCGAGCTCACACGCCACATACTTTTGGCTTTTATTGGACCATTTGGTCTTTTATGAGATCGGTTGACATAAAGAAAACTATAGAAGATCAGAGTTCTTTTAACTTTAATGAGAAGCTTTATCGAGACCAGAACGGCATTAAACAACAAAACAAGAGTAATCAAAGCAACGCGGTTCAACCTGAGACTATTGGAAAGTCTGGTTTCTGAGGATCATTGTGTGCAAATTGATTTGTTGTCTCTGCAACTATTTTAATAATCAAACTTTTGATTATTTACATTTTTAAAGCAGAGTTGCAGCTTCTCTTCTGAGGATTTGATGCAAAACGACAAAATTAAGAAAATTATCTTAATTAACTGACGATTTTAAGATTTATTTACATCCGTACATTAAAGCCGATATTCTGCTACCACGACACTAATAACACTCGTATTAAAAAAGGACAATGCTGACTTTTTGTAAACTTCTCATCTTTTCACCTTTTACAGTAAAATAAATAAATAAATATTCACATTCGGGGGAAGCTGCAAGTCCTTTTTTAGATGCTGCTGACGTTATAAGAGCATACTCCAGCGGTCAGTACGAGCGTACGGGAACAAATCAGCCATAAAAACTAGTTTGTTTAGTCTATGAAATACTTTGGCAGCTACAAGTTTATGATTGAAAACACCAGCAGCGATGACACATCGAAACTGTGAAAGCAGGTGGTGAATTTTAGAGAAGCGTCAGAAACAAAATGTTTAATGAAGCTACACGAGTACTTTGGCACCAACTCACCAAATTCAGCATGTGAGATATATAATATAATATAATATAATTCAGACTGATATTTTTCTCATATGTAGCTTGTGAAGAAACGGCTGCAGATGGATTTATTGTATAGAGTCTGAAAAAACTGCAGATCTGCTCCATGAAGCAAAAAAAAAAACCACGCTAACGGTCGAACATACGAGGGAAACGTCATGAAACGTCCTCGTTTGAATCATTGACTCACCGTTTGACGATTATTTGGATTTTCAGGGGCTGTAATCGTGTGAGGCTAAAGCAGCGTCTGAAGTTTGAGCCTTAAAAATGTGGACTAAGAACTGAAGAAACATTAAAGCGAGTCATTGATCGCTTTGATCAGAATCCCATGTGGAGTTCATGACTTCATCTTCTCGTCTAAATATTAATCCAGCAGCAGGATGCATTTTAAAATACTTTTATGATCAGAGAGACGAAACGAGGAAACGTTTGAAGTCTAAATCTAATATTTCCACAGAAACATTTTATCATTCGATGTCTGTGAAATCACGACAAACACATTGTACAACAAACCATCATTTCCATTATTGATTAATCAGCCGTTTACTTTCTCCATTGATTTGGTGTTTTTGAATGTTTTATTCTGTCCAACAGTTCAAAAACCAAAAGATGTTCAGTTTAATGTCACATATGACGCAGAAAAGGTTAAAAACGCCTAAAAATAAAGCTGATGTTTGAGGAACTGGAGGAAGGAACCAACACAACAACGTAGAAATACATCAAGTAGTTAAAGTACTGCAGTAACAGTACATAAGTACTGTGATGTTGATGTAGTTAAAGTACTGCAGTATCAGTAGTGACTGATATATTATTATATATGACATCATTAGATTATTAATACTGAAGCATCAGTGTTAGAGCAGCATGTTACTGTTGTAGCTGCTGGAGGTGGAGCTAGTTTCAACTACTTTATATACAGTTAGATAGTTTAGTCCAGTGGTTCCCAACCTAGGGGTCGGGGCCCTCCAAAGGGTCACCAGATAAATCTGAGGGGTCGTGAGATGATTAATGGGAGAGGAACTTTTTCTCTAATCTTTGATTTTTGGTGAAATATTGGATCATTTGAACATTTATTGAAATGAAACCATGTGAGAAGTTTAGAGGTAAAAATCACTATTTGGTGGAGCTGTTAACAACTCATAGACATCTGAAATGTGACTAAATCTGTCAGATAAAATTAGTGGAGCAGAAAATACAGTATTTCCCTCTGAATGCGGTGAAATGGAAATACTCAGGTGTCTCTTACTGTACTCTTACAGTACTTGAGTCAAGCTTCTTGTTTATTTTCCACCTGAGCGGTTGTTGGTGAATATTTACCTGAAACAGCTTCTGATTCTGCCGGACCTTGTTCTCGATCTGGCGGCGGGCAGAGCCGGAGAAGCTCCGCCGGGCTACCTGCTGCAGCGCCTGGATACATCAAGGACACGGACGTCATGGTGAACACACCGTTACCAGCTCATATTAAGACATAACACACTGAATGAGGCGACAAAATACCTGATAAACTAGCACGAAAGCTAAAGCTAAGCCCTGCGGCGACGTGCTAACGTTATATGACTTTGACCCCGAGCTAAGTGGCTAAATGTTGCCAGAGTTACGTTTCTGTCGCTGATTTACAAAACAAAATCTGTCATATACATTAAATAATAATCCTACACAACAGACGCCAGTTTAATAAATTAGAAACAAGTGCGTTTACTTACAAATATATGTCTGTTCATCTCTAACGTCTCAGTCACACAAGGACACCGGAAAGGTCCACTTCCGTTTTTGACGTCTTCTTCTTCGCGTCGGGAATTAACGGCAGATTTATACCGCGCCCTCTGCTGCCCCCTGTAGGCTTTACAAAGACACGTCTGTGGCTTCTTCAGGGCTTCTTGAAAAGGTCATTTCACCCAAAAACACAGTGAAAAAGTCTCGTGTATCCATCCTATAGTCTCCCAGTGGTGAAAGTACATTTACTGTACTTAAATACAGTTTGAAGTACTCAGTTTACCTCCATCTTACCTCCGTACCGTCGTCTCAAAGCTCTGGTAGTTACTGACATGACTGACTATAACAAGATGTTAAAAAGATGATAATCCTGATGATCAATAGTCACCATCCGTCTTTTCTTATGAATAAGAGATTAAAAAAAAGATAGTAAGCAACAAAATGTGACTAAAATTACTATTTCAGTAAAAAAATATAACATCAGACATAAAAAGAAACCTGCTTCACTTCTTAAATAATATTTTATTCTTTTAAAGCAGCAACACAATAACAGATGAATATAAAAAACACAACAAATTTAGTGCAACATTTTATGTTTATGAAAGAAAAGGAAAAAAAAACACATTTGGACTGGGTAACTTTTCAACATGCAGTGAGATTCACACTGCAGTGTAAATGCTAAGAGACAAACGTATATATTTAATCCCATGTATTGAATTTTAGTGTAATACTAAACCATCATGCTATACTGATAATCTAGGATTATTATTGCATGTAAACAACATTTAAAAAGCTGTGACACTGTGTTGTTTTTTCTCTATTAGCTTTACACACATATTGTATATTTCCTCAAACTCCCCCCTGAGGTCTGGCGTGCAAATACTGGCTTCACAATGCAAACATTTATTAAAACAGTCAAATGAACACTAAATAAAAATAATGATAATAATAAAAGTAAAGTTTGTTTTGTTCCTCCTGATGTGGAGCTGGAACGTTTCTTTAGTAAAAGCAGGTTGACGTTACAGACAAACGAGGCACAAAGATGAGCAGCTCGGTGACAACACATCAACACCTCTGATACCCAGCATGCAACTCAAGACGTAGTAGTAGTAGTAGTAGTAGTAGTAGAGTAGTAGTATTCACCGTAACTGCACCAACATGTCAGAGATCCTACTCAGGTTTGGAAAGTTCGCCAAGTATTCCAGACTCAGATTTTCTTTTGGCTACGGGAAATTGTGACAGCCACTTTTTACTGCTTTCAAAAGTTTATAACTTAATAACTGGTAATAACATTTTCTCAGATAAAACCTGTTTTGAGTTTTATTTTAAGGCCACTTATAAACTCTGTTTTTCTTTTAATCAACTCCAGTAATTATTTGTTTTGACTGTTTGGGTCATCGGGTTTGTCGTCTGCAAAGCACTTACACTGAGAATAGAAGTGGGCCAAGTATGGAGCCCTGTGGAACACCTGATACATCCCTAATATATTAACTATAATTAATTGAATATTGGCAATTTTCTCATTATGAAATTTTACAAACTGTTACATATTAATGACATTCAAGGACAATAAAGTGCACAGGTTTCAGTTAATTCAGTAGACGATTAAATTAACTGCTGAGAAGAGAAATTTGGGATTATTTGCATTTTCATTCATGATTTTAATGAATGTACATCTGAACTTTGAATTTGTCCGAGCCACAGATTTTATTTATTTCAACAAGAATATAATTCTGGTGAACATTTTCTTTCCTTTTTTTTTACTTAATTTTGGTTTGTGACCTAAAAACTGTCACATTTGAGGTGATTGAATCTTTAAAAATACCTGAATCAAGTGTTATTATTGTGTCTTTGTGGGTCGAGAGCTCTGATTCAGGTTGTTTCAATCCCCAGATTTCCAGAACAAACACCGACAACAGTGAATCTTCATCAGGAAAGAACAACTTTCTACGTTTTCACAGTTTCTCTTTTTTTGTTGTGATTCACACTTTTACAGACATGAAACGTCTTTCATTAAATCTTTCAAGTCTTTCCAGGCCTGAACAGGAACTCTGAGTTCATATTTGACTCGTAAGGCATCAGATCGTCTGACACATCAGTCTGATAACCAGCTACAGGATTAAAAATCTGCAGAAAGTGGAATCACATCGACTGTGGCTGCTGATTTTTGGCTATTTTTCCAATAACTTTGACTGAGGACGTTCATGTGGAAATATCTTTAAATGAATCTACAGGTGAAAGTTTACCATGAGCGATGTGTCACATGATCACAGTTCACTGCAGTACAGGTGAGCTCGACTGTAGTGCCTCAGTTAGCGATATCGGCGCTGTTGTTGCGGTTGCCGTATTTGTGGTGAATGATGAGCAAGACGACACCCAGGAAGAAGCAGACAGAGCCTACAGTGATGTAGGCGATGCCCAGGAACGGGTTCTTGCCTCCCATCCAGGAGATGGTGCTCAGGATCATCCGCTTCCTGCCCTCAAAGCTGCGAACAGGATAATCTGGTTTCAACAGGTTAAAGACTTAAAATGTCTACAAAGGAACTAAGAAATAACTGGGATGCTGGTTTGTGATTGGCTGTTGAGCTTAAGAGAACAAAGTTTACCCGCCAACAAACAAGGTTGATTAATAAGCATCTGGCTTTGTTCTTTAACTCTGCTCCTAATAACAGATTCAGAAGTTTAACTTTTAATTCTGGCTTCCTGTCGTGACTTTTCATGTGAAGGATACTGTAGACGACCTCCAGCGTGTAGTTTCCTCTTGACAGAGTTGGAACCATGTTGTTGTTGCTTTTGCTGATGATGCGGTAAAGCTTGCGGAAGGTCGGCAGAGCGGCGGTTCGCATCCACACAATGAAATCCTCGTTGATGAAGCCCGTGTTGTTCTGGTCGCTGCTCAGCTCGTAAACAGGCCTGCGCCAGTTCACCGGCTTCGTCGTGCCTGAATAAATGATCATTGATCAGTGATTGAATTCTGAATGTGTATTCAAGTCAAACTCTTAATAAACTCTCTTAATAACCTAAAAGGTTTAATATGTTTCAGGTCAACCATTATTGTCATATAAGACAACAATAAATATCCTGACGGTACCTTGGAAAGCAGCCGTGAGGTTTGGGTTGTTTCCAGGGTTCCTGAACTTCACATGCTTGTCCGTCCACCAGGCGATACCCGTAGCAGTCAGAGGAATCTGGATCTTTGTACCGTTTGGGTCGTTGTAAAACAGCTCCAACGTGTCTGTTTTGAATCCATTAAAGAAAACGCGGTCACATATAGGAATATACTCAAAAAAACAACAACAAAAAAAAACAAATTTGGTCCACGGGGCAGGAAGCAGGCTCACCGTTGAACATGCTGTTGGCAATGGCTCCACACGGTGCAATCGGCTTGTTGTCATGATTTGCATATGGCTCACACTCCTTGCTGGGTTTCTATGAACAGAGAAGAATACAGATTAGTGGCACCTGAACACAACACAAGTCTTTATTTCACACACATTACCAGACGCCCCATAACTGCTACCATAGATAAAAATAAAACATGCAGAAATATCTTCCCTGGTTAATATTTCATCAATTAAACACACATGAAACAAGAATATTTGCAAATTATCTGATTCCAGCTTCTCAAATGTGAATATTTTCGGGGTTTTTTGTCCTCTATGACTGTAAACTGAGTATTTTCCAGGTTGTGGACAAAATGAGGACGTCAGTTTGAGAAACACTGATCGACATTTTTTACCATTATCAGAAATGTTTATGTACCAACCAACAAATCAATTAATCAATAATGAAACTAATCATTAGTTTCAGCCCTGGACTGCATGTTATTCTACTTTTGTTGCTCCCTGTGAGTTTGGTGTGAGGTGCAGTTTGTGTGTTGTTTTGTGTTGCCTTCAGCGGCCTTTAAATGAACAGGATCAGACTCAAGCTGACATCTTGTGTTCTTGTGCAGCTTTACAGAGACATAATGTCTCTTCAGTGTGTTACAGAGACACCTCCAGGTCCAGGTAACTCCCACCTTGAGGGACTCCAGGTCTCCATTCAGCTGGCTGTCGTCTCTTGACTTGACGTAGCGGCGGTGATTTTGGTAGAAGTTGGAGAGGCCGTAATACATGAAGACGTTGCTCTGTTGAATAAAAAAGGAAAGTAAAAAAATATAAAAGAGAAATGAATGAATGAATCCTGCTGCGTGATCTGCTGGTGCATATTTAAACCCATATGAGCTACTTCATAAGGCTGCTCCAGGTAGAAGGGGATTGTGCAGGTACAGGGCGTGGTGCTGTTCCAGGTGAAGCTCTGGGAGCAGTTGAAACACGGACTGGACACGTCAACACCTGTGTAGTCAATCTGTAAACAAGTTCAAAGTGAAACCGGAAGAGATGAAGAAGAAGAAGAAAACCTGAAGGACGTGAAGTGTACAAATCATGAAATGTTACGAAAAATATATCAATAAAGTGCATGTTTACCTCAAACTCCTTGATGTTGTTGGACGTTACAAACAGGCCGATGCCGATGGGGATGAAGATGAGGCCGATGATGAAGAAGGCCGGCAGGACGGTGCCCGCCGTCAGGATGGGCTGCCACGCCGGGAGTCTCTGCTGCTTAAACGCCGTGTTTTCGGGCTTCTTGCCCCGCAGAGAGCCTCCTCCGGGCCCGGTGACGGTGATGTGTCCGTCCTCATCCTTGGCGTTGTAACTAGACGCCATCATGGCTGCTACAAATAGCACCGTCACTAACTTGTACAGACAGCGGATTTAATTGAGTTTATGTTGTCATTTGTTTTGTGTTGTTTGTTTGTTTGTTTGTTTTAGTTATGTCTCGGTTTAATCCATTGCTTTAATCGCCTTACATTTAGCTAGAAATGCTAGCTAACAACCGCTCCTCCAGGAAGTAAACACGACTTTGAACGTAACGCGCTGACGTCACTGGTGCAGTTAACTGAGGGTGGAGGCAGCTGCTGCTTTCATGTGCTGTCCAAAATATCGGAAATTCCATGTTTTAGAAAGCGGAGAAAGTGGTGAGTGGGGTGTTCCCGATAATTCTGAATGGAAGTGACTTATATTTGTTGCAAGATGTAACCAAAAAGCATCACGTGCAAAAGGTAATTAAAAGGTTGAAAAACAAGACAGAAACTGATTTAAAACAACGTGTATTTATTCATTCTCCATAGTGAAGCCTTTTTTCAAAAGAAAAGAAAACAGAAAAACAAGTTTATATTTAGGTACATGTGTGTATAACAGTCTGGATAACTGAATACATGTAGTCTTGTGTTTCTCATGCCATCAAAGACACATCCATGATTTACCATCAATACACGTGTTTAATTCAGAAAGTTTCACAAACATTTTCTTCTACTTTCTGTCCAGGAGCAAATTTAAACGAGCTCAAAAGCAAATTTTAACATTTTCATGCCCCAAAAATACATATATTAACAATCCTACATATTTATAACAAACATGTGTTTACCTCTAATAACTTTTTTTTTTTTTGATAAATACAGGTTAAATTTAACTTGGAAAACAAAAATTGAGATATTTTCATTTTTGTATCTGGGTGACTTTAAGGACAAGTCATACAATTATAGGTTAAAAAGGGTGTTTGGGGTGTTTAATGCTTTCAATTGTAAAAATATAAGGGTTATGATTTTCTAACTAGATGCAGTAATTTAACTTTTTTGTGAAAAAACACGTGTCAGGTGGGGATCTTTTAGTTTGTTCATGTACTACAGTATGTGAAAGATATATAGAAGTGGCCATGAAGAAGGAGGCAGCCAACAGTAAATGTAAAGCAGTGAAACGTACACACTGCTGCCTTGTTTGCATTATGTTTAGTTCAGTATCGTATCCCACAACCCCCGAGGAGCTTCACTGTTCGTCCTGGAGTCAGACGCCGTCAGTTTTCTTCTCATGACCTCAGAGATCTCAGCTCAGCGCCGGCTGTTTGAGGCGGTGTACATCAGTGCACCTGTGGCAAATAAACAAACATGACAACAGATGTGTTCCCTTCAAGCAGAAGGATGCCCACATGATATCTGCTAACACCTTTAAAGGGTGGATTCACAGTTTCCCATGATTTGGCCGTTTGGTGATAAGAAGCTCGTTAAAGACAGCAGAGTTTATTTAGATCAGATCATTTCTTTTGGTTCCTGGTCTGCTTTAAAAACACGTGATAGATACAGCAGATAATTGTGATAAATGTGCTGGTTTAGGCTTAATGAAAGTTTGCAGCAGGTCAAAGTGTTTAATGATTAATGTTATTTTTAACACTCGTCCACAAGAGGGAGCTACATGTTGAAAAATGGGTGTGTGTGTGTGTGTGTTTGGTTTGTTTCCTACATAACCTTAACATGGGCCATCACACACTTGTATTATTACAGTGTGTGTGTGGGTAAGCCTATCATAAATACATATATATATAACATTATAATGCCACTTCTCTAATTTCTTTAATCTTTTATTTTTTATTTATTTCACTTAAATTATTATTTATCTGTTTTAATATATAAATAAATATTAGAAAGACTTCCTAAAAGAATGGATGTTCTTACAGCAGCAAGTCAATGCCTGCGCTTAACAATTATACAGTCTATCATGTGTAATATTTTGGTGTCCACATATTTTTGGCCATATAGTGTACACTTAGAAATTTTGAGGGATGTGCAACGATGTCCAAGAAACCTAAAATGTGATGATGTTTTCACACTGGCCACCAAAACATCAAATGAAACGTATGAACATTCACATTTAGTTTTGATGGCAGCATAGGTTAATTTTGGTTATTAATATCCATTAATAATGGAGGTTTCCTGGTTGATACTTACCCGCTTCTTAAGCTCACACACAGACAACACAACAAATGAAAATCTATGAAGCGATGCCATACTTGGTTCAGAGATAAATGGTTTTTATTTAATCACAAATGATGACAATTTCATACTCCGCAATCAATTCACAGTGACTGGAAACCTCCATATGTATTGATGAAATAAACACATGCTATGAAATAAAGTGAAGGACGAGATAAAAAAAAACAGCAAGTCTGGAGTAAATGATCACCTAGATGAAGTTAATCAAACGCTGTCACATGCAAAGAGACGTGAAACTGGAACGGCGTAAAATGTTTCTTGAAAGTGTGTAAAGTTGCAAACTCAAGGTCTGAATTAAATAAAGTAGTGTCCCAGTTGTGTTTGTGCACTGATGTGGCCTTTATCTCATATTTGGCAGCAGATACTCAATCGTGAGTCGTTGTCATGGCAGCTTGTTCGGCCGTCAGCTCTTGCCTCCCATCATAGAGGCAGAGCTGCACAACGTCGACTTCCTCAGCTCGATTTTCATCGACTGGCTCTCGGCTCGCGAATCTAACCTCGTCACCGTGGAGACACCCAGAATCGACTTGCTGCTCGGTTTCATACCTTTTGACATAGGGATCCGTGTGGCTGCGCTTCGAGCTGACTGCACATCTGAACTGGGCTGGAAACAAAAGAAAAGAGGATTTGGATCATACAGACACTTTTTTTTGTGTAACCATGTTGACAATTTTCAATATTTTTCTTAATATCGACAAATGTGTCTTGTGTGTAGAACCAAATCTTTTTTTTTGTAAGGTTGGAAAAACCGATGTCAAGTATGTGTCTATATTCTCCAGAACAAAGTCAGGAAAAAAAGCAGCAATCTATAGTTCAGCAAAAAAAAATAATTACCTTATATATTGGTCTATTCACAATGAATATGCTGCCTTCCTCAGCATATGATCACCCAAGAGAAAACAGTTACACCTGTACACCTGAGACGAGGCCTGCTACTTCCACCCAAGATGCAGCAACCGCTACCGACAGCCGCTAGATGCTTCAACTGGTTCCCACTAAAGTAGCTTTGATATCTGCCGTTTGGGTGTTGATTGACAGATACCTGCCTTGTAAGCACAATTTAGCTAAAGTAGCTAACGTTAGCCCAAATGTGCAGTGCTCAATGTTTCCAGTAAGCTAACGTTGGCTTCTGTCCGAGCAGTGAGACATGTTTCCAGAGCATGAAAGGCAACACCTGCATTTAATTAATACATCCATGCTTCAAAACAACAGGTGGCATCACACCTCGCTACATCCATCTTTAGTACAGTCTTTGGAGCAGACAGCAGACAACTTTTATTCTCAGGTGTAACTGTTTTCTGTTGATCACATGATGTGTCCTTCATGCTTGCTGCGGCCACAAATGCTGAGGAAAGCTTTATGCTGAAACACGTCAGCAGATTTCCTCTAAAAAGAGAATTCACTGATGTAATATATGCTTTTATGAATAGTTTATGCCCAATCAGCAGATTGTAGTTTCTAGTTCTACTTTTCCTTTACACCAGCCTGATGGGATCAACTCAGGTTGAGTCACTTCCATATTAACTGACATCAGATTTTGTTACATTAAGGGAGTTTGAAGGTTGTGTATCTGCCAACTTTTAAGTGCTCAAAGTGAAAAAGTTGAACTTCTTAACCGTTAAATGAGTGAACTGTTATTAAATTTGTTGTTTGTGTATACAAAGCCCATAGAAAGTATTCTCTAAATTGAAATCTAATGCATGTCAGATCATTCCAGTTCGTTAGTGTGGTTCATACTGTGAGATTTTATTATTATATATTTTATATTCACAGTTTTTATACCTGGAGAGAGCGCTATCTAGGGAGCACACACCACCTGATTTCATTTTGAAACATTTCAGAAGCAACTGCAACGTAAAAGATTAGACATTGTTCAGATATTTTCATTGGAGTCACAACAGAAAGAAAGATGAGCAACATTAAGCATAATGATCTCTCACCACAGACTGTGTCGGCCTGGAGGCTGCCGAGGTTATGGGTGTGATTGTTATGCTGCTTGTCATTTTGCTCGTCATCTTCGCTGCTGAGGGTTGGCGTGGGGAGCGGAGTACCGTTCCCGTTGGCATTTCTTTGATTTCTGAGTTCAGACCGAGAGGCCTTACCATCAACATAGGACTACTGCATCCCTCAGAGGGCCTCTTAAACTGTGAACCCAGGTGGATGTGTATCTTGTTGTCCTCTGTCGTGATGATGCTGCTGTTGCTGTTGTATTTCCTGACAGATGCGGACCCAAGTTGCTTCTCCGGGGTCATCTTGATCACCGTGCGACCTGTGGTAATTTCATGAGGCTCAGTTGAAGCACATGCGTCAGCCACAGGAGTGGTACTGACTGTGATGATGGACACTGGTGACTGAAGGCCGTCAGATCTGTTGCCGTTAGTTTTCTCCGGACTCTTGGCTCTGGAGATGGTGGTAATCGTCACCGGAGATTTGGCTCGATCAAGACCTCCCGATGCATCACAGGCTTTGGTTTTTGAAGTGACAGTTGTGGGTTTAGGGACGATTGTAATTCGAGGCTTCTGAAATCCGAGAGTCGGGATGATCGTGGTGCTGGAAAAGAAATCCTCAGCCCGAGGGCTGGTGATCTCCAAAGTGGCAGTGCTGTTCTCGTGATCAGGTGTCACACGGATGTGCAGTGGCTGGCCTGGCTTTGGGGACATGGTCATCTCCGGTGGACGGAGCAACGTCTTCTCAGGAGTGATCTGAGTGAGTGTGATGGCATCTTTCTTTTTCATCCAGGGTATCCAAGATTTTCTTGCCCCGAGCTCTGCTGATGCTGGAGGGTATCTCTCCAGAACTGTCGGCTTTTTAAGACCTTGCTGTCTCAGATTGCTCATTAAGTGGTGTTCCTCGAGGACTGATTTTCGGATAAAGCCCGCCGCTGTGTCATCCTCAGCAGGCTCACTGGCCACAGCATCTGTCTGCACTGCTGTGGAGGTAACAGGAACATCCATCATCCTTCTACCGTTCATACTTGGCCTCAAGGCACGGCTATATCGCTTTGTGGCTTCCAGTTCCTGTGATAGGTTGGCCACTTCTTGACTCATGCTCTTCTTCTTCTCCTCCTCCTCCAAGAATCTCTGCTGGAGGACAGCATAATCCACCTGCAGCTGGGAGAGTTGGTCCTCTTTGTTCATAAGATCATGTATTTTCTCCTTCAGGGCCTGGACGTCCACCCGCAGCTCTCTGCTTCTGGCCTCCTCTATCTTGCAGCGAATTCTCAGCTCAGCCTCCTGGCTCCTGACTTCACCTTTCTCTATGGCTTTGGTCCTGGCGATCTGACTTTTCATTTCCTCCAGTTGCTTTGAAAGGGTGCTTGCCTTGTCCTGCTCTGTCCTGAATTTCTTCTCCAGTAGATCATACTCGTCTTCTGTTTTCATTAAATCCCCTTCGACCACCTCAAGTTGTTTGAGTCTGCTCTTGAGTCTTTCGATTTCTAGCGTGAGTTCTTTTACTTTGTTGTCCTCGTCCGGGTTCTTGTTTTCGTCTTTATTAACCCGCTTCCTCTCTGTCTCTTCTAGTCCATCCATTCTTATTCTCATCCCATGTAACTTCATATTCAGCTCCCTACACTTTTCCTCCTCACTTGCAAGTTTAGTTTTCAACTCATCTTTCTCTTTACTAAGACTCGTCACTTTGACCTCCATCTCAGATTTGAATTTCAGAAGTTTTTTACTCTCATCTATCAGCTTCTCTGTGACATCCGTGACCTTGCCTTGCTCTGCTTTGAACATCTTACTTAAATCGTCACTTTTCTGTTCCTCCTGTTTAAGTCTCTCCGCCATGTTTTTTCTATCATCTACCAGCATAACAGTGAAGGACTTCAGCTTCATGAGATCATCTTTCAGTACCATCTCTGTCTTTTCAAACTTCGACTCTGAGGACTCTAGTTCTTTCAGCCGAGTTTTAACCGTTTCAAGCTCACCCGCCAGATCTTTCACAACACGTTTCTCCTTTTCCAGGTTTGTATGAAGCTGAGAGCACTCTGTTTTGCTCCTGTTGAAAGCCCCCTCCAGTTTTTCCAGTTCAACCATTCTTTTCTGCAGTTTGTCCACCTCAAGCCTCAGCTCCTTGCTGTGGTTCTCCTCCTCCTGCAGCCTCTTCCTCAGCTCCCTGCACTGAGACTCTGTTTTAGTTATCTCCTCATCTTTGCCCTCCATCTCCAGCACTCTCTTCCGCAGATTTTCCAGCTCAGCCATCAGAGTTGAGTTCCCGCACTCCCCTTTGCTGATCTTCTCCCTCAGCTTTTGCAGGTCCTCATCTGATTTCTGCAGCAGTTTGTTGCTCTCTTCTAGCTCTTCAATCTTGTGTGCCAGTCCAGCCAGTTTCAGTCTGAGCTGGCGGCTTTGGGACTCTTGGTTGGCCAGTTTGGCATTCATCTCCTCGTGATCCAGTGTGAACTTGGCAGCTCTGTGTTCCAGCTCACCTTCCAGCTTGAGGACCTTCTGGCTGTCCTCCTTTGCGGTGTTAGTCACTGCCACCAAGCGCTGCTCTTTTTCCTGGAGCTTTTGAGTGAGGTCCTGAACCTTCTGGCTCTGTTGGTCGATCTGCTCGATATGCAGCTGCCGTTCATCCACCAACATCAGGGCAAATGACTTGAGCTTCACCAACTCTGCTCTCACCTTCTCCAGCCGCCTACTGTGGTCCTTGTCCTTACGAGCCTGGTAGGCCTTTTCCTGCTCCAGAAGCCTTTTGAGTCTAAAAAACAGACAGAGGCAAATACGAAAAGAAGAAGTTAATACAGATGATACCAATCCTGAATAATTTCAAAATGTTGCGAAATATGCAAACAAATATTATTTGGATGCATATTATTTTAGGCTTGGCTGGGGTTTATATTTACTCCAAACACAGTTGAAAAGTCAGTTATCATAGAGCCTTTGTGGTGTTGCACTCAGTTCACTGGCAGAAACAAACTTTTTCCTCCTCCCGATCACTGTATCCTCTCGAATGCCCGAATACTGCTGTTAATACAGCTGTTAATGTGACTCAGGCAGATCTGACGTGTTAGATTAATTTTTTGCAGAAATATCAGTACTGATGTTTGTTGCTCACAGCTGTGCACCACATTCTTTCAGACAACTTTATAAGTGCACCTTAAAATGAAGAAACTGTGTCCTTTTGCCTCCGTTTCTACAAGTTTACAAGTGGATTCATAAAAATCTAATTTAAACTTTTCAGCTCATTTTTGCATTTTTACACAATCACAATCAAGTTCAAATTGTCTTTGAACACATCTTCAGAAGAGATTAGACTAAAACAGGACACCCAGCTGCCCTGACATACTGTCGTACCTCTAGATGTCATACTACCTGGATGAGTGAGAATCTTCACAGACATGTTGACACCATATTTACACTTTCACTGATTTAAACATTAGCAATAACACACATGACTACCAGGATCAATCAGCACTGCCAAGCAGTTCCTGAGAACTCAGCCTGTCTGAGTTAATGCTCATGTTGGTAGATGTTTAACTAATCTCTGCAGGAGTCTGCTTGTGTGTCTAAGAGAATCTGCAGCAGTTTCCCTTTTATTTGTTGCACGCACAGTCATATCAGACTCCAAAATACACAACCAACACTGCAACAAATGTCGAGCAAGTTTTCATCAAAACTTGTGTGCTCGATCTTTAAAATCTGCTCCTCCTGCATCCAAAACTTGTCTCCTGAAACTATGAAGCTCAACTTACCAACAAGCTGGGATGCCGGACAGGTTGATCCATATCTAAAAGAGATTTTTTTTTGCGGTTGAGCCGAACTGCGGCTGCTGCTGAGACTCACAAGGTCAGACAGGGGGGGAAGTAGAGGCCCCGGCTCTGCAGGGAATTAGCCATCACATTCCGTACATGTCATCAGTGGACAATGAAAGGTGGATGTTGTGCTAAACAGCACTGCTCTGCTGGCTAGTGATGTCATCCACCCCTCCATATATGGAGCAGAGAGGCGCTGCCCTTGTTTGGACACTGAGGAGGAGGTGTTGGGGAGGGGCTCTTCCTCCATGTTTTGTTCCCCCTCATGGGAGTAGGGATGAATGAGCAGCAGGTATGACATAACACATGAAGTTCAAATATTTATTTTTTGCTTTGTTTCTCATCCTTATTGTCCACTGTCCATCTTGCAGCCAGCAGTGTTTCCATGGAAACAAATCAACAATGCAAGGCAAGTTTTTGTTTTGGAGATGACAATGCCAGACTAGCCATTCTCATTATAATCCACCCGTATTGTGCAAAGGGAAAGAACAAGGATATAAATTGTCCATAGCAGCTGAATTGTATGTGTGTGAGATCATAGCTTCAGACACCAGAGGAGGGCTGTGAGCCACAGAGGCTCCTAAATGAGCCAAATATGACAAAGAGCTTACAGATGCAGCAGCTTTTTATCACTGCTCTTCATTATCCCAAATATACATTGGACATAAATATCAACAGGACACAAGAGCACTTTGCACATTTGTTACTTGTGTTTTGTGGATTTGATAGTTGCACTTTTCTTGGCTCCCTATCAGCAAAAATCAAAGATTAGAGAAGAAGTCCAAAAGCTGAAAACAGATTTGTGTATCAGAACTTTGTTTCTTCTTCTTTCCTCTCCCATTAATCATCTCACGACCCCTCAGATTTATCTGGTGACCCTTTGGAGGGGCCCAACCCCTATATTGGGAACCACTGGCCTAAACTAGCTAACTGTATATAAAGTAGTTGAAACTAGCTCCACCTCCAGCAGCTACAACAGTAACATGCTGCTCTAACACTGATGCAGGACTTGTAATCATTGCTGTATTGGTACTTTTACTGAATTAAAGGGTCTAAATAATTCTTCCACCACTGATTTAATATAAAACTCCTCAGTGATTCCTCTGGACTCAGAGTATCTGTCATTATAACGCAGTTGGCAGATGATGGTTCTGCAGAAAGCCTCTCTGTGTTCAGGTCTATTCATAGCCTCGGTGCTGACAGAAGCCTGTCAGTGAGAGCAAAGTGAGCCCCATACGCTCGTAACACTGATCCCAACACATCAGACCACGAGATGCTGATCTAAAGCTAACTATGGTTGCAATAATTATCTTTGCCTTTATTAACATTCTGAACAGATGAGTCAACAAAACACTTTGACACCTTTGTTGTTGACTGTTTAGGAAGTATGTTTTTTTAAGGCTACAACTTTAATCAGAATTGTCCACCACTGTGAAATTACAGAGGATCAAACCTACATTTTTTCTGAAGACAGACTGGTTAAAATCAACCTCTGGAACCACATGTGGTCCGACCAGACTGAGAGGCCCTGATCTCAGGCCCTAACAGCCCCGGGGTTAGACGTAACCACCCTTTAAAAGGAACATATTCAGCTTTTAGTGACTTTCTGTTATTTATATAGTTATTTATTAATATAAACCACTCCGTTGAGCTGAAAACATCTCAAATTTCATATTTCGACTTGACTATATGTAACATTTTGCATTTATGGGCTTTACTTTATTTCACTTTACTCGGTAATATTAAAACAACGTCCTTTAAACTATCAAATGTAAATGATTTTAAAAGAGAAAAGACGGGTTTCTACACATGGAACCTTTAGTATTACTTCAGTTAACTAAGCTGTACATCTCTCACAGTTAAAATAAATGAACTTTTTGCTTTGCCCGCGATGGTTGTTGTGCAAACAGAGCCTCTAATCGTCCAGCAGGATCTCTGTTGGGAATGACATCACCTCCCTCGACTTGTTCATGATATCACCTGCAGTGAATCTGCACGCTGACGACAGCCAACAGGAATGTGTTATCAGACAGAGCTGAGGCAAAAAAGAAATCCCTCGTCCAAGTATTTGCAAGGCAAGACAACCTTACTTATATAGTGCAGCTCATACACAGGGGGAAACTCAATGTGCTTTACATACATATTAAAGTAGGGAAAGATAAGATAATAATAACCAATTTCAACATGCAGGACATGATCGAGATTTCTTCTTTTTTTTCCTCCATTAATATTAAAAATCTAATTCTGTATACAAACTAAACTAAAAACCCATCAGATAATATAAAATATCATCCAAAACACGCACACTGTCACACTGTAGTTTCGGTCAAGCGATTATTAGCCAAACAAGCAATCAACAATCTTATAGGAGAACATAAAGTCATAAAGTGAGCTGTGCTGCGTGTCTTTGATGCCGTGATAAGGAACAAGTCATCACCCTCCTATCAGATCAGATCAGATCATCCAGAAGCTGCTCCTCGTCTTATCGGATGTCTGCTGCTGCTTTTTTAATCATGCAAGAACCTGAGTCTCATGAAACGCACACATACAGTCAACGTCCGTGCTCTTGTGTATTTTTCAGGACATGCAGGAATAAACTTTTATTATTGATCGTGCTGTGTGACCTCTGCAACAGACAGATGAGGTAATGAAAGTCATCTGTATTGCACCTGTGTTATGGATTCATCATGCAGGTGTTGATGTTTTTCTATCTGTCCTCTGTTTGCATGATGCAGCTGGAGATGAAGATCGACTCTGACAGTCAGTGTGTTTTAATTTTGAGTTCCTAACAAAGACGACACATCGTGCTTTTTATGATTTTCTGTTTATAAATATTTATACTGTTAAAATGTTTGATGTTAAACGTGGTCAAATCTCCAAAATTTGAGCTGAACATATGTTTAAATCCCTGTGAGTCAAAAGTCAGGACCTGGCTTGAAAACTATATACTGTATACTATAACTACACATCTTTGCCCTAAAATTAAGTTCTGTGCCCCCACAACACTAACACACACACACACACACACACGGGCCGGGCCCTCACCGCTCCCTCTCCTGCTCCAGCAGGTTGGTGAAGTCGTCGCTCTTGTTCATGAAGTCGACGTGTTTGCGTTTCTCGTTGTCCAGCTCTGTGACGGTGCGTCGGTGACACTTCTCTGCCAGCAGCAGCTGCTCCAACATCCGTCTGTACGTCTCCTTCTGTTTCTCCTCCAAACGATCCAACTGAACAGAAACAACGACAGCTCACACTTAGCTATGGTTTCGGTGGGTTGTTGTGTTTGTTGGATAACAATGAGACTTTCTCTCTTCACACAAGCTTCATTCAAACCTTTTTCATGCTAACTTTTATTCCGCTGAGCATGGAAAATTATGTTTTCATGAAGAAACCGCAGCTAATCAACACACAAAAGAATGTACTTTTAGGCTCTGATTTCATTCTTCACTTGGATGAACTTTGGTGGAAATGCACAAGTTTAGACAGTATAAGTTCGAAACTCTCTGAAAACAATTTAAACAAGTTCTTCAACTGGTTCGATATGCAGTATATTCAACCACTGACATGTAAACATGTGCTCAGGGAGCCTCCTGTATGTTTCTGTTTGTCATGTTTTCAGCCCAGTACGAGGTTTTAAAAACCTTTACACTGATTGATCTTATTTTTATCTATTATATTTTTTCCACCAGGATTCAGTATTTATCCAACTGACTATGGGGGCAAATCTTTGAAACAACAAATAAAAAGATAATGTTTTATTTTATGGGTCCATAAAGTCCAAATTATTTCCATAAAAGTTCACTGGAAATAACTTTGTGTATTCTGGTATTAATTATAGGGATCTTTACGCAGAAACAGTAGAAAATATAATTGAACAGTAGAAGAAAATGTAAAATGTATTGGTGGGCTTCACCTCATGACCTCAGTTTTTTTTTTAAATATTTACCACAATTTGGGAGTTTATGTAACATCAACTTACTAACATCAATATTCAGTTTACTCTCATCTATGACAAAGAAAAGCATTAAAGAAGCAAAAAGCAGCAAATATTTTGGCATAAGTTGCTTAAAATATGACCAATCGTTGCAGTTGTTCAGTATGTCCTTGTCCTCACCTCAGCCATAGGCTTCTCGTACACGTCGTCGGTGCTGTTGTTGCTGTGGGTGAGCAGGCCGTCTCTCTGCAGGGCCTGCAGGGGTTTGGTGGAGACAGCTGAGCCATAATGAGCCTCCAGCGTCTCCGGTCTGGTTCTCTCCGTCTTCAACATGCCGATGATGTCCTCTCTGGCCTGAGGAGACAAAATAGAAACTTTAAAGCCTTGTATACGCGCTGACTGAAACACAGAAGAACATATTGTTTCTATGTTGCACTCAAAGGTGAAACCTTTTAAATAATGTATGTCAAAACAAAACTGATTTTTTATTATATTGATGGTTGTTTTCCTGTTGATGATGCTATTAGAAATCTTTGTTGACCACTTCAAAAATGTTGCTTATTATTACATAATATATTTTCAACTAGACCAGATCACAAATAAGCCAAATCTAGTAAAATAAAATTAAATAAATAAAAACTACTACTACTAAAATCATATAAAAAGTTCAAGAAAAAGCAAGAAACATGTTTTCACCAGCAGAGGGAGCTGTTTCCTTCATTCTTCTGCACAATATGTCATCTCACAGGACAAGACGCAGAGAAATGATAACATGATAAAAACATATTTTTTGACGCATGTGAAGATTTTGTGGTCTACTTAACCATGTAGAAGAAAGTGGAAATGAAAAGGTTACACCTGAAGCTGAACTGAACATTTCTGGCAGCAGGTGTGTCTGGGATTGAGTCTTAATAAACTACGGTGTGTGTGTTGATGGTGATGAAGGACCATGTCAACCGTGTGGCTCAGTGATGTGTTTTCAATAGTATTCGGACAACGGAGATCTACAGCACAGAGAGCACGCTTCATGGGATCAGTTGACAATAAGAAAACATATCAAATATCAAATATTAACACTTTAAATGAACATTTTGTGCTTACAAGTGAGTATTAGGGCCACTGACCATTGTTTCCTTAAATACCTTTTTAGCATTGTGACAATATGGGGATGCAGTATTTGAAAGCCCCCATTTAACCCAAATCAGAAGAAAAGCAGCTTTTCCTGTGTGAAATGTTGCTCCGTCTTGGGGTATTCCTCTGTCCCATCACTAATGGAAAATATTCAACACGCCCAAATGATGATAAGCAGGATGGAAATAGAGGGTTAGGCAGCAGCATCCTGCCTCTCTGGAGAGGAGTTTATAAATGTGCCTCCATTAGAAAATCATTATCAGACACAGCAACAGCCGGTGGGCTGTTTCCACACCGGCGAGGGTTATTTTCAAAATCTAACACTGTCATGTCAGTAGGTCTCCAAACTCCATTGTGTTTATGGTTTTATAAGCTGCCCGAGCTGACATCATCATTATTATCTGATACAGTAAATCTTCCATTTCCAGTCACTCTTCAGTTGGCAAAGTGACCAAGATATCAAAATCTCCTCAACTGTCCAGCTCTCCCTGCAGCAGATGACTAAGCTGTAACCAAACAAGCTGAGTTTGACAAGGAGAAGAAGCCATTTATTGATCAGGTCCAGTGACTCAATAATTACGTCATTAGCCTCTAAAATGTCTAGTTTAAAGAAAAATCACTTCCCAGCATGTTCACTGTTTCCAACAAACTGTGCTTATGGCCATTAAAGAGTTAAATCTACTTAAACAACTCATCAAAGAACTTGTTTATGTGAGTCAAAGTTAACCACTGCAACAGTAGATCAACAGTAGAGACGGTTTTGTATAAAATGGTTCTGTTTTGGTATAGAAATCTGACGTGAAAAGATTTATTTCAAGGTTTGGATGTCTTGAGTTGGATGACGTGTTCCTGGTTGAGTCAAAAATATGAACAACTATGAGAATATTGTAATAAAGAGTCAAAGCTACAATCAACTGGGTCTAAAAGTTGAAGAAACTCAGCTAACGTAGAGCAGATGCTTAAACAAAGAGCATCTCCAGCTTCTGTATTGTGACATATTTCCCAGTGAAAATCTTTCACATTTGATTGGACAGCTAAAAAGTAGGCGGGGTTTACAGAACACCTGAAGACACACCTACGCACCACACTATTGCTAGCTTGCTAACTAATTAATCTTAGCTCTGTGCAGCTAAAAGTTGCTGATTGATTGATGGGTGGATGTCATAATATGATTAGTTGAAACTCGATGGTTCAAGTCTTCGTAAGCACACGTCATATTTTGTTTTACAGGAAGTAAACATGATTGGCTTTTGGTACAAGAATATGTTGTTAAATAGATGCACAGTATGTTCGGTGATGTGATCTAAAAGAGTTCATTTAATCTTGACTTTAAGATTACACTTAAACCTCTGACGTGTCATTAAAGTAATCAGACCTCGTTCGTACCTGAACTTCTCCTTCCATGATTCCCAGCAACTGAAGCAGGTCCTGCTTGGACAGATCCTTCCTGCTCTCTGCAGGTTTCTGAGGTTTCCTCTGCGTCCCCAACATCCTTGTCCTCCCGTCCTTCTCCTCTCGCTGGACTTTCATCTTCCTCTTCGTCAGCTCTGGTGTGTTTTCCTCCTCCTGCTTGATGAAAGCTTTAGTGGATTGGATGTGTCCGTCATCCGTCCCCTCCATGGTGCAATTCCTGGATCGCATTTTTTCCTGAGAGAAGGGACGAAATGGATATCGTTAAACGAAACATGAGATGCTATAAAATCTATGTCACCCGCTTGCTAACCATTGGCTTTATACAGTACAAAAATGAACTTGCCAAGGCCTGAAGATAGTGGACATTTAGTCAGCCTTAATATGTTTTGGTGTATAATATTTCTGTTTAAAGAGGGTTCTGCTTTGGAAAGTCTGTTGGTGTGTTTATGGGTGCTCCCAGATTTCAAAGCAACATTTTTAACACAAAAAACAATCAAATTCTTCATTATTTCTTCAACAACGTCCATATTTGCTCATTCTTGTTTTTCTTGGCTTGATCTTCTAGCAACATAGTCTATAAATGCAGTGCTTTTTGGCAGCCCAATCTCATTGGTTTGTCCTTGAATGCACCATGAAAGCACATCACCATGTGATCATAACTTGACTTTGACAGGAAATTAAAGGTGATGACGTGCTCACCATGGTGGATTACAAACAGTATTTTAAAGCTAGGGTAGCTTGAAGAAATCGTCGTCTGGGAAGGCTGAGACCTGAGAAAGAAGCAGGTTATAGGATGAAAGCAGGTTGTGACTCAGTCAGAGAGAATCCTGGCAGCAAAGTGGTAGCAACCATGTTACTGCTGCCCGTTATTAATAGTTGTTTCAGGGGAGCCGCCAAGATTTCCCACGCGTCCAAACCACAGAACTGCCATTTATAACAACTCACTTACTGTAGATACAGATACACATTATGTAAAATTACACACTTGACCACTGGTGTTAAAAAATGGTTCTTCTTTTGGTCTTCATTTCAATTGACAAACTGGAGTTTCAACATTTTCTTCATGATATCCTCAACTAAGACTGGATTACCAACTGGGCAACTGCCTACAGGGCAAAATATAAACTCTTCCATCTTGTTGCCCCGGTCTTAAAGAGGAACTTTAAGACTTACGTACTGTACAGCTTAATTATTTCTTTAATAATCCAATGAAAAATGTCATTAGCAAATATTCACATGTGAGAGGCTGATGAATTTAAGGGATTTTTGCAATAAAAACATTTCTTGATAAAACAAGATTAAAATAAGACAAAATGAAATGAGATGTGACATTTTGTTGAGGTTTGAAGTTTTTTTTTTAAATAAAAGGTGGACCTTCATTGTGCAACTGAATAACAGTGACCATAAGGCCTGTAAATAGAAACTGTTTGTTTACATGTTGTGTAGTTTTCATTATTATTTTCCAAGTGTTACATTAAAGGCTTCTGCAGGTCTCAATTGAACCGAGGCTCCATATGACAGCTCCGTGTCCTATCCATGGTCCGAAATTAACAATAAACAAATGGTAGATTTTTGATGAGGCTATCCGGCACACGTCTGGTAAATCTTTGTACAAAGATAGTCCTGTAATAAAATATCTGCCATGATGGCTTGGAGGAAATTACTTGTGTTTGTCCCTAAACGGTGAAGATAAACACTGTGGTTTTTATATAAAATACCCTACGGTTCAGCCCTCCGCTAACTTAAATATGATAAATGTTATTAGACTGAATGACTGAATGGACTAAATTATATATACAGATAAATAAAGAGATTATTATTATGTTCATATTTTTATGAATATGGTTAGAATGACAAAATAATGTTTGAATGTTTGAACTCACAATGGACAGTAACAGCAGCAGAACCAAAGATAGTTCTTTTTATTCAAACCATTTTTGTTGTCAAAACTTGATACCTAAATTATTATTAGATTTGAAGCTTCAGGTATCCTCATCCTATAATTATAACATACAGTTTTCTAAGTTTACGAAATAAGATCTGTAAGTACATAACAGCTAGCTGCAGTCTTGCATGTATTTTGAGGCTTTAAAATATTTGTTTACATTATAATGCTGGCATACACCACAGTGAAAGAGCCCTTCATGTCAGGACAAATGTAAATAAGCCCAAAATATAACCCACCAAATATTTTATTTAATTGTATATTGCGTCTTTGCAATATATACTGAGGAGAGATATTTATGGAGACGTGATGAGGTTAACTGGACCCTCTGATTTACGCTTCAGTCTGGATTAAACCTCAGACAGCTGTGGCCCGTGGTCGACACATGAGACCTACAGTGGATAATTGGAAGAGGAGGTATGTTGGCTGTAGGGTGTCCAAGTGGTTAGAAAGCTCAGCCACTAATAAGAAGGTCCCAGGTCAGACCCCAGGATTGTCTTAAAAACAGGCTGTGTCCTGATGAAATGTTTGACGAAGCATGTTATTCAAAAAATGAAAAGAAAAGCTTGGTTTAGTTCATATTTTAGTAAACACTTTGATCCGTAGATTGATTGCTGTGAATTTTGCTTTTGTATCTGCAGATATTCATCATCCCCAGAGGATGAATCCTAATGACTTGACTTCATTTAGCGCCACCAACAGGTCAAAATGTATCGTCCAACCCTTAAATTCATGTAAACATTAGCATGACCATATGCAAATGTTACTACTGCCTGCACTAATGTTCACGTAACACATTTACGTATCAGTGTTAGCATTTTTTACATGCGGACACAGTAATGTTACTATGCTAACATGGTCATCGTAGCTACACAATACTAGCGCTATGCTAAGGGAGCTTTTCCAGTATAGTTACCCCATTGCTAGCCTTAATTCTATATATGTAGCCTACATTAGCTATTTCTATTGTATTACGTATAGTAAACTGTCACAGATTAGCAGGCTAAGTTTACTGATATTTTCTTTCTGCAAGTGGGAGATGTCGAAAGTGTTGGGAGTTCGTGATATCTTTGATAACGTAGAGGTTATAATGTGACCTGGTGTTCCCGCCTATTGTGGCTCAGTGTGTGTTTATGTGATCAGACGTGTGACACTAGTCAGTTGTGTAGACTACTACTGTGTAAATGACCCTTTGCCTCTATTTATTAGCGGGACGCTGTGCAGCAAACGCAGCTGTTTGTTTGGTGAGATTTTGAAATAGATATTTTTAGGGTCTCCCCACTTGTGTCCACAGTCCAACAAGGGACAGCTCCAGGCCTATCACTTTATAAGCCATCAGCAATCCCGCGGATGCCTGAACCTCCATTTTACTTCACAGCTGCAGCTCTAACTCGCCTCCACAACAACACTTGTTGTAAATAAACAGCCGCTGCCTGTTTATCGGACCAGCTTAAAACGCCTCAACAGTTGTTAACGAACCGGAGGCCACATACATATCAAATATCTATTGGTTTGTGTTTCTTTGTATTTGTATCAGCTCGTATTGTAATAAAACATGTGGTAAATATACAGTAGGTCAATATGAGCATTTCTGTTTTGTCTTCTGGATGTAATAGACACCATTACAACACAATTGCAGTCATTCCCTGTTTATTATCTCATGATTAAGAGCAACATAATAAGCTTGGCTTATTGCACCACAACAACATGTTGGCATTGGTGACCCCAGTGGTGGAAGAAGTATTCATATACTTTGCTTAAGTAAAAGTACCAATACATCAATGTAAAAGTACTCCTTTAAAAGTCCACATTAAACAAAAAGGTTTTTTTCCATTTTGTTCTGCATATTTATTTTACCTCATTTTTAATGTTTCTGTTGTTAATCATTAGAAACCGTCCTCAGCCTTGAAATGTGATGCTAAATATGAAGGTCTGCTTTGAGGATGATGGCAGTTTTCCAAATCAATCAACTCAACTTTGTAGTTCTTGAAACTTTGTGTTTTTCATGTGCAATAATATTTCGGTACGTAGTTTCAGACTTGACTATATAAGGAAACGGGCAGCTTTGTGAGAAGGTTTCAAGAGGTCCAGCCTGTCATTGTAACTCACTGTCAGGAGGAAAGTAATGCAGTCAGTCATCTGGTGGCAGGAGGGCTTTACACAATGTTAAGGGCTTAAATATAAAGACCCTAGAGGAAGGAGGCCGTTAGCAGACGCAGTATATAGTATAAAGGACATACTCTGTCATTAATCCAATTCCTTTCTTGACTTTTGATCATGATGACTGATGTAATATTCCCTGGAAGTCTCACACTTTACGGTTTGACATTTGACATCCTTAAAACTCATCAAATAACAGATCTGCAGGAGAATCAACCCAACAAAAAAATCAAACCATTATGATGCCTTCATGGATATGGACGACCACACAGAAAGGCCGTCGCAACCGCTGCATGACCGTAACATCCACCTGTTTCCATCCAGGTAAACAAAGGATCAACTGACTTCTTCAGGTCCTTTAAGCTAACACACAACTTATTATATTACACTTATTTACATCTGGCCACTCAAGAAAAACAACACTATAGGTCGTAAATTCAGTGACGTAGTTCAGATGACACCAGTATAAGGTCATTTATAAGGAGATGAGTTGGGGGGATGGATAGATAGATAGTTAGTGTTCGAGACTCCCGACCGTACATTTAACCGGAGTTACATCAGGATATTTTAACTGGACATTTAATTTTCACGTTGGGACATTTTTGCCACATTTTACTGATCATTTTAACCCAAACCATGATCTTTTATTAACCCCGACCAAATGTTTTTTGTGCCTAAACCGAACCTTAACCACAGCATATTACGCTCCCATAGGTGCTGTTCAGGTGTCGGAGAGACCTCAATGAATGTTTCACCCTCAACTCCTTTCTGCAGACTTCAGCTAATTTTTTTCATTTATTCCATCTTTCAGCTCACAGAATTCTGCTTATTGTCTTTTTTTATTATTGCAATCCCATATATGTGTGTATTTTTACATTACCCCGTGTTTCTGTGTTCCTTTTTATGTCTGGTGTAAAGTGCTTTGACTTCCATTGTTGCTGAAAGGTGCTATAAAAATAAACTTGTCAGAAAGCAACACTATTCCATGACTGAACAGGGCAATAATTATCCAAATAAACAACTTAGAAAGGGGAGGTGGTTTTAATGGGGAACCTCCACCGGCCTCCTCCATGAGCTCAGCTGGCAGGGACTCACTGACTGTTTGGACGTCTGTTTCTGTGCAACTGAGCCTGTAAAAGAGCGGTGAGAGAAATCTGGGAGGTAACTGCTGCTGCTGTATTTGGACGAAAAAGGTGGTTTCTTGCGAAAGAGCAGCATTCCATCATCTCTGTGATTATTAGCCACATCACATGACGTTCAACTGCACTGAAGTGGAAAAGCGGCCGTCAGGTTCACACGCAGGTCAAACTGCCTTTTACAGAGTCATAGTTTGAGTGTGTTATATAACAGGGAAATTAAATTTAGTCTAACAGGTTTTCTGGTTTATCTGCAGATTAGACGATTATTATTGTAATCCTGATACGTGCTGGGTCGTGTTCTCCAGTCACTCTGCTCAAATAAATGATCTTTGACCAACGCAGCAGTAAAGACAGTAAAGAAAGCAAGTTGACTTTCTCAGGATTTCTGGCAGACGCATTCGGTACTTTCACAAAACTAAAATACCCCTGTGGCAAGAGGTCACATAAACAATCATATTAGTGCTGTAAAATAAATGATAAAATAAAGGTCACAATCCAAAATAAAAGAGAAATTATTCCTATGTAAAATATATAATTCACTATTTTATACAATATAAAGTAATTAAGGTAAGCCACGATGTACAGTATATATCAATAATTATGATCATGTGATATGATCGAAAGCTTAATTGACGTTGTGGTGACATCATTGTGTCTGCTGAGGAAGATCATGTGATGTGGCTGAAAGCTCCAGTACAGCTATTGGCTCATTTTATCTTTGGCTTCAGTTTCATGAATCAGCATTCAGCTCATACGTTTCTAGCAAAGCATATTTGTTTTTGCAATTTAGTCGTATATGAATATTAAAAAAACGTAGTTTGAGTAGTGAGTCCACTTTGCACCAGTCAAAATGCACAATGTGCACCTATACCTACCAGTATCAGCACCAGCGCGTCATTCAGCTTTTATGAATCCATGGAAAACCACTCGACATTTTCAGGCTGACATGTACTGTACAGCGCTTGACCAATATCAGTCTATCAAGCACCCGTACTTGAAATAGTGACACTTACAGCCGGAGCTTGAATGTCACTATAGGCTCGTGTTACCATCTTTAGCACATCATAGCGACATCCGAAATAGAAGGATCATAATCGACACTCGTCAGCCGGCACGTGTCATTTAAAGTACTGTTTCTATATCCAGACAGAAGGCCGAACATCTTCAGTACAACAGTTTAACGAGTTCATCTCACATTTCTTATCAGGTGTTCACATTAAAGGTGACTGTGTCCTCGGCTGCTCTTTGAGTTCGGAACAATAAGCCTGGGATTCTCATTCAGGTTTGGTCAGTATCACCTTTTAAATCACAGCAAGCCACCGTTTTCTAATTATCACCGGACAAAGTAGAGTTTTTCACTGTCAACAACACATTTAACTTTACTTTGTGCAACAACCGTGCTAAACTGTGGCCACTAGCGGTTGGCTGAATGAAGGCTGAAGTTGAAGCGACATGTAATTCAAATCCATAGTGTGTCTTAAAACCACACGGTCAGTTGGCCCCTTTTACATTTTAACTAAATAATGAAACACTTTAAAAAATGCATCTCCAAAGCTGCAAAGGGTTCACACCGAATGTATCTGCCAAATGTATTTCATTTGTTTTCCTTCAGCATGAGCTCATATCAACTAAAGCATGATTAACATTTTGTTTGTTTTTAGTCATCTCTAGGCACATGTTACAGATTAGGGAAATGATTGTGGTCTTGGTTAAATACTGAGAAGGTCATTGGTGACACAAAGCATACAATGTTTAATATTTATCCAAAACTGCAATCTCTTGCAGAAAACTTGCACTGTGTTCCCTCCAAAATGTAATTTAATAAAACCATTTAGTGGGACATACATGTGTTTTTTAGGAGGTTTAGGGTTTGAACGGAAAGTTTTCAAAGATGACCTGGAAAGCTCTCTTGTTTTATATTACATTTATATTATTTGACGCTTTTATCCACAGCTACTTACACTGCAGCTCAGTAGCCACAGTTACGATGTCTATCAGCGTATACTCATTTTCTGAATGAAGAACTTTGTTGTTATGTTATTTCCTTTACAAAGAGCCAATGTCCCATTATGACATCCCTTTTCTGTTACAGCCAGTACAAAAATCTTTCTCAGGGTAGCTTTAACAGTCCAAATTACAATATATTCCCAGACCACGTCAGTCATCGGGGAGAATTCATCGGCTCAGATGAGGCAGGTTTTTATCCTCCAAGCGGTTTGTGCAAGAGCTCTAATCAGTGGTGACCAGTCCAGAAAGCTGACATCACTCCCAACATGCAGCCGACAAGCAGCCAAGCCTCACATACCTTTCAAATGGAATGACCATGAAGTCACTTCCCCCATAAACCCTGAGAGAAGAGAGGGGGGCTGAAGCTAAAGAGAGGGGGAAACAAGGTTTGGTCGCTGCTCATTTTGCGTCATTTTACCTTTTTACAAGACTGATGAATCTTACAGTAAGTGGTTCGTGGTCAGCCCACCAGCAATTATGCCTGTCACTGACTAGAGAAATTACTCATGAGAGAGGAATAAACTTTGACCATCCCATAAGTGGCCTCAGAGAAGACTCCTAAAGGCCTCTGAGGAGACCTCGAGTATCCGGTAAAGACATAAAAATAGGTTACGTAAGCATGAGAATTAAGCCTCTTATGTCGGTGAGAAGGTTTTGTGTTCAAATTAAAGCTGAATTTAGATGTGATAAAAATAAACTAGGAATCTACAGCCATGCTAGTGGCTTTTTAAGCTACATGCTAAAGACAAGAGGCATGTTGTATCAGGTTGTTTAATTAGCACTAAACACCAAGTACACTGATTAGTGATATTGGTCTGTAACCTGTGTTGGACGTATTGAACATCTGACGAGATGAACGCAGTAAAAGTCAGGGGTTCACCAACATTTCACCCTTTAGGGAACATAAATGGCATCAATTGATCTAATAGTTGTTGATATATTTCACTAAAAACTACAAATGTGAATCTTTTAGTGTCAATAGAGGAAAAGTTACGGGACACCAAAGTCAGTCAGATTCATCCTATGTGAACCATGAGTTTCTGTACTAACTAGCAGCACATTAACATGCTAACAAGCTAAAGTAAGCATGTTAGCATGCCGATAGTTGAGTAAGAGGCTTTCTAGGCTGCATGGGGCTTCATTTGTTTGGGCACTCAGACATATAAAAATGTAGTGCATTTTCCTCATGTGACAGAAATTCTAGTGAACCTGCAATAACAAACAGCTTCAATCACAATATTATCAACATGACATTTTCCCAGTGTAATACATCATGATGTTATCGGTTGTTTAAAAGAGAAACCAGTCCTCCTCTCTGGTCCCTGTGATGCTGTCATGGGAACATCGGTTGCTGTTATGAAACCAAACAAGAGGGTAGACGCTGCTGAACGTCCCCCCGTTAGCCTGCCTCACAGATTACTGAGCTGAATTAGCAGAATGATCTCATGGTCTTATCAGTTGGCCTTGAGGTGCTCGGAGACACAGTGATTAGTTAGCGTTTCTTTTTGTGCACGTTTTCTCTTTTGAATGTGCTTTGGTATTTGTAGTATTTCTTGATTTGGAGTGTGTTTTTTTTAATAATGTTTGTGCTCTTCAGGGGAAGTCGTATTTCACCACATCTCTGACACGATTGTCAACTTTTGTTGATTTATCAAATCTGAAAAATGGACTTGATGAAGACCAATGTTGGCTTTTATTCCTGAAAGATGTCCAGAAAAGCTCATCATCTTGCTTCATGGAATAGGCCCCAAGCCAATTGTTTTTTAATCATTCACAAAAATGACACCTCTGTTACACCAGAACACATAATTTCTATCAACACAACATTTTTAGTGTAAATAATATGTTCTTGACTCTTTCAGCATCCCACAATGTTTTGGAACAACTGGGAAAAAAAATTCCCAGATCTGGATCATCACCAAAACCCAATCATTGTTTCCTTGGACTGTCCACCAAATTTCATGGAAAAGTATTGATGAATTTTAGCTTGAGATACCCTGACAGAGGGGACGTCTAATACCCACCGTTCAACTCCTATTGAAAAGAAACTACAACTGAAATACAAATGAAGTTATTGAATATTCACTGAAAATAACCAATTTCACAGTCTTCATTTCTGCTGCCTGGATGTTCACAACAAATAAGCCTTTCGTTGGGATTTAAAATAACCTGCAATAAAAACAGTGGAAAGAAAAGCTATTAATGGAGAGGAAGGTCCCGGGAGATCTGGGCAGGGCAAAGCATGCTGGGTACAATAACACAGAGAAGGTCGAGCCAAAGAGCCCCTCTGTTTATTGTTTGGCTTTCACATAGATCAAATTGGGTATATTTTCCACATTTAAAGAGAGAGGCTGCCCTGTCATTGAGATTTAACCGCAGACATCAGTGTCCTTGAGCTAAAAAAAGTGGTAATCTGCAAGAAATGTGCATATTTGTATGTTATCTACATCTCTGTTGCTAAAACATGCAATCACAAAAGGTGTCTGACATGTACACTAATTTATGCTACTCATCTCACAATTTTATAGATGCTAAAACATTACATGGTGTGAGTCTAATGATGATGCAAAATGAAAACGCTTAGTTAGTGTCTGAAATCTCAGTTTCCTGCTCATTAAACTGTGGATTGTCTGTTCCATAGGAGGCAGACGCTGAGTGATTTTGGCCCATCTTAGTTTAGCATGTTAGCATGTTGTTAGTTATGCAGGTATTCATGAACCAAAATATTGGAGAAATTCAAATTTTTAAAACCTCATGATGGTACAACAGAAAAGTCAGTGGATCACATGGTTACACCTAATCATAATGGGGACATGAATGTGTGTATTAAATATCATAGTTATCCATTTACACCTCACAGAGGTTACACAAAGTCAGCAGGATTTATCCTCTGTGGACGATGAATGTTTATACCAAATGTCAACAGATGCTGAGATAGTCAGACTGAACCAAACATGTCAACCTCATGGTGGCGCTAGAGGGAAAACCGCAGAATCAACTAAGTCAGTAGGATTCATCCTCTGGGGACCATTAATATCTGTACAGAATTTCATGTAAATCCATCCAACAGTTGTTGAGATATTTCAGTCTGGAGTGAAATGGTGACTCTACGCGTGTTGCATCATCTCCGTGGCTCCACATCGTGAAGCTCTCAGTCCCAGAGCAGCTCGTCCCTCTGGTAAAAGATCTATTAAAGATAATGCCTTCTAATGTGTGGCTTCCTGAAACAAGCATTTACTGGGCTCTGAGTAAAGGGAGTCATACCCTTCAGTATGAGTCACAGTATGTGCACACAGACAGGCACTCAGCATGGTTTAGTGAATGTACATATACGCATCCAGAGTCACATTATATAAAATGGACTTTATTTACATCATGTTGTCCTTCTTCTATGGCTTCTTCCATCTATCTGAATCGAGGGTCTAATGATAGATTATGTCATATGTCATTCATTTAGTTAATTTATCAGCAGTTATGACCAGCAGGGCCAAAATTAACCATCACAATAAAAAACAGCAACGTTTCCTCATGTTTTCACCTCCTCAAATCACATGATTCATGTACGTCATCATTTATCCACTAAGTCTCTTTGTAAAGCATAAAAAAACAAGAATTTATTTGCATTTGCAGCATTTCATTATATTTATTAACTATTGATAAACTTACAAACAGCAGCACTGATATCATCTTTGTTAAAGAAGTTATTTTGTTTTTCTATTACAATATTTAATAAGCATTTACTATCTAATATTCATTTCATTTATTTGAATTATGGGTTGTTAAATTGACTTTTTTCATCATTTATACATAATAAATGTCAATATTTGATTATTTCACACAGTATAAATGAGTCAAACTTCAACACACACCTGTTAGTGACGGCATCAAACGTTTCCTACCTGCCTCTCAGCTCTTCACAGCTGTTCAGGTCCAAACTGACTCCAGTTCCTGTTTGATAAGTTCACCGGCAGCACAACATCCGTCACTTTATCCTTTCACTTTCCTCTCAGTCCCAACTTTCTCTTCTTTTAAAGGTTCAGGAAAACTGAGTGGAGCGAAGCCTCTTTGTCCTCTTCACGTTTGCTCTATAAACTCAGACTCATCAGATAATTTAAGCTTATGTAAAAGCTGCTCTTCTGTCCGACCACAAGATGTTCAGCTTCTGCTTCAGCCTGTGTGTTCCTGGACCGAGTGAGGCTCTGCTCTATATATAACCTGTGCTCTCAGCCTGTGTTAGCAGCTCAACTGACTGAGGCTTTTCCAAACCCCCCAACAGCTGAACTATCAGTGCGTCCAGCGGCCTGACCGCTCCTCCTCCTCCTCCTCCTCCTCCTCCTCCTCCTCCTGCTGCTGATGGTGCTGCTCACAGACTTGGCTCTGGATAGTTAAGTTGGTTTAATGAGGTTTGCATTAGTTGTGTCAGCTTTGTTTTGTTTTGTCAAAGCCACAAATTTTTACTTTTAGATCAAGAAGAGAAGCCAAAGTTGGATGTCACGTTGGATTCTGGGGAGTTGAGTTGTTTTAAAGACTCGCATCATATAAAAGACAGTTTTAATTGTGGTTACAGATGTTTTTATTGGATGTGTGTGGAGCAAAACAAAATGATTATTGTCATTATTGATTAATTCATCAACTATATTCCCAATTAATGAGCTGTTCAGAAAATGTCTCTCACTTAGTCATGTTTCCAAGATGACGTCTTCTTGTTTTGTCCACAACCCCAAAAATATTCAGTTTACTGTCATAGAAATATTCACAGAAAATATTCACATGTAAGAAGCTGGAATCACTCAAAACAATTAATCAATTATCAACTTGTCAACAAGTCGATTAATCGTCGCAGCTCCAAATACACAGTGATGTGACATCAGCGTGTTACTATAACTGTGCTAACAGGTTCAACCAACTGTTCAAGGTGATGATATGTCAGTGTTGTGTTTACTATTTGTTTTTGCTACCAAAAAAAAACAACAATTAATGCAGGTTTAAGGTATTATGAGGCAATGAAATACCAGCCAGGACGTCTAACTGGAGTTTGTTATACTCACAGACAGGATTTTACTACTCTGGAACAGCTGTAATGTAAAAGTAATCCAGCAGGAATGTGCTCTTGCATGTTTGTGATATCCAACGCAGCGTCCTGAAGGATGACGACACGTCGTGTTACAGCAAAAGTTGAGTCTGGTTCAACTTTTCACGCAGAGCTGAAGTCTAATTCATAATCATAGTGTAATGTCTCATCATTTCTGTGTCATATCTTATAGTTTTCCTGCTCTGACAGTTTAAACTGGACCTTCAGCCATGCTCAAATGTATAGTGAATAAACTTTTTAAGGGTGTAAATATATTTTTAAGAAACAGAAATCAGCTTGTGAATATGTTTCTGGGTTGTTTTTTTTAACGTTATGTAGCTCTCCAACACAGTTTTAGTGTGAATGAACATTAATTCATCTTTATTCCTAACCCTAACCCTAACCCTGCTCTCCTGACCGGCTCAGCAGTTTTACTGAAGCTGGAGCAGTCGAGCTTTTTCAAACACAACATGATTTATTCACGCCTGTAAAGACAAGAACATTTGTTCCTAATAAAAGCGAGTAGGAGTTGGGCGTCAAAAAATGGGAAACGGTGAGAGTTTGAGCTCTGAGGTGTAACAAAGAGTGATTGAGCAGAGACAACACAGCTGACATTAAAACCTCACCGGATGCAGTGTGTCCTGCTGTACATCAACCTATTTATGATTTACTTATCATAAAGACATTTTTATGATTAAGCAAAGATTATTTTGTTTTATCCCTCAACGCTCTAAAACATGCCAGCACTTGAAAAATAATCACATCGTTTCCCAAAAAACAAAAGTAAATCATAATTTTAAACATACACGTACAGTTTTTGGAGTTCATCATCATCATCATGTTTCTTCCAGTAAATATTTAATCTTACGAAAGTTTCAAGACATGTTGTGTGAAGCTTCGTTCCAAGAAATAAAACAGTTGTTGGACGGTGACACGTTCACACACCCGCGAACTGACAGGAGGTCCGTATGAGGTGTCCAACTTTCCTCTCTTCGTTCAGTTAATTATGATAAACCTTCATTTATAATCATAAATTAAAGCCCCTCTGTGCAGAATTTCAAAATCTTCAATATTCGCCAAAAAACACATTGTGACATCCCACAAAAATCCCCCCGTCTGTGTTTTTATTTTGTCATTTTGAACATTAAAAAAAATGTCCAGCCAGTTAATTCCTGCAGTTTGAGTATATTGTTGTAATAAATGTATATGCTAATTAATTTTACTTGTGTTTCTAAATCAATGCAGTCACTGCTGAAATTTGTGCAAGAGGAAGATAAAATGATCATTTAACATGTGTGAGCTCCCTCTAGAGACACATGTAGCACATTACAACAAATACTGACTGATATATTATTATATATGACATGATTATATTATTAATACTGAAGCATCAGTGTTAGAGCAGCATGTTACTGTTGTAGCTGCTGGAGGTGGAGCTAGTTTCAACTACTTTATATACAGTTAGCTAGTTCAGTCCAGTGGTTCCCAACCTAGGGGTCAGGGCCCTCCAAAGGGTCACCAGATAAATCTGAGGGGTCGTGAGATGATTAATGGGAGAGGAAAGAAGAAGAAACAAAGTTCTGATACACAAATCTGTTTTCAGCTTTTTGAACTTTTTCTCTAATCTTTGATTTTTGCTGAAATATTGGATCATTTGAACATTTATTGAAATGAAACCATGTGAGAAGTTTAGAGGTAAAAATCACTATTTGGTGGAGCTGTTAACAACTCATAGACATCTGAAATGTGACCCGACTACACACTGATTTATGTAAGACGTCAAAAGATAAATCAGTTTATAAACCACTGGTTTCATCTGTAACAATGTGTTGGATTTTAAAAGCTTCTTATATTATCCATTGAGTCAAATCTGCATCTGAACAGTAACTAAAGCTGTCAGATAAATGTAGTGGAGTAGAAAGTACTAGATTTACCTCTGACATGTAGAAAGTACAACTTTTTTTTTGTTATAATTTGTACCACATTGAACCACGGTCTCTGTAAAATGTCCTATAATATTTAAACACCTCTAAAAAAAAACTGTTGTAAGCACGTGCAAAGACAATAAAGTTAAATTGAATTCATCTACTTCCTGGTGGTCCCTGGAAAAAGCAGCGGAGTGGGTGCTCTGTCGGCCCCGCCTCTGTGAGCCTCTGTGCTGCGCGGAGCCTGTTCAGGTGTAGCCGCAGCAGGACGGAGGTAAGAGACGGTTTCACCCTGCGGCACCGACCATGGAAACACAACGTTACTATTCACCTGGAGAGGATTTAAAGTCTGATTTAACACTTCAGCGATGAGGAGGATCAATCTCTGCACACAGGAGCGGATCTGCACTTTCTGACACTTTGGATTAATTCACAGGTGTTGTTGTTGTGGTTGTTGTTGTTGTTGTTGTCCTACCTGACGCTGGAGGTTATTTAAACCATTTGAAAGGTTTTTCTCTGCATTGGGACAGTATTGATCAGGGCTCATCATGCCGGAGCTGATCAGTGTCACAGAGTTTATCTCAGAGACTAATGAAGACTACAAAGCTCCAACCACCTCCAGCTTCACCACCCGGATGTCCCACTGCAGGAACACAGTGGCATCTCTGGAGGAGGTAAGAAAACACACAGAGAAGGAAATAAACTGCATGCAAGGTGTCACTGCAGTGTTGTGATATATAACAGGCTCCCACAGACACAACCAGCCCTTAAAACAGATAATCAATACACACAAACAGCATGGTTTTATACTGCTGGCTTTAAATTCTGCCTTTCCTTCAACATATTCTGGGTGGTGACTACTTCCTGTTATGCAAACTATGGATTTAAGTGTTTGTCAGGCTGTTGAGACGGTAAATCTTGCTCCTGTGTGTAGAAAAAACAATCTGCACATTGACTTTCTGTAGACGAACTCGTTTCAAAGCAGCAACATATGTCTTTAACTTTAAAAAAAAAGAAATGAAAAGAAAAGAGGAACAGAGAGATAAACTTCCTCATGGTGTAACAGCAGCTTGGAGCATTTTGAAAGAGGTTTGAACTTGTTTTGCAATACGGCCATGATGATGAAGCATATTTGTTAACTTACAGATATGAGGAACCAGTAGTTAAAAGGTCAAAGTTCAGAGGAAGACATGGAAGACGTATTCAGACACTTTACTTCAGTAAAAGTACCAATACGGCAAAAATAATATTATATATGACATGATTATATTATTAATACTGAAGCATCAGTGTTAGAGCAGCATGTTACTGTTGTAGCTGCTGGAGGTGGAGCTAGTTTCAACTACTTTATATACAGTTAGATAGTTTAGTCCAGTGGTTCCCAACCTAGGGGTCGGGGCCCTCCAAAGGGTCACCAGATAAATCTGAGGGGTCGTGAGATGATTAATGGGAGAGGAACTTTTTCTCTAATCTTTGATTTTTGCTGAAATATTGGATCATTTGAACATTTATTGAAACGTTAAACCCTGTGAGAAGTATTTTAATGACAGGCCTGATAAAGTGTTTAGAAAGCACAAGCCCAGACAGTTTATTGTGTCCCCCCTCCTCCTGTTGCATGCTGGGAGGAGACCTGAGGCAATGATGGAACCTCACCCGTCTGATCGAGTCCCAGCATGACTCGTCTCCCTCAGTTTCTCCCTCCGTCTCCTCCACGAGTCTCCGATGAGTTCTCCTTTCCTCTCTGATCAATCCTCTCTGCTTCACCTCTTGTTCTTATTTTCATTATTTCCTCCTTTTCTCCGTGTTTCTGTCGTTTTCTCTCATCCTTCCTTTCTCCTCTTCTCCTCTTCTTCTTCTCCTCCTCTCTTTTAAAGCTCCTCTGTGCTTCAGTCTTGTCCCGACACGTCTGCCTCCAGCGATCCACCGTGTGAGACGACTTAAAGCTGCTCTGTGAATCTTTAAATCACCTTTTTGTTCATTTTCAGACATCAATATAATTACAGTAAACAGATGAGTCGAGATAATCAGTTTACACCCAGTAAGGAATCACAGTGTGACGTCATTTAACTATATTTTAGAACAAAAAGTAGAATTTTCTAAAAACTTTGAGGATTATTACAATAATCACAGCGTGAATTTTAATACCCGAGCTGCAGCTAACAGTCTTATTATAGATTCATCTGGTCAGGGGAAAGTTTCCAGGTGTCCTTGAGGAGTCTTGAGTGGTTTCTACGACGACAAAGTGAGATTTTAAAGGCCCCTAAATGGTTTTTTAAAAGGTCCTCAAGGCTGCTTTGTTGGAGAGACACCAGAACGTAACAGTGTGGGATCAATATTCATAATTATTCATTATTCTTGTTATAAAAGTAAACCTTCAATAGAACAAATCAACTGTGTAATATAAAATAAAATAGATATGAAACAGAGAAACGCCTCATAAATACGACACAGCGGAGTAAGATATATATATTTATATATCATATAATGAGTCAGTTGATATGAAGATCAGTAAACATAATAAACCTGAATTAAATCAATATTTGCCTTTTAAAGCAGCAGCAGTTCACCTGCTCAGAGTTTCAGGTATGTTGTGGTTGTTGATGTTTATCTACCTAAAATGTGCCTCAAAGATCCTCTACGTGGTTGAGGATCTACTTTGTGGGTTTTTGACTGTATGTTGGATCAAATAAGAGACGACGTCTTCACATCCAGCTGGTTTCTCTAAAGAAATCATTTTATTCCCAAACTGTTGTGTTGCCTTCAGGATTGATGATCAACCAGCGTCGCTTTGTTGTTTCTGTCAGTCAAACAGTTGCTGAGTATCTGGACCGTCTGCATGTTTCACGCACTGAGTCACTGAGCTGTGACTCACGGGTGGAGCTACTCCAACACGTCTCTATGTTAGCTGCAGCTTTTGCTCCGTCTGTACACTGAAAATGTCCCGAGGGAGAAGCCTCCTTCAATGTGGTTGAACTTTGACTTATAAAATCACAATTCTCTGATGTCCAGTCGGTTTGAGAAAAGAAGGAGGGACCGACCGGACTGTTTATTTATATATATATATATATACACACACACACACACACACACACACACACACACACACATATATATATAAATACACGACTTCCTGTACTGTTTGCAGGCAGATTTCAGCCTGATTGCAGCTTGTTTCTACGCAGGAGGTTTTCAAACCAGTTTCTGCTTCATAGCATCATGCACATAAATAACTGTTATCTATCAGCAGCAGGTTTCAGGTCTGCCTGTTGATTTTCATTGAATTCAAATGAAAGGCAGGAAAATAATCGCTTTAAAAACTGCTATAAAGTATGTATGAATGTATATTTCCAGGTAGAAAAGATGATGGTGTCTTTTTAAGTCTGTGTGTTTGTCGTCTTCAGACTCTGGATGTGGATCGATCAGTTCTTTATAAGATCAAGAAGTCGGTGAAGTCCATCAACACGTCTGGTCTGGGTGAGTGAAGCAGCAGCCGTCCAAAAAAACCACACGTCTCAGCACAAACCCTCACTTCCTGTCTGCCTGCTGCTCCGACTGCTCGCAAACAGTCACCCAACATCCAGTTAGTCTTCAACGTTTAAAGGTTTAACGTTTCAAAATGTCAAATGTGAAAACTGTTGAGCCAACACCCAAAGGATGATGGGAACTGTAGTCCTCCAGACTCAGATCATAGAAACAACAGGAGAGACAAAAGAGATCATTAAATCATGTTGCACTGTAGAGCTGCAATGATCGATCAATTAACTGATCACGTTTGATAATTAATTAATCATTTGGAGTCATTTTTTTATGAGAAAGATCCAAATTCTGACATTTTTCATCATTTTATAGACCAAACAACTAATCACTTTATTGGAAAATAATCAACAGATTAATTAATAATTAAAATATGTATTAGTTGCAGCTTTACTTGTATACTTGTCAGTATGTCTCAACAACAATGTCCCCAGCTGATCCTAATGATCCATATCAGGCTGATCGGGGCATATTATAGATCGATTAGTGGGTCACGTATATATTAAATCACCACTGAAAATCTATTATTTCTATTAATTGAACATCTGTGGCACATTTTAGGGTTGAATTTATTTCTATATCAGCTGTGTCCTTCAGATCATTATAAGATTGTGTTAAATGTGAAATTGACATGAAACTTTGATTTAGTTTAGTTTAGTGGAGCATTGAACACAGCTGGTGGTGCGTTTGAGTCCCTCAGGATGAGTGTGGTGGTCGGTGTGTGTTCAGACAGGTGGTGTCTCACCTCCAAACATTCCTGGCGTACTGCTTTCATGTCCCAGCATGCCGAGGGAGAGACGCCCGGCTCGACTGTTGAACATGTTTGAGTGATCTGTTCTTCAGACACGTGTCACATCAACAATAACAAAACAGATAATAAACAAACACACAAACAACACCACAAACCTCTTTTCACCGCAGGAACCAGAAAAGTTCGCGGACGAGGTTTCATGTGCCGCGGTCGTTGCGACAAAAACCAACGTGTGAAGAAAGAAGAACTAAAAGTTATCCTGTTGTAAAATGTGAAAGTTCTTCTCGTGGTTTCTTTTTTTTGTAGTTTGTGTCACTTGGTTGCAAAAAAAAAAAAAAAAAACTAAATGAACCAAAACTAAAACTTGATTTTCTTATTTGGGTTTCAGTTTTTTTATATATATTGTTGAATATTTCTGAGGAAATGCACGTTTAAGGGTTAAATGTTTAAATTCTGATGAGACTTGTTGTGTGTTGCAGCTCACGTGGACCATGAGGAGCAGTACATCCAGTCCATGGAGAAGTTCGGGGAAAACTGTGTGATCAGAGAAGACGCCGAGGTCGGTTCGGCCTTCATCAAGTTCTCCATTTTCACCAAAGAGCTGACGGCGCTCTTCAAAAACCTGGTGAGGCACCGAACACGCAGCAAACTGAGCCGTTGCTGCATTAGCTTGTCTTACTTTAACGTAACTTCCTGTTTGCAGTTGCAGAACATGAACAACATCATCACTTTCCCTCTGGACAGTTTGCTGAAGGGAGACCTGAAAGGAGTGAAAGGGGTTTGTGTTCAACTTCCTCTTTTAGAGCACATAGAAAACAGCAGTTAAAATGACGACATCTTCAAGTGTTTGCTTCGATTTACACTAAAAGATACTGAAAATCGTCACTAATAAGATGCTGAAAAGAGTTACTGATCAATTTCCTTTTATGATCATAAAACCAATGTACATGCTTCAAATATGCTAATGAGAAATTAATGATTAATGATAGAACGATTAATCAGTTATCAATAGTTTGTTAACAAATGTTCATTTGATCATGGCAGCTCTAAAAACTCAAAACTCTGCAGGACTCGTGTGAGTTCCCTCCTGTGTTTTTATCACTTTATAAAAACCCGCACACACACGTTATCGTCTTTAAATAGTTTCTCAAGTGACTCGCAAGTCAAAGTCTGTGTTTGTTGATATTGATATGAGTCAGAGCTGTGATGTGATTGGTCAAAGTCTAATTTCTGTGTGTGACGTCTCTCGTCTCGTTAGGATCTGAAGAAGCCGTTCGATAAAGCCTGGAAGGATTATGAAACCAAGCTGTAAGAACATCTCCATCAAACCTTCATCTGCTGCTTAAAAAAAGAGACTTTAAATATGAATAATAATAAAACTTCTGCCAAACAGAAAACGTTCAGTATTGCAGGATAAAAGAAATAGAAATTTAAAAAAAGTAATAAAAAAAATAATAATAACAACGTGACCTTTGACCTCTTCAGTGCTAAGATTGAGAAGGAGAAGAGAGAACATGCCAAGCAACACGGGATGATTCGCACCGAGTTCAGCGGAGGAGAGATCGCTGAGGAGATGGAGAAGGAGCGCCGACTCTTCCAGCTGCAGATGTGTGAGGTGAGGTCGCCGCGGGGGTCAGAGGTCACACGAGTTGGATTTCCCTCCATTTAATCGGACATATTTGGGATCAGCTGATTGATCTGGTTTCTCTCTGCAGTACCTCCTGAAGGTGAATGAGATCAATGTGAAGAAAAGCGTCGACTTTCTGCAGAACCTCATCAAGTTTTTCCACGCTCAGTGCAAGTATGTCACAATTCACACAAACAACAAGGAAATATATAAACATTTTAATAAATAAATAAATAAATAGAAAAAAAAGAGTCAAACTTACTGTAGAGGCAAAGTAAGACAAATATCGTCAATCAATTAATCCCACATAATTTTCTGTTGTGTCAGGTTGCCATAAAATGTTTAGAGATTTGAACTTTTAGTTATTTGTTCATTTTTTTGTATTTCCGTTTATTTTGGTGTAAAACGTCTTTTCTGGTGTCGTGTGTTTAGTTTTTTCCAGGACGGACTGAAAGCCGTCGAGAGTCTGACTCCCTCCGTAGAGAAACTGGCTACAGACCTGAGCGCGGTGAGACGAGCCGAACGTGTTGAAATGATACACCGCACCCATGACTGCTGCTGTATATAGATGTTATTTAATAACATAATATATATATATACTCTATGTTCACAGATTAAACAGACACAGGATGGAGAGAGGAAACAGCTGATTCAGCTTCGAGACATGTTGAAGGCTTCGCTGCAGTCGGAGCAGAAAGAGGTGAGAAACTGTTGCAACAACGTGAGGCTCAGGTGTCACCGTGCATCAGTTTAAATATGTATGTTTCAATATGTACATATCTGTGTGTGTGCAGGATACTCAGGCCAAGCAGAGCGCAGGATACAGCCTCCATCAGCTGCAGGGCAACAAGGCCCACGGCACCGAGCGCTCCGGGGTCCTCTACAAGAGAAGCGAGGGGTGAGTGGACTCAATGTCCCACAATCCCACAGGACAAGTTTCTGTAGCGCTTTCACACCTTTACATGTGTATATGTATAGATATGTATACATATGATGTGTCTCTACCTCAGGCTGAGGAAGGTGTGGCAGAAGAGGAAGTGCTCAGTGAAGAACGGTTTATTGACTATCTGCCACGGCACGGTGAGACGCCACATCCTCTTCTCCTATTGGTCCTACTACATGCGCAAACTCCGCCCTCCTGCCTGCATGAAAAGTCTATCGGCCGGAGAAACTTAAAATTTATTAGCGTCTTATTTATTATTTTATTCATATTCTTATTTTGATTTTTTTATTTTATTTTTTTTTTATTTTGAAGTTTTTACACGAAGAGTCAAACGGCCAATCAGGACAGAGCAAGAAGCAGAGGAAGAGAAAAAGGAGGAGAAGGAACAGCATAAGAAAAAGGATGACAGAGAGAAGGGTGGGACGAGGACGAGCTTTGATTTAAACCTGATAGATCCTTAAAGAGGGAGGGACAGTTAATACACGACTACACGCTGCTATTTATTAGACGTCAAAAGATAAAACCGTTTATAAACCGCCGGTTTCATCTGTAACAATGATTTTAAAAGCTTCTTATATTATACATCGAGTCAAATCTGCATCTGAACAGTAACAAGATTTCAAGAGTAAATGTACTTTAATTACTTTCCACCACTGAACTTGAACTAACTGAACTATTATTTCTATTTTTACTGAGCTGTCACTTAAAAATAAAATAAATAAATAAAAACAAGCTACTTGCTAACATTAGCAGCGTTTAGCATGTTCTCAGTCTTACGTGTTAGCAGAAAATCTAATATTATTATTACTATTATTATTATTATGTCAATTTCTACAGTATTAATTCCATCAGTACAACAATAATCATGTCAGGAACATTAACGACTGACTGTATATAAAGTGTAATATAAAGTTTTGGTTAGTATAACATGTAATGTTGTGAACATTTTACTGGATTTATAATGTGAGCTCTTGTAAAAGGCTGCAGCTTATTTCTCCACCTTTAAATTTAATGGAACAATAGTTGAGACGTTTCAGACCTCCGTCACCGTCGCTGCTGCCGTCTCACCCTCCTGTCCTCTCGTTGTCTCTCAGGCTAACAGACCGCCAGCCAAACTCAACCTGCTCACCTGTCAGGTGAAGAGAAACCCGGACGAGAAGAAGAGCTTCGATCTGTTCTCACGTAAGATCCTGATGTTTAATCTAAAAATGACACAGAACTTGTTAAGAGTCTCATTTCCTGTCTGTTTTCATCCCTTTAGACGACAGAACTTATCATTTCCAAGCTGAGGATGAAGCCGAGTGTCAGATGTGAGTAGTTTGAGCTCCAGTTCCTCCCCTGACCTCCGCCCTTCTTCACGTCTGATCTGTTGTTTTTGTGTCCTCCAGCTGGGTGTCGGTGCTGCAGAACAGTAAAGAGGAGGCGTTGAACATGGCCTTCAAAGGAGACCAGGATGAAGGAGAGAACAACATCGTCCAGGAGTTGACCAAAGCCATCGTAGGAGAGGTGAAGAGGATGAGCGGCAACGACGGCTGCTGCGACTGTGGAGCTGCTGGTCAGTAGTACTACTGCGAGTACTGCGAGTACTGCGAGTACTGCGAGTACTGCGAGTACTGCGAGTACTGCTAGTACTGCTAGTACTGCGAGTACTGCGTGTATTGCTGCTTCTATTCTTACTACATCTGCTTCTCCTGCAAATGTTGTTACTGCTACAGGTTGCTTTACTGCTAGTACTGCTTCTACTGCTAATACTGTTGCTTCTACTATTGCTATTAGGTTATTTTACAAGACAGATTTCTGTGTTTTTTGCGTTTCTCACCGGGTTTATTTGGTTTGAAAAATGTGACGTCACGTAAGAGTTAAAACCAACAACCACCTTCTTGTTCCCGTCAGGTCCCACCTGGCTGTCCACCAACCTCGGGGTGCTGATCTGCATCGAGTGCTCGGGGATCCACAGGGAGATGGGGGTCCACTACTCCAGGATCCAGAGTCTGGACCTGGACGTTCTGGGAACGTCCGAACTGTTGGTGAGTCCACTTCACTGTCACCAGAGAAGTAACGGAAATCAGAACGTCGAACGAGTTTTATGTTTTAATGAATTTGTGTCTATCTTCAATAAAGTATTAGAGCCATATTTATAAAAAAAAAAAAAAACTAGAAAATTTCATCAAGTTATATTTTTTGAGAAATGTCATATTTTCAAGAAAAAAAATTAAAAGAAAAAGTCCTATTATTTCGACACATTTTCATTTAATTTAAGAAATACACTTCTAAAATACTGGTAACACTTTCCAAACTTGAGGAATTTATTTTTATTTAAATTAATTTCCAGTAACGTGGACCTCGATGTGTCTGCTCTGTTTGCACTGAGGAGTATTTATATGTAGCTGTTGTACTGAATGTGTAAATGTGGCCACACAGACAGTTCAGACCTGCATATGCAACAAAAACAAAGTATGAGGATGTGAGTGTTTTCTTGGTAGCTCAAGATGTTGTTGATGTTGTGTTTTAGTTGGCTAAGAACGTAGGAAATGCCAACTTCAACGAGATCATGGAGGCCGATCTGGCAGAGCAGGACGTAACTAAACCTGATCCGAGCAGCGACATGTGAGTGACGGCTGCACACCTCCTTCTCCACCTGTTCCTGCTGTAGTCTTTGTAGTCAGATTTTCATGAGGATAAAGTGAAACTTAGTGGAGGAAATGGGGGAAAAAAATTAATGCAAAAAAGTGATGGTTGGTTGTTGTTTTCCAGGCAGATGAGGAAGGATTACATCACGGCGAAGTACACGGAGAAACGCTTCGCCCAGCGGCGGTGTGCTGACGCAGCGTCCAGGCTGCAGGTTCTGTACGAGGCCGTCAGGAACAGAAACATCCTGTCTCTTATCCAGGTCTACGCCGAGGGGGTGGACCTGATGGAGGTCATCCCACAGCCCAACGAACACGTAGGACGACACACATGACTTAAATAAACCATGGTTACACACATACTGTACATACTGTGATAATAAGTTAAGATTTATTCATATACGAAACACTTATTGAAACAAAAGTGCAAGATTAAAACCTTGAGTAAATGTACTTACTTGTTTTCCACCACTTGTGTTATTGTACTGAAGGTGTGTTTGTGTGTTCCTGTCAGGAAACTGGAGAGACGGTGCTCCACCTGGCGGTCCGTATGGTCGACAGAAACTCCCTCCACATCGTCGACTTCCTCGCCCAAAACAGGTAAACTCAACCATGAAATTTATCTCCAGTTTTAGTGAAATGTTCTCACTCAATTCAATCAATTATTAGTTATTCTTGAGAAGTTGGCATTTTCGAAGATTTGGGAGAAGTTTGGTGTTTGCTTGTTTCTTGCTGAAATGCACCTTGGGAGTCATAGTTAGAGCGTCCTCACATGAATAGTAATCCTAACCCTGTGTGTGTTGGTGTTTCAGTGGCAACCTGGACAAGCAGACGTCCAAAGGAAGCACAGCGCTGCACTACTGCTGTCTGACCGACAACAGCGAATGTCTCAAACTGCTGCTGAGAGGAAAAGCTTCAGTGTCCATCAGTACGATACTAATGAACAACATTTAACTCTTTATTCTGACATAAAAGCCTGGTAAACTGTGGGTCGCGAGATGATTTCCAGAAACCAAATTAAATTTAAAAATATTTAGAAATAGCCTATTATAGCCAGAATTGGTACAAAAGATAAAAATATTAGTAAATTTAAAATAAAATTCTGGCACCGTTATTTTGAGGATTTGTTCCTGACTAGGAGACCAACATTTCATTATTACAGTCTAAAAAATATGAACGTGGCATCACATAAAAGGTATCAGTATGTTTGCTACATTCATAAATTTGTCTCCACAGCGAACAAAGCTGGAGAGACGCCGCTGGACATCGCCAAACGCCTCCGCCACACTCAGTGTGAAGAACTTGTGAGTTATTATTATTAATATTATTATATCTCATCAGAAAAGAGGCTATGATTAGCTTTATGACCTTGAATTTTACCTAAATAATAATTATACTTCTATTAGATATGAATTACACAATATGTACTTAAACAAAGCAAAGTAAAGAAAGATTTGATAAATAAAGCTAACTATGCTAAGCTATGCAAAATAATAATAAAAAATATAGAAAACATAAACCTGAAATGAACCGAACTTCAACAAACTGACATTTGTTTGATATTTATACTTTTTTATTTCTCCAATTATTTTGTGGTTTATATCTTACTGTCTTGTTATTAGCTTGTCATTCACATTTAAAGCACTTTTAAAACATAAGATACAAATAAAGATTCATTCATGTTTTATTCAAAATATTGTGTTTGTGTTTCAGTTGACTCAAGCTCAGACAGGAAAGTTTAACGTCCACGTCCATGTTGAGTACGAGTGGCGGCTCCAAAATGAGGACCTGGATGAGAGTGAGGATGAGATGGAGGACAAGGTGTGTAGTTTTATCTGATGCTGCATCACACTGTTGGACACGTTTATGATCTTTAACATTTGGTTTTCTGTGTGTCCTGCAGCCTATCCCCAACCGCCGTGAGGAGCGTCCGGTCAGCTGCTTCGTGCCAGGCAGCAGCCCCATGCAGCCCAACCTGGGAATGTTGGCACGAGATGCTGCCAACCTGGCGCGGGACAAGCAGAGGCCGCAGGTCCCCAACATGATGATCAGCAACGAGACCTACGGTACCATGATGGACCTCAATCTGCCGCCACCAGGACCGACACCTCCACTGCCACCCAGAGCACCAAACAGAGGTCAGACACTGTGGAAAATCTGTGATCCTGATTATCAAATGCAATTCACAAAGTTGTCAACAGTGCTCAGATCATTAGCAGACATGTAGAGTTGTGTGTCATCTGCATAGCGGAGGAAACCAATTCCAGGTTTTCAGATTATAGAGCCAAATGTCAGCATGTATAACCAGAAAATAATGAGGCCCAGGATTGAACCTTGAGGCACACCACAAATAAATGTTTACCTTATGTTGATACAGTATTATGTAAGGAGAAACAGGACTGTGACATGCAATAAAGATCCCTGTCTGTGTCACACCAACGTTGTGATTACATGTGGACCAGAGACCCGGAGACAAAGTAGTGGATGACATTAACTGCAAATGTGTGTTATTTATTCGAGATTCAAGAAGCAAGAAACTTTGTCTGTCACGTAGTAATAAAAGTTCCTCTTTTGCACAGCTCAAAGACAAAGTTAGACAAACGCAACAATAACGAAGTAGAAACCATAAAACAAAGACGTCACAGTAAAATAATGCATGAAATGTTGATATTTACAATAATTATATTCACAAAAACAGGAACAGGAAGAACTAGGACAAACTAAAACAAAACTTGGCCTAACTCACTCTAAACTAAAAAACTAACAAACAAAGGACCTAACTCACTAACCAACAAAACATCTGAAAAAACATTACAGACAACATTACAAACCGATTTATCCTGCTTTAAATTTTGAGGAAAAAAAAACGTTTCATTTTGAATAAAACTACGACGAGCAGAAACACTGAGATGTGAATCTGTGTTCGTGCAGGACCAGGACACAGTAAACCCGCTCCAATAGAAACTGTAGGAAGACAGCGATCTTCTTCCGACCCCCCGAACTCACAACCTCCTGAGAGAAACGCCTTCCTGTACGGTGAGTGTCACTTCCTGTCTGCTTAAATTAACTGATAAAAACCTGCAGCAAACGAAGCAGAAATGACACAAACGGCATCAACAGCGAGACACTTTTTAAAAATCTTCAAACAGTATTAATATGCACACATGTACATGGGAATCGTTTTTAGCTGTAATTGTTGCTCCTGTTCACACTGACAGCAAAGAGTTTTTATTCTTAAAATATCACAACGTAATTTCCTAAATACCTCAACTTTATTTTTTCTTAAAACATCCCGACTATATTCTAGAAATATCCTGTCTTTACTCTGAATTTATTGCATCTTTATTCTCAAAGTATCAAGTCTTTATTCTTTAAATATTATGTTTTTAATCTCACAATATGTTACAAATATTATTTTATTCTATTCTTTAAATCTCTCATAAATTATATAATATATTTTTCCATTGTAGATTAGATTAGTGTAAGTTTACTGGCCCAAACAACATAACTATAAAATTGGGATAAATCATTGAAAAATATAGAGTTAAAAAATGAATATTGGTCATCTTTGACAAAAATCAAAATGTTTTTTCCAATTTAATTTCTCATCACTGTCCAAGTTAGAATAAAGTTAAAATATTAAATTAATATAATATAATATAATATAATATAACATAATAAATTATATATACTCCAGGCTGATGGTTCTTATTGCTTATTGGACATATTACTTTTTACATGTAATTCTCATCCTGAGACAAACTATTTATTTTACTTTTTGTTGATTTTAAAAGTCTTCTGGTTCAATAAATCCAAATCCGATGTTTCCTCCTCTCCCAGTGCTCCCAGCAGCCGCCCCTCCTCCAGTAAGCAAGAGGTCCAGCATGTTGGAGAACAGGACTGTGTCAGCCAGGAACACCCCTCTCCCTCCTCTCCCTCCTCTCCCTCCTCTCCCTTCTCTGCCTCCTCTACCTCCTCCTCATGCAGCAGGACTCTCCTCCGCCCCAGTATCTACAGTCCCACTATCACCCTCCATCCCACCACCACCTCCCCACAGAGCTCCGGTCCTCCCCCCGCCCGTCCCCAGCCACCAGCCGAGCAGACCACTGGAAACCAAGTCCCCTAAATCACCTAGTGGGTACGTACTGGTCTGTACTGGTCTGTACTGGTCTGTACTGGTCTGTACTGGTCCGTTCTGGTCCGTTCTGGTCCGTTCTGGTCCGTTCTGGTCTGTACTGGTCTGTACTGGTCCGTTCTGGTCCGTACTGGTCTGTACTGGTCTATACTGGTCGGATTCAATGAGAATCAGTGTGTTTGATGGGAGCTTTTTACAGTCTCAGTGCACCAGTTGACTTTATGTCCATTTCAGATCAGTGAAGCGTCCTCCTCTGAGACCGTCTGTGAGGACTGGATCAATGGACAAACAAGGTACACACACACACACACACATACACATTTATGTCTTTTTATGACTCAGACCAAATTAATAATAATAATAATTATAAATAATTATATAACTCTATGGGATTGTTCGTAATGCTTTTTTGCTTTCCTTTGTAGGTTCTCAGATCAAATCTCCCCAGAGTTCGGGTCCTCCAACACCCAAACCCAGAACCACCTTCACTGTAAGTCCTCAAACGCAACACTGACACCGACTGAGGTGCATCAGATATAATCTACAGATTAACTGTCTTCTAAGCGACCTGACCTGAACTTCACATACGTACGATGTGAATAAAATAAATGTGTGTTTGTGTGTGTAGAAGCAGAAGCCTCAGAGGGTTAAAGCCATCTACAACTGTTCAGCTGATAATCCAGACGAGTTGACGTTTACCGAGGGAGAGGTGATCGTGGTGGATGATGAGGAGGACAGCGAGTGGTTGGTGAGCGGTTAGCTTAGCTTAGCACAAAGACAACACTGATTATTCATATGTGAACATGAACCATTCAAGTCAGTCGTTTTCTACAAGTACTGGTTGGTGTACAGGTGCAGTAGCAGTAATGGAAGTATTCACATCCTTTACTACAGTATAGTGATCTTGATGTAGTTAAAGTACTGCAGTAAACTACTGTTGTAGCTGCTGGAGGTGGAGCTAGTTTCAACTACTTTATATACAGTTAGCTAGTTTAGTCCAGTGGTTCCCAACCTAGGGGTCGGGGCCCCTCCAAAGGGTCACCAGATAAATCTGAGGGGTCATGAGGTGATTAATGGGAGAGGAAAGAAGAAGAAGAAACTGAGTCAAATCTGCATCTGAACAGTAACTAAAGCTGTCAGATAAATGTAGTGGAGTAGAAAGTACTAGATTTACCTCTGACATGTAGTAAAGTAATGGCATCAAATGGAAATACTCAGAATTATACTTGAGTAAATGTACTTTATAATTTGTGGCTTTCCTGTCTGCTGCGTTTCAGGTCGGCCACATCGAAGGAGAGCCAACCAGACGGGGAGCGTTTCCCATCACGTTCGTTCACTTCATCACAGAGTGACGTCACAACTTCTCACTGCTCACTTCCTGTTGATCACCAGCAGGACTAAGTGACCCTCCTCTGAATCGGAAACTCAGCGACTGGAAACCAACACAAAAACACACCAGCTTAATTCACACGTTTCCTCATCGGAAACTTAAAAGCTATTTTGGGGGAAATTTAAAGGACAGATGCAAAAATGTATTTAAAAGTTTATCTGAAGATAATATGAAGCTTCAGCGTCCAAATGAGTGAAATCTAGTAGATATCTTTCATTTTCTTTCAGTCTTACAGTGTTTCTAAGGTGGAAATCGGGGCTCATAAAGTGAAAGCTCTGAGTTGAGGCCCGTCCACATGACTTTGTTCTGTCCTAGAAGACAGTTTTAGCAGAGTCATCCAAAATCAACGTCCGTTCTGGTGATTTACGGTTGCTCAGAGTGTGAAATGACGAGATGTTCGGTCCCTGCTATGTACCTGTGTGACTGATTGAATTGAGCCGAACAATTCTGCATCAGCTGCTGAACTGCTTCTGTGGAGAAAAAACAGACTCAACACAACAAATAAACTCACTGGAGGCTGAAGATTTGGAGAGAAGAGTCCTGCACAGGAGGAGAGTTACGTTACGTTTTTATTGACAGGAAGAGGTCAGAGAGTCTGGGTATCAAACGTGTGACGCTGCAGCTTCTCTTCAACATCACTAACAGAAGAGATAAAGAGCGAGTGTCCGCGTCTTTTTATGCTGTGGAACACAAGACGGAAACATGTTTAAATGAGATTTGACTGGAGGGTAAAATGTGATGTTAATTTACTCTCATGTTCTTATAACGCACAGTGTCATTAAAGCATTTGTAATGAGTCTGTTTATGTTCTTTAAATGAAATTTATCTTTTCTTCCTCTTTTCTTACATACGCTTTTTTTCTTCTTCTTTATTTCATTCCTTTTCCATCTGCGCCTTCTTTTTATCTTTCTTTCTTGAGCTCCAAAGTGACATTTACATCTTTTTTTTTCCCGACCATCGATCAATCGATCTAAAAGATAATCAGTTTATCATATGATAATAGTTTCTCTATTGCACTTTTTAAAACAGAAAGTCATTAAAATGCTTCATGGGATCAAAATAATGATTCTGAATATATAAATAAAATAGAGTAGAATAAAATAAAGATAAAATATAATTAAAATATAAAAAGGAAACGAAATGGAATAAAAATAAATGAAAATGAATGACTGTAAAATTACACGGAACCAACCCGCAGCTACCTGCAGCACACGGACACATTTCAACACGAGCCGGAAGTGACGTAGAAGGAAACGCTTGTTCTGCGTACGCGCGTAGCATCAAAAGCTAAAGAAAGTTATGAGTTGATGTTGTGTTTGTTAAAGGTTTGTTGTTGTTTATTGAAGTAAACATGGCAGCGAAACGTAAATCTGACGTCGCGGTCCCTGCGGAGGAAAGTGACCAGCTGCTCATCCGCCCGCTGTGAGTTCAACCGCCGAAACTCCGCTCAGAAAAGCCTCATTTAATAGTTTTTACTGTTAAAAAAACACAAATACAAAGTCAAACATGAGATTTTTACACTTGTAATTAATCTTTACAAGTAAATATGAACTTCGGCATAAATCAGATGTAACAATTAGCACTTATAAATGTTTTTAAACTTAAATTAGCTAAATGTTGTTAGCTTCCAGCAACATGTTTTTGCATTATGCTCTTGGTGTTTATACGTATATATATAAGAATCATCCACGTCTTATAAGTTGGCAGCTACAACCTTTATCAAAGTGGTTCATATTCAACCAGTTAACCTGCTTCATATCTTCAGTTTTATATATTTATATAATTATAATAATTGTTCTGTTTATGTACATTTAGGTCTGTCACAATAACTACTTTTGTTGGATGATATATTGTCCCAGAAATATTATTGTCATTTAAAGATCATTTTGTACCACTGACATCATGATGATATAACAGCACAATAATAACACATAAACTCTTTAAACTGGAATGAACTTTTAATTCTTGATATATTCAGACATTGAAATCATATATATGATAATGTTGATGTGTGTGTGTGTGTGTGTGTGTGTGTGTGTGTGTGTGTGTGTGTGTGTGTGCATGCCTGCCTGCCTGTGTGTGTGTGTGTGTGTGTGTGTGTCCAGTGGAGCAGGACAGGAGGTCGGACGATCCTGCATCATCCTGGAGTTCAAGGGACGAAAAATCATGGTGAGACTTCTCACTTTGTTTTGTTCGTCACATCAGCTGTGAACCTGAAAGCCTGCCAGTGTGTAGAGTGTGTAAAACATCTCTGTGTGTGTGTGTGTGTGTGTGTGTGTGTGTCGTCATTCAGCTGGACTGTGGGATCCATCCCGGTCTGGAGGGAATGGACGCTCTGCCGTACATCGACCTGATCGATCCGGCTGAGATCGACCTGCTGCTCATCAGCCAGTAAGTTCAGCTTCTTTGTCCAGATTCAAAGCTGTTTTAATGTAAAAACACAAGTAAGTTTTTGGTTGCACACATGAAGTTTCGTCTGATGTAACTGAGGATTCACGGCTTTGAACATCATTTTATGAGAATTTCATCACATTATTGACAGAAACGATGGTGTTAAAAGGTTTCCTCTTCTTCCTCCTCTCTCAGCTTCCACCTGGACCACTGTGGAGCTCTGCCGTGGTTCCTGCAGAAGACCAGCTTTAAAGGACGCACCTTCATGACGCACGCCACCAAGGCCATCTACCGCTGGCTGCTGTCCGACTACGTCAAAGTCAGGTAGGAGCGGCCGAAAGATCAGTTATCGCGAGTTTAAGCAGTAAAAAGTTTATTGATCTTTTTCAGGAGGGAAAGAAATAAACATTAAAACCATTTAAGAGCTCGACAGATGTTAACTGAATATTTGAGCATTTAAAGATGTCTGACAGTTTTCGATATATTTTTGTCTTATTGTCTGGAGTCAAACCAGCATTGAATCGATGTGTTTCTGCCTGAACTGTTGCAGTAACATCTCAGCAGACGACATGCTGTACACGGAGACCGACCTGGAGGAGAGCATGGAGAAGATCGAGACCATCAACTTCCACGAGGTGAAGGAAGTGGCCGGCATCAAGTTCTGGTGTTACCATGCCGGCCACGTCCTGGGAGCCGCCATGTTCATGATCGAGATTGCTGGCGTCAAGGTAACGCATGCTGGTCACATGACTGGTTTGAATTTATTTAGTTTTTATTGTTTTGTTGTTTTGCTGTAGTAAAACTTAATATTTCTATGTTTTATGTGTTTTCTAGTTGATTTTTCAGTGTTGTCTTATTAAATGTTCTTAGATAAATTGTGCGTGTGTGTGTGTGTGTGTGTGTGTGTGTGTGTGTGTGTAGTTGTTGTACACAGGAGATTTCTCCCGTCAGGAGGACCGACATCTGATGGCAGCAGAGATCCCCAGTGTTAAACCAGACATCCTCATCACTGTCAGTACTTTGACTTTTCATACTTTTAAGCACATTTAACTAAATACTGTCGCTAAAATCAAATCTTATCTGCAGGACTTTTACTTGTAAATGAGTATTTATACTGTACACTGCAGTATTTATACTTGTACTTTTTCTTTACTTGAGCAAATCTGTCTGCCTGTCAGGAGTCCACCTACGGGACTCACATCCATGAGAAGCGTGAGGAGAGGGAGGCTCGTTTCTGTAACACGGTGCACGACATCGTGAACCGGGAGGGCCGCTGTCTGATCCCCGTCTTCGCTCTGGGTCGAGCTCAGGAGCTGCTGCTCATCCTGGGTGAGATGACGGATCCACGCTGGTTTTTCTGTGCTCAAAATGTCCCATCGCTGCCTCAGAATTAAGACCTATGTGTATGTACTGTGTGTACTGTGTGTGTGTGTGATCCAGACGAGTACTGGCAGAACCACCCGGAGCTCCATGACATCCCCATCTACTACGCCTCATCTCTGGCCAGGAAGTGCATGGCCGTCTACCAAACCTACATCAACGCCATGAACGATAAGATCCGTAAAGCCATCAACATCAACAACCCGTTCGTCTTCAAGCACATCAGCAACCTGAAGGTCGGCGAGCGGCTCAGCGAACTGTAAATATCTGCGTTCAGTATTATTTTACACACTCTGAATGTGTCCCTGCACTTTGTGTTTTAGAGCATGGACCACTTTGACGACATCGGTCCCAGCGTGGTGATGGCGTCTCCCGGTATGATGCAGAGCGGTTTGTCCAGAGAGCTGTTTGAGAGCTGGTGCACCGACAAGCGTAACGGCGTCATCATCGCCGGGTACTGCGTGGAGGGAACGCTCGCCAAGGTGAGCTCAGCTCCTCCGACCCGAAGCGGAGGAAAGTTTCACGTCTCTGTTAAACCCAGCGATTTTCACTTTATCTAAAACAGAGAAAAGCAGGAAATTCTTTAAACGGAGAACATTTTCCTTTTTTTTTGCTTGAAAATAACTCAAATTTAAAATTTAAAGGGACATATTCTGCTTTGTGTGGTTTTCTTTTGTTTATACACGATCACCTGCAGACACAAACTCCAGGAACACGCTTCATATTACAGAGGCAACACAGGAAGTGATGTCATAACTTGGTATTTAACGTGTGTTTCAGCACATTATGACGGAGCCTGATGAAATCGCCACCATGTCGGGTCAGAAGCTTCCTTTGAAGATGTCGGTCGACTACATTTCCTTCTCCGCTCACACCGACTACCAACAGACCAGCGAGTTCATCCGAGCGCTCAAACCTCCTCACGTGGTGAGGGTCACATGACCTCACAGCCACCAATCAGTCACACCTGTAGTGATCCATCAACACTGGTCACCACATATTTCAACACACTCAGCTCTTAAAAATTAATTCATTTATATCATGATTTACTGTATCTTACTAAATTTATGCTAGCTGTGAGCATGTATTAAAAGCATGTAAACATTAGCATCAAGCTTAACGTGTTTTACCCGTCGTGTCGTCCAGATTCTGGTCCACGGCGAGCAGAACGAGATGGCTCGACTGAAGGCGGCTCTGATCCGCGAGTATGAAGACAACGACGAGGTCGACATCGAAGTCCACAACCCGAGAAACACTGAAGCCGTCACGCTCAACTTCAGAGGAGAGAAACTCGCAAAGGTTCATTCAATCGATTAGTTGTTTGGACTGTAAAATACACCCAAATCCAGAGATGACGTACACAACACAAATATATTCAGTTTACTGTCGTCGAGGTTTAAAGAAACCAGGAAATATTCATATTTATGGAGCTGGAATCACAGAATTTTGACTTTTATTTATTTCATCGATGATTAATTTAACAGTTAACTGTCATTGTTGTTGCTCTCATTATTGCTATTTAATTCACATAAAATAATTTGCTGCAGGTGATGGGTTCTCTCGCTGACAAGAAATGCATTCAAGGTCAGCGCGTCTCCGGGATCCTCGTCAAACGAAACTTCAACTATCACATCCTGACGCCCTCCGACCTCTCCAGTCAGTACCTGTGTGTGTGTGTGTGTGTGTGTGTGTGTGTGTGTGTGTGTGTATATGTGAGAGAAATATTTAATCATATAATTATCCTTCCTCCTTCTCGCTGTCCCTGAACACATCTCCGTGTGTTGTGTTCAGGTTCCCTGGTTTTCTCGCTGTTTGCTGACTTGCTGTTTGTTGCTTGCTTGTTTGTTCAGACTACACAGATCTGTGTATGAGCACGGTGACGCAGAGTCAGGCCATCCCCTACAGCGGCCCCATCTCCCTGCTGGTCAGCCAGCTGCGCAGCCTCGCAGGTGAGTCCAGCTTACCTGACTGAACTGAAAACTGTTGATGAAAGCTTTTCTACCTGCGGTTTAATGTTTTATCCTCCTTGTACATCTCAGTTAACAACCAGTTAACCTGCTACATGCTAGCGTGTTGAATATAAGCTTGTGCAGGGTTTTTGTTTCATCCGTCGTATGTTTCTGTGTTTTCAGGAGACGTGGAGCAGGTTGAAGGAGCCGATAAGATCACCATCAAGATCTTTAAGAGCATCACTCTGGTTCATGAAGCCGGCATGGTGCTGCTGGAGGTCAGAGTCAGCAGTACGACCTCCACAGAGCTCGTTTCTGACGTCCGCTGTGACTAATCATTAATTTCATTATGGAATTGATTATTGGTTTAAAATGTCAGAAAATAGTGAAAATGCTCAGAGTGACGTCTTTGAAAGTCTTTTGTTTAGTCAACACTTGAAAATCTAAAGATATTCAATTTGAGGCGCTGCAACCAGAAACGGTTCAGTTGTTCATGATTAACTTTCTGTCAAATGACTAATCGATTACTCGACCAATAAATAGTCTGAGCCAATAATGTCTTTGTAATCTGTTTTAGTTCAAATGTAACTTTGTTCTGTTGTTTTTGTCTCTAGTGGATCGCCAACCCGCTTAATGACATGTACGCCGACGCCGTCACTACGGTGGTCCTGGAGGTCCAGTCCAACCCCAGCGCCCAGAAATGTAGGAAGTAAACACACACATATACACACACACATTCTTCATGTTCTGCACTGATGGACATTTTGATGTTTGTTTGTTTGTTTGTTTCAGTTCCTGAAGGCAAACGAGAAGCTTTCGACACGGACGTGTTTGTGGAGAGACTGGAGCTCATGCTGCAGTGAGTACAGACGTTTTAGAGGGTTCACCGTATATTAAAACAGTTTTGTTGTTTTACCTGTAACAACCAGATGTTTTCTAAAGCCCCACCCAACTGACACTGCTTACATCTTAAAACAAACCTTTAATAGGAGAGATTTCAAACAGGAAAATGAGAAGAAATTATTAAAATATCTTTAAAAAACTGCTGCTGTGCTGCCATATTATTAAAAGCGTATTAATAAAACTTCAGAATATATTTGTAGACAATGTAAACAAACGTCCTGTCAGAATAACGTGAATATTGTTGCGTGCGTGTGTTGCAGTGACATGTTCGGGGACGACTGCGTGAATTTCAAAGATGGTAAAACTATGAACGTGACGGTGGACGGAGTCACTGCGTCTGTCGACCCAGAAACCAGAGTGAGTACAAAATCTGAGCAGAGTGAGACAAAATCTGAGCAGAGTGAGACCTCCCGAGTGAATAAATGACATGGTGACCTCTGACATCTGTGTCCTGACCTGCAGTCGGTGACGTGTGCAGAGGACGAGACTCTGAGGGAGATGGTGGAGGTCGCCGTCCATCGGCTCTACGACGCCCTCAGCCCTGTCTTCTGATGGGCCACGCCCCTTCTGTGATGTCATCAGCGACTTTGACATGTCCACAGAGATGATGATGATGACGATGATGACGACTTTAACAAAGCTGGAGTCTTTGTTGGAAACACGATTCCAAAGGAATCGCAGATCATGATTTTTCAGCTGTTTTTGTACTTTGTTAATTTCTTTGTGAAAATAAACATTTGTCCATAAAAAATCTGATTCTGAGTTTTATTGTTTCAAGCTGACGTTTTTCTCCACTTTAAGACGTTAATGGATTAGAAATAGACAACAGGATGAACAGGCAGACTATACAATGGTATAATGCTAATGTTAGCATGCTAAATTTATTATTTAGCTCTAAACACAAAGTTTCTTTAAGCCACCTCCCCTTAAAAAGTATTACATTATTTCAATTTTTTTTTCAAATATCATCTATTATTTCTATTTTGAATAGATATTGTTCATTGGACAGTGAGAAATGACTCAAACAAGCTGTAAAAGTGTTTATTCCTTTAGTTTTTTGCACTGAAAACACGTGAATATAAAAATCACTTTGTTCTTAAGAATTATGCAACAATTTATTTCTCCACAGACATTAAAACAAACAGTAAACACAACATCAGACTCACTGAACAGTCAAACACGTTAACACGTTGGCATTAAACATAAAACAAACAGACCTTTAGATTCACTGAATATAGTGTTTAGCAGAATATAGCAAACGATCATCTGCATATAACAACATACTGTAAATAAACAGAAACGTCACAGCGTTCAGCGACACGACATTAAAAATACTGACTAGTGCATTGGAATACCACAGAAGAAGAGAAGGCACATGTGATCAAGTACTGGCTGTCATTAAAAAAAACACAAAAAAACACAAAAAAACAACACTTTAAAAATAAACAAAACGTCTCGCCTGAAAAACTGTTTTCATTGGTTGGAAACAATCTGTTTTTGTTGTTGGAGTTGGAGACACTGATACAAATCAATAACTCTAAAAATAATAAATAGACTAATAAATGTAAATGAAACGTTTCTTTTTACTTTTCATTTTTTTATTACTTTTAATTTAAACCATTTTCATTTTTAACGGCAAAAAAACAAAAATATTATCGTGTGAATTCTCAGAAATAACCAGCTTTTAAAACAGAGTTCATGTCAGTGTTTCTTTTATATTGATCCTTTTAGGTATTGATCTACAACACTGATTAAAACTGTACACATGGTGGCTTTAAGAATAAAAACAAATATATCTGAGTAGTTTTTTTTCACAGAGTCTTGAGGAGCTCAGCGGGTTGAGCAAGGCACCAACACGGGCGGGGTTTGAGGTTCGGCTCGCAGTGAGACACTTTAAAACAAACCATCAGATCAGATCTGACTTACAGTTTTACATTTTATAAAAAAAACACAAAAAGATCTTTTGCTGAAGCTGAAAAATTCACTTTCAGTGCAGTTTGGCTTTTCTATAGTTAAATGTTCTTTTTAAAGTTTTTTTTAAAATTCATCTTTTGGTAAAATACAGAAGCTGATCTGGTGTTCTGGTCTGAGCTGGTTTTTATTTCTGTCGCTGGTGCAGTGAAAAGCTCTCAGTGTCTTTAGACTCTACACACACAAACAACTGTCATATTTAGAGCTGCAGCAATTAATCCATCAATCGATTAATAAAAATGTCAAATATTCACAGATTCCAGCTTCTCACATGACAGGAAACCGAATATCTCGCGTATCTCTCAGTTTTGAAGACGTCACCTCTGAGGGAAACTGTAAAAATAAATGCAGCTCTATTTTCTTTTCTAAGATGAACACTGTTGGAGATCAGTAACCAGTTAAAGAAAAAGCTGCTTTTTAACCAGTTAGTTAAATGTTCGACTGGTTCAGACTTTTACACTTTAACTTTGGATGTAAAAATATTAATATAAAACATTTTGTTCTGCACATGCATATTAGTAAAAAAAAAAACGGATTAAAAACGTAACGGGTTAAATCTGCCTGTGAGAACCAGCTACATCTGATCCAGGTTTGTTTTTATGTAACAGGTAATAAATCAGCTTCCTGCAGAGTCGACTGTAACCTGCAGGTAAACACACAAACTGATACAACACCTGAGCTTTGGTATCAATCACAAAATATTTGTTTCTCTGAATATTATAAAAACCTACAAAACCTTTTCTTTCAGTTCAACTGGCAATGTTACATGTAGAAACAGCAGAACTTTTGTTTGAATAAAATAGAAAAGTACGAGGCCTCAAAGTCCTGAAATACTTTTTTTTTTGTCTTTTTTGCACAAAGATTATTTATGCAAAGAAAACTCATGTTGCACAAAATATTAATAAAACTTGATTTGGGTTAAAAAACTACTTAAATCTATTTCCTCCATCTCCTTGTATGATTGCTGCTTTCTGTAAATTCTATTTGACAGTAAACTGAATTTCTTTGGGTTGTGTTCAGTAAATCTTCCAATCAGGAAAAAAAATACGGAGACTCCAAAATGTCCTTTTGCAGAAACCCGCCTGAACCTGTTGTCATACTGTGTACTATCCTCTTCCCATACTGCTGACTGACTTAAAATACTTAAATATTTTTCCTTTCCTTTACTTTCCTTTCCTTTCCTTTCCTTTCCTTTCCTTTCCTTTCCTTTCCTTTCCTTTCCTTTCCTTTCCTTTCCTTTCCTTTCCTTTCCTTTCCTTTCAGGAAACAGATATTCTCTTTAGTTCAGGAGCTACGGACATTTTTAATTTGGGTGTCATTTTAGTTTTTGCTCCAAAATGAGGAAGAAGTGGAAGAGGTTAAAAAAACTTAAGTTGTCTGCAGATAAACAGACGTTCTCCACAAGAACAAACTGATCTGGTTCAGCACTGCGTCTCCTTGGTGTCGATGTGATGCTGCCTCTGCAGCCGGAACAGCAGCGACTTCTCGCTGCGACCGGTCACGCTGTTCTCCGTCAGGTCCTCGAAGGAGCGCGGAGCCGAGCGGCCCGGCCGGCCGAAAGCCTCCTCCAGCGCCTCCTCGTTCAGGTGCGAGTCGAAGCTGGGGTCCTCCTCAATGGTGGCCATGCGGGGGCTGTCCAGAGGGGCGTGGCCATTAGTGGGGGCCGGGGCGGAGGCGGGGCTGGAGACCGGAGGCGTGCTGGTCTGCTGGGGGCCGGACGGTTGGAAGCGCAGAGCGGCGGAGGTGGTGGAGAAGTTTGGAGGTTTAAAGATCCGAACGGACGCAGACTCAAGGCTGCTCAGGAGCTCTGCATTCTGGGAAAAATAACACAAAGGAGCAAACCGCAGTTTTACATGTTCTAGTTCATCAACTGGAGCAGATTGTATTGCGAGATGCATATTATACTGTACTGCATTATTGTACTGTGTGTACTTACACTGGGGAAGAAGAAAGACTTGGTGGTCTGTTCATATTGTTTATCCAGCTTCTTGTCCTGCAAGTAAACAGAGTGAGAAAAATGAGAAAAACACTAAATAGTCACAAAACTTTATTTCATAAAATTAATGTATTAAAATAAACTTTTCTGGTTTTAAAGTGAAACTTCACCACAAGCATGAAATAAAACTTGAAGCATTAAACCATAAAAACCTTTAATTTTCACTTTTTCTTGTATATGTAAGCTGCGACCAACATGTATGTAATTCTGACGTGTGCGACGGCGGCAGAGACTTACCACGCAGTGAACCAGGATGCCGAAAGGAACCCAGAACAGCAGTGAGAACGCCACCACGGAACCCACGATGTTATCAGCCAGAAACTTCCCGAACGTGTTGATGTCCAGCTTGTCGATGAAATCCCACAAACGCTCCACCACGTCCTGCACCTGCTTCATGCACTTCCCCTGCGGAGAGTTTGTGATGTGAAGAGTTTGTTAGATCTGATCGTATAAACGGACCTCGCAGAGAGAGAGAGAGACACACGAGTCTGGATGAATCTCACCGCTCCGTCGCAGAAGCCCACGGTGCAGGGTTTGCCTTTCCGCAGGAACAGGAAGTGGCCCGTGCTGCTGTCCTGGTAGGGAGCGCAGACGCTGCTGTTCCTGCAGCAGACTTTACAGGACGAGTTTGTTTCTGTAAAGACGAAAAAAGACGGATTTATCGGAGCTGCTACAAACCGCAGCGTAACAAAGGTGACGAAAACAACTGAATTGAACAAGATAGAAATAAATGGATAAATATTAAAGGATCATTTCACCCAAATTACATAAAAACATATTTTCCTGCCAATACAATAATTTTGGATTTTAGTCGTCCTGCTTTTTTGTAATTTAGGCGAAATGACCCTTTAACGCTCACGTTCACCCTGATTGGTTGTTTTCTCTCCGTCAACTAGTGAAAAGTTAAACATTTCAGAGCCCTCTGCAGTTCACTGAAGGTACTTTTGGGAGCTAAAACTATGTCAGAGAGCATTTTTGAACATCTATTCATTTTCTTGTCTCAGACTCTTGGGCAGAACAGGGGGCGGGGCATTAAGCTGGGGGCGGGGCATTAAGCATGGGGGCGTGGCATGGAATCGTCCTACCGTTGCAGGCGCAGGGCTGCAGCTTTAACACGGCCTGGCAGAAAGGAATACACTCTCCGTTCAGACACTCTCCGTTGTCCAAACACACCGTCTTATCCGGCGCGTTTTCCGGAGACGGACACTCGCTGCTGTTTCCTGTCGACACAAACACACACAAGACCAGTCCTCAAATCTGATTGGCTGAGTCTGTTTGAGGATCTTTAATGTCTTTTAATCATTTCTGACTATTAACAAGAATTAATTAACTGAAAAATGACCAATCTAACCATTTATCTTCAGTTTTTTCTGTGTAATTTGTATCAGATTTCATATTTTTTCACAGAAAACTTCAGAGGAAATCTATGAACTGTGACCTTTGACCTGTGAGCTCACCTGTGCAGTAGGAGTGACCTTTACAGGTGGCGTCGATGGGCTCCTGGCAGACCTCACCTTGAGACTCGAACCGGCAGTTTTTACAGCACGCGCTGTTTCTGTCACTGAGCAGAGAGACGTTTTATCAACATTAACGGACGTCACGGAGCAAAGTGAAAGAAAACAGGAATAATCGAGTTCGTCACCTCCTCGCTACAATAAAAAAGGCACAAAAACGGCCTAAAAATATATATTAAGAAATAAATAAGAAAGTGCTGCTACTGTGTCTGCGGTTCAGACAGTAAGGAACAAACAATTCTCGTTTCATACGTCGGACGTGAGGACTGATTCGATCTGTCTGTCAACATTAAAAATACACCCTTCATCTTTCCTCCGCGTCGTCTCTGACCTGCACTGAGCTCCGGGTCTCAGCCTGCAGGTGTCGGTGCAGCAACGGTCTGAGTTGATGTGCAGCAGTCCCGGGTCACACTCCTCCCCCAGCTCCACCCGCGAGTTCCCGCACACGTTGGTGTTCCTCGCCTTGAAGCAGGACGGCGCCATCGACTTCAGACGCTTCACTATGGAGCGCTTGCTGCAGTTAGAGAAGAGCTGCGTGCAAACACACAAGACTTTATTCATACCGTCATCAAACGTTACATTCCACATCCTTCATTCAGGACTCGGAGGCGGCACCTTGTTGTTGACATGGTCCCCGCTCACAGCGATGGGGTACATGACGTATTTGCCCCCCTGGTCCTCTCGGGGGGCGCAGTACGCGACGTTGTCGGGGTCGTGTTCTGCACCGAAGTTGTGGCCGAGCTCGTGAGTCGTGACCAGATCTGCTTCCTGCGGAGACGAAACATTCACTGTGTTATAAGTGGATTTCACTGAGGCGTGATTCATGTACAGCAGCTTGTGACAACTTTTGTTAAAAGAAAAAGGAAAAATATTGACTTTCTACAACGTGTGTGAACGACGGTCGCTGACGCACCTTCGTCAGGATGGTCTTCCCGTAGTTCTTAGTGCTGGTCAGTCCTGTGTTCAGGTAGATCATCCCTTGTTCGTTTGAAGATGACGGACACCCTGATGGACAGAAATGCTTTAATACAACCGGGATTATTAATTATTAAATGACCTCGAGTCATCAGAGGAGCAGCAGGACTCACCTTTGGAGCAGAGACCTCCAGGGGTTTCCGGTTTGGGCGGAGCGACGTAGGCCAAGCCCAGAGTGCCTTCATCAAAGTCCTGATAAGTGAAGAGGTGAGCCAGGCACACGTTGGAGGCTTTGTCTGCGATGTCCACACTGAACTGCTGCAAGGACACGAAGCAGCAGAGACCCAACGTTCAGGATTTAACATGTACAGGAAGTCTCGTGATATCGTTTGTCCTGCATAGAGCAACGAACGTGTCCGACAAACGCACCATTACAGGAGGGAAGGAGGAAAGATGACAGATTTATACTGTAGTTTATATAAAATAACAGGGTTGAGAAGGAGGAAAGACAAACACACGAGCATTTAACATCTGGTGGAAGCTAGAAACACGTTTCATGTTAGCGTGTTAGCTTGTTAGCGTGCGTTACCTCCAGCAGTTTCTTGACGTCCCACACGTCTCGGCCCTCCGTTGGACTTCCTCGCATGTTAAAGTGACTTTTTCCCGGCGCGACAGGCGTCGGATTCTTTTCTATGATGATCTGACAGCAGAAACACAAACAAGGGTGATACCTGATACGTTTTATTACCAGCTCGGGTCAGTCTGTGAACTTACCGCCTGTTTTTTTAAGAGCTTTGTCAATACAGCGTTTTGTATTATTAAGTAAATGTAAATATAAATGTAGACGTCACAGAGGTACTTGTGAGTTTATCTAAATCTCGTCTTTTCCCATCATGCTCCTCACCTGCTGGATCTGGACGCCGTACCCCGAGAACTCCTCGTCCCACGATGTGTTTCTGTAGATGTCGTCCACGCGGTCGATCAGTTCGATCTGAAAGAAAAACAAAAGAAAACACAGGCGGGATGGTTAAAACTGGTTCAAATGTGAAGTTGTGTTTGCATTGTGCGCACAGACAAACAGCGACCAGGTAGTTGAGGGTGGTGCTCTCCTCCTCGCGGCCCATGTACTTGAAGAAGCGATAGTCGGCCACCAGCAGCAGAGGACACGTGTTCTTCTTGTGGTCGATCACCTGACGCTTCTCTCTCATCACAGATCCTGAAACAACACAGAAAAAATTAAAATCAGCCTGGATCTGAACTGTAACTCAAGGAAGTTACTGTAGTAAGAATCTGATGGATAATCTGATCACGGCACACATCTGTGTTCACGTTTACTGACCTTCTTCCTCTCTGTCCTCCAACATCGCCGCTCTGACGCTGTCGGGGAGGAGGAGGCTGGAGTTGGACGTCACGTAGCCGCAGACGGACGGCTGATGCAGCCGGCTGAGGTTCCTGATGTCCTCGGAGCGGTAGATCAGCAGATGACCATCAGGGGACGCCGGCGAGAACCTCCACAGAGGCTGAAGAGGAAAAGAGACGACAACAGTGTTTATTTTTAGCTTTGATCAGACAGAAGCGACTGACGCTCGCCGTTTGTGTTTCACCTCGATGTTGTACTCCGACTCGTCCGTCAGGATGTGAGCTGAGAACTCGTGGTCGTCTATGTGAGCGTGAACGCGAGAGTTTTCCTCCCCTGAAACAGTTAAAGGGTCAGTCTGCTGTTTTTTCTTTGTTTATATTATATATACACATATATATATATATATATATATATATATATATATAGGCTTTGGATACACGTATAACTCTTGTTAGTAGGTCAGTTCATTGTTGGTTTGGATCCAAACATGTCTTACCGATCACGTGTCCGGTGAAGTAGTTGTGTCTGTTGACCGGGTATCTCCGCTCTCGGCCGTCCTCGTCCACGACCACGGCCCTGAAGTCCTCCGTGAACAGCTCGTCGTTGGTCCTCAGGTAAAGTCTGAACTGCCTGCACACACACAGACGTACATATAGTACACGGAGGACATTGGACTGACAATAAGCTGTATGAGGTGTGATATATGTGTGTGTGTGTTTGTGTGTGTGACCTCTGCAGGGCGTTGAAGCTGAGCAGCTTCTCTACGTGAGTCTGAGTCTGGACGTCCCGCCGGCGGACGGAGTGAGTCTGCAGGCTGGAGAGAGGCAGCACGTCGAAGTCGTCCAGCATCGACCTGAGAGACGCTGAACAGGAAGTTTATTCACTGAGGTCAATGCACAGAAAGTTCATTAGCAAATAATCAATATTTCAATAGTAATAATAATCAATATAAATATCTCACATATTTTAACATATGAAATCAAAACTCTGACTTTGTCTCCTAATTTTGACAAAGTTAAAAGTCTGACTTATTTTTAAACTAGTTCATAATTTTGACTTTATCATCATCATCATATATTTATCCTTATCATATTCATGTTTTTAAATATTGGACCTCTTATCTCATCATTTCATCTACCAGGATTATTTTTAACTTTTTTTTTTTTTTTTTTTAAATCAGATTTGTGTCTTTTTTTCTGGCAGAAAATGGCTTCCTGAAGTCAGACTCACATTAGTTCCCATTTCAACACTTACTGAAGTCAGACTCACATTAGTTCCCATTTCAACACTTACTGAAGTCAGACTCACATTAGTTCCCTTTTCAACACTTACTGAAGTCATCATCTTCTGTGTCTGCAGGCGGAGAGACGGCTGCTTCCGTTAAAACGGTAAAAACAGTAAATAAAAGCATCAGCTGTCTCATGTTTGCTGGTTTCACTGATGGATGTTTGATTTCTTTCACAGGATGAACCGAAAGAAAAAAGGTCGTCGCGGCTTTTTTTTTTCAAGCTAAACGTCTCGACGCATCAGATTTAACACTTTAACAACAGTTTACATGAAAACAACTCAAGTTTAAAAGGACATTTGTGGTTAAAGTGAAGTTAATCTCGTCCAGTTGAAGTCCAGAAACTGGAAGAAAAACGCAGAACCAGGAAGACAAGAGTCACTGTCACTGAAGTGAAGCTAGCAACAACACGGACCTTCAGAGCGGAAGTGCTGCAACAGCCTTCAAATTAAAGCTTTAACTGTATGATAATAATTTATATACGTTTGATTTAATTAGTCAAATTTAAATATTTATAAAAAATACTTGAATATGTAAGAGTAGTTTTGAGGTCAAGCAGCCCAGATATTTGAATGCATGTAACTCTGCAGGGACCAGCTTTTATTTTGAAAATCTGCAGTCACGGTTTTATTCTGACTGTATCGAGCTTGACGTTGGTGAGTCAAACATGCTGGAATCCAAAAAAAAGAAAAAGAAAAAAATGTTTATATTTTTAAAGTGTTGCGTGTAAAAAGTGTTAAAACTGCACATATAAACCGATCAAAATAAAAGACAAACATGTGTGTCGTCCATCTTATGTAAGAGAATAACAGAGAGACATCTGGACGGTCTATTTATAACATCTGATCTCATCCAAATCTGCTTTTACTACAAGACATATATACTGTACAGCAGAAAAAATACCTATAAAACACTGACAGCGTCCACATAGTCCTGACTGTTAGTATTTAGACTAAAGAGTAAAAGTACCAATACAACAATATAAAAATACTCCCAATATAAATACAAGTCCTGCATGAAAAATATAAATACAATAAACACAGAACTGTTAAAAGGTTGTTATTGGTTATAAAATGCACAGATTACATTTGTGTTGTGTCAGTTATGATCTATCTGTGTATGTCGTCTTCTGTCAGTATAATGAGGTTCTACTTTTCTTACTTTTAATATGAATCCATGTTTTATGATCAGAAAAACTGTTGCATACAAATATTAAAATATTAAATGTTTTTTGTAGATAAAGAAAAAATAAAAATAAAACAAACTATTAAATATTTATTAATAACAGTAACATCTGTTTACTCCATGCAGTGAAATAAGGTGCAGTTCATGTTTCGGACTGTAGGTGGCAGCATCGTAACTTGATTTAGTGTCGCTGCGTTCAGTCTCGCGGAAATGACAGTAGAAGAAGAAAATCCCAAACAAACCGGCTACATGTGGATCTCCAGTTGAACTACGACAAATTTAACATCTTTACGTTAAAACGGTTCTAGTTTAATCAACATGGATGAAGAACAAACGGTAATTAAAGCTGCGCATGTCTGATGGCCTGTAATCTCCCAGGTATTAATAAAGTCTAACTATCTGTGTGTGTGTGTGTGTGTGTGTGTGTGTGTGTGTGTGTGTGTGTGTGTGTGTGTGTGTGTGTGTGTGTGTGTTTCAGGCCGGCTACAGCGAGCCCTGTGCTCAGTGTTCAGCGGTGGATTGGGGGGTTTCAGATGAGGGTCGTTTCTACTGCAGGTCCTGTCACAACGTCATCGAGGTAAACAACAACAACAACAACAGCCTCTAACATGAAGCATCAAAACCTGCCAACACATCGACCAATCAGATCTCTGGAAACATCCTGAGTTTACAATAAAGTAACAACAAGAGCAACATATAAAACAATAAAACACACAAGCCTTCTCTGTTTTAAAGATATTAATCATAACATAAATAATAACATAAACATCTGAACGTGTCCAAACGTCCTCAGAGAATCAGAGAGGTGGTGGACTCGACGTTCACGCCCGGCTCCACCCGGGTCTCCACCATCGGCAGAGGAACCAAAGTCAAGAGGCAGGGTCAGTGAACTCATCCTACGGATTGTTGCACAATTTTGCATTAATTTGTAAAATAATGTTAAAACAGTTTTTACTGAATCTTGGCTGGTTGTTGTGTTCAGAGCGAGGTCGTGAGTGGGTGATCTGTGAAGGCTTCCAGTTCATCCTGAGAAACCAGGCGGACGCTCTGCTCAGACTCGGAGTCTCTCCTCACTTCAAGGTCTGATCCTCTTCATTAAAGCTAAAGGAACAGTTACAGGAGAAAACGCTGATCTGTAGCGTCCGTGTTGTTTCAGGACGAGGTACTGTGTCCGCTGTGGAGACTCTACCTGCAGAAGAGTCGGCAGGCTTATACCAACAACCCAGTGAGGAGTCTGAGCAGGTTTAAACTGGTGCGTTCACAAACTCGATGATCACAGCTGCTGTTCGTCAGTTTATTTTAGTTTCTAAATGAGCTCTGTGAATGAATTTGACTTGACTTAAGATTCGAATGCTGCATGATTTGTTTTCTCTCTGATGCTGCTCCCCTCAGCGAAGTCTGGACTCGGAGTCGGACAGCGCGCCCGAGTCCGCCGTCATGTCGGCCAGCGAGACGGATGGCGAGACGAACCCGCCCAGCGTGACCGAATCAAACACGGGTAGAGTGACGGAGAGGAGCTGAAGATAAAGACTGTGTTCATTTTAAGGCCAGATAAATATAACAATAACCCGTAATATAGTAATGTATTATAATAATCAGATTTATTTTACTAAAAACAAACTTTGGTGACAAAGCAGTATTTTACAGTAGGTGAAATACTCCTTTAACCCCGCCCTGCAGATTACGCCAGTGATTGGTCGCTGCGGTCGGGCTCGGTGGACGCCACCACCTACCTGACGACTCGGCTGAATCGGAGAAGCAGTCTGATGAGCATGAAGAAGACTCTGGCTCTGATCCACCTGGCTCTGATCTGGAGCCACGAGGTGCTGACGCTCAGCGACCTGCTCAGGTAACGACACACCTGGACGCTGACGGAGCTCCTGGAAAGTCCTGGATCATTGTGTTGGATGTTTTGGTTTTTTAGGTTGGTGAAAGAAGGACACGTGCCGTATGTGAACGTTTATGAGGAACTTCCTGAAGAGATGAAGCTGTTCGGCAAAGACTCGCTCATCTTCAGAGTTCAGGTCAGAAACCAAACTTTTATCATTTTTATTAAAACAACAGTGAAAGGTTTCCTCATCGTAATCATTCCTCCTGTTTGCACTATTAAAGGATCTCTTTAAATATAAGTAATGGAGGCAAAATCCACAGTTTAATCTGCAGCTTCAGATCAGCTAAATGTCAAATATATCGAGACATAAAGAAAAGTATTAAAGTTTCCAGTTTTTTTTGACCCTCTTGATTATTTTCTGCAGAGTGAACCCTCTTACCAGGCCGTGCATCACGAGGCTCAGACTATGGTTCTGCTCCTGCAGCTTCCTGCTTTTCCTCCAATCAGCAGGCAGAGCCTCCTGCACCCGGCGCTGCTCAGCCTGCGCTACCTGATGGACGCCAACCTGCCCGGTACGCCTGCACCAACAACACTGTGATTCATCTTTAACTGATGACTAAACTTGACTCTCCTTTACTTCTCCTCCTCACAGACCAGCTCCACCCGTGGGTCTGCAGGCTGATGGAGCGCGCCAGCATAGCGGATCAAATGTGCGGATCAAACGCGTTGAAGCCCTCGTCTCGTTCCGTCCTGCCGCGGTACGACATGCAGGCCGCCGCCCTCATCATCGTCACCTTGAAGCTCCTCTTCGGTCTGGACGACCACAGCGAGTGGTAACTATGGTTTAAAGACTTCTGATTGTTACAATTGATTTTTATTTTTTTGACCTGCTTCTAGGCTTCCGTACCAACCGAATGCAAAGCGTCACTTTGATTTCTGTCTTTCAGGAATTTATCCAATGAAGCAGACGGGCAGGACGAACCAGGTGTGTGTGATCGCTTGATCACAGTATTGCATCATAGTGATGACACCAGCTGTGTATTGACACTGTTTGTGTTGTGGTGTGACAGGAGACATGTTTAACCTGAGGCGGTGGTACCGGCTGCTGCAGGCCGCTCTGCTCAGAGCTCAGCAGCGGACAGACCAGGACATGGCCAGGTGAGACATCAACACACCTGCAGCCACAGTCTGCAAAAGTTCACCTTCATTTACATTTAAAACACTTTCCATCACTTCATTGTGCTTTAACCATGGGATAATTAAGGCATGATAAATAATAAATAATAATTTTTAATGTTTGTCTGTGTGCTATTGATTTAATTAGTTTGTTTAACAACTAAATGTTTTTTAATCATTAATATATTAGTTAATTCTCTCCCACTGCTCCACAGGAAACAGTGGAAGTCAAAAAAACCTCTGTACTCGAGCAGAAAGGACAAATACACCGTGATGAAGAAGAAAAGTAAGATTCTCAGTTTGTAAATCAGCTTGCATTAAACCGAACATGTCATGATAAATTCCCTCCTCTGTTTTGGTGGCCGGCCGCCATGTTCGTCCCACTGTTATGTGCTGCATCTGTTGCTAGGTTACTGTAGAGTGTTGGGCATGTTGCCACGGTGATACTATAGCCTCTGCAGACGGAAACAACATCTTGCTGCATTCATATCCAGACAGATTATTTCCTCCGTGTCCTCAGATGACTCGTGTCCTCACTAAACCTCGTGGGGCATCAAAGTCTTTCTCTACTTGTTGTTTTTGTGTCTGTTTGTTTTTCTTTTATTCTCCTAAACTGTAATAAACATATAAACATATATATTTCAAAAATGTTTTGTCCGATCAACAGTCAAAAAAATGACAACTGAGACCAAGAAAAGTGGCAACTTCTTACATTTGAGAACCTGGAACCATCAAATGCTGTTGTTGAAATTGCTTATTGATTATTAAAATAGTTGCAGATTCCTTTTATTTTGATCTACAAATCAAATTACCGGGTAATCAATACGAGTGTTTGTGTGCGTGCAGGAATAGCGGAGCAGCTGCAGATGTGTTTCGAGAAGCTCTCCTCTCGGCCTGCCGGCGTCCAGCCCGTCGGTCCGTCCAGCTTCAGGTTCTGCTGGGGGGATGAGGACGGAGCGGACGGTCCCAGTCTGCACCAGAAGAAGCTGGACCACATCCTGACCCTGACAGATGACATCCTGACGCCCTCCAACTCAACATACTGGCACCCGGCGCTCAGACCCTGCGAACCCCAGTAACCCTCACATCTGTGTCCTCCGGTTGCTGCAGGTGTGGAGGAGACTCCTCAGGTGCTGACGTCTTCTTCTTCTTCTTCCTCTTCTTCTCTACAGGCACTGCATGAGTCACTATTCAGAGGTGGAACCGACGCTGCCGCGGATGTTTGTCTGGCTGCTGCAGCTCTTCTCCTTCCTGCTGGACGTGAAGCCGTCCAACCTGTATGAGGAGGTGCTGAAGGTGGAGAGAGGAGTCTTCAACAGCAAAGCACAACAGAGCGCACGCCCGGAGACAACGACCAGGACCAGGACCAGGACCAGGACCAGAACTTCACTGAAGACTCGGCGGAAAGAAACTGGAAAAACCTCCAAGCAGCCACAGAAAATAAGAAAATCTGGAGCAGTTCAAAGACGTGAGCTCAAGAAAAATTAAAGTCCCCTTCTGCTCAAGAACATTATTCTTGTTCTGTTTCTCTTCTTCTTCTTCTTCTTAAACACCTGGACCTACCTGCAGGATTTATCACAACTGTTTTGGAGCTAATTGTGGTCCAACATGTAGGTTGCACAAGTTGATTTCTTTGTTGGAAAGAAAACACCAGGTGGAGACGGTACTTATCTTGCTGTCTTTTTGACTGTGCAGGTATGTTGGTAAGTACGGGATGAGGTTTTCGTTATGTCATGGATGCTGGCGCCGTTGCCGTCTCTGTATATGTGGAACTTGGATAAAAAAAAGTTGCAAACAATGCCGGTAAATTACAGCCAGTAAAATGAACAGTCAGCAAGTAAAAATGAGAAGCTTGCTTTTGTTTTGAATCAAGGACTCATGTTTTCCAAAAATGACTGAATTTTGATTGTAAAATTTGTGTAGCAACAATAAAAATTGTTCATTTATAAAGTAAAACTGTCAAATATTCTCTGGTTGCAGCACTTTTCTCTGTTTTACATCATTATAAACTGACTTTCTTTAGATTTCAGGCCGTTTGTTGAATATATCGAGACATTTGAAGCGTTTTTGAGGAGATTCACAATGAGCATCGTATACGCAGCCATCAAAATTCATATTTAAAACTTGTTTGCAGGGTTATTATTTTTATACAAGTGAGCTAGAGACAGTTTATACCCAAATCAGGGAGTTAAAATTAGCTCTGTCGCTAGCTGCTAGCATTAGCTGCCATTACAGTCGTTCTTTTGTCTATTTCTGTCTGAAATATCTTTTTCCCCAACATTACTATGAATATTGATGGTAAATCTGCTACTATTCAGTTAATTTATTAAACGTTATTTCTATTTTAAAGACTGGTTTTCACACAAGTCAGCTGGAGACACTAAAAAGTCAGTTAGAGGCAGTTTTCGAACAACCCGTAGAGCTAATATTTACAAGGTAAGTTAGCTAGCTGCTAGCATCAGTTGCCGTTTCAGCCGGTAAAATGTAACATAGAAAATAAGATGCCTTCTTTGGTCTACTTCTGTTCATGTTTTTTAAAAATTACTATGAATTTTGATGGTTAATCTGCCACCATTCAGTCTAGTTTTTAAACTGAGGTTAAAGCTGCTCTAGTTAACAGTAACGGTTAACGTTAAACACATCATGTCCGAAGCGCTGATAGATTGTCACAAACTAAACTGAATTCACCATCTTGTTTTTATCTCTATTAGTCTTTGTTTTCCAGGCTGAACAGAGTAACAGCAGTCAGCTGTAATGACCCGTACCGTCCAACAGGAGGCAGCAGAGTCCATCTCATCAGATTCACCCGAGACAAAAGCTCCATTCATGAAGAAGAGTGAAACTGCAGTGATGCTACAACAGGTACCATAAACATACACAAAACTAACATTAGAGGCAGTGGTGGAAAAAGAACGACGATGACCCCGAATTATTCAGATAAATTTCTGATCATGTATGTATTAATTAAAACTTACGTTGATTACGTCTTAAACTCAGAAACATGAATTGAGACTTTTGTTTAACTGAAGATTTTCCAAAGTCTGCACAGAGAAGCTCAAACATCCAACTGTAAGAAAAAGAACAAAAACACCCCCTTTTTTTTAAAGTGGTGAGGGCTATAGTATCGCCATGGCAACATGCCCAACGCTCTACAGTCACCTAGCAACAGCCGCAGCAAATAACAGTGAGACGAACATGGCGCCCCTCAGCTCACGTCTGTGTGCAGATGAACAGATGTAACGAGAGAATTTATAACGACGTGTTTCATGTGAAATTATACATCAGTTTAACGTCATTACGTTGTTTGTGTCTGTTTTCTTTTTGGGATTTAAACTGAATAAAAATCTGGTTACCTTAACTGACCCCAAGAGGGAAAATCAGGTCGCTGCAGCAGGCGAGAGAACAAAGAGCATCTGAACAAACAGAAGAATAAACAGTAAAAAATATTATAAAAAAAACAAAAACAAACTCGCGGAAAACACATTAAATGAAAATATATATTTTAAATGTCACTATTTAATTAGTTTTTTTGTATTTAAATTAAAATAATACTAAACTAGAATCTGTTTGTCTTTTCTGTAAAATGTCAGAAAATGGTGAAATTAAAAAAAAAAAAAAAATATTTGTCAAAAACCAAAAAAAATCACTTTTACTCATTTATTATGACAAAGAAAAGAATTAAATCATCATATCTGCTTAAAGAAATAATTATTCAGTCATTTGAATAGTTGCTGATTGATTTTCTGGTGATTTACTAACTGAACTAAGCGAACCTGATCTGAACCTGTTTCATTATTAATAACAAACTCCATGTGTGAAGTCAAATATTGCCGCTGCTGGAGGTCAGATAAACTATATTTGTCTGTCTGAGCTGTCGGTGTGTAATATAGTGATGAACCTGCTGAGAATTATTTGCAGCTTGGAGCTTCATAGTGACGTTCGCAAGAAGCTTTGACAGATGTTTCCCCCAGGAGCTGCTAGAGAGTAACAACAGAGCTGAAAGCTACTTCAAAAACTTCTGCATGAAGCGATGAGGAGACTGTAATGTTCCTTGAATAAATGCATGAAACAAACAGACATGCTGCTCATCTCGTTCTGTCTTCTTCTTCTTCTTCTTCTTCTTCTTCTTCTTCACAGGTTTAATGACACTGACTGGACAGTTAGTGTCATTAAACCTGTTTAACTTTTAATATTCACACAACACAACAGCAGCGGATGGAAACAAACATTAAAACAACAATCAGGAGCCCAAGTGAACATTGAAACATGTTTATTTGTGTTTTTGTTTTGTTCAGACCAAAAAGAAACTTCTGATGATCGAATCTTAAAAGTCTGAAAATGCTTTAATCCAACTGAAAAACACTCGATACGCTGGTCGGCTTTTTCCAGATCATAAAAAGAAAACATGAGTGAAAAAACAACAACACATTTCCTAATTTAGAAACAAGTTCTGTCAGACAGCTGATAAAAAAACCCTGGAAAACGTCCAGATGACACACGGAGACGGCCCTCAGTCACCTGCGATCCCAACGCTGTCCAGGAGGATTCACCAAACCGCTGATTTCTTTATAAAAGCCAAGAAGCCAACATGGATGAATGAATGAATGAATGAATGAATGAATGAAAAAAGTTCCTTGTCCGTTCAGAAAAATGTAAAACGAAGTCTCTGATGGGTTTAACATTACTTCCACGCAGCAGATTTAACAAACTTATTCCTGCAACCGGATAAAAAATATTAATACATCAGAAAATCACTGATCAGTTTAACATTTACATGTAAGTTTCTAATCTGCTGTACAAGAGGTTTTATATCATAATAATAAAATTGTATCTTGTAGATGTTTTAATATTTTCATTTGTTTGTTCACATTATTCAATTTTGTAAATCTTATTATAATTTTTTATAGTACTTTTATTGTCTCCCTTTAATATTTCACAGCTGTTTAAGAGTGTATCCCGATCCAAATGTCAAACTTTAGTTCTTATTTTCTAATATTTCATATTATTATTATTTAATAATATTATCATCTTGATAAATAGCTGTGGGATTGTGAAAACACAGAAAGCAACGATGGAAAAGAAAAAGTCCAAACTTCATTTTTATTTACTTGACAAAATCATTTTATATTTTTATAAATACATATAAATATATTGTCCATAAATCAAACTATAATTCTCAAAAAGAAATAATTCACTAATAACTGATCATTAAATAAATCATCTTGTGTAGAATTGATAAAAATCATATTATTAATTCGTTCTGTCATCTGTCATACTACATACAAACTACATACAACATATTAAATCATACTTATTCTTGAAATCTGCACTAAGGCTGAAACAATCAATCATTTTCATTATCAATTAGTCTGATTATTATTTTCTTGACTAATGAATTAATCATTTATTCTAAAAAATGTTGGAAAATTGTGGTTTTGTTTTGTTTCCAACGACCCAAAATGTTCAAGTTTCTTATGATTAATTTTTTTTGTTGATCCACTAATTGATTATTTGATTGATTGTTTCAGCAAAAAATGTTTCAAATAATTGATAAAAAAAAATGTTGCATTGAAATCAGATTCAGTTTAAATTAATCAGATATGTAAGAAAGACAAAGTTTGAATCCACGTGAACATTTTTTTATTCTTACAGCAGAAGATAATATATTATTATTTTATACACAAGATAATAATTTGTGTGCAAAATATATTAAAACTTCAGGACTCCATAAAATCTACATTTCTTTTAATAAAAAAAACAAAAACCACTCATATTATTTGTAGTAGGAATTTGTTTTTTTACCTGATTAATTAAAACTGAACTGTAAGTTTAGAAAATGTAAAAAAAAATTCTCATCATATTTTTGCTTTAACGAGAATCAGATATTTCTAAATTTCTTCTTCTACTTATTTAACACCGGCGTGCTGATAGACACTGTAAGACGTTCAAAGATGGCACAAATTAATATTAAAAAAGACTTTTTACTGTTTGGTGTGAAAGTTGATCTTTGAAATAGTCAAAAACAAACAAATGTTGAAGACATTTTTGTTTCTTTGTTTGATGGACGTTCAAAAACGAGTTAAAGTTTTAATAACAATTTTGATTCCTTTTATTAGAAAGTGATAAAAGACGTATCCAGATCCTTTTACGTGAATAAAAGTCGTAAAATTACTCTTTTAATTTAAAGTATAATTAATAATTTATTACTCTTAAAATATCCAAAATAAAAGTTTAGTTAAATCAATGATTATGCATCATATTTTATAAGTTGATCATGTTTTGATTGTAACTACAGTGGGTGAATTATTGTAGTGTTAATAAAAAGTACAACATTTCTCTCAAAATATCAAAATTGTTGATATTAATATTGATTTTCTATTTTGGGGAAATAATTTTAAACTTTAACAGGCTGCTTCTCAAACGTTCGTCACACAAAACAAACAGGAAATATTACAGTTGAGAACAGTTTTTATTAACTGACTATTTCCAAGATCAACTTTCATACCAAACAAAAAAGGTCCATTATTTCTGTCATCTAAAAAGACGGTAAATCTTTTTCGTTGGTTTTATTTTCATTATAGTTGTTTTGTCTCCAAAGATATTCAGTTTACTGTCAAAGTGGTCGAGAAACCAGAAAATATTCACATTTCATAAGCTGGAATCAAATCATTTTACTCAAAACATTTGATTAATTATCAATATAGTTGGTGATTATCGGTACAGATTCCTCCGTGTCAACAGGCCGTTTACTGTCGCTATGGAATCACTGTGCACACGTGTTGGTATTGATTGTGCACAGTCACGTGATAAAACTGTCTCAAAAAGGAGGAACATAATTTATTTCGTACAGATATAGTTTAAAACTTTTTGTTTTCGAGCTGCGTCCGTCTTTCTTCTCCGGTCAACGTCTCCGTTGACTCTATAAATAGCTGCCGGTCTGGATATCCAGCAGAGCTCAGACCGCTGGGTGAGTGGTCAGTGATGTTTTCTGTGGTGCGGGAGACCAGGGTACGAGTCCCGGTGTGGGAGTCCTCCATCGCTGTCCAGTCTTCTTCGTACTGGCACTGAATCTTTTAGTGGTACGGCATTCTTGGACCGTACCAGCCTGGTTTTACTTCTGGTTTTATGTTGTAACAACACTGTGGTTAAAGTCTGGTTAAGTTTAGGCAGTATCTCCAGTACTTATTGGTACAGAACTATTTATTTTTCCATAGCAACAAAGATATGATCTATAGTCATGGCAGGCGACATCCGTACGGTATCTGCTACACGACGTCCTGCAAGAAATTTCAGAAACCTGCTCTGTACGAAGAGAACAAACTACTGTCAGCACGTAAAGCAGTTCGGACCAACAACCCAACAACGACCGACAGAATCTCGTCTGTAAATTATTGCACCGTTGGGAAAAAACATTTTTATGGGGTTTTTCTATTATCTAAAATCAGATCAGTGGAGTAGTAATTAAGTACTTTTACTCAAATCTATTACTTAAGTACAGTTGTAAGGTACATTTGTACCTTTTACTCAACTAGATTAATTCAACAACTGTAGTTAAAAAAAAAAATATGATCAACTTACAAAATGTGATGCATCATTATAGATTAAACTCCGTAATTTAACTTTGAAGAAGTACTTTTATTTTAATATTTTCAATTACATGAAAATAATTAAAATAATTTTAAGTTGCAGCATTACTGTTACGCTTAGTGAAAATGATTCCTTACATTTTAATAAGAAAACGTCTTCGTTAAGAGATCATCTTCGTTAACAAGGAAATGTTTCTTTCTCGTTAAAGCTGCGTGTTTTAAAACACCCTTTTCTTTATTATTATTATATTATTATTTAACATTTTCTTGTTATAAAAGGTGATTTTATTTACAGAAACCATCAATAACGTCACTCTGGTGCTTTTTTATATAAGACACAGATACAGTCTAATATTTCAAACACCTTTCTCATATTAATCAGTATTGTTTCTTATTAAAACGAGAGAAGGATAATAATGATATTTATAATAATAATAAAGGAATGAGTACTTGTGTGTGTGTGTGTGTGTGTGTGTGTGTGTTTTCAGTGCAGCCCAGCTGACTGAAAACTGTAAACAAGATGACACGTGCTGCTAGTGATGAAGCCCCGCCCCTTACACACACACACACTCTCTCTCTCTCTCTCTCTCTGAGTGTGTGTGCGTGTGTGTGTGTGTGTTGATATCCTCTCACGTGTCGGCTGCTGGTCGAGGTCATTGAGTTTAGCTCTTAACATGAAACTCTTTAGCTTATCTTTGCATAAAGGCTGAAAACAAAGAGGCACCGTTAGCTTGACTCTGTCCAAAGATCAGAATGAATCTACCAACACCTCTAAATCTGTGCAGACTCTGTGTGTTTGTATGAATGTAGTTCAGTGTCGTCATTTTAATCTTCCTTTCAGCACAAACAGACGCTGCGACTTTTACTTCTATTCAAACAAGACGACAGCGTCATCAACAAACTGGTTTCTATCACAGCGTCTCAGTCAGACAGTTTAAAGTGATTTATTACACTTAAATACTTAAAGTTAAGGTGCAGTTTTAAAACCAACCAACCTTTAACCTGCTCTGAACGCCTCATCTGCAACGTTTTTTTCATTTTTTTAGTTGACGTGACTTTAAATGTGCCTCCGTTCTGCAGCGTTGGTAGTTGAGGTTGTTGATAAATTTGTTCATGTTGTTGTTTATGTTGTTCACTCTTATTCAACATGTACGGATGTATGTGAGACGTTGACATTAGGAGTAAAAAAAAGGAGAAAAATAAGTAAAGTCCTGCTACTATAATTTATTGATGTAGGAAGCTTCCTGAAGCTGAACCAATCAGAACAGAGTGTTCTTATGAGGAGGCGGGCCTTAAAGAGACAGGAACTAAAACGGCTGAATGGAGGAGCTGCATAAAAAACCAGAATAAGACAAATAATGAAGTTTTAACTGCAAACGTATTTCAGCAGAGTCCCAGAATATAAATATTCACCTAGAAATATACTATGAACTATGTGATTATGTGATTAACTAATACAGTGAATATTGCACTTTAAATGTTTTTCAGAGTTGTGTTCATGTTCATGTAGTGTTGTCATGCAGCATTTAGCGTTTGTAATTTAAGTTATTTTCCCATTTTTACCTTAATTGGCTCTTAATCACCCAGTTTGTGTTAAAGGAGCTGCAGTCGCTGCAGTTTTTTGTGTTTGTTTTATGAGTGCGCTACGGTTGTGGTATCGTTTAAATATGTTTAGTGATTAAAATGCTCGTAATTTAGTATGACAGACTTTTTCCTACATTTACAAACTATCTACTTAGCTTGAGAGCGTTATATTTACATTTAGATTTAAAGAGCTGCAGCAAATAGATTTATTGCTTTTTTTAAATTTCTGAATCATTTGCAAAAACAAACAAAAAAAAACATTGTATATAACTGAAGTAGTGTTTATTTCCTCTTTTCAACATGCTGAATGCATTTATTACTGCGCTGAGTGGAACATGTTGGTCATGTACTACGTGTGTGTGTGTGTGTGTGTGTGTGTGGTTTTGGATGGATTTGTGGGGAAAGATTTTTCTTTTTGATGACACATTAGTTGTGCGACAGGAAATGAGTGCAGAACGATATACAGGAAGTGTTTGTTGATGTTTGACTGCTGGTCTGCATTCAGCCGCCTCAGCAAAGAAACACCCATCATCCCTTTCACCGAAGTCAGCAGCAACGATGGGGTTGTGGTGAACCAAAGTGTGTGTGAAAGATTGTTAAAGTGGAGCAGGAAAATGTTGTCTTTGATCAGTTTTAATGAAGATGTGAAAAGGTTCGAGGAGACATATTTATCTCAATATCAACACTTCTGTATATTCATATTATTACTTCCCAGCTCTGGTTATACATATAGGGACAGAGTGAGACCTCTGTACATATTCAGGGTCTGTGTTCATCACAGTTTTTAGTGTGACCTACATTCCACTGACCCACCCACCCTGGACGCCCCCACCTTCCCCGTTCACACACACACACACACACATACTCAGTGTGGGTGTGTTCCTGGTCGATGAGGTCGTTGCTGTTTGCTTTGGAGGAAGTCACATCTGCTGCAGTGATCACTATTTTTGAATCCCAAGAACTAAATTTGACTAAACTCAGAACTAGAAAAAACTCAAAATCTTTGGGACTAAATTCAGAATTAAACTCTGAGACTAAAATCTACTCTTGAGGCCAAATTCAGAAACTAGAGCAGCGGCCTGACCTCGACTATAGGCTGGTCCTAAGGAAGTTTGAGCTCCTAACTTTAGGTTCCTGCTCAGAGGACAAAAACACACAAAGTCCCCTTTGTGTGCACGGCCGTTAGTCGCCTGAATGCACATGTGATCTCTGCACTTATGCCAAACTTAGGAATTAAACTCAGAAGTAAACTGAGACACTTCACACCAGGACTAAATTTAAGAACTTAACTCTAAACTCATAAGTACACTAATAAACACTCAGGGACTAAAACGAGGACTAAATTCATGAGACTTAAGTCAAGAACCGCCTTGAGCGATTAAACCTGTGGACTAAAGTCGACAGCAGACGTCAGGGTGAAACATTTGGGTGATTAAAGTCAAGGACTAAACTGAGAAGCTGCAGTCGTGCCGTTCAGTCCAAATCATAGCAGCTTCACAGATGCTTCAGACTCTGTTAACAGTGAACTGACGGGTGAAACCTGCATTAAAAACTGGATGGATGGGATTAACACTTTAAAACAGCACTTTGGTTTGTTAAAGGATCATTTCAACAACAAGAAACTGAAGAGCAGAGCAGCAAAGTCTGAACATGGACGTGAGCAGCTGCCAGTCGAAGCTGCAAACTGTGTGTGTGTGTGTGTTGGGTGGGGTGTAGTTCCTGGAAATACGATTCTTGGAAGTCTTGAAGGAGGAATGACCTTTGACCTCTAAGTAATGTGCACTGCTGCTACTACACATATACGTACACACACACACACACACACACAGCAGAGCGGAGGATTTATTTCTGCCTTTCAGACGTATTTACATTGTGTGGTGATTTAACTGAAGCTCTTATCCAGACAGACTGCTGATGAGCAGCAGAACAAACCTTCAAACACACACGTTTGTGTTCTATGTTTGTGAGGACCTTCACTCACATAACACATTCCTAAACCTAAACTTTAACTTTATCTTAATGCTAAACCAGGTGTAAACCCTCAAACCGACCTTGGACGGAGTGAGAAGAAAAGTCTCCAGAAACATCTTATCTTTCCAGAAATGTCTAGTTATGAAAAAAACTCGCTCCCCAAGAACGAGCCCCCTCTCAAAAATGTCCAGACTTTATAAACATGTCCTCAATTCGAATATCTTTACTCGCTAAAAAAATACATTTCCAATTTCCAAAGATATCCTAACAAGTACAGATAGTTCTACTGTGTTTCTATTCTGCTCCATTCAGTTCTGTCAGATGAACTCGGGTTGGAGGTAATAACCCACCAGGCTCCACAGATTGCTGTTTTTGAGACTATTTCAGGATTTCTTGCATGAAGACTTTATAAATACAACGTATGAGACGATATAAAAAAAAAAACTCGATCTAAAGAGTTGCATGTATGTGATTGGCCAACATGGGTTTGTGTTTTGACGACCACTGCAGCAGCCCTGCTGTGTGAATGTACTGCCCCATTCAAATGAATGGAGGGCTGTGTTTTTTCACACAGCGCTGATGTCGGTCTGAACGCCCCCCGATTCTTCAAGAAATTATTCCAACATGTATTTTCCTCTAAAACCACAAACGTTGCTGTTTGGTTAAACAAACGAGTTACACGTTAATCAGTGATTTTTTTTTTAGAGGTTTCGGTGGTGTTTGGACAAAGCCAGGATAGCCGTTTCCACCTGCTTCCAGTGTTTATGCTAAGCTATGCTAACCACAGACATAAGATTGATGTCCATCTAAACATCACGGTCAGCGGTGGAAAAAGTACTCACATCTTTAAGTAAAAGTATCAATATAACGAAGTAGAAATTGTGAATTTTCAAATAAATGTCCTGCATGAAAAGTCTACTATCTATTTAAGTAAAAGTTTAGTTTAGTTCATAGTTCATAGTTTAGTGACTGTTTATATGAGCTTCAGTGTTTTCCCTGCTTCACCGTCTCTCCTCTGCTATCAGTGTGTGTGACTGACACGCACACGCACAGCAGAGAGGCCACAGCGGACAAGATGAACAACGCGGCACCTTCCCGCCGTTTGTGTGGAAGTGTGGGTGTGTTTATTTGTACTTTAGAACGTAACCAGCGTGAAACAATCAGAAAATAATGTTTTATTTATGTGAATCACAGTTTTGTTCTCGCCAGTGCCGCTCGCTCTCTTCATTCACTCTCAGCTGCGCTCTCTCTCTCTCTCTATCTGTCTCTCTCTCTATCTTTCGCGGTGGAGGCGGGGCCAACTTTGAATGCTGTGTGTTTACAAACACCATCTTGTGTAATACACCTGTAAGTACAGTGCTTGAGGTACATTCTTGTTCTGCTTTCTTTCTGAGAGTATTTTCCCAAAATGTTGAACTTTACACAAAGTGAAGAACGAGATTTGTTTTGAAAACGTGAACGGTGTCTAAAATAAAAGAAACAAAGGTAAACTATATTGCAGCGCCTCTCATCCTCAGTCTGCTGCAGGTTCTTCGCTCTGACTTCATCCTGTAAGCAGCTGCCGTCTCCTCTGCCTCTGATTTCCTCCTGCTCAAGTCTGGGAGAGTTTTCTGCCTGGAAACTGTTTTAATGGATGGATGGACCGCCTGCGTGTGTGTTTTTTTTTTCTTCTTTTTTTTCATTTCACAACCTCACTGAACTTGGAAATAAAAATGAACTCACGTCACCCCTGCCTGCTGCCAGATCCTGCTTTTGTCCCAGTTTTCTCTGCTCTCTGTGTGTGAGTGTGTCTGTGCTCAGTTTACACTTCTCTCTGCAGTACGTTGAGTAACGACACTGTTGATCTGCTTCGTGTGCGAGACAGCAGACGGCCGCCAACAAGGTGTTTTAAGGCGAGCTGGTGAGCCGAGGCCAGCTGTCAATCACACAGACACAGGAAGCATCACTGGAAGCTGCGTCCTGCTGCAGAAATGGCGAAGAATGAAACAAGCTCTTTGTCTGCCTGTATCTCAGACAGGGTGACGTACCACCACAACCCACCTCCACCTTCCATCCACCCCTCCCTCCCGCCACTGTTTGCTCATGTCACATGTCAAAGATGATGATGATGATAATGATGATGGTGGCAGCACGGGCCAACCTCCATCCTCTTACAGCTGCTTAAAGGGTTAACATGCAGCCACAACAAAGGAGCCGGTGCTGGGCCGGCGTGTGGAGGATGGAGGTGGAGGAGGGGTGGGGGTGGGTGGGGGGGCTCAGGCTGCCTCCTAGCCCCGCCCTGGAATTCTTTATTGGAGAAGCTGTTTACAACCTCGACGCATAGGAGTCCCCGGGTTCATTGGCCCGGTGGGGAGGGGGTGAGGAGGATGAGGATGGGGGAGGAGGAGGGAGGAGAGGTAGTTGGACTCACAAGAGAGCAGAGAGGAAAATGTTACAGGAAGAAGACAATAAGAAAATATGTTGAGTGCCTCTGAGCTGCAGGATCTGAGCTTTTGTTTCTCCCTTTGTTCCCCGCCTGTCTCTCCTTGATTCTTTATCTTTATTTCCTCTTTTGTTTCTCTTTGACAGAATAAAAAATGCACAAGTGTTGAGTCGATGCATGCAGGACTGGCTGCACCCCTCCACCAAAAAAACAACAACAAACACCTTGTGGACTTTCCTCTCGCCTTCTGCTCTTTGCTCTGCAGCCAGAGAGAAGCAGCAGGAAGACTTGTTTACTTTCTTTTTTTATTTTATAATTATTTTTAAGGACTTTTTCTCCACACACAGCTGCAGTTTACTGTCTGTATATACTGTAACATATGCATATATGTTGTGTAAATAATTTATATTTCAATATACAGTTAATTTTTACCTTACCACCATATTGATATCCACCTGACTTGTACTAATGTACAGTGTACTAAACTATAGCATATTAACATAATTGAACAGTCTATAGCTGCAATATTTAATCGATCAGCAACAAGTCATTTTTCAAGCAAACATGTCAAATATTATCTGGTTTTAGCTTCTCAAATGTGAGGATGTGCTGCTTTTCTTTGTCATGTGTGACTGTGAATTTAAACTCAGATAAACGGATGGAAAGGATGTTGTTTTGTCACAATTTCTGCACTGGGAAGAAACTGAAGAAATCCTGCTGTAGTTCACGCAGCCGTCCCTCTTCTCTCACACTCACATACTTCTGTTTACATCTACATTTTACATGAGGCTCATATCTGCTTCACTTGACTGCATTAACACAGATAGACTCTGTTACTGTGCAATGATTCAGCTGCTGAGTGTTTTCTTATTACATGAGAATCATATTCTAATATATATATTGGCAAAGAATACCCACAAAACATAAACTGTGTTAATGGATACATCTTTGTAAATATAAGAGCTAATTCAATACATATATTTTATTAATATTTCATATTTTGTGTTATGATATTTCAAATTTTCTAATTTATGTCATTCAGACCATTTAAACGTCTTTATTCAGGACCAGGATACAAACCTGATCAAAACATAAAGATCTAAAGATAAAAACAAAGTCAACATGTCTGAATACATTTTCATTGATTTATTGTATATGTCATTGTTTCTTTGTGACTAGGTACAAAACATTCAAATATTACATAAACATAAAAACATAAATATAATTGTGTTTCTGAATATTTTATTTTTTTCATATTTTATATTTTAAGTGACCATAATATTGTAATGATACCATAATGATGATCTGGTCAAAGTTTGTCATTTTGTGACTAATATATAATTGTGTTAATGATTTTTTTTTTATTGAATAATCATATATTTTAATGTATTTCACGTGATCTTTTATTCATTTTGTTAACAGTACACATTTTTGAACATGATATTGTGCAGTTGTTCTGTACACACCTCCCGCGCGCGCGCATGCGCGTCCTCGCTGGAGTCGCGGTCCCGCCTCACGCCTGTCTGCTTCCCAACCTTTCCCCCAGTTCGTGCGCGCGTCCGGGTTCACCGGGTTTACTCTGACACCGCTGACTCCGCGGCTCCGCCCCTCGACAGCCACGCACCCCGCCTCGGGCCAATCGCATCGCAGCCACGTCCTGATCACGCACCGCCTCGCCTCCCATTGGCCGGAGTCCGCTACACCTTTGCCTGTGATTGGCTGCGTGTTACCACCCGCCAGACTGCTCTGAATTTTGTTTCTGTTTTTTTTTTTTTTTTTTTTTGGCTCCACTCAGCTGAAGCCAGTCTGCTGGCAGAGGCTCAGCGCTTATTATTGACTGCTCGCTCTCCCGCTACTGTCTCCGTCTTTATTTTGAAATTGACGCACATTTTTTAACTCTTCCTCATGCTCAGCTTCACGGCGGAGCGCTCCTGTCAGGTGAGTCCGCTTCACGGCCAACCAACCGGCGGTTTAACGGCTGTCCGGCGGATATTTCATTAAGTTGTTGCTGTTATTATAAACTGAGCCGATACCTGCACGCTGACACCAACACACGCTGGTCCCACATCAGCTGCTGGGACTCGAACCTGCGCCGCAGATGAGCTGTTTCTGTCGTATTTTGGCGCTGTCGGCTGGTTTATTTGAGGTCATAGTGAACCCAGTGTCTCCTGTGTGTGTGTGTGTGTGTGTGTGTGTTCACAACAGTTGCATCACTGCAATGCATCGCTCCACCATCATAAAGTTTAAACATGACACTTTATCCCAAAGTGATCAGATCATCTCTTATTGGTGGTGAATCCACACCTGCTTGTTTTGATTGATTAGTTTTGATTGATAATGATTGGAATCAGACTCCAGTTGATCAGTTGATTGTCTTTGTTGTTGGATCATTACTGGCTGTGTTTATTATGTTTTCTCACTGTTGATAATAAAATATGTAGAAAGATGACAGAATCCATAAAGTTTAGTATTAAAATATAATTAATCTGAGATCTGTATTTTTAATAATATGACACATAAAAGCAAATTAATTTTAATTGAAACTGTGTGAATATAGATTATTGTTGTTATCAATGAATCATTTAGTTTATAAAATGTCAGGAGAATATAGTGAAAAATTCTCCAAAGCTCACATTTGCATATTAATATTACATATTACGTCTCAAAATATTCAGTTTACTGTCAGAAATTTAATAAAAAACAGAAAATATTCATATTTGAGAAGCTGGAATTAGACTTGCTTGAAAAAATGGCTTAAATGACCACTTGAGTGTATAAATCTTTCCTTATCAATAATCAAAAATTGACTGTCAACATTTAAAAATGCTTCATTGAGGCTCATTTTGTTCATAAAGCTGCAGCAGAAAACAGCAGCTGAGCACAACAAAGAGGCAGCAGAGAAGAACAACACGACAGGACCACGAAGACACACAAGAAATCAACACAAACTGAAAAAAATCAAAATCAAAACAGAAAATAGAAAGAGCGATCAGTCAAGTTCAGTCAATAAATCCTTTTTGAGTTGATTTGTGTTATTTTCTGCAGCAGTAAACAGGTGTTATATGATAATAATCATTTTAATAAGAGTAATTAAAGATTGAAGTAATTCCTGGTTGTGAATAAAACGTCTGCATTGTTTCTTGCTGCTGTAATCTGATTATGTGTTGCTGTGTGATGTGTTTGTGTGCTCCTGTGCGTGGGAAATCACAGTGTCGAGTGTGTGCAGAACAAGAGTGTGTGTGTGTGTGTGTTGCAACAGATTGACTTTGTTTTTTACCAACTATACTTCCTGTTGGGAGCTTCCTCTCTCTCTCGGGCGAGTCTGTGCATGTTAATGCAGGAGGGGGCGGGGCTTTTATTTATTTATTTTTTGAGGAGGAGGGGGGTAATATCTGGCACCCTCCCCTCCTATCATCTATTCTGGGCGAAGGGGAGGTTCCCCTCGGTTCGCTCAGGTCGAGACTCTGGGTGTACCCGCTGCAGTGGGGCCCCTCTCTCTCTCTCTCTCTCTCTCTCTCTCTGTCTCTGGTCTCTCTCTCTCTCTCTCTCGCCCTCCCTCCACCCCTTCTCTACGTGCAGCTGAGCATTCGCCAGATGCCAGCCAACTTTGTCCTTTGTCCCCCATCACGTTTATTTATTTGGGTGTAATTTTTATTTCTCACCTCAGCTGCCCTGCCTTGTTTTTGGTGTCATTCATCATCATTTTTTTCTGCCATGCTGGTACGACTCAGGTGACGCGGTGAAGTGGGAAAACAGTGACATCATTGGTAATTAGTTGGGTGTGTTCCTTCGTTCGAAAAAAGAAGAAGAGGAAGAAAGAACAGAAGAAGAAGAAGAACATAGACCAGTTGTTCCTAAAGTGGGTGCTGTGAGGACCAACCCCTCTTATGAAGAGTGCCGGGCTATGAAGCCAATTTCACATAGTGGCCAAACCGAGTAATTACAACTTCTTGGTTCATCACGTGATGCACATTGGCCCAAAAAGCTTTTTTCCTGCACACACAATCATTGGAAAAGGAGCGACTGTAAAACGGTGAATGCCCGCGAATGTCTTGTGTCATTATCAGAACTTGATCCATTCAGATTCGGCGTTATTGCCACGTAGGTTCAAGGTGCATATCATAAATATAAACAAAATGAAAACTATAAAACAAAGAAATACATTTACAGTAACAAATATGAGTCGCACAGGTTTAAATAAAGAGAATTAAATGAAACATTTCAACACATAAAAAAACTGCAACATTTACATTAATTATGTTTTATGTTTTCGAATACATCAAAACAGAATAAATAACCAATAAACATCTAAATCACTGTTTTTAAAAGCTGACATGACAACTCACTGCTGCCTGTTGTCATAGCAACGCAACACGCTTTTTCCATCTCGGGAGTTTTGCACAAGCCGCCATTCTTATTGTATTATGTGTTCCCAATTTAATATTTATAATAATCCTTTGAAGGAGTGCTGAGGTCTCTTGTTTGTTTTCTTGTCATTATGAGGGAGAAAAGAAAAACAAAATCTTTCAGGTATGTTCAGCAGATTTAGCCTACCGCTGACCTTTGACCTCCTGTCCTCCGCAGGTCAACTGTACAGACGGATGGCCAGTGGCGATCATGGAGCAGAAGCCGAGCATCGAGTACCACGACCTGGAGGCCGCCGAGGCACTCGTCAGCATGAGCTTCTGGGGTCAAAGGTCGCACAAGCCCCGCCCGCTGACCCCCACCTCCGACTCCTGTGACTCCATCCAGCTCCACCCGGAAGGCGGAGACGCTCCTAAGGACCTGATCGCTCTGTCCTCACTGGTAAGAAATGACCTGAAAAAGCAGCTGAACTATCATTAAATATGTAAATAAATGACCGTCAGTTTTGCTCATTTACACATTTTTATAACTATTATTATTATTATTATAACTATTCCTTTCTTTCTGTTATTTATACTTAAAATAAGCTAATATATATATATTAAAATATTTTATTATATGCAAATAAAATTGATAACAAATGAAAATGAAGATTGAAGATTTTTTTAGTAAATTAATAAAATAAAAAAATACTTCTAAGTGACTTTTATCTGTCTTATTTTTATCTTTTTTACATTTTCTATTTTCTTTCTATTTATTATTATTATTCATTATAGAAATGAAACAATAATTATAATCATTATATGTTCTATTTAAGTAAATCTGGCAAAGAATAATGTACTCCTACCATTAATAGCATCATTTATAATATAAAAATTACTATAATCTTTTACCTCCATCAGTGTATGACTCCGCCTCACAGTCCGAGCTTCGCTGAGACCTCCACCACGGCTGTCCTCACCACCTCCTCTGCTCTAAGCCCCGCCTCCAGACCGCTCTTACCCTGCCCTGGTCTCGCTGTCGCCCCTCCCCTCCTGAGTGACTCCCACACTGACCTCCCCCGACCCTCCTGCTCCATCACTTTGGAGACCTCAGCACTTCCACCTCACACAGAGTCGTCCTCTGTGGCGCCGCCCAGCAGAGCGATGGTCACCAGTGTGATCCGCCACACGGCTGACAGCCTCAGCATTCCTACTCCACCTCCCACCGCCACCCAGCTGACAGAAACTTCCACACCGCCTCAGCCAGTAATTCTAGAGATGCTTCCAGAGAGCGGGCACCAGAAGGAGGGACCTCCCTCATGTCCTCCCAGCCTCACATCCTCTCCGCCCTCCTCAGCATCTCCTCCTCACTCCTCCCCGCTGTCTCCTTCCTCTTCCTCTCCGGTCTCCAGCTCTCCAGTCCTGTGCCAGGTTTTCCCAGTGAGCGGCCGGACCGGGATGATCTCTGCCTTCGTCCAGGCTCCGGTTCAGGTACAGACTCAGGGGGGACCCAAGCCCATCCTGCCCCAGTCTCCTTCCAGCTTCACCCAGCCTCTGCTGGTGGGCTCCGCCGTGCCGCAGGGGACTGTGATGTTCGTGGTTCCCCAGGCGTCCGTGTCCCAGGTGCCACAGGGGGCGCAGACTGTCATGACCCTGGGCAACACCAAGCTCCTTCCCCTGGCTCCAGCTCCGGTTTACATGCCGTCTGGAGCGAGTGGTGGCGCCTCGCAGGCCGACTTCTCTCGCAGACGAAACTACGTCTGCAACTTTCCCGGCTGCAAGAAGACGTACTTCAAAAGCTCACACCTGAAGGCTCACCTGCGCACACACACAGGTGGGAGTTAGACGCATCATACAAAACTCTCCAGGAAACTTATTTCTTCTTTTTCCACTTCTTTTTCAATAAAACAATTAAATTTACAAAACACATTTCACACAAAAAGATACAGATGTAAAAAACAGAAGGGATGTTTTAAGGTTTGAAACAAATGAACATATTGGTCTGAATATGACAGGTCTTATGTTCGGGTCAATACAGTAACAGTAAATAAATCAGTTAATTAATACAGTAGATGAGGTTAATCAGATGAGAAAGAAAACTCACTAAACAAAAGATTGACGCAAGTAAAATCCCAGAGCACCGATAACATGACATGATTACAGCTGAAATGTTTAGTCAGTAAATCAATTTTAATAATCAGTTAATTATAAGTTAGTCATCAAGTTATCACTTCTCAAATATGAGGATTGATTGATTGATTGATTGTAATTTGTATTAGAAACAAGACAGAAAACTGTTGCTGACTTGTAGAATAAGAAGAAATTTTGATTCCTAGGATGAATCCTGAAAAAAACACTATAATTTATTGGTATTTATCTGATGTAACTGAATCTTCAGGACTCAAATGGAAATTAATCAAATCAGAATTTTTCTCAATCAAACCTAATCAATCATGTTCTCCTCTTCAGGTGAAAAGCCGTTCAGCTGCCACTGGGAAGGCTGCGACAAAAAGTTTGCCCGCTCCGACGAGCTTTCCCGCCACCGTCGCACGCACACAGGCGAGAAGAAATTCGTCTGCAATGTGTGTGACCGACGCTTCATGCGCAGCGACCACTTGACCAAACACACCCGGCGGCACATGACCACCAAGAGGACGTCCTCTTGGCCCGCCGAAACCTCTGACCTCAACAAAGTGGCCCTGCCAAAGGGACAAAACAGAGGCTCCGCGCTTCCTGTTGGCGTGCTGGTGCCCGCAGCCAACTAACAGACTCAGTCAGGAGCCCACAGGGCCAACTCAGGACCCCGGGGTCGAGGGGGGGGTGGCGGTTACGACCGCCAGCCAGACACTTACAGGCTGAACATAACTGGTTGTTTCAATCAGATACAGCAGCCACATCAGGAGGCTCTTTTCTACTCTACAAATCACATTTGGCTGCTGAACACAGTTTCAGCTCCGGCTACGCTTACATAAAGACCTCAGAACAGGGTTGTTAAAGCACCCAGATTAAGAAGTTTATGATATTAACACATATAAAACATGTTACTGTGGCAGTGAAAACAACAGCAGCGCTCACTATCAATCTGTATCTGTTTATACTGTATCTGTATTTGTTTTTATTTTAGAGCAAGCATGCGGTTTCTTTTATTGGTATCCGCAACACTAAAAGTTAACGTGATGATACAGTAGCGCCCCCGCGAGGCCGAAATACCCTGTACACACAAAATATATGTGAAAAATGTAGACTTTACTACTTTTACATCTTTATTTCCATCACTAAAAATGTTTGGTCAAAGGTAATATTTTCAGTCAACCTGTTTGTTGCGGCCATTTTAGGACTTTGACCATAATGCTAACGTGACATATTAGCATGCTAATGTTGTTAGCATGTTACGTTGTTGTAAAGTGTTGATGGAGGCTCACAGATAAGATATTAACAGGCTGATATTTAGTATACAGAAACATGCTAATACGTCAACGTTGATATGTTAACGTTTGTATGATTAATATGCTAACATGCTAACGTTAGCATGTTTTTCGGTCATGAACATCTTAAAAAAAATACTGAGGTATTTTATTGTGGGGGGAAAATGTTTTGACATACTAAACATTATGAGGGTTTTTAAAAACTATATCCTTCAAAACTAAACCGGTAAAATTTTCTAACAAGCTTTGAAATCTTTATAATAATAATTATGTAGCTAAAATGGAAGGCGTCTGTGTCTCTGTAGTTATTCACCAGCTATCCCAGAGTATCACCAAACATCTGGAACAAAATACCAGCCACAGTAATCGAAATGATTAAGATTAAAGTGTTAAAAAAAACACCTTGAGGTCGTGTAGATGTAGTCGGAGCAGCCAGCAGAGGACAGAGCGAGTTTCCCGCCCTGCTCAGGACATTTTATTCTCATCAACCACAAACTCACCAGAGGAGGAAGAAGAAGAGGAGGAGGAGGAGGAGGAGGAGGACAGGAAGGCGACAGGCTGCTATTCATTCACGGACAGAAACCAACAAAAACCTGACATTGCACTAGATTTTTTTAATCTTGCTTGTTTTTGTACTCTCTCCGTGTATAATCATGTTTACTTCATGTGTATATGTCATGTTTAGCAAATGTATGCACTCTTTTTATTTTTTTTGCCAAAGCCTCTGTATTGTGCTTCTATTATTAGCCTACTTCTGTCTGTGACTGTAAATATTGTACATATATTGATATCTATATGAATGTTACGTGTATTCCAATCTGCATTTATTGACAGTACGACTTATTGATATTTTAAAAATGTCAGTGGACAGTATTCCTCATTGTGATACTACCTACTATCTTTGCTTTATGCATTATTATTATTATTATTATTTAATAAACATTTGTTGAGGAAAAAGTGCTGTTTTGATAGCTTGATTTGGCCCATAGTGTAGCCAGTAAGAAAATACCTCATGTTATTAAATGTTATACTTAATAACGGCTTATATCGGAATAATCCCATTTCTGAACATTTGCCTGTAAGCGGTGAAGAATATGGCTTTTATAATAAAAAAATGGATATCCAAAGTCTAATGTCTAAATGTCTATGTGCTAAGTACAGAACTTGTGCCAGGATGTGATTAGCCTAGCTTAGCATAAGCAGAGGAAACACCTAGCATGGCTCTCTCAAAAGTTCAAAAATACACTTACCAACATGTTTAAGGTGTGTTTGTTTTATTTCTACATGAACAAAAATGTAAAAATTAGGTGTTTTTTAATGTAGTTATGCTAAGCTAGGCTAGCTAACATCATCCTAGCACCAGCTCCGTAGTTATTAAAGGGTAATTCTGATATTTCTCAACCCCTATTTTCCCGTTAATTTGGGTTTTGTACATAGCAAAAATGAGCAAAAATACAAATAACTACTTTATAAAATTACAGACTCCACATAGACAGCAGACATACACACATACACAAATCTGATGTCAGTGGTATATTTTGTTGTTGTCCAACCTTCATGTGAGACTTTTGGAATAACCTTTACCAACCGCCATATTGATGAAAATGTTACATATTCATCAATATATATTACATGTTGGAGTATCAATAAAAATCTAGTGATATAATATGTAATAACTAAATTTTGACATTATTATTATTATTCTGCTGCATAATTAGTTTTGATAATTTTAAATATATAATAATGTATGTTTTTTTAATTAAATAAACAAACAATACATATGTACTTTTACTGAAATAAGGTTTTCCATGCAGGTATATGTTACTTTGCTCGAGTTAATTATGACATTTATGAAAACACAGTCGTATTTAGAGATAAGTCAATGCAGCAGTTTTTCTTTCTGAATGTAGGTCACAGATGTAACGTCACCGTAGAAATGGCGGATGAACTCTGCTGTGCGGTTACAAACCGGGTTTCTAGGCTGCTTTGCTTTATATAAACACATACATCGTCCCGTATAAGTTTCTGCTCGACGACAGCGAGCCTGTTACGTGTTGTGTTATACAACATCTCTCTCTCTCTCTCTCCCCACGCCACCCGGTAACAACGTTTAACCAATCCCTAGGAAGCACTGAGGGGGTGTGACCAATGGGAGAGGACGACGTTGAGCCGGGAACGTGAGGAGAGCGCGTCATTGGCTGAATGGACACCCGCCCACTTGCCTTACTGACCGACATTCAGCAGAAGCCAAAGAAAATGAATGAAAAAAAACAAAACAAAACAAAGGAACAGACTCATCTGGAGGCGGAGTAACTATAGCAACAGCAACACCGTGTGGCGGGAGGCGGTACTGCAACAACTTAATGTACTTAATGTCAAAAACATATATGTATATTGTGAAAAGCATATCAAAATATGTCTATATGTTGTCCTGCATGAAAACCTACTTAAGTAAAGTATTGTGATCTTGATGTAGCTCCAAAGGGTCACCAGATAAATCTGAGGGGTCGTGAGATGATTAATGGGAGAGGAAAGAAGAAGAAACAAAGTTCTGATACACAAATCTGTTTTCAGCTTCTGGACTTTTTCTCTAAATCTTTGATTTTTGATGAAATATTGGATCATTTGAACATTTATTGAAATGAAACCATGTGAGAAGTTTAGAGGTAAAAATCACTATTTGGTGGAGCTGTTAACAACTCATAGACATCTGAAATGTGACCCGACTACACACTGATTTTAGTAAGACGTCAACAGATAAAACCGTTTATAAACCACTGGTTTCATCTGTAACAACGTGTTGGATTTTAAAAGCTTCTTATATTATCCATCGAGTCAAATCTGCATCTGAACAGTAACTAAAGCTGTCAGATAAATGTAGTGGAGTAGAAATTACTAGATTTACCTCTGACATGTAGTAGTTATAAAGTAACATCAAATGGAAATACTCAAGTAAAGTAAGTAAGTAAGTACCTCAAAATTTTACAGTACAGTACTTAAGTAAATGTACTTAGTTTCCACCGCAGTTTGTGGTTATCTGAGTGAAGAAGCTCATCCTGGCCGCTAGGTGGTGTCTGACTGTGACGTTGTCCACAGCGTCTGTCGTTGACTCGCCAGGCAGCCAATCAGAACTCTCGCTTCAAGCATCGACCCGGAAACAGTTGCTACGTGAGCTTCGCCTGCAGCTGCAGTGGAGAAAACTCCATCAAGTAATATCTGATATTAGAGGTGAAAATGAAGCTTTTGAGAGTGAAACCTGTACTAATGAAAGGTACAACACAGATCAGTTCACCAGAGACACAAACACACAAGAATTCATCTTTAAATCCGTTTTAAGGCGCCACAATGACGGCTAACAGAACGGAAAGTTACCGGGATGTGCTCCTTTTGTTGACTGATATATTTGCAACTTTTAAGGCAAAAACTGTTGATGTCAGCTCGAGTTCTCATTGGTTAAAATACACGCAACACATTTTAACAATAAGTGATGTGTAAAATGTTTTTTGGCGCTATATTTTGTCATAATGACAGACATGACAACGCCTTTAGATGACTAACAACGAAAAGCGCGCCAGCGGGAAACAAACTAGTAATTAACACTATAAACAACACCGTCAGTCATTTATATTATGAGACTTTATTAAAACGTAAATGAAAACAGACTAATGTCAGACACGCTGAAACACTGAAATAAACACAAACTAGATAAAAGACGTTTACAGCTCACACACACACATCCGGTCCAGTTTAAAGGAATATGACGTTAAAACTAATCACTAACTGATCAGACCACTTCTGTTTACATAAAGGTGTCACTTATCTACATGAACGCGAAAGATGCTATTTAAACAAGCTAATTTTGAGGATGATAGTTTTCCATTCAGCGATTTTAACATCATTTTAACGTCATAGACACTTTTTATAATCTTATTTTAACCGTTTTAAAGTGAACAGTTTCTGTATTCTTCGTCTAAATTTAAAATATTGCGTAAAAGCTCGTTTTAATTTTCTTTGTAACATCTGTTTCAGGACGTTTTGTAAACTCGTACAAACAAAGCCGTTTGTTTTTCCCGCAGTTGTTCATGTGTCACGTGATTGGGACTCGCAGCCTGATTGGTTCCGTCGCTGCGTCAGTTTAAAGAGCCAGCACGAGCTGCCTTTCTATTGGCCCACTGAGTTCTAGCGCGAAAATTTCAATAAAAAAGGCGAGCGGACAACAGAAGCCGCTTCAGTCTCTGCTGCCAGTTAGTTTAGGTCCTCTAGTTTCTTTCCGCTCCTACTTTTAACTTGTTAACTAATTTAATTCTCTAATTTATTCTCCTCTAACTTATTCTGTCCGTCTAAACTGGAGGAAATCAAGATGCTTTCTGCTCGCAATCCTCTTTCCGTCAAGAATGAGAACAAACTCAGCAGCGAGATCAACAACATGTCGCTGGACAAAGAAAACACGGTGAGACCAAACTGACCGTAACACTCACGTTACGTGTTAAAACGTTAAACTGCGGATTGAAGCGAACATTCGTGTTTTTACGTTAAAACTCACGGAAGTCGTTTCTCGACCAACTCAGTCCTGCAGCCTGTTGACAGTTAATGAGCGTTAACTTGAATTAAAACTAGATGAAGCAGTGAAACTAGTTATTGAATTATTGATTGAATATTGCCGTTAGTTGCTGACTTGTATCGTCTCTCTGACCTTTCAGCCTCCCAGCCTGAACAACACCCGCATCTTGGCGTCTAAAACCGCGCGTAAAATCTTCGACGACGCTTCGACGGTAAGTGATTCAGAAACTGCTGACAGCTTCAATATTTGAAGCCAACCTGTTAAACTGCTGCTTGTGTTTGCGGTGAAGTCAATGAAGGACAGTTTGTGCTGTTTTGAGCTCGTGTGGCGCCTAAAATGCCGGTTCTGGCGCCAACATGGCGGACAGTCAGCTGTCTCTACCGGCCTCCTGTTACTGTTCAGCCCGACTACGGCTCATATTCACATGTTGAGACTTTCTGGAGGATTTAAACTAATTTCTCTCAAACGACTGAAGACTTTTTACTTTACTTGCAGCCAAACTTTTATATTAAGAAGATTTGTTAGTTTTTATATATTAAGAGACAATAAACATGTAGTGGAGGTATTTATCTGATTATATCATGTTTATGGACATCTGGATCTACAAGAGTCTCTATTAGAAATGACACAACTGTCTTCATATATAACTGCATCTGAATAGAGCTGCAACAGTCAATAGATTAACAGGACAGTGCTAATTATTCAGATATACTTTATTAATCCCAAACTGGGAAATTACAGTTTATTAATAAGTTGATTGTTTTGTTTTTCCAGCCTAAAGCCGCGAGGAAGCGCAGCAGCCACGAAGAAGAGGAGCCGCTGCTGAAGGAAAACCCTCGTCGCTTCGTCATCTTCCCCATCCAGTACCACGACATCTGGCAGATGTATAAGAAGGCCGAGGCGTCTTTCTGGACCGCAGAGGAGGTAAACGCAGACGCCGGCCGCTCGGGCCTCGCCACCTGTAGTTGGTGTAGAAGTGTTGATGATCTACTGGGTCCAGCTGTTGCATGCTGGGATATTGATGCCGTGTGTTTGTTCAGGTGGACCTGTCCAAGGACCTGCTGCACTGGGAGTCTCTGAAGGACGAGGAGCGCTACTTCATCTCTCACGTGTTGGCTTTCTTCGCCGCCAGCGACGGCATCGTCAACGAGAACTTGGTGAGCTCACTGCTGTCCATGAACGTGTCGCCAGGCCTCGATATTGATCCCATATTGGTTATATATGATCTTCATGATTCTGTCTGCCTGTTTTCTCATCGTGTTTTTACCAACTATTTGATCACCAGGTGGAGCGCTTCACCCAGGAAGTGCAGGTGACGGAGGCCAGATGTTTCTATGGTTTCCAGATCGCCATGGAGAACATCCACTCAGAGATGTACAGCCTGCTCATCGACACCTACATCAAGGACGCCAAAGAGAGGTGAGCTGCTGCAGTCTGGCGGTGTGTTTGCTGATCTGTTGTGTTTGCTGACCTGATGTGTGACGGTGTGTTTGCTGACCTGATGTGTGACGGTGTGTTTGCTGACCTGATGTGTGACGGTGTGTTTGCTGACCTGTTGTGTGACGGTGTGTTCGCTGACCCTCAGAGAATACCTCTTCAACGCCGTCGAGACTCTGCCGTGTGTGAAGAAGAAGGCCGACTGGGCCATCAACTGGATCGGCAACAAGAACGCCAACTACGGTAAAGCGGCTCACTGAGACTCCACGTTTGCTTGGTGTTCCTGGATGATCAGGCTGATATTGATCACGTATTGGGTGTTGATCGTCACTGTTGTTCCTCCAGGAGAGCGTGTGGTGGCCTTCGCCGCTGTGGAGGGAATCTTCTTCTCTGGTTCCTTCGCCGCCATCTTCTGGCTGAAGAAGAGAGGCCTGATGCCCGGACTCACCTTCTCCAACGAGCTCATCAGCAGAGACGAGGTGACGCAGCGTCAGGAAGCTGAAATGTGAGGCGGCGTCTCGTTGCGTGTGGTGGTCTGACTGTGTGTTGCTGCTTTCAGGGTCTGCACTGTGACTTCGCCTGTCTGATGTTCAAACACCTGGTGAACAAGCCGTCGTCGGAGACCGTCACCAGCATCATCAGGAACGCCGTGGAGATCGAACAGGTGGGTCAGCGGTGACACGTCGGTCTGCTTTCTCTCCTTCATCCGCTCCATTCTTTCGCTCACATCTTTTAACTCTTTGTCTTCAGGAGTTCCTGACTCAGGCTCTGCCGGTGAAGCTGATCGGGATGAACTGCGAGCTGATGAAGCAGTACATCGAGTTTGTAGCCGACAGACTGTTGGTGGAGCTCGGCTTCTCAAAGGTAACTTCTGCCTCAAATGCAGTTCTTCTGCTTTCTTTAGTCCTGACTGTAAACTGAATATGTGTATATGTGTCTTAAAGAGACATTTAAAGATGTCACCTCGGGCTCTAGGAAACACTGGTCACCATTTTCCAAACAATTAATCTGTTAATTAAGAAAATAATCAAGATGAATCCATAATTGTTAGCAGCATTTGTTACATCTGCTGCTCAAATTGAGATGGAACATTTTAATGTGTATTAAAGTCCAGTAGGGCTGCAGCTAATGATTAGCTACATGATAAATTAGTTTTGTCAGAAAATATTGATCAGTTTCCCAAAGCTCAAGGCGACGTCCTCAAATGTTTGCTTCAGAAGATGAAAGAAACTTAAGATGGAATCAGATTTGTGGCATCTGTGGTGATGAGAAGCGCAGGGGTACGGACCTCAGCCGATGATGGGGGCTGAGTGCTGCTGCAGACGCTCTGATCAGAGGACGAGTGGTTCACTGACAGATGAGCAGCAGCACGATACAGACGCCTGTCTGAACAGAACGCCGCCGCACACGCCGGCCGCGCTGTTTGTCTTCAGGTTCACACAGAACACAGAATAATGTCGTGTTGTGTTGTGTCTCTGCAGATCTACCGGGTGGAGAACCCCTTCGACTTCATGGAGAACATCTCTCTGGAGGGAAAGACCAACTTCTTTGAGAAGCGTGTGGGCGAGTACCAGAGGATGGGCGTCATGTCCGGTGCCACAGACAACACTTTCAGGCTGGACGCAGACTTCTGAGGACGCGCACACACACACACACACACACAGTGAGGGGAGGCACTTGATTCTTGAAGCTTTCAGTCGTCGTTGCTGCTCTTCCTCCAGAGAGCAGCGTTGGATGAACTGTCTGGACAGAAACTGTTTTCTGCGTGTCGGGACGCCGGCTGTCAGCTGACGGGGGATTAAAGTAAACGATACAGAGATCTGTCCAAACCGATCAGGTGTATTGATTTACCTGAACTGAACTGTTGTTAATGTAACTCTAACGTTTGGATCAGAACTCTGGTTTTATGTTTTATTTGTATGTAAAGTAACTGTAGATTTTGTTTTATATAATGTATCTACTTTTATATGTGCTTTTTTTTTTTGTAATAGTCACATTTACTGTGTCTGTGGAGTTTTACATGATCAGACATAAAACTGCAGCTTTAATTATTATTGTACAGATTAAATGTGTTTGAGTTTCAGAGGTGGTGGTAGCCAGACTGTTTTCATTATTAACATGTAAATTATTATTATGTCTTTAGCATCTTTCTGGAGCCCAAATAAACAATGAAACATGGTTTTCTTGCTCTAATTATTCCTCCGTATACTGACATTAGATCTTAATACATTTAACATAGGTGATGGGGGACAAAACCCGGTCCTTTAAACGTCTGTTTGTTACTGTGGGAGGTGGAGATAAGTTGATGAATCATTATTGGAGTCATAAGACGGGAAACTGAAACTCATCTGGATCAAAGCTCAGACCTGCAGGTGCGGACAATGACGTCATCACGCTGCGCCGCGTGCTCGCTCCTCAAAACCAACCAGAGTCACAAATAGGCTTTGACTCCGTTAGAAGAGGGTTTAACAGCATCTCTCCATCATCTAGAAAAGACGTGTTACTCTCAGGCTCGCCGGGTTTCGTCGTGTTTTGTCTCATCCTTGACTCTGACGTCACATGCGGAAGTAAACACGGGGACAAACCCGCCGCACATCACCGCTTCTCTGCTGCAAGATGTCGATTTCAAACCCGAAACAAACGTTTTTAAATCCGGTAAGATGCTTTCTGTTGTTTCCAAACTAAACAATCAACCGTTTTCTTTCCTGTTATGACATTTAAACTTTTAGTTTATCGATGATATGAAAGCGCTTCAACTTCCGGCTGTTGTTGCTGCTGTGCGATAAATAAATAAATAAATAATGAAAATAAAAACAAACCTGATTTATATATGACGTTTCATACACAAAATGCGGCTCAAAGTGCTTAATCTTTACTAAAGATTCAATTCAAACACATATATATATAAATATATATAAATAATCGTTAATAACAACCCTATATTTGAATTAATTGAATTTATTACTGACTGATCATTTATTTAGTGAGAGAAACAACAGGAAGTTTATTAGGTTGTTTATTTACTAGTCTTGGTAAAAATGCAATAAGGAAAATATTAATTTAGCAGTAAAAGTATGAACATGCAGTATTTGTACATGTATTAGTATTTCAGTAAATGTCATCTCATCATAATGTAAGAAGCTTCTGTAACATGAACCTTCTTGTTTCTTCTTCCTCCTCAGATGATCCCCTTCGCTGGGACGATCCTGGGCGGCTTGTTGCCGGGGGAGATGGTTCTGATCCAGGGCTCCGTGCCGCCTGACGCTGACAGGTACGAACCGGCAACACACAACACTCCATCATGACTCTGCATCCTCTGATGCTGTTGCTCCCCCGTTACTCACCCGTTACTCACCCGCTGCCCTCTCCTCTGTCTTGCAGGTTCCAGCTAGATTTCACATGTGGCAGCAGCGTGAAGCCGAGGGCCGACGTGGCGTTTCACTTCAACCCGAGGTTCAAACTGAGGACGCCGTGCATCGTGTGCAACACGCTGCAGAAGGAGCGCTGGGGCCGAGAGGAGATCTTGTACCAGATGCCCTTCGCTGCCGGGGCCTCGTTCGAGATCATCATCCTCGTCCTCAAAGACAAGTTCAAGGTGAGAAACCAGCAGCTGCAGGGACATTTAGATATGTGAGACGTGTGTGATCAGAGAAGAGTCATCCTGTGCTTTTGTTACCGGATCCTGACTTCCTTCAGCTTTAAACTGAGACTCTGAACAGCTTCTTGTGTTCGTCGGCCTGCAGGTGGCTGTGAACGGAGCTCACGTGCTGGAGTATAAACACAGACTGGACCTGGAGATGGTCGACACGCTGCTCATTTCTGGGAAGATCAAAGTTGAGACAATCTGCATCACTGCGGTCTCTGTAAGTCTCTCTGCACCTTCACGAGACTCGCACACAAAAACTCCTCGTCTTCACGAAGGCTGTGAAACTTTGAGTTGAAGTTGATGTTGTTGTTTTGTTTTTAGAGTTCAGTTTCTTCTGGAACAAGTTTGACCAACCAGGAATCAGAAGCGAAAGTAAGAAACAATCGATCTGCAACAAATCATGATTTTCATTATCAATTCATCCTTTTGTCTATAAAATGTGAGAAATGAGTGAAAAATGTCTTTTTAAATTTCCCACAGCTCAACATGACATCTCAAAGTATTCAGTTTTTAACAAATAATTAACTTTCTATTGATTGGCTAATTGATCAACATGTTTATGAGAAAGAAAAGCTTCAAATCATCATGATTTGAGAAGCAAACAATAATCAATAAGTCCATAAAATGTGAGAAAATGGTGTAAAATGACTCATCGCTGCAGCTCTAATATTTTTGATGATGATGTTTCTGATGTTTCTTTAAACTGATGTTTGTTTGTTTGTTTGTTTGTTTGTTTGTTTGTTCTTCTTCCAGACGATAATCTGCTCGTCAGGCGACTTGGTGAGTTTGTTTCTAAAGTCTGTTTTTATTGTATATGAAATCGTCTTCCTTTCATCAGCAGGAAAACGTCAAGATTTAAAGAAGGAAAAGATCCGTTTTTACTTTTGTGTTCGTTTTTTTCTTTCCTTTTTGTGTGTTCATTAAAGGATAATTCTGTCAATTTTCTATATTTTTTCTTCTTATCATCAAACTCTTTGTGACATGAGGATCACCAGAATAAGATGATCAATACTTCAGCTCATTGTCTGGGATGTTTGATGATGTGATTGTTTGTGCAGCGTGTTCCCTTCAAAGGTGAGCTGGTGAAGGGACTGAGCACCAACCGCAGCATCATCATCAAAGGACAGACCAATCAGAACGCAGCCAGGTACGCGGCAGCTTTTATAAAAACACGATTAAAAGCTGAGGACGTGTGTTTCAAATCTAAAAAAAAAATCTGTAATCGTTTTTAGAGAGCTGAATATTTTCCGTGTTGTGTTTCAGTTTCACCGTGAACCTGGTCGTGTCCGGAAGCGGCAACATCGCTCTTCATCTGAACCCTCGTCTGAAGAAAAACACCGTCATCAGAAACTCCTTCCTGTCCGGCTGCTGGGGCAAAGAGGAGACCTGGCTGGAGAACCACTTCCCCTTCGCTGCGGGACAATACTTCGAGGTACCAGAAGCTTCCACAGAAGTATTTATTATGTATTAGTATGTGTTCTTATGTTTGTGTGTGAAACTGTGACCTGATCAGTTAACTTATACTTGTCTCTATTCATAAACATGTTTTTGTCTGCAGATCATCGTCCTCTGTGACCCTCAGAAGTTCAGAATCGCTGTTAACGGGCTCCACCAGCTGGACTACAAACACCGGGTCCAGAACCTGAGCTGCATCACCCAGCTGGAGGTGCTGGGAGACGTCACGCTGCAGGACGTCAAGCTGCTCTGATCCCTGCGCCTCATTACATACTGTATTATGTTATTATATACTCTATTAACACACTGACATCACATGATTAACCAACAGAGGTCAGTAACGCTTTATATCTGTCAGAGGAAGGATGAAAAGATCTCAAACCTGCAGCTGGAGTTAAATGATGAAACGGACCAACAGCTTTGCAAAGAAATTAAAACTGAATGCTTGTGATCATAACATACACAATCGTTTGGTCCTGTGTGGCGTCTTCTGCATGTTTTATCACCATCATTGTTATTGATGATTTGCTGCTGTGCATCTGTGTCTCTGTCACAACTTAATAATTATATTAATTCATCATTTATTGTAACCTATTCTCATTTTATCATTGTAATTCACTATAATTCATTGTGAGTGTACAATATGTGTGTTGATTTGTTCTGTACATGTGACATCATTGCACGTCTGTCTGTCCTGGGAGAGGGATCCCTCCTCTGTGGCTCTTCCTGAGGTTTCTTCCACCTTTTTCCCTGACAGAGGGAGTCACTCGCTGTACAGATTGTTAAGCCCTCTGAGACAAATGTATTTTGTGATTTTGGGCAATATAAATAAAATTTGATCAATTATTTACCTTTTTATATATAATCTATACACAAAGAAAAAAAAATGTAGCTAATCTGCCAGATCACACAAATAAAAGACGCTGGGCAATTTAATTTCTGTTCTCGTTTTTTTAAAAACACATCCACATACAGCACCAATAACATTTATGAAATCTGTACAGTATAAGTATCCTACAACATTGCATCGAAAATTGCTAATAAATCTCAAGACTTTGTTACAAAATGCAGCTAAAAACAAACTATTTACAAAGACAGGCTGCAGTGCTCTGATCATCTGTTAAAATATGGGAGTTCATCACAATACAAAATGTTTGAAAGTACATATGTACGTACGTATGTATGCATGTAGTGAAAAGCTGTTCTGTTCTTATTGCGTTCAAGTCAATCCCAGCATGCACTGGGTGAGAGGTAGAGTTCATCAGAGTGGACATGGATTCATTTGGAAGTTGAACTTTTAACTGTCGCCTGTGCGTCCTCAGAAGTCCGCGTCCAGCCTGAAAGTGTTGTCTGTGGCGCCGGACATGACGCCCATCCTCTGGTACTCGCCCACACGCTTCTCAAAGAAGTTGGTCTTTCCCTCCAGAGAGATGTTCTCCATGAAGTCGAAGGGGTTCTCCACCCGGTAGATCTGCAGAGACACGACACGACATTATTCTGTGTTCTGCTTGAACCTGAAGACAAACAGCGCGGCCGGCGTGTGCGGCGGCGTTCTGTTCAGACAGGCGTCTGTATCGTGCTGCTGCTCGTCTGTCAGTGAACCACTCGTCCTCTGATCAGAGCGTCTGCAGCAGCACTCAGCCCCCATCATCGGCTGAGGTCCGTACCCCTGCGCTTCTCATCACCACAGATGCCACAAATCTGATTCCAGCTTAAGTTTCTTTCATGTTCTGAAGCAAACATTTGAGGACGTCGCCTTGAGCTTTGGGAAACTGATCAATATGTTCTGACAAAACTAATTTATCATATAGCTAATCATTAGCTGCAGCCCTACTGGACTTTAATACACATTAAAATGTTCCATCTCAATTTGAGCTGCAGATGTAACACATGCTACTAACAATTATAGATTCATAATTCAATTATTTTCTTAATTAACAGATTAATTGTTTGGAAAACGGTGACCAGTGTTTCCTAGAGCCCGAGGTGACATCTTTAAATGTCTCTTTAGCCACATATACACACATTCAGTTTACAGTCAGGACTAAAGAAAGCAGAAAAGAACTGCCTTTGAGGCAGAAGTTACCTTTGAGAAGCCGAGCTCCACCAACAGTCGGTCGGCTACAAACTCGATGTACTGCTTCATCAGCTCGCAGTTCATCCCGATGAGCTTCACCGGCAGAGCCTGAGTCAGGAACTCCTGAACACAAAGAGTTAAAAGATGTGAGCGAAAGAATGGAGCGGCTGAAGGAGAGAAAACAGACCGACATGTTGCCGCTGACCCACCTGTTCGATCTCCACGGCGTTCCTGATGATGCTGGTGACGGTCTCCGACGACGGCTTGTTCACCAGGTGTTTGAACATCAGACAGGCGAAGTCACAGTGCAGACCCTGAAAGCAGCAACACACAGTCAGACCACCACACGCAACGAGACGACGCCTCACATTTCAGCTTCCTGACGCTGCGTCACCTCGTCTCTGCTGATGAGCTCGTTGGAGAAGGTGAGTCCGGGCATCAGGCCCCTCTTCTTCAGCCAGAAGATGGCGGCGAAGGAACCAGAGAAGAAGATTCCCTCCACAGCGGCGAAGGCCACCACACGCTCTCCTGGAGGAACAACAGTGACGATCAACACCTAATACGTGATCAATATCAGCCCTGATCATCCAGGAACACCAAACAAACGTGGAGTCTCAGTGAGCCGCTATACCGTAGTTGGCGTTCTTGTTGCCGATCCAGTTGATGGCCCAGTCGGCCTTCTTCTTCACACACGGCAGCGTCTCCACAGCGTTGAAGAGGTATTCTCTGAGGGTCAGCGAACACACCGTCACACAACAGGTCAGCGAACACACCGTCAGACAACAGGTCAGCAAACACACCGTCAGACTGCAGCAGCTCACCTCTCTTTGGCGTCCTTGATGTAGGTGTCGATGAGCAGGCTGTACATCTCTGAGTGGATGTTCTCCATGGCGATCTGGAAACCATAGAAACATCTGGCCTCCGTCACCTGCACTTCCTGGGTGAAGCGCTCCACCTGGTGATCAAATAGTTGGTAAAAACACGATGAGAAAACAGGCAAACAGAATCATAAAGATCATATATAACCAATATGGGATCAATATCGAGGCCTGGCGACACGTTCGTGGACAGCAGTGAGCTCACCAAGTTCTCGTTGACGATGCCGTCGCTGGCGGCGAAGAAAGCCAACACGTGAGAGATGAAGTAGCGCTCCTCGTCCTTCAGAGACTCCCAGTGCAGCAGGTCCTTGGACAGGTCCACCTGAACAAACACACGGCATCAATATCCCAGCATGCAACAGCTGCTGGACCCAGTAGATCATCAACACTTCTACACCAACTACAGGTTGTGAGGCCCGAGCGGCCGGCGTCTGCGTTTACCTCCTCTGCGGTCCAGAAAGACGCCTCTGCCTTCTTATACATCTGCCAGATGTCGTGGTACTGGATGGGGAAGATGACGAAGCGACGAGGGTTTTCCTTCAGCAGCGGCTCCTCTTCTTCATGGCTGCTGCGCTTCCTCGCGGCTTTAGGCTGGAAAAACAAAACAATCAACTTATTAATAAACTGTAATTTCCCAGTTTGGGATTAATAAAGTATATCTGAATAATTAGCACTGTCCTGTTAATCTATTGACTGTTGCAGCTCTATTCAGATGCAGTTATATATGAAGACAGTTGTGTCATTTCTAATAGAGACTCTTGTAGATCCAGATGTCAATAAACATGATATAATCAGATAAATACCTCCACTACATGTTTATTGTCTCTTAATATATAAAACTAACAAATCTTCTTATTGTTAATATAAAAGTTTGGTTGCAAGTAAAGTAAAAAGTCTTCAGACGTTTGAGAGAAATAAGTTTAAATCCTCCAGAAAGTCTCAACGTGTGAATATGAGCCGTAGTCGGGCTGAACAGTAACAGGAGGCCGGTAGAGACAGCTGATTGTCCGCCATGTTGGCGCCAGAACCGGCATTTTAGGCGCCACACGAGCTCAAAACAGCACAAACTGTCCTTCATTGACTTCACCGCAAACACAAGCAGCAGTGTAACAGGTTGGCTTCAAATATTGAAGCTGTCAGCAGTTTCTGACTCACTTACCGTCGAAGCGTCGTCGAAGATTTTACGCGCGGTTTTAGACGCCAAGATGCGGGTGTTGTTCAGGCTGGGAGGCTGAAAGGTCAGAGAGACGATACAAGTCATCAACTAACGGCAATATTCAATCAATAATTCAATAACTAGTTTCACTGCTTCATCTAGTTTTAATTCAAGTTAACGCTCATTAACTGTCAACAGGCTGCAGGACTGAGTTGGTCGAGAAACGACTTCCGTGAGTTTTAACGTACAAACACGAATGTTCGCTTCAATCCGCAGTTTAACGTTTTAACACGTAACGTGAGTGTTACGGTCAGTTTGGTCTCACCGTGTTTTCTTTGTCCAGCGACATGTTGTTGATCTCGCTGCTGAGTTTGTTCTCATTCTTGACGGAAAGAGGATTGCGAGCAGAAAGCATCTTGATTTCCTCCAGTTTAGACGGACAGAATAAGTTAGAGGAGAATAAATTAGAGAATTAAATTAGTTAACAAGTTAAAAGTAGGAGCGGGAAGAAACTAGAGGACCTAAACTAACTGGCAGCAGAGACTGAAGCGGCTTCTGTTGTCCGCTCGCTTTTTTTATTGAAATCTTCGCGCTAGAACTCAGCGGGCCAATAGAAAGGCAGCTCGTGCGGGCTCGTTAAACTGACGCAACGACGGAACCAATCAGGCTGCGAGTCACAATCACGTGACACACGAACAACTGCGGGAAAAACAAACGGCTTTGTTTGTACGAGTTTACAAAACCTCCTGAAACAGATGTTACAAAGAAAATTAAAACGAGCTTTTACGCAATATTTTAAATTTAGACGAAGAATACAGAAACTGTTCACTTTAAAACGGTTAAAATACGATTATAAAAAGTGTCTATGACGTTAAAATGATGTTAAAATCGCCGAGTGGAAAACTATCATCCTCAAAATTAGCTTGTTTAATTAGCATCCTTCGCGTTCATGTGGATAAGTGACACCTTTATGTAAACAGAAGTGGTCTGATCAGTTAGTGATTAGTTTTAACGTTATATTCCTTTAAACTGGACCGGATGTGTGTGAGTGAGCTGTAAACGTCTTTTATCTAGTTTGTGTTTATTTCAGTGTTTCAGCGTGTCTGACATTAGTCTGTTTTCATTTACGTTTTAATAAAGTCTCATAATATAAATGACTGACGGTGTTGTTTATAGTGTTAATTACTAGTTTGTTTCCCGCTGGCGCGCTTTTCGTTGTTAGTCATCTAAAGGCGTTGTCATGTCTGTCATTATGACAAAATATAGCGCCAAAAAACATTTTACACATCACTTATTGTTAAAATGTGTTGCGTGTATTTTAACCAATGAGAACTCGAGCTGACATCAACAGTTTTTGCCTTAAAAGTTGCAAATATATCAGTCAACAAAAGGAGCACATCCCGGTAACTTTCCGGTCTGTTAGCCGTCATTGTAGCGCCTTAAAACGGATTTAAAGATGAATTCTTGTGTGTTTGTGTCTCTGGTGAACTGATCTGTGTTGTACCTTTCATTACTTCAGGTTTCACTCTCAAAAGCTTCATTTTCACCTCTAATATCAGATATTATTTGATGGAGTTTTCTCCACTGCAGCTGCAGGCGAAGCTCACGTAGCAACTGTTTCCGGGTTGATGCTTGAAGCGAGAGTTCTGATTGGCTGCCCGGCGAGTCAACGACAGACGCTGTGAACAACGTCACCGTCAGACACCACCTAGCGGCCAGGATGAGCTTCTACACTCAAATAACCACAAACTGCGATGGAAACTAAGTACATTTACTCAAGTACACAGAGACTTTGCATTAAAAAAACCATTTTATTTTATTGAAATCCACAGTTGTGGGTGGATGACAAATACTTGGCACATAATCACAATCAGTGCATGTGTGTGTGTGTTTTTCTTTTCTTTAGTATTGGACTGAATGCAAAGTGGCACCTGTCATCCAATGAGCACGTCCGTGTGTCCTTAGTAAACATCCATTACTAAGATACATCACCACCAGAGTGGAGATAAGATGACGAGTGATTCACATCCGCCAGCCGCCCCGTCAGCATCAAAGTTCATCTCTGCTGAACTTTAAAGCTTCGTTATTCCCAGAAGTAAAAACCTACATGACAATCGATAAGTTTCAGGTCATGTGAGCTTCTTACATTGCTGCTGGGTTCAAGTCTGTCTTAAAACGATACTCACATGCCTGCATGTACAATGAAAACAGTCATTCCTCTTGTTCATACTGGCTGGAAAAAAAATTATTTCCCAACGTGATGCCAGTTTAAGAGATGGAGATGCCACGTTTTCATCCGAAGCACAAATTTTATATACTTTTTATACTTTTTTTTAAATTTTCTGTGTTTCTAGTCAGAATTTCTTCATGTGCAAATTGAAAATGCAAAATAAAATCTGGTGCATGGAAACACAGTCGCACGCAGACTCTGGACTTTATCCTTCATCATTGAAAGAGCAGCGTGTGCAGAATGGACAAGAGGAACAATTACAGCAACGTTTAACTCTTTCAGTGTAGCCTACTGTATATCTGGGAATAAGATCATTTAATCAAATAAAAAATAAGGCATTTATTGTTTCTATTCACATCACATCAGCTGCCATTTCTGAAGCATTTAAGCTTCACCTTTTCAGCTCTGATTTTCCCTCTTTGCAGTGACTGTAAACACTGTTTTTACACATGTAGGTTAATGATTGCTTTTGTGTCATGTCATAAAAATGTGGGTCTCCTGTAGAATTCATAATAAAGTGTTAGTGAGTTTGAATGATGAGGGTCCGTCAGTGTTAAACAGGTTAAGTCCAGCTGGCAGTGTTGGTGCTTCGATGAACTGATGAACTCTGTCCTGCTTCATGTTTGTCCATCGAATCAAATGTAAAACCCCAAAAGTCAAGTTGAATCAACAATGTCAATTATCCAGATTCCACATTAACATCACAAACAAGTTGCCTCCATCATCATCATCATCATCACTTCGGTCTGGTATCATTCTGATACCAGCGTAGCTTATTCTGGGTAAAATGTTCTTTCTTTTCAACAGGAAACATCATTTTACTTCATCGAGAGCGCAGAAGAGCATGAAAAATGACGAGAGAGTTTGAAACAGAAAAAAAAAACACAAAGTGAACCAAAACAAAATCTGAAGCTGCAGTTTGACGGTAGATTAAAGGACAGGTTCACAATTCTTCAAGTGTGTCTTAAAACAACAGTCAGGTGTCTATATTAAAGATGTTATAATTCCTCCTGTTCTGAATATTATTTTTTGTTTGTGGGTTTTGTCCCCATCACTTGTGTATTATGAAGGGATCTAGTGTACTGTTGTTTTAAGACCCACTTGAAAAATTGTGAACTCGCCCTTTAATATGATTTATGAATAAAGTTTTGTTCCAAGGCTGTATTTTATGTTATTTATGTTCCTACGAGTGTTAATGATGTTTCACTTCGGCTCTCTGTGGAGATCAAACCAAAACAAACTCGTGTTTAGACAGAGCTGAGTTTGACCAGCCCTCTGACAGAGTCCTCATGCAGAGCGTCCTGGCTGGCGGGGTCGTACAGGGCCGCGGGGGTGGGGACAGGTGGGTGTGGTTGGGGGTGGAGGTGGGCGTGCGGGTGTGGGGGCAGGTGGGCGGGACAGGGCAGGGCACCCTGCGGCGTGGTGCAGGGCGTCTCCTCGGGGCTGACAAAGTGGTGGTGGTGGTGATGGTGGTGATGGTGGAGGTGGTGGTGGCAGTGGGAGTCAGCGGCGGTGTCCCTCAGGGTCAGGACGTCTCCACCGCAGGACGGCAGGGATGGTTGGGTGGGGGCCAGGTAGGCGCAGGGGCCCCCCAGTGCCGTGGTCTTCCCTGGTAGAGGGGCCAGAACCACGGGGTCGCTGTGGAGCAGAGGCGTGGCCGCCGCCTGGAGGACAAACTTGGTGCTCTGGATGCACTGATCCTGATCACACTGAGGACAGATTGAAAGAAAAACTAAATATTCAACATATTTTTGATTGTGCTAAAATTTAAACAAATAAAGGCTAAAAAAAAAAGCTCAAATCACAAACCTGCAACAGTCAAACATCAGATTGGGTTTGAAATAAGCTTCAAACTAGGCGTGTTAGGGTCAAAGTGACTTCTATCATATATTTACATGTCAGTATTGATCAGCTGTCACTGTCCTCCCACACAGCCAGTAGTGATCTCATCCTCCACCTACCATGTGACTGTGGAGCTGAGTGGGGGCGTAACTTCCACCGCCGCTGGTCCCGTTGGACTGGGAGACGGTCTGTGGCGTGTCAGACCGGATCAGACCTCTCCTGTCAATCAAACTGTCACACGGAGAGAGAGAGAGAGAGAGAGAGAGAGAGAGAGAGAGAGAGAGAGAGAGAGAGAGAGAGAGAGAGAGAGAGAGAGAGAGAGAGAGAGAGAGAGAGAGAGAGAGAGAGAGATGTTGAGATGAGTCAATGTAATGCAAATCTGTACCTCCGTCATCAGCTCTGCTTCACATCCTGTTTATTATATTTTTTATTGATATTTGTAAGGCTATTTTTATTTGACAGTGACAGAGACATGAGATGATTGGTGACCCCTCTCACTTCAGCAAATTTATTTAGCTGATTTTAATCATTTTGTTTAGTAAATTATTATGAAGTTTATATTTGATTATGAAATTATATTTTTAGGAGCATTTTTTTTTATTTGACAGCTGAAAGTAAAGAGAGAGAGACAGGAAACAGAGGGGCGGGGTCCCTAAACGTCACTGCTCAAATCGATTACAGTTCGTTAAGTGAACGCATCACCATTGAACAACAGTAACTGAACGCATCACAGTTCAAATTGATTCAGCATATGGCTGCAATGATTACTCATTTAATCGATTAGTTAGTAAAAAAAAAAACGAAATTGGCAAATATTTTGATAATTGATTAGTCGTTTGAGTAATTTTTAAGCAAAAGTGACAAAACTTTGGTCGTTCCAGTTTGAAACTGAATATTTTGGGGATCTTGGGTCAGCCTTGTCTCGTATCTTCACCTGCTACGTCAGCGCTGGAGAACGTAGTAGTTTCAGCCCTACAGGTTTCTCACTGAAATGCATCCTGGGAATCGTAGTTAACTCCTTTTTTTGTTTCTACAGTTTTGCACCTCAAGTTTTTAATCAGTGAACCAGATGTTTTCTAACACAGTCGTTCATTTCCTGTCCGTCACGTTTTCTATGAGAACGCAGCTTTTACAGCAGGAACCCCGGACGTCCAAAAACCCTCCGCTTGACCTAAAAAAAATGTTTGCACAGATGGATTTCACCACCTGTCATCCTCCAACACTCGAGGGGCGTCTGCAGGTGGAGCCAACATGTTAATATGCTGTCACACACACACACACACACACACACACACACACACACACCAGCTGGTATGACCCAATATGCAATGAGTCTGTGTCCATATGTTCAGTCAATCCATATGTTCCAGCGTTCACATCTTCTTCCTGTCTCTCATATCCTCCCTCAGGCAGCTCGCTCGCTGTCATCCATCATCGCTTCAAAAATCACTCAAGAGTTTTGTTTTATCTGTGTCAGCCTTCATTAATCAATCAATAATCAATAACACCATTTTTTCCTCTGGATAAGAGAGATAAAGGGTTATGAGATAAAAGCACTCAGTCACAAAGATGGTGAACAAAATAACACAGGACGAGCTGCTATTGTTGAGTGTAGGGTGTAACACTAAATGTATTTTATATATATATAACCAACATATTCTCCTTTCCATTAATTTTCCAAACCTCATTTAATAAACTTAAATAAAACATCAATTTTCAGGCCAACTAAGTGAAACTGTGCGAATCAGCGACTTTGCGATCGCAATAAAGATTGTTGGCAAAGTGTTTGAGAAACACTGTGCAGCTTTAGACGGATCATATATTTCCTCAGACTCTCTGTAATGATGATAATATACGACAGAGGAGTTGTGCAGATGGAAACAGAAGAGCTGATGAGAGCAGAGAGAGAGGAGGAGACGCATGATTCTTCTTCAGTGATCCATACTGTGACTTTGATTGGTTTTTGATCAATTTTGCAGCTCGGCTTGTCAGCGGCGGGGGTGATGTCTGCGGAGGAGAATGGCGGAGAGAAGCTGTTCACTGAGGAGGTGGAGACGAGGAGGATGAGGAGGAAGAGTGTAATTACTTTGAACTGGAAGCTGCCCTCATTAAACACAGAAACACACCGACTGTGTGCTGAAAAAATCAGAACGACTTCATGTGGATTCAGTTGGAAACTCAGCATTTTTCATCCCTGAAGCTGCTTTTATCCTGAGTTTAAACTAAATTTAATTGATTTTCGTCCTGAGTTTCATCCTGATAATTCTCAGTTTAGTCCTAAATTTAGTCCTATCCTGTTAGTCCTGAGTTTAGACCTGTTAGTCCTGAGTTTAGACCTGTTAGTCCTGAGTTTAGTCCTGTTAGTCCTGAGTTTAGACCTGTTAGTCCTGAGTTTAGACCTGTTAATCCTGAGTTTAGACCTGTTAGTCCTGAGTTTAGACCTGTTAGTCCTGAGTTTAGACCTGTTAGTCCTGAGTTTAGACCTGTTAGTCTTGAGTTTAGTGCTGCAGGATGTTACTGACCTGGGAGGCAGCGGTCCACACAGAGCAGCGCAGCAGTTAGTCAGGATGTTTCCGTAGCTGTAGGGGTTGTAGTTGTCCTTCCCCCGCTTGGTGGACCACGACCCTTTAATCTGAACCAGGACAGAAACTAAGAGTGAGCCCAGATCAAAACAGCCACTGTTAATCGTTCATATACAGTCACTATAGAATCAGACTGGTCCTCCTGAAGCCCTCTCAGGGACCTCCTGGTGGTCCTTGGACCACAGTTTGAGTTGCATATACTCACGTCCTCGTTAGTGGTCTGGTTGGAGCTGATCAGGTAGGTGTGAAACCCCGACAGACCGACGATGGACCAGACAGAGAAGAAACACACCACCACCTCCAGCACGGTGCAGACCAGAGTCAAGGACTCAACAGCTGAACATGATGCAGGATAGAAAGTGTGCAGGTAATACATTCGACATGATGCATTGAATCAAATAAGATTTAGAATAAATCAAATTTACATTAAGCTACAAAGACGGGGTTGTTTTAAAGCCCTATAGAGCCCACACAGGTGGAGACAACAAAACACCGATTCACAGAGAATTACGTTAAACGTTGGCAAAACAATCTCACCACATGGTCCTTTAGTAGCTATTTTGGAGCTTTTAATTGTATTACACGATCTTCAGGAGGAAACAGATAAATCTTTCTTAAACATGTTCTAGGGGACTTCAAAGTAAACACGCAAACACAGCTAAATCCTGTTTACAATAAGGCAGGGGTTTGACCTTGGCAATGCATTATGGGATGTATTGACCTGTGGTTGGTGACTGTTTCAGTCATTGATTTATCAGAGCCGCATACAAACACAAACGCACAATATTAACCTACAGAGTACGAGGAAGAGGAGTTGTATGAAACTAAATGCTAATGTAAACATGCGTATATGTGTGTATGCGTATGTGTGTGTGTGAGAGAGACGAAAGGCCTTCATGAAGCTTAAAATCATAAGAGGCCTTTAAAGCTTATTTTTTTATTGTTCAATTATTGGCAGTAGAACAAGTTGTATGTACAATATCTGACATATTATCAGTTTAATAAGTTGTGGCTAACATGTTAGCAAACAGCAACAGGATCATCCCATTAACAGTGCTAATAATAACTTGTGAGGTTCCTCAGGGATCTGTTCTTGGTCCTTCATATTTTCAGTTTAGTTAAAGCAAAATTGTTATTGTTATTACTATTAATTTTATTTTATTTCTTGGGGAAGGCAGAACAAACTGTAAACAACATCTGAAATATAGTAGTTGTTGCTAACATGCTAAACATCCAGCAGAAAACACATGTACACAATACGGTATGCGGGTTTGTCACTCAGTGTTTATATAAAACATATTGATTAATGCAGCTTCATATTATAAACTGAACTCAGAGACATAGACTGCGTGTGATTGGCTCTCCACAGTTGAAGGATATCTGGCCGGACTGTCTTTGAGTGCACTCAGGAAACCTGTCCGGTGTGATCCTGCGGGACACACAAAGATGTTTTCAGGTTATTCAGTTAAGCGTTAGTGGATGAATCCTGAGGATGAGCAAAACTAAACTGGAGAAAACTCAATATTATGACTGAGGAATAAACAGAAAATACATTTTAAATCAAAAACTTATTGTAGCACCCATCAGTGTTCACAAATCTCCAAATGTCCCAAGTTATTGTTGAAGTTCTAAAACTAAATTGTGTTAAACTGCATCTTTTCTATATATACATATTATATATAGAATGGAAATCACACTCATTACTTTCCTATAAGTACCAATGACAGTATGACAAACCAAAGTTTTAGACTGGTTGCCTTTGAGGTCACACTGAATAAACAAGAATAAACAACAAATCCACAACAACACGCGTTCCAATAATGAGTTAAACCGTCAGTACACTGAGCTTCTGCTCTCTAAAGTCACATCTTGTAGATCAAAGTCACGACACTCTTGCGGGATCTTTTTATAGCTCTGCTGCTAAAAACAGAAAACAAGCAGTGTAGTGTTCAGAGAAAGACACGGGTTTATCTCAGACAGTCTGTCTGCCAGTTGTTAAGAGTTTGAATCTGAAGCGGCCCAGGGCTCCAGTTTCTGACTGGTTGGGAAACAACATCAGCAGCCTGAAAACCCAGATTTAGGTCAATGACTGTGACATGTTTTTAGATCCAGAAACACAAAATCAAATTAGAAGTTTTACTCAAAATCACCCTGCAGAGAGGAAGATAATTCATCTCATTCAACATTTAGTCGAGCTCATCATTGAGTAGCAGTGAAGTGATGATCAGGGACTATTTAGTTAAGGCAGAGGAAAGCCATGCGTTGTGTGTCAATTCACACACTTTAAACATGACGCTACAGAGACGGAAAGTACAGGAGATATTTCAGGTGCTCGTTCTGTTTATTTTTCTTATATAGTCATCGTTATATTACCCACAGTTCTTTCTCTTCTACGGCTTGGATCAATAAAGGTATCGTAGTATTTCTGAAGTTTCTATGTTCAGTAACACTGAGGAGATCGTTTAAAGAAAGCTAATAAAAACTGTACACTTTCACTGCTGGTTTAAAGGACATATATTTAGGACATTTCCAGGTGTTAAAAAGCTCCTTACTGATCTTATCCTGGTCCTTTATGTAGCCTCTCAGTACAGGCCGTTTTAGTTCCTGTCTCTTTAAGGTCCGCCTCCTGATAAGCCTGCTCAGTTCTGATTGGTTCAGCTTCGTCAACAAACTGTAGTAGCAGAATTTCACTTCTTTTTCTTGTTCTTTACTCCAAATGTCAACAAATACATCCGTACATGTTGGAGGCTGAATTAGATCTGAGTGAACGTCACACAGAAAAACCTCAGTGACAACCTAAGCGACAACCTTAGCAACTACCTTAGCAACCAAGTCTACAGAACAGACGGCCGTTTCATGTGCGACGAGCCGACATCTCGTAGAAGAAAACATCCCAAACGAAGGGTTCAGAGCAGGTTCAAGTTCACCTCACTTTTTGAACTTTGACCATGTTTAGCACAGATATCTGACATCATAATAGTATTTAAATAACACAATATGTCACAATAGATTATTGATAAAACTCGGCCCTGATCTCCTGACTTCTCTCTGTAATCAGCAGAGTCAGAGAGTATGAACAGCAGCTCGTCTCTGCAGGACGTCCCGCTCTAATCACATCGATCAGTAACAGGAAACAGGAAAAGACTGCAGTGTCAGCCTCTCTCTGACAGCCTGTCAATCACAGGACGGGGGGGCGGGGTTACACAGGGTCGATGACCTCATCTCATCCATTACACAGATGAGAAGCTGCTGCAGAGCTGCAACACACAGACGCTGAAATCTAACAAAACATACTCGCTGTGATCTTTAAAATGTAATATAAAACTGAACTGTAGCTGCAGAAAAAGATCCGACTGAATCACACGATCAAAGCACACGACTGAGAGACAAAAGTACTACAGAGAAACACAGAGCAGCTGTTTTTATACAGAAATCAATAAGTGAATCACAGTAGGAACAGAGTGGAGGCAGCAGCGTCGGTGGGCGGTGTAACTCACTGAGGATGACGTGGGTGACGACGAAGGCGAAGATGAAGATGGTGAGGAAGGAGAGCGAGAGGATGAACAGGTAGAAGAAGCGGTAGTTCCTCCGTCCCACGCAGTTCCCCACCCAGGGACAGTGATGGTCGAAGCGCTCTGAGGCAGGAACAGTGAAACAGTTAAAAAACATAAGATGGGATTCAAAATACTGCAGTAAAAACTTTGTTCAGGACTCGGACGTCTTCTGGAGTCGTTTTCGTGAGAGAATTTTAATTCTGCATCTTAAAAAAGCCAAACTGGAAGTGACTTAACAAAAGTGCAGACTGTTTGTGCAGACAGGAAGATGAAAACTGACCGACGCAGTTGTCACACAGGCTGCAGTGAGACGCTCGCGGCGGTCTGAAGATTTTGCAGGTGAAGCAGTATTTCAGTTTGACCGTCTGACCGTTGATGAGAACCTCTCTGGTGCGAGGAGGCGGCCTGCAGCCTGCCGAGTCTGGACAACACAAACACAAACACAAACACACTACTTCAAACTTCACAACTTGTATCATCACCTTTACAGATGACATGTTAAACTATGTTAACAAATAGTTGTTTATTTCCAGCGTTTATGCAGCAACATCATCATCATGTTGTCGTGTTTGTGTCCATTATTCACTCTGTTAGCTCCGTTTCTAGTGGAGCCGCTGCTGCTCCACTATGTTCACCAGCTAGCCTTCAGCTAACTGTGTCTGTTTTTAGGTTTGTTCATCAGACAGGAAGTAAGGACGCTTTGCATCACAGAATAAATATTATAATATTATTATTTATATCCGGCTTGAACAATGACGTCCATCCTCTGTGGTGATTGACAGCTCTGTCGCTCCACAGATTCTGTATCTGCCATGAAAATGAATAAATAAATAACAAACAAACAAAATAATAATAAATACTAATAACGGGTTTCTAAAAATATATCAGAGAGCTTCCTGCAGTGACGATGAGTTTCTGTGGAAACGTCTGATTCACCAAAACACACAACTGACAGAGTGGAGGTCTGAAAACTGGAGAGATGTCATGTGACTGGAGGAGGCGCCGAGTGGATGCGGTGACTCAGCATCATTAGAGAAGAAGAAAAACCTGAACGGACATGCAGACCGACAACAAGGAGAGGTGAGTGAAGGTAAGAGCGATGATGATGACACCAAAACTGTGATCAAAGTCAGAAGAAAGTAAAAGTGGGAAAAAGTAACAACACACGTAGATGTGTCAACAACAGACTCATGTAAACAACATATTCTAGTTAGACCTGAACATTTCAGAGCTAATGTGTGTGTTTAAATGTGGGTCTCCATGGTTACCGATCTGCCTCTCCAAGTCGGCGGCCTCGTCCGGTGTGGCTCGGGGCAGGACGCCGGGGTCGCTGAAACTTGCCCTGAACAGCATCCCCATCACGAAGACGAAGAGGACGCCACCGACCGCCGGGATAGCCGGGGTCAGGTTGGACGCCAGGAAGGGACAGCTGCAGACACAGAGACAGGGACCAATCAAAACACTCCGCAGCGCTCAGCCAATCACATGAGCTCTCCTCATGAAACACAAATACTGAGAAAGGGGCCCAGCGACAGTCTGGTTTCACCTCAGGGGTCCATTTTTCAGACATGTTCAACATCAAGAGTCAGACAGTGATTTAACACATACGTGAAAAATTGTGAAACTTCCCTTTAAAAAAAAAAAAAGAATAAACCCAGAACGGATGTGAGGAGAAAACAGCTGATCTGACACTCGGAGGGTAAATTTAGCTCTGAGCTGAAGGTTTACCTGATCACACGCAGAACATCAAACACGTGTTGTGTTGTTGTGTTGTTGTGTTGTTGTGAATAAATCCACCGAAACTAATCAGACATCTGAAACGCAGCCAGCAGAAAACAACCTGAGGCATCGCAAGAAAAAAAAATGGTTTCTGTCGACAGCAGGACAGAAACAACACTGAACACCTTCAACACGTTACGTTAACCTGAACATCCACTGTTGCAACTACTTAAACCGTTTACACCGTGAACATCTGCACATTCCTGCTTCATATATTTGTACTTTAAACTTGATTTTACTTAGTAGAGTATATTTTACATATTTTATTGTAGTTTTCTATCATTTATGATGTGTATATTTCTTATGCATCACAACACTAAAGCAAACCTGTCAATGAACCCGTTTCTGGTTTTTAAGACATTTCAAGACGTGCAGAAACGTTGAAGCAAAAATAACTTTTTCACCTTTTAAATATTCATTTATATAAAAACAGACTTTTAAATTCACATCATGTCTGCAGTACAGCAGCAGTGATTAGTCGATTAATTGATTAGTTGCCAACTATTGACTTAATCTGCTAAACGTTTGGAGTCATCTTGAGGCGTCCAGGTGACGTCTGTCCATCTCTGAACCATCAAATTCAGAACCAACACGTTGAAACATAAAAACACTTTTTATTATATACAAGATGATCATAATTTATAGTCTTATAATTATGTTTAGTCGACAATGTTTGTTCATGATAGATATATATTTAATCTAAATCCTATAAACATCTTTATTTACATCAAGTTGGTCTTTAATGTCCATAATATCATTAACTCGAACTGGGGTCAAAGGTCATATTTCTTATTTTAACTACATGTTGAAACTTTAATGGACTTTTTAAAAAAAAAGAAAACTGAGTTTATTTTTCAGATTATAATCCCAAAATAAAAAGTGTGTGTTTACTCACTCGAAGGTGAAGAAGAGGCCGCTGGTGAGCAGGATGAGCACCAGGGTCAGGTAAAACACCCCGGTCTGCTTCGCCATCATGATCCGACCGCCGCAGTAGAACCGGTTCCTCCCCGGGAACACCTGCCACTTCCTGCGGGGGTTCCGGCTCCTCTGGGCCGGGTAGGACGGCTCCGGTACCTCGGGGGTGGCGGTGGCCGGGCAGGAGCTGCTGCTGCTGCGGGTGCAGATCTGGTTGTACTGACCCGGCTGCTGCTGCTGCTCCAGAACCGCATGATGCATCTGAGACATGTGTCCTCACAGGTGAGCAGACAGGTGAACAACAGCAGGAAAATCACAGGTAATATGGTGCGTTCAGGGTCTCCAAGTGTCCAATCAGATGAATCCTTGTGTCACGTTTTTTTTCTGTCTAAAAACACCAAATCTGACATGTTTCATCCAGAATCAGCTGTTTTTCTTTTTAATTTTCTGTAAACAAACATCAACTCGTGGTCAGATAGGCGCGCGTGGGGGGTCCAAAACCCCAAAAATCCACCGCGAGCCTCCACACACCTCCGCCTCGTGCAAAAATGCGTCCAGATCACATAATCCGGCTTTTATATCCCGGGTTAAAAGATCCGGTTCTGCACAGGAGACGGAACTGGACGGTCCAGACCGGGAGGAGGCAGCGGGTGGAGGTTCAGATGGTGTCTGTCGGTGAGGAGGAGGAGGAGGAGGAGGAGGAGGAGGAGGAGGACGTGTGGAGCATCCTGATCCTCCGCAGAGCCGCTGGAGCTCCGCGTCCCGGACTGCACAGATCCTCTACTAACGCGATGCACCACACTGTAGAGAAAAACAGAAACCACAGTGACAAGTCAAGTACTGTACTTAAGTACAATTTTGAGATACTTGTACTTTAAGTATTTCTATTTGATGCTACTTTATACTTTATACTCCACTACATTTAGTTACTGGTGACCCTTTGGAGGGGCCCGACCCCCTTAACTGACTAAACACTTAACTAAATAATATTATATTTATCTTTATTTCAGTATTTATAAATAAAAACTGAAAACAAAATACTGAATCAATGTAAAAAAAAAAAGATGATGACGATCAAAACTGTATTTATAGGTTATTACACCAACTCTTTCTAGATAATAATTCGTATATCTGCCTGCTGTTGGAAACAGAGTGGGACCTCTTTGTTTCTTCCGCTTGTGAGCAAAATATTGTAATATAGACGATCTTTGGTTAAAGATTCTTTCTTCTTCTTCAAACACAAATTTAATTCAAAACGTTTAAAATAAAACACACATAATTTAAATGAAACAAATGCGTTTTTATACGCTATAAAACACGTGTACGTCAACATTTTTCTATTAAAAACGCGTCGCTCTAAGGTTCCTAGCGGGCTTGTTTCTCTCCGGTCATTTGATGCGGACGGAAGCGAAGCAACATGACAGCCGTTAATGAAAACACGGCTGTAAATGCGGGAGATGGAGCAGAAAGTGACGACGAGGCCAAACTGCAGATGATTAAAGGCAAGACAGCAGTTAGCTTGTTGTTGTTGTTGTTGTTGACGTCAGATGTTGTTTGTTGTGTTGTTACAGCGGTTTGTTTTCTATCGGAGGTCACCGCAATGTCGACATGTCACAGCAAACCGCGTAGAAATCTGGCTTTTTATTATTTATTTGGTTATTTAGAAACACACATTAGTTGTTAAACACAACCGGGTCGTTTCTGGATTTGTAGTTTCTTCGTGTATATTGATATTTTTCTTCTTCTTGTCTTCTTCTTGAGGATCCTGTCGCCAGACTCCATTTACAACTTGTACATTTTAAGGTTTCCGTGATTATCAACAATTTTACACAAGACATAAAATATAATTAAACATCGTTTCTGGAATATAAAATACATCTGTTCAATTCGGCTCAATATAATCCATCAATCAGCCATCAGATCCCCCAGAAAGTCAAAAATGAAAACCAGCATCATGTTTTGTTTGCGAGTTAGACGCTTTTTAAATGGTCAAATACTGTAATGGAGTCTGGCATTAAGGTGTTTTCTGTATAAAACAGATTAAGGTTGGTGCCACATGATGGTATGTTATTGTAACTGATGCCAGTGTACATGTTAATGTTTGTGTGGTTATGTAGTGAACACATGAGTCTTATAATGTGACTTTTAACTGTTTCCTCTGTTCAGTTCGGTCTAGTTTAAGAATCCACTAAAAGCTGCTGGATTTCTGAACCTGTGTCCTCACCTGACTTCCTGTGTACAGGTGCAGCGTTCCTGACCACGGTGGCGTCTGCAGGGATGATCGGAGGATTCGGCTCCACATTAGCACTGGCCAAGAAAAAAAGCCCAGATTGGTTTAGTAAGGTAAAGTCCTCACACGTGCATTTCTGGATGAAGAACTCGTAAATTGCTTTTCATTCAGAATTTGCTCCATTTTCCAATTTTGTGTTTTTATAACACACAGATGACATAATTAGTGTCACACTGAACCTCGCAGGAAAACTTCAATGAAGTCTGAACTTCTGGATCTGCAGCATTTTACCATCATATGACAGGAATGTTCCTCGATTACCCGAACTGTACCTTTAAATATTAGAGTGGAAAACATTAATTGATAAAGTCATTGGAAAAAAGCAAAAATGAAGTTTCTCCAGTACAGTAATTTAGAGACGAAATAATAACGGATCATAATGTAAACAGAATAACATCTGTTAATAACTCAAATCGATTAATCGTTTGGTTTATTAAAAGTAGTGAGAAATGACTTAAAGTGTTAATCGATTAACTAATCTAGAGCTGCAACGATTAGTCCATTAAATGATTATTTGATCAGGAGGAAATTAAACTATTTTGATAATGTATTGATTTTCATTCACTTTTTGGGCAAAAAACCCCAAAATTCTTTAGTTTCAGCGTCTGAAATGTGAATATTTGCTGCTTTTCTTCGTTTTATTGGAATGTGAAAGAAATATGAGTTTAAAAAAAAAAAAAAAAAACTACGTCACCACGGTCCTTTTGAAATAATCTGCAGATGAATCGATAACTAATGATTATTTTAATTATCTTGTTATTTTGTCAATTAATTATTTGGTTTATTAGATGCCCATCGTTGTCTGTTTAATCATATCACCATCATGTGTGTCAAAGAAAAGCAGAAAATCTTTACGATAAAGAAGCTGGAAAATTTTAGCTGGAAGAAAATAACTTCAATTATAAAAATATCTGCCGAGTTTCTGTCGAGCGACTAATCGATTCGTAGTTTCATCTCTAAATGAAAATAATTAAATAATAAATTTAGTTGCATTAAAACTGATTGACAGATTCTTTCAGCTCTGATGATGCTTGTTGACATGAAGTTCAGGGAGTTATCGACACGGCCGCGTGACTCGAGTTTCTAAACGCTGCGACACGTTCAAATAGTTCACAGAAGAAACTTTCCGTGAAATTTCAGCCTTTCAGAACATGTCCTCATAGTGGAGATCTCATCCTGTTAACTGGAACCGTGCGATGATTGGCTGCTCACAGGATTTGATTAAACGTATGACGCACACGGACACCAGCGGCCTGTTTGTGTCAGAGATAAACTTAGTGTGGAGGAACAACCGAGCGTTTGTTCCTGGAGTTTATTTCTGTCACAGACTCGTCTTTGTTGTCTACGTCGACCCGTCAGCCTCAGAGGACCCGGCAAGAATATAAAAATATATAAAAAAAAACAGCCACATATCAATATAATCTTATATGTTATACTATATAAACATATGTTAACACTCAACCAATGAAATGAACAGTTAGATAATCAATAATCAAAAGGTCAAGTCGCTGTATACCAGGGTCAGAGGTCAGAGGTCACAGACAGACTCAGTATTCAGGTTGAATCACATTCAGCTCGTTTCCTCATTTAGAAGAAAATTAATATTAAATGTTCATTATGTGTCTGGTGGAAAATAACTTAAGTATAATTTAGAAGTACTTACTTCCATTTGATGCTACTTTATACGAGACAGCTTTAGTTACTTACTACTACATCTATTTTTACACTGCTGTATTGGTACTTTTACCTAAGTAAAGGATCTGAATACTTCTTCCACCGTTGCTGTAAATATTTCTGTTTCTCTCGGTGGTTCCTGACGTCGTTGTTTCCTCCGCAGGGTGTCGCGGCGACGGCGGCGGCCCCGGAGAGCGGCGCGTCGCTGGCCCTCAGAGCTCTGGGTTGGGGCTCCCTGTACGCCTGGTGTGGAGTCGGCCTGCTCAGTGTCGCCGTGTGGAAAGCCCTCGGAGTTCACAGTGTACGTATCAGCTGATCTGTTGGAACAAGTTAAAGGTTCAGTTCACCAGGTTTTCAAATGTCTGCTGCTGAGATCTGTGAGATAAAATGGAGGTTCATGAAGTTTGTAGTTTTCTAACCGATCTTCATCTGTTCAGCTGTCAGAGTTCAAGCAGAAGATGCAGTCCTTCTTCCCGTCCATCCCGAGGACGCCCGAGGCTGCTGGGTCTGAACCTCTGGACTGGAACTCCGTCTTTAAGTCCAAGTGACGAACCGACGAGACCAAAGACTGGAAATAACAGAATTTACAGGCGCAGCAGCTGTTCAGGCTGGTTGTGCTGTTTCATCGAGAGGCAGCAGAAAGCGGAGAATCCTCTGGACCGGCGTCGTTTAAAAGGTGAAGATCAAACTTCCTCTCCGGAAATCAGCCGGATCCAACAGTTGAAAGTCAAATCAGCACCGACTGAAAGGACGAAACACTTCCTGGAAAAGTTTGAGAATCAACATTTCATTGGACTGTCATGTTGGTTATTTCCCGTCTTCTGAGAGGACGAAGATCGAGTCTTCGAGATTCCTTGAACGCACTACGAAGAAAATGCCAAACAACAACATTGTAATTTTAAGATTAATAAAAAAAAGTGGACATAAGTAAGTTTCACGTCGTTACAGGCTGATTTTCATAGGAATAAACAAAAAGAAATCGACTTGATTGACGATTTGGAAACTGATCAGTTGAAATATTGTTCCTGGTTTATGCTGTGAGTTAAACTCATGTTGGCAAAATGTTATTAAAATGTAATAAATATAAAACATTTCTCTGAATGTGGTTTGTTTCTATTTGGAGCTAAAATATTAAATTAAGAAAATGAATCAAATTTAGCTTCATTTTTATTTTCTGGCTGTGTTTGTTTTTAAACTCAGTCTGATATATCAATAGATCAATAAATATGACAAGAAACAGTCATAATAATAATAATGTTGACAATATTAATAATAGTAGTGAGGAGACTCTTAACATGTTTATTTGTTAGTTGTGTATAATGATGGTAAATATGAAGCAGTTGTGTTAAAATCATGGCGACACCTGCTGGTCAACCTCTGTTACTGCACTGGTATCGATGGATTAAAGGACATTCCGCATATTTCCAGCTGGATTTTTATATTCTGGGGCTCAACTGGAATATCTGATTTACAGTTAATTAAACGTATTTTATGTTATGCTCCAGAAGATCAATAATCAGTATTTATAATATCCTTTTTAAACATATTTAATGTATCAGTTGCCGGCTGATTACTTTTACTACTTTAACTACATTTTGCTGCTATACTTAAGCAGGGATTTTCTTTAACTTGTAATGGAGTTTTTTTGTTGTTGTTGTTGTATTAGATCTGAATACTTCTGTTCAGATCCTAATCTTGTTTATAAATATTTCAGGCTGCAGCAGCGTGAAACACAATCATCTCTGCTGCTGCGTTCAAGTCTTCAGAATAAAGTCTGGAGACTCAGAATAAACATGTTGGTGTTTACACGTCATCTGTCAAGCATTTAGATCCAATAGTACCAACATGTAGAAATACTTCATCACAAGTAAAGGTCTTGTTTTGTTTGACGCTGCTGACAGAAACATCCCAGATGTGCGTTCACAGTGCTCACAGAGTTCATGTACGTTTATTCTTTAACATGTTGTGAAACATTAGAAGATCTCACACAGTCAAATCAAACAGGAGATGTTCTGGATGTAGAGATTTCCTTTTTTTTTCTCTCTTTACATTTGTTATAACTGTTTTAAAGTTGTGTCAGTTAGCGACATGATGAGTACAGTCCCGCACCCAGACTTCCTGTACATACAATCTCTCGAATCAAACAAACCCTCTAAGATCAGACCCCCCATCTGTAAAGAAACATCCTGAATACTTTAAATACAGAAAAAAATGTCTTCACCTGCTGGGAAGACAGAAACTGAATCTTCAGGTGAGCAGAGTTGTGATTATAAACGATAACCTTTAAATTCATGATCCAGCCACCGTCACCGAGTCATGACGCCACCTGCTGGAGCTCAAATGTACATCTTCTATTTACAGGAGGATGATGACAGTGGAGGGAAATTTAAATTTGATTGGTGGAGCAGACATTAAAAAGTTCTTAAAAAAAACAGAAAGTGACACAGCCCCCTTCGCTTGATACTGTTGAGGTTCGGCAAAATACTGACGATCAAACTGCAGATGAAATAATTCACATTTAAATCCCCAAAACAAACCGAGAAGTCCTATTGCACCAGAACAAAGTACATGACTGAACATCAGTGTTTCCTCTGTCACACCACATGAGAAAAGAGAGGCTTATCTACAACATGTGTCACTATTTAAATAAATCTGACCCCGCCCCCAAATTCTAACTAACTCCGCCCCCCAAAAACAGCCCCACAAACAGAATGAAACCACCGTGTCTGTTTAAAAAACATCAAAGATCCAGACCCCGAGCGTTCTCCACCATCACACTTTGGTTAAAATAAAACGGAAAACAAACTGACCAAAGAATAGAAAATTAAAAATACAAGTATTAAATATTTTTTTTTGTATTAAAATTACTTAAAAATCCCAAATAAACATTTGCAGATGGAGCCGAGGAGCTTTATATATTCTATATATATTCATTTGTATGTAAAAACCTTTGTGTTCTGTTCTTTAAATAAAAATATAATAGGAGCCAGTTCGTCACATGGGCGGAGCTGTTTCCAGCGCCACTGAGCGTGCTCCGTGGCGGTGTTCGTGTCACGAGCGGCCAATCTTAAAGAGTACTTCACACATGATGGCCGCCACTGAGGAGCTAAGCGCGGTCGACAGCGAGATGTCCAGCAGCCGGCTCTCGTACAGAATAAACTCCGCCCGGTTCTCCTCCACCCTCGCCATGGCCAGCAGCGCCTTGGCAGCGCGGCACATCATGTTGATGCTGGGCGGCTCAAGTGGTGCGGTGGCGTGCAGCAGGCCGTGCGGGTTCTGCTGATACTGAGCCATGGCCACGCTGTCCTCCAGGAAGCCGATCAGAGTTGCCACGCTGCCCTTGAGCAGCGCGACGGTCCGTGCCGCCGTGGGGTCGCCCTGCGCCAGGTTGGACAGGACGGCCACCGCCATCTCGCGGCACACCTGGCTCTTCCTCTCGCCCACGAGGCGCACCAGCGTGGAGAAGAGCTTCTGCTGGCGGCTGAATGGCGGCGTCGCGAGCAGCAGGTCCACGTTGCAGTCCTGGATGCTCAGCTTGCACAGACACTCCAGCACCAGTCTCTGCGGCGTGAGCGAGGAGAAGCCGCCCGCCGAGGAGAACGGGTCCTGGGCCTCGGCGGATGGGCACACCATCCAATGCAGCAGCCCATCCAGGATGGGCAGGCAGATGCTCTCGGTGTACAGCGACAGGTCCAGCTGGCCGGCAAGGTTGGCGAGCGTCACCAGCGTGTTCTCCCTGAGCGCCGCCAGGCAGTCCCACCACCACTCGTCCCGGCTGCACGCCAACCCCTGCTCCTCCTCCCGCTGGTAGGTGGGCAGCGTCCGTTTCCTGCGGGGGTGGTGGTGGTGGAGCAGCACAAGCTGGCCTAGAATCAGCACCAGGCCGGGATGCTGTGACATTTCGGCGTCGTTGCCGGGGATGAAAGAGAGGCCGCGCACAATGTTGGCGATGCAGATGCAGCGTTTGGCCAGCGAGTCCTGCCAGGACTCCGCGGTGGACAGTGGAGCCTCGTCCCAGCAGCGAGGCTCGTCCTCCAGCTGGCTGATGGGACTCTGAGCCGCCGGTGACCTCTGACCTCTGCACTCAGACAGACAGCCTGACGAAGAAAACAAAGAGAGTCAGATAACTGATGATGTGAAGCCCTGAAGAATCAAAACTGGTTTAACATTTTTACCAACTTTGGTATCAAGTGACAATATACCATTAAAGGGACAATTCAACTTTCTTTTTTACATTAATTGGTTAGTGGGCACTGAAGAGGCAGACAAGAAATGACAGAGCGAGATGAATCGGGTACATTACAGACGTTGATGCACACTGGGAGCTCCACCTGGTGGTGTAACAACTGTACTACAACAAACAGTATATTTATTATCTTACTGCACCTCCGTTCTCTCCTGAACTGTTTGTGTTTTCATCAATCAACTGATCAACAATAAATAGTTTCATGTTTTTAATATCTCATTTATCTACAAAGAACTTAAACCATATACGAGTCAAACCTTCAGCTGTTGTTTCATCACCAACTGGCAGGTTCTTCTCCTCCCCTCTATCCTCTGCCTCCTCCTGTCCATCAGCTCCTCTCTGCGTCTCCTGACTTCTCCCTTCTTCTCCTTGCCCCCTCCCCTCCCTCGCCAGCGGGTCTGGGGGGGTGGAGCCTCTTGCGCGAGGCTCCAGGTGTGTCTGGATGTGAGCAGTGGAGTCTCCTCCTCCGGCCTTCCAGTGCAGGAGGCCACTGATGAAGCCATTGGGGCGGTTGAGCTCGGCCCAGCGCTCCTCCACCTGCTGCCACTCCTCCCCCGTCTCCTCTACCCTGATTGGCAGCTTGTCGTGCTTGCTGGCCTGTTGGGGACGGGGCTCTGCTGGCTCCTCCTTGACAACAGCAGCGTTGTCCTTTGTCTCCTCAGTGCTGATGGCGGGTGCAGTCGGGAGGAGAAACTCCTCTGTCTCCGCCGCTTGCCTCCTCGCTATCCTCTGCTCCTCCTGTGGTAGGCTGTTAGACCCAGCTGGTGGATCCTTTTCTTCGGTGGGGGTGTCTGGGAGGGGTCCCAGCAGAGACCGCTGACCCTCCGTTCCCACCTCGTATTCCTCCAGGATGCCAAAGATCTGGATGAGGCAGCGGCGGTAAAACTCCACGATGAGCTCGAGGAAACCGGGCAGCTGCAGGAGGAGACGAAAACATCTGAGACAACTTGTCCTCGTGTAGTGGGGACATAAAGGTTAAGGTTGTGTGTGTCGTACCTGTGTGAGGCTGAAGGAGCCCACAGTGCTGTCGTCATACAGCAAGATGTTGATGGTGTCCAGAGCCCAGGTGCTCTCTGCTAATAGGCCGGACTTCAGTGACATCATCACCCGCCATGCCTCCGGGGTTCCTGATAGGATGAATTCAATCACAGAGTGTCAGGCGAGAGAAGACATGATCTGACCTGTTATGTATGTTAGTGTGAGTACGTATGTTGGTGGTCTGACCGGCGTCTTTGGCTGTGAGCCGGCGCCGTGGCTTTAGTTTTGGAGGTGTGGCCTCGGTGGAGCCGTGGGGGAAGTTGACATCTCTGTGGAGGAGGGGGGGGCCCTGACCGGGCGCCGGGCTGGGGCCCGGCTTCTTGATGGAAGGCAGGTAAGGGGTGCTGTTGGGTGACAGGGAGCCCCCCATGGGCCGAGGGAAGGGGGAGGGGCTGAGAGAGCGGGTCACATGGTTGGGGATGATGGGTGTGGCCTGGAAGGAAGAGGCGGGGGGTTGCCTGGATGGGTGGGGGGGCATTGAGGGGGAGGATGAGGAGGAGTGGGGGGGGTACGGTGGCTGGCGTTGCCCTGGGTGACCAGGGGGCCACTGGCTGTCCTGGGGGGCCCTGCCCTCCTGGTCATCCATTCGGCCCATGCCGGGGTAGGGAGGCCCCTGGCCCTGCCGGCTGTATGTGAAGCCCATATCTGTCCTGGGGTGCCACATGTTGGCCTGTGGCCCCTCCCCGGGGCCACCGGACACCGCCGGAGCTCCTGAGCCCATCATGCCGTGCTGCGGCGGCCCCTGGCGTTCTCGGTTGTATGGGTACGGGTACTGGCCCTGGACCGGCCGCCGCTCGGGGCCCATGTAGCCACCGCCACCGCTGCCGCCTCCTCCTCCTGCTCCTCCTCCATAGGGGCTGAACATGTCAGGCTGCTGAGAGCCATACTGCTGCACGCCAAACGCCTCGCCCTCATGACGCTTAGCAGGCGGATAAATCGCGTCCATCGGACGCTTGTAGCCCTGCAGACACAAACAGAGAAGAGAAATACGTTCATGTCCCGCTGGTCATGTTATCTTCCTAATTTATGGATACAAGAAGCCTTCCTCTTGTTGGTTTGTGTTAATGTTGATGATCACAGAGCTCATCGACATGATTTTCACCTACTTAGGAACAAAAGTACGTCCTGATGAGTCGAAACACGGGGCTACTTTTCTGTGCCGGTGGGGTTTGGATTAAATGATTTAGAGAATATAAATAAATATACAATTGAAAGTTATGTTTTTAGTGTTTTTCAGGTACTGTCTTATAAAGTCGGACATGTAGCATTCACCTGCTGCTGAGGGTACAGGGCCTGATGGGAACTGTAGGCCATGTTGTGAGGAAACTGCTGCCCGTAGCCATCATGCCCATGCCTGAAGAGAAGGAGAAAAATGAGAAAAAAAACTATATTCAAACTTTATTTATACTCCAGATACTAAGAGAATATGAAACTCCAATAACACAATAACACATTTCTTCTCTCCCAGCTCATCTCGTACCTCTGGTGGGGGTATCTGTTGGTCGGGAACATGCCGGCTTCATTTCCAGTTGGACCCATGCTGTTCTGCCCTCCTCCCTCTGGTCCCATCACATGGTCCGGCCTGTAGTACACAAACACATACACGTCCATCTTTATATACAGAAGTGGAGGAATATTCAGCCAAAACTCTCAGAAGAAGAAAAATAAAGTTTATCTTTAAAACTGAGCTTCACACTACTAACATAACTTCTAAAACACAGCGAGTCATTTTCCTTCAGATCTTGATTGACATTATAGTCCACTTTGAACCTCGAGTCCTCAGTCTGAGTAACTAACCTCCGCTCGTAGCCGGGGCCGTAGGGGAACTGTGGCCTGGGGCCCATGCTCGTCAGAGGCCCCGAGGGCGGCCCGCGGGGGTACATGTCCTGCATGGCACCGCCGGGCATCTGGCTGGGACCGAAGGCCTCGCCGGGTCCTGGACCTGGACCTGGAGAGATGAATATCTGTTGTTTATTTTTCTTTTATTATTTTTTATTTAATGTCTTTTTCTCTTGTATGTAAATATATTCTCAAAATAGACAACTGCATATTAGCTTGTTTCTTATCAATACACTACTTTTATTTCTCATTTGTATGACCTTTATATATATATATATATATATATATATATATATATATATATAGTCTGTTTTATATCTTCACCTGTAAAAGTGTTATCTTCTTAATGTTTATTCAAAGTGTAACTCACAAGTGCACAACCACATTACAGTTATACAATGTTAAAATGCTGCTGACTGTTATCTCTCTGCAGGAGGTTTTAAATCTCTTTAGGCTCGAAATGAAGTGAAGCATCGGCTTCCTGGAAGGAAGGAAATCTAAAACCTGATGTTGATGCAACATGCAAAAACTGAAAAACCTTCTTCAACCCTGTAACGAACCAGATAGTAAGACGATTGAGACTTTGACCACCAGGGAGCAGCAGAGTTCAGTCAAGAAGGGAAACTGGAACTGAAACTACACTACTACAGTATTACAGTGAATATATGTCCTGTGCTGTGCATTGAGAGAAACATACTTTTTTTTATTAACCACACATGATAACCAGTAAAGTCACAGTTAATTTAAGTTACTGTTGTTGTTGCTTTAGAAAATCAACACAGCATGTGTGTTGTGCTGCAGCTTGTCCACCAGAAAATCCATCATTTGACATGCAAGTGGAACTATACTAAAAAATGGTTTCATACATTTAAAGTTTGATTCCATAAAATATTTAGTGTTTCACATTAAATATTGTTAATGTGTTAATGGTTATTATTACTCTTAAAACTTTAAGACTTTTTTTCTTAATAAAAAGTAAGCTGTGCACAGGAAACAACAGGACATTCAGCATTTTGTGTTTCTCCCCTCCTCACCCTTCCTCTGTCCTCCATACGGGTCTTTGTTGGCATCGTACTGCATCCTCATGGAGGGGTCTGTTGGTCCTCCTCCCTGCTGGTAGGGGGCGCCGCTGGGTCCCGGGCCTCGCTTGTTGTGGAACGCTGGATCACTGCCTTCAGAGAACGGGTCCTGGACGCTCACTCCTCCCATGCTCCTGAACATCAACCACACATCTCTCGTTTGGTCCGTCTTAACAGTCAAGAACTAGCGCCACAACTAACGATCATTATCATTAACGGTTAATCTGTCGTCATTTTCACGATTAATAAATGACTTGTTTAGTCTATAAAACTCAGTTTACCGTCTTAGAGGACTAAAGTTATTCAATTTGATATATATGAGAAAGACAAACAGCAAACTGTCACATTTGAGAAGTTGGAACAAAGAAAAATGACAAATGAACTGATTATCAACAGTTGCTAACAAAATGTCTTTAGATCCATTAATCAATTGATTACTGCAGATTGATCCAAAGATAATCATCTGTGTTTATTTTAGATGTGTTGTGCCACAACCTGGATCAGTTGAGTTTATACGTTATTTTTAGGGCCATCCTCCACAAGCATATGTCAGTTGTTATGCAGATGACACTGATCTTTATATCGCTGTCACACCAGATTATGTATGTTTACTTTGACTCTTTTATTAAATGATTTCTATCTTTCTCATTCTTTTGGATACTTTTCAGATTCTGGCTCCTCCCGTACCTGTTTTCAGGCTGGCGGCCCATCTCGCTGTGGGGGGTGGAGGCTGGGGTTGGGGGTTTCAGGTCTCCAGGGGCCTCGGTCAGGGAGCTGCTGCTGGACTGGGGGGTGTTGGGGCCCTGCAGGGAGCCCGAGTTGGCTGCAGAGACACAGACCAGACAGAGTTGTTATTTCTTGTGGGGTCCACCTTTATACACTCTAGCAGACTAGATCAAAAGTACAGTACAAAAAGAAAAAGCAAGTAACTACAGAAACAGATGATTTAAAGTAAACCGTGTACCTGATACACAAAAAAACTTAATTTTATGCCTTATTAGGCTGATAATTGATCATTGTCACAGACTTTAGTTATTGTACTCTATGTCTGGACAATTTAAAAGGTGCAGAAAAAAAAGTAAATTATCTTTAGCAAAGGCTGGATGATATCTACTTGTTTTGACTCATTTGGAAGTCAATCAACCACTTAAATGACGTTACAATACATGCTAACATTTACCCATTCACACAGCTGCACCTTCACACTGACAAATGATGATTAAATTTAATTCTGTCCTAAACATAAATAAATATTATTCTGATCTTAACTTAGTTTTGGCTCAATGTGTAATTATAGGTTTTGTAGAGCAGTATTGGACTCTGACTATACTGTACAGTATGTGTTCAGACAGGGAGGCATCGTGGGAAATCAGGTCAGACTGAGGTCACTGGTGTTTACATTCACACTCTACTCCCGGCTGACAGCTCACTCTGCTTCTCAGTTACATAATCAGTGTGTGTGTGTGTGTGTGTGTGTGTGAAGGGATTCCTGCGGGTGTCAATCTGACATCATTAAAGCCCTTCTTCACACAGTGAGTCTGTAACACTGCTGCCTCTGTGGCTTTCTGACATTCAGAGGTGTCTTTTCCATTAACGCTCCTCGCAGCTTTATTAAAACATGACAGGATATTTACAGGAAGAGCTGTGGTGATATTTGTCAGCTGGTCCACAAAGGAAACGCTGGAAAACAGGAGATCTGTTACCAACAAGAAGGCGGCAACATCATATTATACTTGTTGCGTCCGCCTCATTTAATTTCTCGTTTTTTATGACTCGTTGGGACCTTAAAGGATCACCTTGCTGATTGTTTTAACTTTATCTCTATTTAAATATGTTGTTCTTCCAGGAACCAACAACATCATCGGTTCTCTGAAGAACTCCAGCTGTTTTCTGTAAGTGTCGCTCGGCCTCTGAATACAAAGCAGCGATTGCGTTACTTGCCATTTTTTGCTTGCAGTACTTCACACCTTTATCTACGATTGTTTAAGAAAACAAGCTCAAATGGAGACGGCAGATCGGAGGTGTTACAGGCTCATATTCCTTCAAATGCTTGTAAATGTCTAAAAGGGTGGAGGTTCCTCCCCTCGCTCCACCTTACACTCATAGGCGAACAAGTACTGGATGTACTGCTTCTTCAGAGAGCTGGCAGAGCTGCTGGACGTCCCCACGTTCAACAGGGATGACAACTCCCGCCACTTCTTGTTCTTATTTACCTGAAAAAGAACAGATGTTCACATCAAACATAGTGACAGCTGTAGCCTCAGAATTACGACTATTATTATTATTATAAATTATTATATTTTAAACTGGAACAGAGACTCAAATCGTGAGTCTCTCGTGGGAATTGAAAAAATTAGTAAAAATATGAAGAAGGTTTTATTGATCTCACCATGGCCAGGCCTCCAATCTCTCTGACAGCCAGGAAGAGTCTGCAGAGGTCCAGCGGCTTCTTGCCAACGGCGGGGAGGTTTGGGACAGGAGTGCCCCTCTCCTCCATGAAGGACAGGTAGCGGTCCACCCACAGCCGGCGCTCCGGCTCAGAGCCCATGTCATAGAGCCGAGTGATCTTCTCATTGGTCATGGTGGCCACGCTGGGCTTCTGGAGAGACCGAGACATCACAGTCAGTTTGAGTTTATCGATCAAAATACAAAAGAAGACGGCACAATATGACCAAAAAAAACCACACGTAATGCTCCTTTAAGGGAAGAATTTCATCATGTTATAGCCAGCGTTAAAAAAACAAAACAAACCCAAACAGTTTACCAGCGAACGAGAGGCCTGACCAACAGAAAACAACACGGAGGACGACAGTCACTGCTCAGAGACTTTCTCATTTAGGTCAATAAACTTAACAATTAATCTGCAGATTATTTTGTTGACTCATTGCTTGATCTATAAAATGTTTGAAAAAAATGTCCACGATGATGTCAGTTGAACAACAGTATATATACACATGTTCAAGAAGCTGGAACCAGAGGATATTTGGCAATCAGTTACTTAAATGATTATCGATAAAATATATTCACTGAGCACTTCATCAGAAACATCTGTTCAATCTAATGCGATCCAATAAAACATCTCTACGAAGAAAATATATAAGCTTCATAAAAGTCTGTATAAGATCAGCCACAACATCCGTTTATTATCTCATACAACAGCTCTGCTATAAATCCTACTTTATGGAGCTTATACATTTTCACTTTTTGTTGACATTGTCAGTGTTGGTGCCATTTTCTATTTAGTAGTGTAAGTTCATATTTAATAGTTATTATTGTTTTGATATATTCAATATTTGCATATTACAGAAATATGTAAGATTACATTAATAATTGTGATAATAGATTTATAATTTGTATTTAGTATAATCTGCCTGGTTTCAGTTTAATGATTATAATGTCCAGAATTAATAGCCAATAAGAACTGACGCTGAGCAATGACGTTATCGAGCTCGCGCATCTGTTGAATGTAAAAGGTTGTGTGTTTGTTATATGTGAGAATGCGTCAATAAAGACGGGGCGAACACACTGTTTTCTACCGTCGTTATAGTTGTTTAAATTTTAACACGCGTAGACTCGTTCTTTCCGTCTAAGAGTGGTTATTTGTTTATAACTCTAAGAAGAAACTGTTTAGATCATGACCGGAGACATTTAGCCACTACATTAAGTAGAAAACAGTCGCTGAGGGCGAGAAAAAAGCCGAAGGAAGTGCCGCACGCGCTGATCACGGATTGATGAAGGAAGCCTGCCGGCTTGTGGAGAACTGAGGGCGGAGCATACCATCGGAGTTTCAGAGACTGTAATGATGTTGGATGAGTACAAAAATGTCCCATTTCAATAAATAAACGAACAATGCGTCAGATATGAAATGCAATGTCGGAAATGGACGATTGTTAAACTGTAATTACCGACGCCAATTAACGTGGCCAAGTCGTCCTGTTTAAAGTGTAAAGAGTGCTATGCTGCTAGCTTAGAGGCCAGACCAGACAACCAGAGAAACGTGTTACTGTTAGCAAGTCATATCAGCTTATAAGAAGCTCAAGTTTGCATCTGGAAATAAAGCCTTGAATCTTGCTTAAGAAAACTACATGTTTTAAGATTAAAGGATAGCTCATTTGGATTTCAGAAGTTACTAGAGTTTGCTGAGACTTGAATAACATAAATAGCTATTGAAAATGTCTGATGCTGGAAACATGATGGAAAGCATGATGGAGCTAGACTCTAAAAGAAAGATCAAGTTGACGCCAAAGGCTTTAGAAGAGAAGCTTGATAAGCTAATGAAACTAAGAAAAGGTGTTTTAGCACGCCTTGTCTCCAAAGCAGAAGAAATTGAAAATCTAATCAGCAGTGATGCCAGTGCACTTGTAGTGGAAAAGGATCATCTTCGTGAATACTCAAAATTACTGAATGAGTTTATTGAAGTGAATAATGCAGTAAGTGAACTGTTGTCAGAAGAGGAAAGGAAAGCTGACCATCAGTATTGGAGTGAGCCTAATCTAAATAAGTATGAAAACTTTCTGACCACTTTGGAGCAGTGGATAATAGAAGTAAAAAGGCAAGGTAAAGCAGCTCATGAAGAGGCTGTGACTGAACATGAGGCTCCTAAGAATGGCACAGCAACACAGCACGGTGAGACTACTGCTGAGGAGCCTGCTATGGAGGAGCTTGCTGCCGACGAGGTGCATCCACAAGACAGTGCGTCCATGGTGCAGCATAAGCAACTTTTAGCCCCAGCACGAAGTGTATGCAGTAGACGTTCTAGGGCATCCAGCTTGTTGTCTCATGCATCATCAGTGCGTAGAAAAGAAGAAGCTCATCGAGCAGCTTTACTGGCACGTGCAGGCATACTTGAGAAGAAAGAAGCACTGCAGTTGCAAGAAGCACAGCTAAAGTTGCAAGAGGCCCAAATGGAGGCACAGCTGATGTTTCAGAAAATTCAGATGAAGACTCAAATGGAGAAGCTAGACTACGAGACTGCTCTGGCAGAATCCACAGCTAAGCTACACGTTTTTGAAAAATATGAGAACATGGAAGATGGGATGGATTCATATCTTAACAAGAACATGCATGCAGCTGAAATGGTCCCACGTCATGGTCCAGATGTCAAACCAAAATCGACTAGCTGTCCTGCTATTGAGATAAGCCATCCTACAGCTGTCTTACAGAACAGTGCGTCTTATGATCCAGCTAGGCACACGCCTAATGTGCAAGTTAAGACAGAAAATGGTGATGCTACAGGCACAAGTCCCAGTGCAAGGCAAACAGAGCTCGGTGAGGTGATCTTGAAACAAAAGGATATCACTGAGATGTTAGTCACACAACAAAGACTAGCAAACTTACCTCAACGAAAAGTTCCTGAATTCAGTGGCGATCCTCTTGAGTTCCTGCCGTTCCTGAGGGCGTTCGAGCACATCATTCACAGTCGAACAGACAACGACGCAGATCGTCTGTATTATCTAGAACAATTCACCACGGGTGAACCAAGAGAATTGGTGAGAAGTTGCCAACACATGAACGCACAGCAAGGCTACGAGGAGGCAAGAAAGCTCTTGACCTATCACTATGGCAACGAGCAGAGAATAGCTGCCGCCTACATTGACAAGGCAGTCAAATGGCCTCAAATCAAATCAGAAGATGCTAAGTCGCTTCACAGCTTCTCTATCTTTCTCACTGGGTGCAGCAATGTCATAAAGGACTTAGCGTACCTAGAGGAAATGAACAGCCCAAGCAACCTCCGTACAGTTGTACACAAGTTGCCCTTTAGACTTCGCGAAAGATGGAGAGTCGCAGCTTTCGACATCCAAGAGAAAAAAGAAAGAAGAGCAAATTTTGCTGATCTTGTTGAGTACATCAACCGACAGGCTAAGATAGCTTCTGACCCGCTGTTCGGTGATGTCAAAGACCCTTCTGATATGAAAGAAAAGAGCAAATCCAGTGTTAAACCTGCTACGGATCGATGGAAAAGAACCACTGGCCTAGCCACAAGTGTAACACCAGCTAATGATTCTTCAGAATCAAGAAAGACCAAGCAGACTTGCAACGCATTTCAAGAGCCATGTCTTTACTGCAACAAAGGACACACTCTGAGTGCATGCAACAAAATCAGAGGTCTGCAGAATAAAGACAGAGTCGAGTTCCTTAAAGGAAAAGGTCTTTGTTTCGGGTGTCTGACTCAAGGGCACATGGCAAAAGATTGTAAAAAGAAAGCCACATGTGAAATATGCAACAAAAAACACCCAAGCTTGCTTCACACGAAAAGAGAGGAAGATGGCAATCAAGCCACTGCCAAGCCTGAGAGACCAAGTGAAGGCTCCACCAATAAACACTCAAGTTCACAAGAACAAGTGTCATCTAATAGTGAACTCTCTGCAGTTACCGGGGCCGGAGGCAGCGACTGTGTCCTTTCCATTGTGCCAGTCCGAATCAAATCTAAGAGGAGCAACAACACCATCGAAACGTATGCGTTCATGGACTCTGGAAGTACAGCAACGTTTTGCTCTGAAAGATTGATGAGGCGCCTTGGTGTCAACGGTAAGAAGACTCAAGTGCTGCTCCGTACTATGGGCCAGGAGAAGCCTGTGTCCTGCTTCGTACTCTCAGATCTAGAAGTGTGCGGTCTGACAGAGAACAAGTACATCAGCCTGCCAGACGTCTACACTCACACTGACATACCAGTAACAAAGGAGAATGTTCCTGTAGAGAAAGACCTGGAGCGATGGCCGTATCTGCAGAAAGAGGTGCGGCTACCACAGATTGACGCAGATGTGGAGATGCTCATTGGAATGAACGCTCACTCTGCTATGGAACCGTGGAAAATAATCCACAGTCAAGACGATGGGCCTTATGCAATAAAGACAATCCTTGGCTGGGTGGTAAATGGCCCTTTGAAGAAAGGCAATGATTACAAGTCAAAGCTCTACAGCCAAGCTGCTTTGGTCAACAGAGTGTCAGTCAGCAGTGTTGACAAGATGCTATTGCAGCAGTACAGTCACGACTTTCCAGAACAAGCTTGCGAAGAGAAGTCAGAAATGTCGCGAGAAGACATCCAATTCATGCAGTATGTGAAGGAAACAACTAAGAAAATTGATGGACACTACTGCATTAGTATTCCCCTCAGACACAAAGACGCTGTGATGCCGAACAACAAATGTGTTGCAGAGCAACGAGCATCAAGCTTGAAAAGGAAGCTCAGTAAGAACTCCAGTTTCCATGACGACTACACAGCCTTCATGTCAGACCTGCTGAACAAAGGCTATGCAGTAGAAGTCCCTGATAACGAGCGCAACCGCAACGATGGCCGAGTATGGTATATTCCTCATCATGGCGTGATTCATCCGCAGAAAAGGAAGTTGCGGGTTGTTTTTGATTGCGCCTCTTCGTTCCAAGGGAAATCACTGAACGAGGAGTTGTTACAGGGGCCGGACCTCACGAATAGTCTGGTTGGAGTCCTGACGAGGTTTCGCCACGACCACGTTGCACTCATCTCAGACATTGAGGCAATGTATCATCAGGTACTAGTTCCTGACGAAGATTCTGATCTTTTACGATTCCTCTGGTGGCCAGAGGGTGACCTGAACCAGCCTCTGCGTGAGTACAAGATGGTTGTCCACTTGTTCGGCGCGAAGTCCAGCCCAAGCTGTGCCAACTACGCTTTGCGGCGGACTGCAGAAGATGGAAAAGAAATGTCATCACCCGAGGCAGTAACTACAGTTCTTGAGCACTTCTATGTAGACGACTGTCTTGTCTCGACGTCTGATGAGAAGAAGGCTACATCCTTGACCAAAGACCTCATTGCACTCTGTGCGAGTGGAGGATTCCATTTGGCTAAATGGTCTAGCAACAGCCGTGAAGTGTTGTCATCGCTTCCTGAACATGAGCGTGCGAATGAGATCAAGAGTCTAAATCTGGACAGGGATGAGCTACCCATGGAGAGGGCACTTGGAGTGGACTGGTGCATCGAATCAGATTCCTTCAAGTTCCGCACCCTTGTAAAGAACAAGCCTGTCACCAGAAGGGGTATCCTCTCAGTCGTGAGCTCAGTTTACGATCCCCTTGGTTTCTTGTCGCCGTTCATTCTTCTGGCCAAGACCATTGTGCAGAATCTCTGTCGAAAGAAACTTACCTGGGATGATGAGATTCCTGAAGACATAGCAACCAGATGGTTTGCCTGGCTGTCTGACCTTAGCCAGTTCGCCAACTTCTCTGTCAAACGGTGCATCAAACCTGAGGGATTTGGTCCAGTAGTGTCAGCACAGCTGCATCATTTCTCTGACGCTAGCGAGAAGGGCTATGGGGTCGTCAGCTACATCCGCATCGAGAACAGTCACGGTCAAGCACATTGCTCGTTTCTGTTGGGCAAATCACGATTGACACCGCTCAAGCCAGTCACTGTGCCGCGCCTCGAGCTGACAGCGGCTACTATTGCAGTGAAAATGGACAAGCTCATGAGAAAAGAGCTTCGGATGGACCTCAAAGAGTCTGTGCTATGGACAGATAGCACCACTGTCCTCCGATACATTGACAATGACAGCGCTCGCTTTAAAACCTTTGTAGCGAATAGAGTGTCGACAATCAGAGAGAACACAAGACCAGCTCAGTGGAGATATGTCAGCACGTCTTCTAACCCAGCTGACCACGCATCGCGAGGAATGAAGGCAGAGCACTTCATGAAGTGTCAAAGTTGGATTGAAGGCCCTGACTTCCTTGGCAAGGATGAGTCTCACTGGCCAATCCTTACAGAGTTCTCTAGAGACATAAGTGACAATGATGCCGAGTTGAAGCGCAAAATCACAGTGAACATCATCAACGCCATCAACTCAAGCACAGATCCTCTTTTCAAGCTGATTCATCATTATTCCAACTGGCATAGTCTGAGGAAGGCCATCGTCTGGATGTTTAGGCTGAAAGAGCTACTTAGAAACCTGTGTGAAAAAAGGAAGATCTTTGAGTCCCAAACACAGTCCCTAGACAGTCAAAATGGGAAACCCAAGGCAATTGAAGACAACATGCAAAAGTGGAAATCTAGCCTAACAGGAACCCCTCTGACTGTCAAGGACATCAGGAGAGCAGAAACTGCTATCATCCAGTTCAGCCAAAGCCAAACCTTCCATGAGGAGCTTTGTGCGCTGCAGAAAGGAGATAAGCTAAGGAGAAGCAGTTCTATCTTGAAATTAGATCCTTTTCTCCAAAATGGTGTCCTTCGTGTTGGTGGAAGACTGCACCAGGCAGCCTTGCCGGAACACACAAGGCATCCGGCTATCCTATCCAAGAACCATCATGTCACAACTTTGATCATAAGGAATGCACACGAGGAGACCGGACATGGAGGGAGGAACCACACACTTGCTCGGCTGAGACAAAGAGTGTGGGTGTGCAAAGGGAATGCAGCAGTGAGAAGTGTGCTTTCAAAGTGTGTGAAATGCCGAAAGAGTCAAGCTGCTGTTGGTGAACAGAAGATGGCGAATCTACCACCAGACCGTCTTCAGCCAGACCACCCACCATTCACCAACGTCGGCGTAGACTACTTCGGCCCCTTCGAAGCCAAGCGCGGACGAGCGCGAGTCAAGCGTTACGGAGTCTTATTTACTTGCCTCACAATTAGAGCTGTCCACATTGAAATCGCACACTCACTGGACACAGACTCCTGTATAAACGCAGTCAGACGTTTCATCGCAAGACGAGGACAAGTGGAAGTTATGAGATCCGATAACGGAACAAACCTTGTAGCGGCAGAACACGAGCTACGCAAGGCAATGAAGGAGTGGAATCAGTCCCAAATCTCTGACGCTCTGCTGCAGAGGGGGGTTACCTGGATCTTCAACCCGCCTGCTGGGTCGCACCACGGTGGGATCTGGGAGCGCCAAATAAGAACAGTGCGCAAGGTACTTACCAGTGTCCTGAAGCTCCAGTCACTCGACGATGAATGTCTGCACACTGTGATGTGTGAAGTGGAAGCAGTCATCAACAGCAGACCACTTACCAGGTCATCGGATGATGTTGACGACCTTGAGCCACTGACGCCGAATCATCTTCTTCTGCTCAAGGGAAAGCCAGCACTCCCGCCGGGCATGTTCCAGAAGGATGATCTGTACTGCAAGCGAAGGTGGAGGCAGGTGCAGTATATCTCCGACATCTTTTGGAAGCGTTGGTCTAGAGAATACCTGCCACTCCTACAAGAACGGCAAAAGTGGCTGGAAAAGAAGAGGAACGTGAGAGAAGGTGACGTCGTGCTCATCGTGGATGAAAGGGCTCCAAGAGGGTCCTGGTTAATGGGAAAAGTGGAAAAGACCATCCCCGACGCCCAAGGGTTTGTTCGTCGGGTCCTTGTCAAAACGAAGACCAACACCCTTGAGAGACCCATTGACAAGCTGTGTCTCTTACTGGAGATGGAAGAATCTCATGGACAATGAAGGACATTTTATTATTTTCTAAATAGAGTGATCTAGGTTTGTTTATATTCCTTTAGACCTCAGTACAAGGACGTAAGTATGACTTGAATGTAGAAAATGACTCTTAAGTTTGTTTAAGTTAGTGTAATTGTCATCCCCATGATGGACAATTAGGGGCCGGAAATGTTGGTGCCATTTTCTATTTAGTAGTGTAAGTTCATATTTAATAGTTATTATTGTTTTGATATATTCAATATTTGCATATTACAGAAATATGTAAGATTACATTAATAATTGTGATAATAGATTTATAATTTGTATTTAGTATAATCTGCCTGGTTTCAGTTTAATGATTATAATGTCCAGAATTAATAGCCAATAAGAACTGACGCTGAGCAATGACGTTATCGAGCTCGCGCATCTGTTGAATGTAAAAGGTTGTGTGTTTGTTATATGTGAGAATGCGTCAATAAAGACGGGGCGAACACACTGTTTTCTACCGTCGTTATAGTTGTTTAAATTTTAACACGCGTAGACTCGTTCTTTCCGTCTAAGAGTGGTTATTTGTTTATAACTCTAAGAAGAAACTGTTTAGATCATGACCGGAGACATTTAGCCACTACAGTCAGAAAGGTGATAATTCTACTTTATGTTTATCACTGAGGTCGTAACAGGTGGACGGTGTTTTATTGAAGAGTTCAGTCTCTGCACAGCTTATCTTCTGCAGCCCTGTGAGCTGAGTGTGTACTCGTGCTCTCACACACATTTAACTCCAAAAGTGTGACTTGCGTAAACTGGAAAGTCACCCTGGAAATACCCACAGACTCCTGTAACTTTAAAAAGTTCACTACAGTGTCTTCAGTTCGGCTGCACATATGTGTCCTCTAAATTGTTCCTTTTTGGAAGCAGATAAAATATCAAGAAGAAAAAAATACTGATAAGAAATGTTGGTGCCAATCATCGGCCGGAGAGGAACCACGCCGAGACCCACATGAGTGACGGCTTCTTCCTGTTTCGACTCTCGGGTTCAACGTTTGTCGAATTGATTTTCTTTGCTGCCAACGTTGATTTAACACAGATGAACTGAATGAGACCGACATACGGTCACATGGTGCATTTAGGCCTTCAGCTGGAAACATTTAACGATTAGTCGATTAATCTGCAACTATTTTCATAATGAATTTATCTTTCAGAGTAGTTTATTTTAAAGAAACACATTCTCTGGTTCCAGCTTCTCCTATGTGAATATTTTCTGGTTTCTTTAGTCCTCTATGATAGTAAACTGAATATCTGAATGGATGAAATACTGATGGATGAACATTTTTCACCTTTTTGTGACATTTCATAGACACATAAAACATTTAATTTGAAAAAAAGTAATTGACAGATAAATCGATAACATTTCTGAATGCTTTTCTGCAAAAATCATATCAAAACTTCAAGTCTTTCATGGCAAAGTTAATTACGGATATTTACTGCCTCAAAACCTTAAAGGACGAGTTCACACTTTTTCACATCTGTCTTAAAACAACATCCAGTATGTTGTATGTTATTATCTCAATTTATTTACACTGAAAATTATCTTTTAATAGCCAGTATAAACAGTGAGGAAAACCTCTCTCACTATTCATGGACATCTGACCTAAAACCTTAAAAAAAGTCAGAATTTTTAAAATTTAAACGCCTTTTAATGAGAAAGTCTCACATGTACACAATCACACGTACAGTAGATGCAAAAATATTTACAATCAAACAGCTTTTGGACTCTAATATTTACAAAAAGGAAACAAAGATAAAGATAAGATGCAAGCACACTGCTGCATAGTCCAATGAAAACCTTGCATCACCAAAACGTCACATTTATTACAAGAATAATTAATTTTATTTTTTTAAATGAGAGATCACTGGCTTTAGCTGCATGAAATAAACAAAATAATGTGGAGCTGCAAGGTTTTCAGACAGCTGCAGCAGAAAGCAGGGCTCCACGGTGACAACACGAAAGTCACTTTTACACACCGTAGAACCCTGAAATATACACCAACAAAGAAGAAAAAAAACAGGAAAACGGATGTTGTGCTTTGCGGCACTTACGGGGCTGGTCGGTGTCTTGGGCCAGGCGGGGCTGCTAATGCTATCACTGTCCTCCCCGTGATAGGAGGACAGACTAGCTGAGCTGGGGGACATGGGGGAAGGGGTGGGGGGCTGGGACACACACTGAGACCTGTAGGTGTCCTGTGATACAAAACACACACACATATACACACACACACAGAAATCATCCAGGGGTGAGGGGTGTCAGGTTGGCCAAGTAGTGAGAAAAATAGTCTTCTTTAGTTTCAGGGAGAGAAAACACAGCTGGACATTCACAGAGCGAACAAGCAGAAGCTTCGGAGAGCGCCGTTAATGTGGCCAGAGGTCAGCTGACAGCGTCGTGACATCACACAGGAGACAGGAAGCAGGTACGCAACATAACAGCTGCTGTTTCCTGTCTGAACATCTTAATAACCCCCCTTACTGTTCAAACAAACGATTTACATTTAATGATTTACCATGATCAGTTCATAAAGCTCTGTTCCTTTAATTTGGTTACTGCCACAGTTCAAGTGAGAGAAATTAAATCCTGATCAAACTCCGGTTTTCGCCTCTGCTTCAAAAAAAAAAAACAAATAAAAAAAATCCTGCCTCATTTTCTTAGTTTGAGTTTTACTATTAAAAATGTGTTAAAGTTATCTGTGAAAATAGTGAAATTGTTGTGAATTTTAACAGCCTGCTGAGCTTTTGCACTTTAAAGTTTCCGCCCTGTTCACATTTCCTGTCGTCTCACATCTATTCTGAAGTCGTTCTGACAGCTCACATGAAAAAACAAAACAAAACAACAACACATCTAACTTCTGCAGCGTTAAACCGTGAGCAAACTGCCTCAGCACAAAACAGAAAGCAGCAGCTCGGCGACAAACTGCAAACACAAAGCAGCCAGTTCTCATTTAGTGAACTCAAGTCAAAGCAGAGAAAGTCGAGTCGTTTCCATAACCCTGAACGCCACACGCAGATCTGTGATCAAAGCCGGCTCTTCACTATTGGATAATGAGGAGAGGCAAATTAAAGGAAGGCAGCGAGGAGGAGAAGTGTGCTGAGCCGAGTGTGAACTGAAGAAAAACAAGAAGAAACGAGCAGCGGAAGAAGAAAAAAACCCAAACAGAAATAGCGATGGAGGAACTGAATCTTTATGGCACAAATTGGTTATTTTTGGTTTCATGCAACACCTCCAAACCAGCCTCCAAACCCAGACACAGTAATGACAGGCGTAATGAACACCATGATGCTGGAAATAAGCTGATCAATACCAGACAGGAAGATACAAATCAGTAAAAGTATCTGTCAGAATTTGGTCATCCAGGTTGTATTTCTCAAATTTTGCTTCTTGGTCTCCTTTGTGGATGTCAAAGGAAGTTTCTACATTTACGACAGGAAGAACTCAGGTGTGACAGGAGTTCTGCGACTTTACCAAAGAAACTGTGGTGAAAATACTGAGAACTTAGTTGTTTTTTGGCATGAAAATGTTGTTAAGATGCATTTTTTCCTTCACCTCAGCACACATGCAGCTGTTAAAGCATGCTAGAAGAGCATAAATCTGCACGGTGGGAGCGAACAGCTGCTGTAATAGGTAAAAAAAAAAGCCAAAGGACGCACCTTGGGTTTGGGTGGGTCAGAGGCTGGACTGACACCCTCTTTGCTGAGCTCCACCCTCGGCTTGGCGTCTGGATGAGCACCCATCCCATCCGCTGGCATCATCATGGGGCCTGGAAGATAAATTAAGTCTACAAAAAGGAACATTTATCAATTCTTTTTTGACAGACAGGTGGGCTCTACAATCCTACCTGAGGATGGAGCATTGTAGGGGTGTCCCTGTGGCGTCATCTTCCCAGAGTTGCTGCCTGATTGCTGGCTGAAGGGAGCTCCAGGACCTCCAAGGCCTCCGGGGCCTCCTGGGCCCATTCCTCCCATTGGTGCCATTCCCGGGAAGCTGCCCTGCCTGAACACCACAGTAGAAAAAGAGGTTTTAATTATCACACTTACAAGGTGGAGGCTCACATGCAGACGTTTACGCTGAGGAAAAAGATGAGGAATAAAGCATCCATTTCCAGGACTCGTGCAGTTAGAGGAGACAAAGATGCTGCTGGATGGTGGCTGAGAAACACGGAAGAGAAAAAGAAAGAAATGAAGAGGTTCATTTGCTTTGTCAAAAGGAGAACTGTTCAGAGTTTTAACAACATCTGTGGATAAAAATGTTTTATTTCCCGATTCAGACACATCAGCAGCAGCCATGCAGGACCAGTCAGAGGACAGGAAGTGGTGGTTAGTAAAACATCCCAAACACCTTCGTTTGTGTTTGACCAGAGTTTGACACATACTCATTACACAGCTCTGCCAGGTATCCAACCTTCATTTAGATTAAACCAAACAGGCCACATAGTTGCCCAATAAGAGTCATGTGATATCATTCACACCACCTGGATTTAAAGAGCAGCTCAGGTCACCTGTGAATACTTTTATTCTTCAGTTAGTTTTAGTTAGTTTTTATATCAGCTTGTGGATCACTTTGAAACAATATGCATATGTTTCATAGTTTTCGTATAATAAATGTTCTGACCCATGACCTAAAAATAGAGGCTTTGTCTATAAAACATCAGAAAACCCATCACAATACCCTAAAACCCAATGCAATGTTTTAAAATGTCTTGAGCAAAAGTACAAAATAAAATATATTCAATTTATTAAACTGGAAGAACCATGAAAAGGAGCAAATACTCACATTTGAGATTCATTTTACAATATTCTCAGAATTTGGTTTAAATTTGTGCTAAATTCAGATGGAAACCTGGCGTGTGTTTCTGTATCCATCAGGCTCTGACACATCAACACCAAACCTACCCATAATGCTCAGGGGGGGTCTGCACGGTGGGGTGAGGCTGAGAATTGGAGCCCTGCTGAGGGTGGTGAGGAGGAGGAGGAGGATGGTGAGGTGGGTGAGAGGGGTGAAGGGTAGGAGAGAGGGCAGGTCGACCACCGGGCCAGGACGTGTTGTGGTAGACGGGGGAGCGAGCAAAGGGACGCCTGGAGGAGGGGATGGAGGGAGGTAAAGAAGCAACAAAAACTTTGATCTGGTTCAAAGTGTAAAAAAAAAAAGAAAGATGTTAGAGCTTTTTGTTGCTATTAATCTTTTCAATGAACAACCAATGAGCAGCATGTTTCAAAACACAAATACTGCTGCTGATCAATAAAAAGCTAGAAGATGCAAAATATTCATACATGGACGTTTTGAAACGGAAACCATGAATTTGGTTCTTTTCTATCTCTCAGATCTGAGATCGTCCTTGTCTCTGCTCTCACAACAATCATGTCAACTTTGACAAAAAATAAATGAAAAAAGTTGGATTATATCTCTGCAGAAAGTTTCAAGGCTTTGCAAGGACATTTTCACAGATACAGAATTAAACCAACGGCTGCCCTGAAGGAGGCTGAGATGTAAAAGCAGGGTACAATCATTTATCATAGAGATATGTGATGAATAATTAAACTGACTCTGAAGCTGACATGAAGCTAAATGTTTCTCTCTGACTCACCTGCCCTGAGCAGCGGCGGGGGAAGAGTTGGCACTTGGCCCGGCGTTGGGACCAACCTCGGGTGGTTTGCGGCTGCCGTTGGGCCCCGGGGGCCCCATGCCCTGCCCGGCAGACTGTGGCATGCCAGGGGAAGTGGGGGCCATGGCACTGCCTCCGGCGGGGTAAGGCCGACCCCCGGGGCCGGGCCCGGGGCCACGACCTGCCGGGGTAGAGGGGCCCTGACCATGCATGGGACTGCTGGCGTTCAACCCCAGGCTGTTGGCCAGGCCGGGACCCGGGCTGGGGCCGCTGTAGTTGGCACTGGGGGCCCCGCCGTAGTGGGGGGGCCTGGGGAAGTTACCTGAGGAGGGCGAAAAGAGACGAGTGGTCAGACAGAAACATGAAACAAGATAGAGGAGACATGAGATAACTCCAACTAACGACAGTCAGCTTGAGAATAACATATAATTAATCTATCTCAGTGTTCATACAAAGGTTTTGCAGTGTAGTGTGTACCTGGGGGTCCATACTGGCTGTAGGAGGGGCCTCCCTGCTGGTAGGAACCATGGTGCATGGTGCCCCCAGGCACTGGGTGAGGGGACATGGGTGGTGCTGACTGCTGAGGGCCAAACTGGGACCCCAGGGTGCTACGCTGCATGGAGGGAGGGAAACCTGAAGAAACAACAAAAGATAAAAGAGGAGGTGAAAAATGGATAAACACATGTTCATCTTTCTGTACCTGTCAGGATCTTCTTTTACATAACACATCCGTAGTTTTAACGTTACCTCTGTCCTGAGTCATGGCTGACTGGGAGGGATGAGGACCAACATCTGGTCCTGGAGCAGAGACCTGAGGTGTCAACTGAGAGCCTGAGACAGACAGAGTGTGTTAATACAACCATTAATGAAAGAACCTGAACTTTATAAAGTGGAAAAATATCGAAACTCGTCCTCCTACCAGGTCCGCTGGTGGCGGGGGAGAGCGGTCCGGACCGTGACCCGGCGGGAGACGGCGAGGGGGAGGGTGAAGGTCCGGTTCTGGTGGGCGGAGGGAGTCGGGGGGAGACGTGGGGGGAGAATGGAGAGCGGGTCGGGGTACCCTGGTCGCTCTGAGCGCCAGCAGAACCTAACGCTCCTGAACTCACCACCGCCTCTGTGCCCGTCGGCAAGTCATCGATGGAGCCGGACAGATCCTGAGAGACGAGACACACACTCACGTTAATTTATGTTCATTTGAGTTATTGTGGATCTCAGGAGCCTGAAATATCTATAGTCTGATCCGGTGGGTTTGGGTGAGGGCGGTGGGATTTCTGAGTCGTCCTCTAATGTGACAACAACACACTTACAGGAGGATCATTGTCGCCTCATAAACACCTCGTTCAGCGGCTCCTAAATAAGACGAGGAGGTGAAAACAGTCCGACCAAAACCAACTGAAGCCAGTGGAAAAACATCAACAGCTAACAGACAAGAAGGAAGGAAGGAAGGAAGGAAGGAAGGAAGGAAAGAAGGAAAGAAGGAAAGAAGGAAAGAAAGAAAGAAAGAAGGAAAGAAAGAAAATATGCTGATAATTTGCAGCTATAGTTTCTCAGGATGTAATTAGCTTCTAATCAAAGAGAAGTTTTTGTGTTTAATTGATTCCCTTCCAATTAATGAATTCCAATTAATTTGTAAAGTGTTTTAACCAAAGCACATCTGAAATCTGTCAACATACATGCAGGAACAGTTTATTCGTATTTAACTGGATTTAAATAGAACTCAAGAAAGCTACAGAAATGTCAGTTTTCATATAATTTATACCAAATAACGTGTAAAAATGTGATTTCCTTTCTGCTCGTACTGTACAGACAAAAAATGTTTACTTTTAATACTCATGGAAAAGTCTGAATCTGAGAGAGAATGAAGGAGGAGAAGGAAGGAAAGAAAAGAGGACAAGAAGGAGGGAATGAGGAGACAGAAAGAGGCAAGGAAAGGAAGGAGAGATGAGATGAGGAGAGTCAGAAAAGAAGGAGAGAGAGAAGGATAGAAATAAGGGGGGAGGAGAAAAGAAAAGACGAAAAGAAAGTAGGAAAGGAAAGAACGGAGGAGGAAGAGTCAGAAGACGACAAAATGAGAATAGGAAAGGAATCAAGGGAGATGAGAGAAGGAAGGAAGGGAAGGAACGGAAAACAGGATGAGAGTCAAAGAAAAGGAGAGAAGGAAGGAGGAAAGGAAAGAAAGGAGGAGAGGAAGATGAGAGGGAGGGAGGGAAAATAAGAGAGGAGAAGAAATGAGGGAAGGAAAGAACAGAGGAGGAAGAGTCAGAAGACGACAAAATGAAAGAGAATAGGAAAGGAATCAAGGGAGATGAGAGAAGGAAGGAAGGAAGGAAAGGAAAGGAAAGAAAGGAGGAGAGGAAGATGAGAGGGAGGGAGGGAAAATAAGAGAGGAGAAGAAATGAGGGAAGGAAAGAAAAGACAAGGGGAGAAAGAAGGAGAAGGAGAGCAGCATTGCGCTGAAATCTCCCATCTGCCCCTGGGCTTTGGGCCAGCCAATCACAGCACAGTAACTCATCTCACTCCCCCCTCCCTCCGCCCCTTGCCAACAGCTCAGCCAATCAGCTGCTGCGCTGCCTGCACGCGCACACACGCATGTGCACACTCTGTTGCTCTGCAACCTCCTCATCTCTCCTCTTCCTCTCCTCCACCTCATCTGTTCCTCCCCTTCTTCACCTCCTCATCTATCCTCCTTCACCTTATCTCTGCTGTTTCACCTCATCTCTCCTCTTCCTCTCCTCCTTCACCTCCTTATCTCTTCATAGTCTCCCTCTCTTCTCACTTCCATCCCCTCTTTTCTGTCTGTTTTTCACCTCCTTCTCTTCTTCTACCTCCTCTTCACTTGTCTCCTCCTCCTGATATCACCTCCTCTTTTTTCCTCCTTTGTCATATTGCTTCCATTTCTTGACTTCCCTCTCTTTAATTTCCCCTTGTTTCTCCTCCTTTACTCCCCTTTTTCCACTATTCCTTTTCTTATTTTATCCTCGTCCTTTTTTCTCTATCTCCTCCTTTCCTTGTCCTCAATTCCCCTTCTTCCCCTTGCTGCTTGTCCTCTTTTATCCTCTCCTCCATCCCTCCTCCTCCTCCTCCTCTTTTTATTTCCATCTGTTTCATTTTCTTCTCTGTTTTCTTTCCTCCTGTCATTTTCAAACTTTCAGAATTGATTTTGCTCTCAGACTTTTCCTCCTTCCAGACTTTTAATCAGCCTCCACACCTCCTCCTCTCCTCTCCTCTCCTCTCCTCTCCTCTCCTCTCCTCTCCTCTCCTCTCCTCTCCTCTCCTCTCCTCTCCTCTCCTCTCCTCTCCTCTCCTCTCCTCTCCTCTCCTCTCCTCTCCCTCTCCCTCTCATCTGTTATTTGGCCGCTGTTGTTTTGTAATTTAAATATTTCTCTTGGCTCTGCGTCGCAGCAGCTCTGGTTGCAGGCTGCCACTGCATGTGTGTGTGGTTGCACCATTATGGACCCTTCATGTACAGTAACACACATATGGATCATAAAACAAACAATAAAATGACCTACGAACACATGTTGAGTGTGTATCATAAGCCTGATATATTCTTTATAAGTACGTCATGAGGTTTACGTCCTCAGGAGGAACCAATTTAATAGTTAAAAATAACGTTTATTTTACCAGCTGTTCATATTAACTGTGATTGTTTGCTTGCTAATTCCCAGATTAAACATCAGATTATGATGAAAATCAAGAATATTTCAATGAATATATTCAAATAAATCTTTAAAGACTTTGTATAAACTCTGCACATCCTAGTTCTGACCTAAACTCAACACAGACGGGAGTTTAAATATTAATTTACATGACGTGAAAAATGATGATATGATATGTTGTCTCTGGCTTCAACAGCAAAGCCGTTAAAATGCTGTTTAAACCCAGAAAAAGGCCCGTGGAGCTTTAATTCTATTAATATAAAGCTGAGCAGAGAGATGATGAGAGATGTCAGCGAAACTAAACCAACCACCAATCAGATGGCAGCGTGACACGTTGGAAATATTAAACTAGAAGAAATTAAACATTAGTCAAAGTTATTAAAGTGTCTGTGAGGCCTTTCGGGTGCAGCCGGGTTCTGCTGAGATTTTTTTTTCCTCTCCGTCTCCGTTTCTTCCTACAACTGAGCAATTTTTCCTCTCTGCATGTCGCCATGGCAACTGCATCAGCACCCTTACTTCAGAAAGGGATGCTCCAAAGAGAACGAGAGGGAGAAAGAGAGGAAGAGGAGCGGGCAAACAGAGAGAGAGAAAGAAAGAAGAAAAAAGAGAAAGATGTGAAAATGAGAAAAAGTGAAAGAGGGAATAAAACATAATTTAAAGTGACGGTACACAGACATGCAGTAAATCTGTTGATTAAAACGCTCTAAAATTAGATTACATTTGGGGGGATATTTAAACCTGTTTTTCAGTGAACTCGCTGTTTTTTGTCTGAGTGGAGCCATAAATATAAATGATACTAACCATCCAAATTACTGCAAAAATCACGACATTTGTGCAGCATTTTGTTTGACGTCTGCATTCTGCATCTTACCAAGACATCGAAAAAACTAATTTTCCTTCATATTTACATGCAAATAGAAGTTTTTTGACTACCTGACTTGTACCATAAAGCTAACATATAATCTTTATTTACTGATTATTTACACAGATCAGATTTTTCTTTATTTTTATGTTATATATGTACGGTTGTATTTGTGTTTTTAAATCATGTTTGTATCATGTATATATATAAATCATGTTCTTTTTATTCCCTTTGTAATTGCTACAGTATATAAATTTACTTTATTATTATTATTATTATGGCTGCAACTAGACTTATTTTCATTATTGATTCATCTGCTGATTATTTTCTCGATTAATCGATCAGTTGTTTGATCTATAAAATGTCAGAAAATGATGTAAAAACAAGCTGATATCCTTAAAAGTCTTGTTATGTCCACAACCCAAATATATTCAGTTTACTGTCACAGAGGACAAAAGAAACTAGAAAATATTCACATTTAAGAAGCTGGAACAAAAAAACCCAACTAAAAATCAGCTTGTTTTAAATGTAAACGACAGATCAGTGAGTGTTCACACAGGTCACAGGGATATTTCACTTCCATAAGAACCAGCAGGAAGTATCAGGCACTCAGAGCGTGATTCCTGCAGCTTCGGAGAGAAAAGAGGACGCCGACATGATCGATAACAACAAGGAGCTGCAGAACAATCAGTGTCTGCAGACAGCAGGGAGGTCTGAAACACCTTCAATCTGTCGCACAGTCAGTGTCTGAATCACGAACACTGAGCCTGACGGAAACAAACAGCTCCTCCGTTCAGATAATGCAGCTCCGGCTGTTGGCTTTGACCTTTTATGATGTCAGTTTGTCTGAATCAGGACGAGACGTCAGAGCTCGGAGGCTCAAACACAGCTGTAAATAAAGTTGGATTATTTGAGGAATAAAACTGAACGACCACATCAACACTTTACTGTGAGGAATTTCAAACAGAAGCCTTCCTCCTGTCAGCTGCTGGAAATAGATCTTCATAGGACCTCAGGAGATTTCATTTGAAATGATTATGAAGAATGACTAATCCTTGTGCCTAAAAAATATTATATAATTATGAAAAATGTCCACTATTCCCCAATTTTGTCTAATAATTTTACAGAGGATATTTGACAGTTTGGGCTTCTGGTTTAAAGGCTGCGTTTGTGTCGGAGACTCACCGGCAGGCTGGACGGCCTCTCCTGCTGACTCAGACTCATCTCCTCATGGTTCGGTTTCCCAGGAGTCATTGCAGCAGACTGGCCCCGCCCCCCATACGCCTCCTGTGGCACCTCCTGCAGTGAGGCAGAAGAAGAGCGGAAAAGTTCAGACTATGAAACACTTTAGATAACGACGTGAGTTTTCAGAAAGTTAACTTAACTTTAGTTAGCTTCACTCTCTCTGATGTTCATGTCGAAGTTCAGAGGACACTCGTCAACTAGACGATGAGACTAAATATAGCGCTTCCTTTTCTCTATTTATTGAATAAAGAATTGTTTTCAGTTTATTCCAACATAAACACATCTATAGTAAACAACAGGACGACATTGGCGGCTTTGAGGATGTGTACTCATCTGAACCCGCTGCCAGAATTTGTTGCTAATTTTAGGAACAAAATGGTTTGTGGAGACATTTTTCCCGACCTTGGTGATGACTTCGCCAGCAGAAACTTTAAACTCACTGGTGGCCTCGTCACACTTGCTTTTATTTTAGCCTGGTCCACAAAATTGCAGAAACCCAGAGACAGAGGACAGTGGCAGACAGACACATATCACAGCCGTGATCAGAGATAGAGGAGACGGACAGACCGCATCAACATCTGCTTGAGCCTGATACCATCACCGTCTTCCTGTCTGAGCTGGTAAATATAAACATCTCGACCAGAGGCCTTTATTTAAATCATTTAATATATGATGAATATAACTCAAAGCTTTCTCTCAATCTCTTTAACATTAAAAGCATTCAACAGTTCAGGTGGACAATAATTTTCCCATAAGGCTTTTATTGTGAAACATCTGCAGAAAGTGAAAACCTTGTGAGTTTGTGTTAAAAGGAGAAGTTTCTCAGTTCAGTCGTACCTGCTGCGGCAGTGGGCGTGGCTGCATGTACGGCGGCTGGCTGGGGGCGGCGGGCTGCTGCTGTGGGGGGCTGAAATATGGCGGCTGACCCGGTTGACAGTAACCGCCCACGTTCTGCTGCTGAGCGTACTGAGAACCCATCTGAGAAGACACGACGACAGAGAGGAAATACACATCAGCAAAATGAGTCTGATATTTTAAATTTTTTTTTTAATTTTTATATTTATTATATGTATTATATTTATTTAGTTTGTTAGCACTGAGCTCTACTGTGAAAAAGGTTGTGTTCAATGTTGTAGGTCAATTAATGAATAATAATGAATTTTATTGTATTAAAGGGGCTTTAAATAGTTTTTTTTTATAAATAAAGGCTTTTTTGAGTCTAGAAACAGGACACTAGAGAGAGAGGGGAGCCTGACTGCCACACAGGTCCCCCATCTGGGAGTCGAACCGTGGACCATACGGTTACATGGTATGTGCCTCAACCATTAGGCCACCAGGACTCTGTATTAAGGTAAAGAGTAAAAACCCTTCAGACGATACTAGAGACATGCAAATATACAGCTTTTTTTACAAAATACCACAGTGAAAGTTTCAGTATCGTTTTCATTACTGTGATTATTGTTGTGATTGTTATTGTGAACCCAGAGCGGTGTGAGTTTGTTCAGCCACAAACGAGGAGCTTCCCACTGATCAAACGGACGTAGAAAAACCACAGCAGAGAACCAGGAACCAAACTCACCGTCTTAAACCTTCAACAACCTGCTTTTGATTACAGTATTTTAATTACATAATATAATAATAATATAATAAATACATAGTCTACCAAATAGCATGAAAACATTGATACATGAGTTCAAACATTAACTGTAAAATTAAGATACTTTCAAATTATAATAATTTAATGGATAGTTTTAATTTATTCATTTTTAAAATAAAATACAGTGCAGAAACCCACTAAAATACTTTAATATATTATACATTAATAGACCCGTTAGTGAGCCGATATTGGCCGTTAATATCAGTCAGCTGATGTATCATTCATGCTTTAATTAAAACTAAACTAAACGCTGTTTCCACTCTGCTGAACTCTCTGCTGTATTCCTGGAAAGTGACCTAAATATTTCATTTGCTGCAATGCTCCTGAGAGTTCAGCATGTTCTCCGCGTGTCTCTGTCTATTCCACGATACTCTACGATACTCCGGGAAGAACGCGGCGACGCCTGATCTTTGACCTTCCTGTTTAGGGTCTGTAACGTTTCTCATCTCTGAACTGCAGCTCGTCTCTTTACTGCCGTCACGGGAGAATCTCATGATTGTAAAGTTAACGCCTCCGCATTTATGATTTTAAACGCTTTCCTTCTGACTTCACATCAGCTCTGCTCTGTCATCTCATGCAGAGATAAACTTTACAGGGTTAAAACAAGGCGAGAGGAAGTTCATGTGTGCAGCACCATTCATACACTGAGACGGTTTTGAAAGAAAGGAATCACTTTGTGTTCTTCTCAGTTTCATCTTTAAACTGCTTCTCTGTCATTTACTGAAACAAATTCGTCATATTAAACCTCTACGTATGTTAAATGAGGACTGAAGTTTCTCACTTCCTGCCTCAGAGTCTTGAAATAAAAACGTCACCTTTATCTCTGGGAACTTGTGACAGGTGGCCTATCTTTCACTATTTTCAGACATCTTTTTACACCTGTGGTATTAATACCTGAGGATATGTGCAACCAATGCTGCTGAAATATCACAGTGTAGATTCAGAAGGCTCAAATTAATGAGTAGACACTGAAATCTGCACTTTATTAGGAACTAATGCAATCCAATACAACAGATCTGCCATAAATTCAACTTTTATGAAGCTTATACATATTTTTTTTGATATTTTGACACCAGCATCATCTACTACAACCCCAATAATAAACAAATTAAAACATTAGGTAGATCTTATAGCAGAGCTGTTGTATGTAATGAAGTGCTTGGTGAGAGTTGTTTACATATAATCCTGTTGGGGGGGGGGTGAAAGTAAAGTATATGATATACGAGTGGTTTTTTTTTATTGCTCCTTCAAAGTAAAAGAATTCAGAGGACGGTTCGTGTCTCTAAATGTTCTCCAGCAGGAAAGAAACTAGAATCAATCTGACCTGCACTGCGGGAAACTGACTGGTCGACATCCAATTTCATCTGGAATCAGAGAGTTAATGAAGGAGCGGCCCCGAGGCCATCTGGGGCCTCACTCAGATAAAAGTCATTACATTTCATCTCTCTGCCTCCGTGGCTGTCTTCATCTGCCTCAGTCTGCTGGGAGAGCCGGCAGAAATGACAAACTGACACCGGTTCCCTCGGGCTGAACCAAACAAAGCTGTCAGCTTGTAATGATGTAATAACAGCGCCGTTACTCCGTGATGACAATCTCTGTTTGGAGGAATCTGTGAGGCGACATCAGAGAGTCGCAGGTGGGAAACAAATCTGTGTAATCTATGAGCGGAGAAGAGAAACTACAGCGGAGACGGGAGGGACTGCTGGTACAGGACTCGCCTGAAATCTTTTACTAGAAAGAAAACGGAGACAAGAAAATACTGAAGTTGTGTTCACATGTTGACACACCGCTGACCCCGAAGGATAAACATTTTATTTATCATGTGACAGCCAATCAGCAAGTCTGAAACGATGCATTTTATCTCAGGTTCCAGCTATCAGCAGCGTTTCAAGCAGGAATATTAACATTGTTGGACGCATGATAGACAGTTTTGGCCTTATATGATAGCAAAATGAATATTTTGGGGGTTTGCATTGTTAATTGGACATTAAATGATACCACCTTATCATCTAGGATATTGTGGCGTTTTATTCTACCTACATTACCCACAATGCACCTGGAGATTGTGGTCTATTATGCTAGTAGCAGCTAATGTAGCCCGGAGCTGCTAGCCTCACTTCTTTCTAACTATACACCCACAGATTTTTTACTTTAGTAATAGTGGTTTTTACCTCTAAACTTCTCACATGGTTTAATTTCAATAAATGTTCAAATGATCCAATATTTCATCAAAAATCAAAGATTAGAGAAAAAGTCCAAAAGCTGAAAACAGATTTGTGTATCAGATTTGTTTTTTTTTCTTTCCTCTCCCATTAATCATCTCATCAAAATGATAATACTTATGTACTTTTACATATGCAGGATTTTTCATGGTGACATTTAATTGTAACGGAGTATTTCTACATTGATATATTGGTACTTTTACTAAAGTAAAGGATCAGAATACTTCTGCTGGTCGTCAATAAACACTGATGAACTTGGAGATTTCAGCATGAGACTCAAACCAACAGTCTGGAGTCTATAAATAGCCTGAGCCCAGTCTGCACCAGGAATAACCCGACCCAGCCCGGCCTGGCTCGCTCTGCAGCAGGCAGCCATGTGGTCTGTCACCATCAATGGCTGTGTTGTCCTGTGGTGACGCTGCAGATGAATCAGCAGCTCAAACTCTGACTTTCGTACCAGCTTCACTGTGGCAGGAAACACCAAGGTCATAATAAACAAACTGTTTCATCAAAGAACAACTGTGACGCCTCGCATGATGCAGCAGCAGGTCTCAGAAGGACGGAAACCAGTCAGCAACAGTCGAGATGTGCCTATATACGGCTTTAACTACATACACCACCAACTATTTCCAGCTCCAGCTGCTCTGTGTCATTCTGGCGCTTTTCTATGTTTTTCTTATTGTCAACAGATCTTTTGTTTGGATCCAAACCCACATTGAACAGCTTTGCTAACGAGTATAGTGCAGGAGCGCGGCTTTGTTTACAGCTTCACTAGCTTGTTGAGCTACGTATCACAGCCTTCAGGAATAAATCGATCGATTTCATCTATTTGTGACTCGAAGCGTAGTGCCCCCTACCTGCTGCTGAGGGTACTGCATCCCTCCCATCGCCATCTGCCCTCTGCCCGACATGCCCATCGGGTATCTGTGTGAAGATGGGGAGCCGTAGGGCTGACCGGGGTACGGCGCCCCCTGCTGCTGGGAGTACGGGTTGTTGCTCATGCTGTACAGCTGAGTGCGCTTCATCGTCATGGGGTCGATGGGCGGCACCTGAAGGAGAATAATGATTGGATGATGAGTCATTCTGTCACTGATGCAGGTGCACAGTTTGATTTCTAGTTACGCAGCACTAATCGGCTGGATCGCCATGAAATTTGATTAATATTTTCTCTTTTCTTTAGCCCTGGCCAAAAACCTGCAAAACAAATGACATGCCCTTCAGCTCAGCTGTATTTTATATTTAGTGTTAGCAGTAATATTTTATTGATATTTACACATGAGGGTGATTTTCTCTCTGTGTGAATCCACAGGAGATGATGATGGAGCCAGAGAAGGTGGAGTTTGCCCGTTTCCCACTTTATGGAAACTATAAAATCCATTTTCCCACCGTTTTCTTCCATTTCATAGACAAAACAACACTCGCTTATTAATCAGTAATGGAAATAATAGTTAGTTGCATCCTTGGAGGCTAGTAAATACATCACAGACATCACAGGTGGTTCTCAGGAGGCCAGAAAACTAAACTCTTCTGTCAGAGAGGATTCAGCTGGAGCAGCACTCAGACAAAATATGAGCAAAAGCCTGTGAGGCCACTTCAGTCATGCCTGGGTACGCTTTACTATTCACACACACACACACACACGCACACACACACGGTGCATCTGACACTCTGACATAATAGTAGGTGAGAAGTGACTCCACGAGAACAGATGTTTTCACTGCTGCTCAGACAGCCGTGGCTAAAAATAGAAAGCTTTTATGAATTTCACACACCCAAAATAAACGAGACACCCTGAGAAAAAGAAGAGATCCATGTGTAAATCTGTACTCTCGGTGTGAAAATCTGTGTGCACAGTTTATAAACTTTGCCCTTGAATTACGAATCCGTGGATTTGCGAAACCTTGGATTTACTCAAAACGCAATTGATCGGAAAATGGAAAGTTGTTCGTTTAATTTTAAATTGCAAAACATCTTCCTCGGTTAATATAAAACCATGTCATCCAATGACACGCTCCAACGTTATAAAAAAAACAAAAAACATCCTTGGCTGTGGATTTGTTATTTGAGGGCACGTTTTATAAACCCAAAGCGAGAGTACAGATTTAGACATGGATCATTTTCCCCTCAGATGACCTCAGGGGGCCTCCGTACAATCCTGACACTTAAGCTGCTTCTTTAATCTTTTCTGTTAGCGCGGGCGACACGTTTCCATCAGTCAGCTGAGGAGAGTAAATAAAAATAACAAGCAGAGCAGGTCTGTAGCTCTGCCAGGTCAACACAGCTGTCTGCTGTCAGAGAGGATGATCAGCTGTTAAAGGCCTGATCAATAATCCAGATGTAAACAGAATCTCAGATAAACTTTTATAAAAAATAAAACGTCTTTATGATATTATATACATGGTTAAGACAATAACATTGTGATCAGAGAGATTTATGCCAGATTTATAACCAGAGATTATTTGCTTGATAAATGACTGACGATCAAAACAGATGCAGATTTTCTGTTAATCAACTAATACACTGATTGACTAATTCAGCTCCAATATTATAGAATGGAAAGTAACCATATATAGACAAAATACACCAAGACGTGGAAAATCTTTTTTTTGTCACGTAGCAGACATGATGTGTTTAAATCCAGACGGTAGAAATGGTGTTTCGCTCCCTTCTAGGGTTTTAACATATGGTGGCAATGCTGATGTCTTCAAATGTTTTGGTTTGTCCGATCAATAGTCAAAAACCCAAAAATATTCAGTTCACTTTCATCCATGACAAAGAAAAGCACCAATTAAAAAAAACAAACAGCAGCATTAGTTGATTAATCTGCAACTATTGTTTTTATATATAGTTTTTTTTTAAGCAAAAATGCCAAATATTTGTTGTCCAGCTTCTAACAATGTTTGTCTTTTTTATTGTAAAGCGAATGTCTTGGCTGCTGGTCTTATTATAGAAAAGCCATCACAGACAAAACGACTCATTTAATCAAAAACAAACCATCTTCCTTCTAAAATGTAAACCTGCATTATTCCCTGACGGTGCTCCTCATCTTTCCTCCCTGAGACCCGCGACCTGCTCACCTCCCTCTGCTCCGTGTCATCCAGCATTGTCATTATCGATAATATGAATACACACGTCGACAACCCTCCTGTCATTTTGCTTTAGAGTTTCCTGAAGCTGATTGAATATGACAGTCAGAGCTTTCCAGTTGAGAAAAAGCATCGACCCAGCACATCACCTGCATCAGTGGATGCACTTGTGACACTTTACAATACATCTCTGAACAGACGCTTTCATTTTTCACGCTCTGCACCCTGGTTTACTTACGACCTGCAGAAACTAAACGTGTCGTTGACCAACGCTTCAGACGCTGTGGGCTCGCTGTCCATAAACTGACCTTCTGCAAACATCTTAGGACTTCCTCATAGTAAGATGCTCAATCAGCATCATAAATCCTGAAGCCCAGATTATATATCTGAAATAACTTTATCATGAAAGACTGATTTTTTTCTGTCAATAACTTTTATCTAATAGATGTTTGGCCAATAAAAAAATGTCACAAAATGGTGAAAAGTGTCCAAGATGCAACCCAAAGGAATGAAGAGATCTTCTAATGGTCCTAAAACAGGAAGAATTACTACACCAATGTTTATTTATGTACCTGTCTATTGTTTTAACACACCTGTCCTTTATATTTAATGAACAGTTATTGGTGATTGATCTGTCTCCGAGATGGAGCAGGAATGACGGGTGACAGGAGCGGTGCACCGGGGCTGAGGCCTCCAGCAGGCCCGGGCTGCAGCAGCTGGATGCTTGCTGAATATTGAGCTCCAGTGTTGTGCTGGCGGTAATGGGCACATGGCTAATCTGCATGTGTGAAGGTCAGGGCTCCTGTGTGGAGATGGGGACATAATGGGCTCCCTGCCAACTAAAGTTGAGGCCAGATCACTAAGCTAAGAGGGCGAAGCGGCAACTCACACCGCTGATACAACTTTAATTACCTCTCTGTGGTGCTCTATTAGCATCACAGAGAGAGCAACAGCAGCTACGGAAACAACTAGACACCTCAAATTAACTTCAAAAAAAGAGATAACGATAATTAGCATACGCGAGGCGATGAAGTTAATGTCGAGTTGAATGGAGCTGTCAAAACACGACAGGCGGCCGCAGCTAATTGTCAACTCCTGTCAACACATCTCACTGTTTTCCAACTTTATTTAACAATATGACAGTTGATTTTAATCACAGTGTATATCATGGTGCTTAGTGTAAAGCGTGTAGCCTTCATATATACATACATACATACATAGAGCCTCCTCAGGCCTGTACGGCTCGGTTCACAACAGCTAACAAGCTAATATTAGCTTAGCCTAGCCTAGCAAGCTACGCACGGAGTCACCTTGGACACATAATCGAAACACTGATTTTACTTCTTTACTATTAACTACTATGGTTGTTATTTATTGTATATTATGTCGCCTATTAATTAAAGTCGAGTCTTTATTTGCTTAACAGTAAAAAAATAAAGCCCAAATGTCTGCCTGTGTGGAGCTGTTTAAATGATCTGCAGTGAGAGCTTAGCGGCTAACTGTGATATAGCGTTAGCTCGCAGGTTAGCCGAAATAAAATGACTTCTTCTTATTATTCAGATGATTTTATTACCAGCCAACAGCAACAGACTGTAGTTTAATAACATGTTATTCACCTGAGACCTGCCGCTGCCCTGCCCGTTGTTCCCCGGGCTCATGGCCGGGTGGTTTCTGTGTTGTCCTCCCCAGCCGTGAGCCGCCGAGCCGTACGGGGAAGCCGTGTCTTTAGCCGGACCGATGCTCGGCTGCTGCGGGGCAGAAGGATTATTATAATCTGGATATCCACCTCCATAACCCCGCATCATAGGGCTCGGAGACGTTAATAGTTGATTTAAAGTCGGTGTAGCCCCTGACGGGTGCTGCTGCTGTTGCTGGAACCGCTGAAATCCTCCGTTGTTGCTGCCGCCGTCTCCTCCACCTCCAGCCGGGGAGCTGGCAGCATTCATGCCCGCTTTGCTGCTGTTAGCAGCGGCCGGGCCCAGCAGGTTACTCCCCTGCCGTGAGGGGCTCATCATACCTCCATAGCCGCTGCTCCCGTAACCAGGGCGGTAGTTCGGGTAGTGGTTGTACGGGCTGTTGTTGTTGTACCCTTCGTGGGAGTTTTGAACCTGATCCATGGTGCTGTGTACCGAGTGCGCCGCCGGTTTTACCCCAGTCCCTGCGCTTTGTTGTCCGCCATGTTGATCAAAGCAAGGCCCTCCTCTTCTTCCATTCCCATAATAATGAGTAAACTCGGAGCTGGTCCCACATGGAGGAGGGTTGCTGTTGGTGGTGTTGGTGGCTGATCCTAGGCTGGCATCCATCCGCTCCTCCTCCTCTTCCTCCTCTTTACTTTTATTCAGCTGGTGTTGGTGATGGCTGTTCCCCACCTGGAGGATGTTTTCTTTCCCTCCATGATGTTGTCTCTCTTCCTGTCCCTGCTGGATGTTGTTGTTGTTTATATTGCTGTTGTTGTTTGTGTTGTTGTTGTTGTTGTTGTGGTGGTGGTGATGCTGCTGTTGGATGTACTGACTGAACCCAGCGGAGGTGTGTGGAGGGATGATGATGATGATGATGAAGGAAGAGGAGGAGAAGGAGGGGGTGGAGGAGGAGGAGCACCTCCACCGCTGCTTCTGCTGCTGAGGTTTTTTTCACTTCATGCCACCGAGCATCCCTGTCTCCATGACGGTCACATTAGAGACGGGCTTGTCTCTCTTGGATCTGCTTCAGGATCTACATTATTCATGCTGATGATGATTCCAGCAGAAGCACCAGTCCTCCCAGTCTGAGGGGACATCTCCCTCTCACCTGATGAGTCAGGTGTGACACGGCCCAGGCAGCTGCACGGTCATGCGGGTGGACTGGGAGCAATCACTGCTGAGCTCATGACATAAAAGTCCAAATAAACACTTACGAGTGTTTACAACTATTTCATCATACCTTATGCAGCTCATATTAACCCATATCACGCTCTACCTCCTGCTCTCCTTTTTTTTAGTCACTGGCCCTTTACATCCTCCTTGAATTTCACAGCCTGATAAATGGATAGATAAATGGGATGTTTACTGTTTCAACCTCATAAAACTCCCTTAGAAGTCATACCTATGCACATGTTATCCTAGATAGCACTGAAAGGTCACTGCACATTAGACACTGTAAGTCTCTATAGGAACATAATCGATGATATTTTCTGGGAGTGGAAAGACGCCTGTAGCCATCACCAGTTCGGGCTGGCCCATAGCATTCCCTGTGATCTTTCCTCTTTCCACCTTGTTTCCTAACCCTCTGGCCGCCCTCTTGGGCATGGCAAGAACATAAACAAGAAGTTCTTGAAGATGTTCCTTGCTAACTACTAGCAACTGTTAATTTCACTAATTTACAGCATGCAAAGAACACCTGGCTAAGGGAGCTGTTTGCTATAACTTAAGTAACCACAGGATGGTAACCACAGACTGTATATAAAGATGGACGTAGCGACAGGTGACGTCACCTGTAGGTTTACATTGGAGCCAGTTAAAGCCCAGAGTTGCATCTTATGGTTGGCACCATCTTTTCCATTTGGAGCCAGGAACTTCCAAATAAGGAGTGCAGGTTGTTGCCTTTCCACGCTCCTGAAACGTGCCCCGTTACCTGGGAACCAAGCTAACACTAGCTTACTGGGAACACTGTGCTGCACAGTTTGTTTAATGTTAGCTACTTTAGCTAAATTGTGCTAACAGGGCAGGTGTCATAATCAAGTAATATTAAACTTAGAAATACTGATAATATTGAAATATTGTGACAGTAGTGTGACACGGTTGGAGCATCAAGCGGCTGTTGGTGGTACTTTAAGATACTACAGACTCAAGACGTGGTAGCTGCCGCTGCCGCTGCTGCGTGACGGTGACAACAGCTAATAAGCTACAATAGCTCCCTCCATCTTGGATGCTTTGAATGAGGTTATACTAACTCACTTTTACAAGATGGTCTATAAATAACAATGTTTTCCTTTTACATTATCAAATTATTACTTTTATTATTATTATTATTATTAACTTTTTACATCATTATTTTATGGTGTATGGTTGTATTTTATATTAATTGTTGTGTAATTTTACTGTTATCATTTTAGTGTTTGTACATGCACTTTCATATTTGCACTTTTATCTGTTTTCTATTCAACATTTGTTCTTTTGTTGACAGTCTACCTGCTTTACACGAGCTTATTTCTCTTATTTGCATCTTATTTGTTTATATATGGGGTTATTTTTTCCTTAGTTAAATGTCACCTGCTTCATATGAGCTAATTCCTTTTACTTTACACTTGCACTTCATGTATAAGGCTCAGTGCTGCACATAAACACTGACTAGATTGAGGCAGAATTTCACATTGCCTACACATGAGAGAGAGCATGCTGAGCTGTGTGCAGGGACCTCCCACAGCAGCGCTGCAAACAGCCCCGTCAAGTCAAGCAGGGAAACTGGGTCAGAAAGCAGCAGCAGCTCTCAGAAACACACTCATGAAAACACAGTGAAAAACACCACACACCAAACGAATCAGGGTCAGACTGATATATGGGGCCGATACTGTCTTTGAATTAATTATCAACCTGCAGCAACATTGCATTTATTCAGGTCATCGTTTAGTGTTTCCTATGACTCGATAAGTAAAGTTTTTACAGGTAAGATATGAAAGTATAAAATATTACAAATGTAAAAATACTGTCACAGCTGAATAATGGAACATTTAAAAACTGTATCTCTATATATAGATAGATATTATTGCAGTTGCAGTAACATGTAAGTTATATTTTTAATATTCACTGTTGTATGGTTTAATTTACTACATAAAATATAGTGTTTATAGGTTTTTAAAATATGTTTAGTGGAGTAAATAGTATAATATTTCTGACTGAAATATGGTGGAATCAAAGTATACATGAAAATTAAAAGTAAAATACAAGTAAATTAGAAATAAACATAAGTATAGTAAATATTTAATAATACTTAATACTTAATAATATTATATCTAATTCAGAACTAGCCAGTAAATCTTTAAACAGTGTTTTCATTCAAGATTTAGACCTTGTTGATGATTTGTTAAAGATGAAATTATTAAATATAAAGATATTTGGCACATTTTACCTTAATCAAAGGGGTTCAAAATAAATAATTGACAGGTTGTGTCCCCTCTACAGGAAGAAGATTCAGCCACCAGCAGCAGAAAGTAGCATCATGCTGCCCTCTGCTGGAGCTCTGATGATTCATCCTGCTGCCGCTCTGTTGCAAAGATAGTCGATATAAATTAGCACCAGCATTAAAAAACATATTCACCAAAGTGCTTTATCTCATTCGGTGATACTTAAATTTCAAAATATCCAGGGCTGTGTGGAAACGATTGACTTGAAGAAAGAAGAAGGAACTTTGAATCTTAAAAAAACCCATAAACTTTACTCACCGAAAGGAACTTTAGTACAAAACTTAACGAAAAAACTGAAACTTCACCTGAAATGTTATTAAGACCAAAAACAAACAAAACAAATGCGGAGCCGGACAATACCTGAAGACAAAAGGGGTCAAATTCAGTCATTTTAGATGTAAACTAGTACTGCACCACCACAATCTGAATATGAGGGTCTTTTAAGGTTTGAAAGTGAGGTATGTGGTGTCTTGACAATTGCACAAATGACTTTAGACTCTAACAGGTGAACCTTCAAAATGTGACCAGACAATAATGTAAAAACATTTCTTAAAAGGTTCATTAAGCTGAATTATCGTTTTCTGGACCTTTCAACTAAATATTCCAGTTGTCATCAGCACACATGTGCAGAGTTTAGAGGCATGATACCACACACATCCATACAACACACAGTAGTATCATAAAACAGATTTATTCAGAAGGTTGTTGAAGGGGCGGGGCAGAAAACAACTGTGATTTTTGCAATTTAAGAGATGAGAAACAACATGTTCTCATTAACTCTCAGTCATTCTGATTCATTTCCATCCCCCACATCTTCAGAAACTTTGAGATCCTCACTAAGCATACGGTTTTTTCATCTCATGAGTCTGAGTCGAATCAACATCATGCATACTATGTTGAAATTCATTTCCGTAGTCGATGATGTGTTTCAGGGCGTACAGGATAAGAGTTTCGATATCATTGTTGACTTCGGTTTCTTCGTGGTAGTTCTTCACAGGGAAGATGCAGTTCATTGGAATACCAACAGTCGCACTGAACTCCTTCATCTGCATAAAAATATATATATCACATCTTAATTCACGCGATGCAGCTCAGAGCTGAGAACAAATAGGGCTGAAAATGTTATATTTCATAACTGTGCATGCTCATTAAATGACTAATCAAAACTCACTTTTTCCCGTAGAATTCTGCTCTTGTAGACATTGATTAGATTTCGTTTGATTTCAGGACAGGCTTCATCAATTTTGGTGAGAATGGCCACTTGAGGAATCCCTGTTAGGAGGAAAACAACCGACATTTATCCAAACTGACCACAGCTGCTGGTGTGATTGAAGGAATTACAATCAAACTTAATATAGGTGAATGTTAGGGTTATGATGTTTTTCAGTGAACTCCAATGTGAAAAATACTAAAGTCGTTCTCTCACCCAGTTCAATGGCTTCCTCTCTGACATCCAGCATCGTGTTCACAGTTTCCTCATCAATCAGAGATGCATTGTTGGCATCAACCACATAAGCCAGAACGTGCACTTTGTCTTCGATAGTCGGGGAAACGTTGTAGTATTGATCTTTGTTTGACAACTTACATTCAGGGTTGAACTAGAAAACAAAATCACATTTAGTTAAAATATCATAATTAATATAATAGAAAATGGAGTTAATGACTATTTTACAATAACTAACTAAATAATGTTAATTTACAAACGCAGTAACTGTACCGTGTAACCGTCCTTTACATGTCCCTTCAAGATCAGCTCGACATCTTTCAGATGGTTTCTTCTGGCTCCCCTGCTGCCTTTCAGGCCCACCATGTCATTGATGACAAAAGGGTAACATGTGGATTGGTCTCTATGTTGGATCTTGTAGGTTGTGTACTGTGAACCACGTGTGCAGAAGAATGCCGTTATTATGATGCCTGCACCGTCTGGTTCAACGTATGTTTCTGCAGGTGCTTCTGTTTCGCTTTATTTATTATTTACTGTCCATACTATTCAACAATGTAGAATATGCACATGCTCATTGCTCCTCATAAGAAACATTGACCTCACACAGCAGGGAGGGTGGAGTTAGGATCGACTCAGAGGCTACAGGTGGATGTAAAAGTAACTTTGCTGCACCCCTGCATCCTTAATGCATCAATGGTCTGTTTGCGTCTTGTGTGCTGCACCATATTTCTTCCACTCCGAGTGAGGTTCTGCTTTGTTAGATAATAACTTCTGTTTGTGAGGGTCTGAGGCCCACGTTACCAGACAGTAACAAAGCAAAAGATGCTGCAACAGCAACATTTACCACGTTCCATATTGTCACCCTTTTAAAATAATTGACTTTTATTTTTCTGTCATGTTCCATATTTGACATTGTTGTTTGTTTGTCAATAGACATCTGTTGTTATAATATGTTGTTGATTCAAATTGTTAATAAACATCATATATTCAACAAATGGTTCATGTTTTTTTCCCAGAAAAATCTGATAAAATGACTTTTAAAAAGGCCGTTGAATATGTTTGATATGATTTCTCTTTGTCCATACCTTTTTGGTGACGCTGTCACTAGTTACGTTGCCTGCTGCAGCCAGTTGGCACATTCTGCCTTGTAAGGCACTTTTAACAGAGTTGATGAAGCTGGACTTTCCAGCTCCGACCTGCCCATGAAGAAGAATCCTGAGCGGATCTTTTTTAGGTTTGTAGTTGTCCACGTACTGCCGATTGTTCTTTTCGTATCTGCTCAGAGACAGAATAATTACATCAGACGTCAGACTAAGATAACTCAAATAACTGTGTAGTTAATCAGGGTGTTTTAAAAAGTGCACGTTCCCTTCCTGACACTCACCCCCAGTTTATTGTTCTCCATGGTTCGTCAAGAACTGAGAAGTACAAGACACGTTATAGAAATAATGTTGACACCATGTTACGACGGGATTTTCATTGAATTATTAGTTTGTAAGTAGACTTACGTGGAGCAGGTGGAGCATGTGGAGCATGTAGAGCATGTTTTGACTTTTTTCCTCCCATTTCTGAAAAGAAAAGACATTTCCTTTGAATTTATGTTAGAATTTATGCTCCAACAGCAAAACAGTTACTTGTTTGTGTAAATGTACGATACAAAACTCAAACACCTAACAAAAATATAAAAAACGAGTTTCCTTTGTTCTATGAACTGAAATTTCTGTGTGAAACTAAATTAAACCCGACTTTACCTGAACTAAGCTAAGGCGTAAATTATAATAAATTAGCTGACTGTCAGGTTTTATTTTAAATCTTAATTTCTTTTATTGTTCTGGTCATTGATTGTTTTGCAAGCACAAATATCAAAGCTTACCATGAATCTGACAACATAGATCTTAGAAACGTCATACCTGCGGTGTTCTGCAACAAAATGAATCTTGAGACGTCTGACTGATCACAGAGATGTCCACAGTAAAACAGTGGAAGTACTAACATGTAACCTAATTTAAATAGCATGACAGTATCCTCCCTCTCCTGTTTTTAATTTCACTTTGATTAAAAATGTGAGAAGTAACTGAAGTACACATTGATCTCTTCAGACCACAAACTACACAACAGTTTCATTTTTATCACTGCAGGGTCTCTACTCTCAACTGTTTGAAGAACCTTTTTACGACTCCTCAAATACTTTGACATTTTCACTAAAAGGTTTTCCCTTTTTCTTTATTTAATTGTTTTTTAGGAATCAACTCCCTGAATTCAAAGTTTCACAATTACTAAACGGTCTGTCAGTTCAAATTGAGGCCTACGAACCACTACTCATTTTATAATTCTAGATCTTTTTAATGGTATTTAAAGGTGGATTTAAGGAAAGTTTGAATACTTCAGATTTGTTGGTGTTTTATAAATTGAGATATAAATTTGAAGGTAAATTTCCAACCTCACAAACCTAATACTGTAGCTGTATATCAGACTATGCACTGACTGTAGAGAGACTGAGGAAAAGGCTGAATAGAACATGATATCATCTGCATATAAGTAGACTTTATGATGATGTTACCTGATTTCAGGCACATTTACCTATATCTTCCCTTGATCCCCATTTCCCCTCCATAATCCCAGACTGATCTCTGTTCAATAAAACTGTTACACACCACTCAGCTGTGTCTGGCCTTGTTTGTGACAAAACAATCTGGCCAGTACAGACCCAGCGGACACCGACTGGTGGAGCCTCAGAAGTCTTCCGCCATGCTCTCGCCATCCAAGGCATCCTTGTGGGGTAACATGATCAGGTCCTCTGAGAAGTTATGGAAACCCTCCAGAGTTTAAGCCAGAATGTTCACAGTATTGGAGTCCAGGCCTCCTCTCATTAAGTCAGGATTCAGTCCCTCAGTACTTTATTCTAACTCTGTCCCTAAGTATTCTTCTCCCAGAGAAGAGCCCATGCAACTTGGTTGGGTTCATCTGTTCCCAGCTGAACGTCAGAGGAGAATGCATGCTGGGGAGTGCATTTATCGTGGCCAAAGAGGCCTCTTCTTTGCTGTCTGTCCCCATTGGCTAAAAGAGGAGGGCTCTCTAGTAGTAGTGGCAGTTCTAGTGAGCCCCACATCCTCCGTCTCCGACCCCCAAACCAGAATGCAGCTTGAGGCATTGATTACAGTGAAGAACATATTCCCCTTACAGCCACCGTCTTCTCTAAACTGGATCTCGTAAATGCATACCACCTCGTCAGGATCCAGGAAGGTGATGAGTTGAAAACAGACTTCAACACACCTCTCTGACATTTTGAATATTTAGCCCCTTGATCTTACCAACTCCCCTGCTGTCTTACAGGACCTTGTGAATGAATTGCTCTGTTTTTGTGTACCTGGATGACATCATGGTCATCTCTCACACCCCATTGGTAGCATAGAGTAGCATAAAAAATAAAGCTGAACAATGCGAATTTCATGTCAGCTCAGTCTAAGTCCTAGTTTACATCCTTGAACGTGGACCTCCTTCTCTGTGTCAGATATCCACTTGATATGACTAAACTCACACCGATGAAGCCTCATACATCATACAGCCTCATTTTAACAGCCAGTATGGACATGACGAATGACTACAGTCACTGTTCATATGGACACCTGACTGTAATCGGTTGTTTCCCCTTAATGTATTTAAAAATCTAATGTGTTGCTGTTGTTTGCACATTCACTTCCTTAAATTCAAGATTTGAAAAGTAACACGGTTAAAATAAAGGTGAATGTTTCTGCATAGTCATTAACTTTTAACAGAAGTGCTTTGTCTGGTCGCACTTTTCCCCTGACTGTGCTCACTTTGCTCTGGTTCCTCTAACTGTAGACTTTTAACAAAAACGTTTTAAAAGAAATCACATTGCAGAGCAGCAACTGAAAGAATATAAAAAGAGCTTTTAGTAGTCTTTAGTAGCTATAAATCATTTGAGAATAGACACAATGACAATAAAGTACATGGCATAAGAACATTAACAGGACACAGAAAACAAATTTGTATTTATATTTTTCAGTTTTCATGTATCGTGCTCTGAAACACGGGTGACCTACACTCAGACGCAGTCCCTGAAAGCATCCTGTGTTGACATGGTGTGTTGTTGTGTCTGCTTGTTTTCAAGAATAAAATCAGGAGGACAGTGAAGGTTTCATTTTCATCTTTTATTTCCTAACAAAGAAAAACTCCTCAGCTGCTCTGGATCAGCAACATTCAGATTATTTTTTTATTTTATTTTGAAAACACAGAGAAGTTCAGTTTGTTTTATGTTCAGTTGTTCAGTTTTATTCATAAATCAGAAACTGAAAAAACATGATCCTGACGTCTGTGAATTTCTTCTTTTCATACATGTAGATCCATCAGCGAAGTATGAAATGTGTATGAAAGTAAATCTGATTCAGTAAAGAAATGTAATATTACAATAAAGTCTGTTAAATGTAAGCAAACTGTGAAAATTTCCCATCACAGTCTCTAAGAGCGTTTCAAATATCTCATTTTGTCCGACCAATGAAATTCAATTTACAATAATATTTATTTCAGGCCATTTCTATGAATTAAAAACAATATTTTTTAATAAATTAACATTTCATTATTCTGTATTAATAAAGGAAAAGCAGATAAATATTTTGGCTTAAATTGGATTTTCAAATTCAAATATTTCCTGTATTTCTGCGACCTGGAAACTTTTATGACCCGAATAGATTTTTTTCTAGTATTGTAATTTATTCTAGTCTGTAGTAAATTTATATTATTGGTAAAAGTAAAATAAAAATCAAATCATGAGTTGTGGAAACGTTATGATGTCTGAATATTTTAAACCTGCTCATCATTTCCATGTACAAAACATATTTTTTAATCTCTGTAGGGGTGAAGTTTGAACCAAAAGCAGCAAAAACAGCACACTTGACCTACAGAAGCTCATAAATGAATCTGTTTTTTTCCCTTGAGTCATGCTTATTTGTTTTGTAGCTGCTTGACTTTTCTTGCTGTTTTTGCCTGAATGTGTCTCTGTAGAAATCTGACAGAGCAGAATCTGACATATCGAGTCCATTTTCTCCTCTGAATTGCTTTTTTTTTTTTTTTTTTTTTGCAGGTTTTCCTGAGAGGCAATGTGGGTAAGTTCTTCTCTTTTTTTATTGGCAGGTGTGATTGACAGCTCACCTCAGGTTAAAGGACACCCGACCACCAAATGTGCACAGTCTTCAGTCTCTGTTAGGCTGCAAAATGACTGGATGTCCTTTTCATACAGCTGAAACAGTGTGTGTGTGTGTGTGTGTGTGCAGTGTGCATCCAACCATGGTGAGAGGATAATGGGAAAGCAAAGAGCATCATTACCTTTCTCCATGCTGCGCTGCACCTCTCGCCTCCGCCTGAACTGACAGGAAAAGACGGAGCGGAGCCGTCGTTCAGACACTTTGGATCTGGATTTGTTTGAATCTACGACTATACGATGAATTAAAATATCTTTTTTATTGCTTCAGGCACAGTCTCGACTACAGCTGTGTTCACTAACTATAAGCTGTAAGCAGCATCTTAACACTGACAGCATGCACTGATGCTCTGTTGTTTGTTGTTTTTGAGGTTTTGAGCATTTCTACAGAGATCTGTTTTCCCCGTAAACACAACAACAGCGTTTTCACATTTACACACTCTGGAGGAGGTTTTGGAAAAGCTCAGTTTTCATGGGAGAAAAACACTGTTTTTATCTGGTAGAGAAACAAAATGATAGAAAAGATGTGTCTACTTACTGTGGACACTTTTCTGTTATACGACTCAACAGCAAATCTTGTTTTAACTGACCTGTTTTAATAATTTAGATATTTAACATTTACTTTTTTTTTACTGCATAATGTAAAGGTGTAATGAATAATCTGGTAGACTTGCACGCTGTATTAATTGTATTAATTGTTATTCTAACGTGTGCTAGCATCATGGCTAATCATACGGACTGAAATATCTCGACAATTATCGGATGGATCGTCGTGATATTTGTTATAAACATTCATAGTCTTCAGAGGATGAATCCTACTGGCTTTGGTGATTTATGACCAAATACTGCAGATGTTACTTCATGTTTACTGCTAATTAGCAAATATTAGCATGCTAACATGCTAAACCAAGATGGTGAACATTATATCCGTTAAACATTAGCATGTTAGCGTTGTCATTGTGAGCAAAGTTAGCATGCTAATGTTAGCTCAAAGCACTGTAGCTGCTAGCGTCGCTGCAGTCGAGTCTTGTTCCGGTTATGAGATGAAACTTGATTTTTAACATTCAAAACTCGGAAAAAACAAATCCTCCATAATTAAATAACGTAAACTCAAGGTTCACTTACCCAAAGTTTAGATTTTAACAGCTACAATAAAATCAGTGAGTGTATCTTAAAGTAACAGTAACAACTTTTTGAACATACAGTATTGAACATTAAAGTCTTATTCTCACTTTTGTAGCCTTTGTTACGTATTGTTATGTTTCTTTTACAGAAGGAGCTGCAGACCTGATAAAGGTAACAACCACGTCTTTATCTCTTTGAGCGACTCTAATTGTCCTAATTGTGATGGAAATACTATTTTTTCCTCTTTGTTTGCAGGTTGTTAGCGTTTGGAGGTCAGATCCGACTCGGTTTGAACATGAGTTATAAAGGCAGACAGCATCCACGGCTGGAAAATGATGGCTTTTCAGTTTCAGTCAGAGCTGTGATTTAAAAAAAAAAAGATCAGCAGGTTCACCTCTTTGGTATGAAGAAGCTGCAGCAGTTTTTAAAGGATTTACTGTGTTTTGTGCGTATGCAGTGTATTTATTTTTTTCCCCTTCTTCTGCTTTTCATTTCTGTTATCCCCAAAATTTGGTAATTATTCCCCCTCCCCCAGCCCGCCTCCCCCTTCCCCATGAGCCAGAAAGCCTCAGCTGAAAACTCCACATTTCCACACTCAGCCAGGAGGATTAAACGTACTCCTGGAGGCTGTAGCTGTCCTTGATGTCTTTTGGAGGGAGTTTGGAGGGAGATGAGTAGATCTTCTGCTTCTGATCCTGTGCTGGTTTCTCCTGAGGAGGTTCCTCCTGCTTCACCTCGTCCATCTGCAGTTGGACCGTTTTGTTTTGCCTGTTTTTCAGATGCTTGCACTCCGTCTGCAGTTCCCGCCTCCGCTGCTCCTCTTGGTACAGCAGAAATCTGTCAGGGTCGACGGGGGAAGCATAGTCTGTCCGTGTCGTTCTTTTTCCCGGACATGACAAACAAAAAATGACCCCTCCAGCCAGGAGGAAGCCGGCGGAGATGAAAGTGATGCACAGAGCTCCTCCAGGCTGATATTTGCTGCTGTCCGGCAGGTCAGTGGTTAGAAAGGTGGTGATAACTTCTTTGGTGAACCAGGACGCGGGGACCAGGCAGAGGAAGCTGGCCAGGATGAAGCAGCCCCCTGCAGCGATGGCGGTGTGTCCCTTCGCTCGATGGCTGCCCCCCCAGCGGGTGCATTTGAGCCCCAGGGAGGCGAGGCAGAGTCCAAACGATGCCACCATGCAGGACAGGACCATAGCGGCCCTTGTGGTCTGCAGATATGCCGGCAGCGACAGCACCGAGTTCTTCATGGTGCAGCTGAAGACGCCGGAGCTGTACCAGACGCAGTCCATCCATAGACCCTGCATCTGCGAGATGGGGGTCATGATGCTGGACCAGCCGTTGACGCTTACCTTCCAGTTGGGTAGCAAAGTGGCCACGGTGGCGCCAAGGACGCCCAGGAGCGCCAGGGCGAACGCCAGGATCTGAATGGCGGCAGACAGCATGGCTCAGCCCCCCTCCCTCCTTGTCCCAGCTTCGGTCCCTGTTGGCACGGCGGCGTCCCGGACAAGTCCTGACAGCAGATAATTCCTCAGCGGCGGCTCCAGCGAGCTGCAACCAGAGGAGAAATGAGAATTGAAGTGAGCGTGGGAGCGTGACGGACGCACAGCTGAGGCTGCTGAGCTTTTCTTTCCCTGTTTTTTGATTTGTGTGTGTGGGGGGCGAGCATGTGTGAGCTGATTGCCTGCATTAGTTAGTCTGCAGCTGATGTGGTGATCATTGACACTCAATTATGTCCATTTAAAGCTGCAGTGTCCCTCGGCTCTACTGTTTCTGAGCTGCTTTTCCGCTGCAAGAGGAAAAACTAAGTTATTTCTTATAAATGAACCAATCCTCATCTCCTGATGGAGTTAAACATCTGCAACAAAAGGGGGAAAAATCTTGTTTTTAAAGTTAAATTGTATGAATCTGGAGTCTTACCTGTGTTGAGCGTCTGGCTGCGTCTTCTGAAGTGATTTCTGAGGACAGAGCAGAGTGTGAATGAAAACACAGGGTGTGTGGGTTAACAGCCTCTAACTACCCCTCCGCCTGCTGTCTCCTTGGCAACTGTACATACAGTTTCATCCCATTCTGCATCCTGGAAAAGATGTAGAAGGCGTCCTTTTGTATTTTTCCTGCAAGCTTGTTCATAATAGAATAAAAGCTTGGTACAAACTGACCGAAGTGTGTTTCAGGAAACAGGTTTTCTAACCTGAAGGTCACCGGCTCTGCTGAAGGAGCCGCAGAGCAGCGTTCTTATCAGATGAGTTGATGTCGGGGTACGACGCACAGAAACGTCTCTTTTCTCGCCTTTGACCACACAAAAGCAGCCGTTCACCTGAAAATGATTGTTTTTATTGTTGTCTTTGGGTGACACTAGTTAAATTGTGTTTTTGTCACCTTTCTTGAGTTTTACGACCATCTGAAAAATGCGACAACGCCTCTGAAAAGCTCATTATTATTGACTATTACTGATAATATCTGTTGCTCAGAGTCCTTCACTTACAAAATCAGTCACATTTCAGGTGAGTGACAGGATAATTTGTGCTTTTAAAACAATCAACATGCACCATCGAGTCGTCATTTCGTCCTCGTTTTTTGGTGATAAAACCGCAGAGCTGTTCTTTGTGCGGCTGCAAGGTGTCGCCCGTCATGTGACTGTGTGAAGAATCGCCCTCTGCAACACAGTGATAAGCGTCCGGAGCCCACCCACCCGCTCTGTAGTGATGGGAGCCAGCAGTCATTCAGTCAGTCAGTCAGTGGCAGCCTGTTATTACCATAATCCTCCAGTCTGAGTCTTATCAGCTTCAGACCTGCACAGACACGAGCTGCTTCAACAATAAACACATCACTTCACCAACCAGATCCTCTGTGGGAAAATACAAGACTGAAGAGTCTGCGGGCGTCGTTTCAACCATCATCACTGGATAATTAAAGTTTTTATTGTTGATATAACAACTGTTAACAAATAAGAGCGATTCGGTTTCCCACAGAGATGATGTCATCGTGTTCGCCAAACCAGCAGTTACTGCAGCTTTAATTTCTGATTGAGGCTCTGCATCAACGTCATCAAATGATTATTTATTATAAACATACATGCTCCTGCAACAACATCCAACTGAAGGAACAAGAAGAAGAAGATCATGTTTTTGACTGAAAGGGGATTTTAAAGTGGTTCATAAACAGTCAACATTTTATTTAGGAGATAATCAGCAGTAACTATTTTCATTCTCATTCTGGTAATTACTTTAATTTAGGGTTAATTTAAAAATAATACAAATAAATCATTTCGTAGTCTGTAAATTGTCAGAAAATAGAGAAAAATGTCTGAGAAAAATAATGAAACATACATAAAGAAAATACAGATTCATAAAGAATAAACATATAATTTTATTAGACGTAATAAGACTTAATTATTATTAAGATATAAGAAATTAATCTGTTTCTACAGAAGTCCTTTATCTGTAATGTTCTGGGATTTGATGGTTACAAACGAAGAAGGAAAAAACCTGAATATCATCATCACTAAAATGAAAAAAGAAGAATTTTTATTTTTATTTTAACACAAAATGTTTTAAATGTTTCTATAAAAAATATCAATAATTTATCTATAAATATATGGAGAACTATAGACAAGACATGAAGATTTATATGTGTATATATATATTTAGTTTATTCTAATTTTGTACCATTGAAGCATAATTTTTAAAACTCCAACTAGAAGCTGCTTTTTTTTTTGAGAATTAAGTACAATAATTATTTATAAATCATAATATTCTGCAGACTGTCTAATCGTTTCAATCACCGAGGATGGAGACATAGAAAAGCAGCGGTATGCTCCTTTAAATCCTGTGTATAATAACTCACATCTTGCTGCTGCAGTGTTCAGTTCTCCTGTGATTGTGGTCACACGGTTTGTATTAATATCCAGCCGCTCCGTCAGGTCAGTCGCTGATGTGAAACGACTCTGGAGGTTTGACTCGCCGCCTGCAGGCAGGAAACACGGAGGACAAACCAGAGAGCGTTTCATCCAACATTTTCTCTTTCCAGTTTGTTATTATTAGGAAGTTTGAGTTCAGACTGTATTTACAGTAACTGCTGCTAATTTTTTTATAACTAATAATCATTTAATTATTGTGGAGTTTGAAATCCAGCCTTGATGTGAGTGGATTCATGCTGGATATATATCTTCATATTCTTATTAATTGTCATTCAGGAGACGCTGGCGGAGCAGAAGCTTTGATTTCTAGAGATTTCCGGCCACATCGGATCAAATGTTGTATTAGAAAGGTCTCATTCCTTTACATGGATTAACTCGGTCTCCATAAAGAGCCTGTGACTCTCCAACCTTTCATTCAATCTGCCTGAAATTAGCTTCACATTAAAACAGGCAGTTTGACCTTTGACCCCACAGTCACAGTAATAGTTTGAAGTCGAATCAAACCATCTGGCAGAAACAAAAACCCCCCCGAGGCTTCATCAGCCATCAATCAGCAGGCTGACAGGAATATAAATGAACCGTTTTATCTCAGCCGAACACACACACACACACACACACACACACACACACACACACATTGATATTTAAATTAGGAGCGTGCAGTATGGATAAAATCTATCATGATATTATTGAATCGGTGCATGTCTGGGTGAGATGTGGTTAAATTCTGGTTCGGTTTGTGTTAAAATATCACGTTGTTAAAGTTACTACTTCCTTCAAGGTGTTTCATTTACAACGTGTTATTATCAGCTTGTCAGTCATCTGTATGAAGCACTATGAAATGTAACCTGAACCAAGAGGCTTTATCAATAAAGTTTGATTGATGTGAGCATATTGAAACAGAAAAAATGTGAACTGGTCCTTTAATAACACACTCCATGTACAATTAAAAGATTAAACTCACCAGCGAACAGCGACGTGACGTTTTCATCCTCCTGCAGTTTACTGAAGACACACACACGCACACACGCACACACACACACACACACACACACACACACACACACACACACACACACACAGAGTTGAGAGCTGGTTGGGATGTTTTTGGAAACAAAGCGTGTCAGGTGTGTGTTAGTGTTTTTGCAGGTGAGGTGCAGATCAGCACATTCCTGCCTGTGTGTGTGTGTGTGTGTGTGTATTGCCATCTTTGTGAGGACAGTTTAAAGAACATTTTTTCAATATTACTATTTGGCTTTATTGAACAGTTGTTGTTGTTGTTGTTGTTCTGTTATTGTTGTTCATAGAATATAAACAGAATGTTTGTTTGTTATTTTAGTCATAAATAAATAAAAATAACTTTTTTTGACTTTTCTGAACTTTAAGATTTAAACACGTCGAGGAAACAGGATGTTAATTACAAATATTAAACTTCTTGTTCATATTTTCGTCCTGGTTTTTCAGAGCTGCTTTAAAAGTGAACAAAAATAAATCAAATTTTGTCATTTATTGGATTTTAACAGCATTAAAAAAAACATACACAAATCTTTAAGAAAATAAATTACCAAATTTAACAGTTAATAAAAATAACACAGAGTTTTTCATTTAAAATGAAACACTGTTTTCTTTCTACAGCCTCGGTCAAAACAGAGAAATACATAAAACACACATGAGAAAATATATAAATACAGATTTACAAAAGGCTTCAGTCCGATCCAGCAGCTCCAGAGATGCACTAAAAACTGCTTTTGTCAAGAAAATATCTGTTACACAGAAACAAAAATACTGTACAAAAAAACATTATTTACAGCATGAACGTGATCACAGCTGGAGATAAAAAATAATAACGAAGAATTCAGGCAGCCGAGTGCAAAAAATAATAAAAACATTCGTCTCAGATCTTCCAGTAGAAATGGAGTAAAATATAAAAGTCTGTTTAGTTCTTTGTCTTTGGTGGTTTTTGAAATGATTTTAAAACAAACTTTTTAAAAGTTTTCTGACAGGAACGAAAAGATTCCTCCGTCGTTTTTCATCTTCACGTCTTTTTCCCGGAAACAAGTAAGAAGATAAAACGTGTGTTTGTCTCAAACTGTTGTTCATTAGATTCCTCAATGTTCATGAGCTCTGGAGCTTCAACAAAAAAATGATGGTAAAATGTAAAAATTTAGGGCGTGAAAATCATTATTTATTGAGTCATCCGAGATTTCAAGTATAAAGTCCAAATATTTTGAGAAAAAAGTTGTAATATTAGAAAAATTAGAAAATTAGAAAAAAGGTTAAAAAAAAATTTATTTTACAAACAAGTCATAATTTTAGTAAAATAAAGATGTCATTTTATAGTCCCTCCTTTTCTCAAAATTTACAATCCAATTTTATGTGATATTTTTTGTGACATTATGAAACTTTTATCATCATGTGGATCTACATGGTTTTAATGTTCAGTTTTTTTTTAAATAGATTTTATTATCATCACATTAGTGTTTTTATTTATATAATAAATAATAATTTTGTTCTTCCTACAATATTCTTTTTATTTTTATTTTCTGGAAAGCACTTTGAATTTAAAATATGCTACACAAATAAAGTTGCCTTACCTTAAAATATATCATCTTTTTTCTTTCCTAAAATTATATTTTCTTTCTCATAAAATTACAACTTTCTTTTCTCAAAATATTAAAATATGTATTCTTTTCTTTTATAACTTTTCATACTCAACCCTCGAGGTAAAAATCTGTGACTCCAGGATCTGTTTAAACATGTTTTACGTTGTTTTACAACGGGAGGTATGAAGTTTGAGAGATGTGGCTGTTAACCAGGCAGTTGCATTGTGGGAAATGTAGGATCCAGTGTTTTTGGAGTTTGACTCATACTAGAGACTGAAAGGTAGCACATAATTGGGCCACCTTTATGAACGTGAGACACTAAATCAGTGAGTTGTGAAAATATTGCGAAGCAGCTGGAGGTGTTTTTCAGGATTTCGTTCATTATCCCAATTTATTGTGCTGAGATTTTCTTCCATAGAGACAGAAGTTTGTCTGCAGAAGACGACTTTTCCTTCAGTGTGACGTCTTCACACACTTGCAGCCTGCAGAGAAAAGCACGTTAGCTTTAGCCCTGTAGTGTGGGAACAGCAGTCTTTTGGATTCCCAGCATGGCGTCATAGAAACAGTCCTCATTAATGATTGACGTCATGCTCTGAACACTGAAGTCTCTCTCCAGCAGGCTGCTGAGGTCCAGCTGCTCTCCTCTGGAGCTCCGTCCCTTCTCGTCGTCTCTGCTCTCTGCGTCCTCCTCGCTGAAGTTCAGCCTCTGCAGCTGAGCCTCCAGGTCGCTGGTCAGGGAGCAGAGGCGACTCCTCTTCCCCGCTGAAGAGGCGGCGTGGCTGGGCAGCAGCGGCTCCGAGCAGGTGTCTCCCACGATCAACCTGCAGTTCTCGTCCGGCTGACGATGATGAGGCGTCCCCTGGGTGTCGGAGCGACTGCGCTGTTGCCTCCTCCTCCAGGTCTCGGCTGTGGACAGCTTGGTCCTCCTCAGGGAGCCGGCTGGCGCTCGTTCTCTGAGGAGGGAGCGCAGGACTCGCAGCACGCTGGCCTTCGTCTCCAAACCGCTGAAACACAAGTCACAACAATTATTATCCGGTTACTGTTTAAATAACTTGAATACAACTTGTCAGATACGTTAATTAAGAATATTTTCTCATTATGTTGAGAGGAAACGTGATGTAAAACTTATTTGCTGTTGCAGTTTAGTCGTATGTATGAATGTTATTTCTAGGTGAGGCACATTAACGCATTAATTATTGATGCTGTGAATAATCCTCAGTGTGGTTGTTGTTGTTGTTACCTGCTGCACAGCTGGAACACCGTCTCCGGTCGTCCCTCCACCTCTGACCTGCAGTGAACCAGCTCCCACACACACGGCTGCTCCGAGCCTGTAAACACACCGCGCTGCATCCGTCAGAGCAACACTCACATCAATCCTTCAGACTAATAAAGAGACAGCGTGTGATTGGTCACTGACCTGTGATGTTGGCCGGTCTGACCTGCACCGCCGACACCGGGATTAACCAGCGGAACCTGAAGGGGTCCAGATCAGCTGAGCGGGAGCTGGTCTGTCGACAGAAAACACAGACGATAAAAATACGGACCATCAGTACATCTCTTCATAATGTAATTATAATGTACAAAACCACTTAAACCTTCTGAAGCTTTAAAACCTGAGACTCACCATCCTCTTCTTCAGTTTGCTGTTCTCTCGATAAACCAGGATGACGGCCCGCTTGAACACTGAGGACACAGAAACCATAAATGTGAGTGAAGCGACGTTTGACTCGGGCTGTTTGACAGTGACTCTGAGTGTTTCTGCGTCTCTGTACCGAACAGCGTGAGCTCCGGTTCTTTCCTCAAACGGCCCAGACACGGCAGCGGGTTCAACCAGACCACCGTCGAATGGGCCAGAAATTCCCCCATCGAGATCTCTGTCACCTGAAGGCATCGAAATAAATCATCATTAGCCCCGTAACTCCAGGATCATTGGATATTTTTGGATTTTCCACACAACATTTGAACACATCGCAACCAGTTATATAAATGTATGAGTTGGAGGAGTAAATAGAGGTTTTAAGACTCTGACAAGCCATGTGACTCATTCAGACCAATCTGCAGGTAACATTTCGTCGTCCAGGTGAGGTGTTCACCTGTTTGTCAGCTCCACTCTGCTCTGCAGCCAGCTGGTCGAACACGCAGCCGTAATCCTCATAGATTTTCTGCATCTCGTTGATGTAACTCGCCACCTTCTCCATCGCTCTCAGCGCCTCTGTGTGGACACGAGGAGAGAAATAAATAAACAAACAAATGAATAAGCGACAGGTGAACAAGGCTGAAGGGCTACTGGTGTGTGTGTGTGTTACCTGTCAGGTGTGTGTGTTCGGGGCTCTCGGGGTCGGTCAGGGACACCAGCTCTCTGAGCAGCAGCGGGTACTTCAGGACTCTCTGGACAGGTTTGATCAGGTACGACTCCAGCGTAGACGAGTGCTGATTGGTCGGATTTCTGGCCTCCAGGAACCGTTTGAAGGCTGCGTCCGTCTTCGCTGCATGAACGACGTGAAGGTTTAAAGGTTAAAAAGTCCCATTCTGAATCTGAACTGGACTGCTTACACAGATGAAACGTGAATCTCACCTCGCTCCAGAACTTTCTGCACTTTGATGTGATTGGCACAGAAGCCGCTGTAGAGCTTGAAGTGGTCGGCGTAGTAGAGGAAAGATCCTCCCAACGAGAAGAGAAGTTTCTGAGAGCAAAAAAACAACCACAAAGTGTGATGAACGTCGTTGTCGAGGTGAGGAGAACGTGAAACCGAACAAGGAGCGATCGATGAGTCACCTTGAACTGTTCGGGCGTCTCCAGGCTGCTGAAGTTTGGACAGGAAGCGATTCTCTCCTCCAGCGTTTGGAGGAAAACTCTCTGGAAGTCCAACATCTCCGGCAGACTGCCGAACAACGCCTCCATCTGAAGGAGAGACACTGCCGTCAGACACATCGACCCGCTCGGACGCCTCATCCGTTACACGAGGTTAAAGGATCGTTTGAACGTACCTCGTCTTTACTGAGGAAGGTCTCCGTCTGCAGCGGCGTCAGGTAGATGTCGAACAGACAGACCAGATCCTGACAGGCAGAAGCAGAGGACACGAGGTCAACGAAAAGGAGAATAACAACAAAACTGAGACAGAAATCATCTTATGATAGTCTGTCAGCAGCAGTAGAAGCAGTAGAAGTATTCTCATTGTTAGTACTGAAGGTAGTACAGTAGCAGTAGTAGTTGTAGTACTGGGAGCATCACCGACCTTGACGTAGGACTTCTCTGTGTCCACCAGCTCCTCGATGACTTTACGCAGATGCTGACACACACTCAGGTGGGCGGGGCTTGTGGGCTGTAGGCCCGCCTCTCTGACATACGGGTTCCTGGGAACGTCGGCCTCTGCCGCTCGGCCTTCTGGGAAGGTTTCGTACAGCGAGTAGACTCGCTCCATGTTCTGAGGGGGACACGACACAAAAACTACTCAGCTTTGTTTAAAATGATGACTTTGTTAAGGAAACATGCGGTGTTGGTTAAAGTTACTGCTTCCTTAATGTTAGACGAGCTTTGTCGTCATGGCAACACAAAACAATGATGATGATTTTTTTTAAAAACTGTTGTGACTCGTGGTTGGAAACAGGAAACGAACAGTTGTCTTGTGTTGAAGCTTCTGTTCGCCTTCAGCCTCTGAAATCTCTAAACGCCTTTGAAGCATTACTACGGTAATGATGGCGGCTGTCACTCAAACAACCAACCAATCAGCAGCAAGCAGCCGTCATGCTGCAGAGTCAGGAGTTAAGCCTGCGGCCGGTTGGTTTTGGGGAGGTGAAAGTTGGCTGACAGCTGCTGAGTGATCAGAAGGATCAGAGAGAGATTAACACGGAGCGAGAGGTTAAACACCGCTGAGAAAACTCAGAGTGAAGGAGAAAATAATACACTCTGCTTCCTTATAGAGCAGATACAATGACTTACATGTCCTTTAATTATTAGTTTTCTTAATTATACTCATTTTATGGAAATGTTCATAAGTCATTTGCAGGTATTTAACATTCATTCGGTACAAATTGTAAGAAAAATTGGAAAAAAGTTTGAAGTATCATAATAAATTAGATTCTTAAAGGTTCTTTTACAAAACATTTCCAGTAGATGAAAGGAGATATGAACACAGAAACGTGCAGCTCGCTCTCAGCCTGTTCGACCCTGAAGGTTTTAACCGCCTCATTCGTCATCATAATCTCTGCTGCCAGAACCTAATAAACTGCTGACAGTCTGATAAATTCAGAGCTTCAGACTGTTCGCCTCGCAGCCGCACAGCTTTTAATAACAGACGAGGACACTTTGAACTTCCAGGAAGGCCGAGTTCATCTCAGAGTCTCACCTCAGTTACACAACCTGGGAAATTTACTTTATTAATTTAACGCTCGCATTAAGGGGAAAATCACAAAGCAGCGCAGCACAGAGTGAAGAAGTGTATGTCCAGCTTAAAAAGCTTAAAAATCACACAGGAAACAATCAACATGGACATTTACGACTGCAGAAAGGGTTCTTTAAACGCACCATCGGACTGTGTAACAGCAGGCAGGAAAATCGGTGTAATATTTCACACATACATCCAATCAGCTCACAGCCAGAAAAACACACACAAGCAGGATTTGTGACATCACAACGAGGATTTTAAGAAAATAATTAAAATATTTTTTTCTTTTTTGTAGAAAAAATCATAATTTAGTAACTGAAGTTTCTAATATAGTGTATCTGATATATGATGTGATGTCTACTTGAATAAATGATTATTAATATTACTGAAGTTAAACTTTGCCCTTATCGTATGTCGATCATTATTATTTACAGTCATATTTCCTGTTTGACTGAATGATCTACATCTATATCTGGTGTTTACATGTAGAAAACTCTCAAAAACATCATCATACTTTAAAAAGCAACACAGACAAACGGACCACGAATACGAATCCGAACAAATAAACAAACATCAACAACATCCAGCGTCTCTCTCACTGTGCTTATCAGCAGCATGAGGCCGTCGGCAGGCCGCTGGCGTCTCAGGCAGCACGCCGCCTCGTCCAGCAGCCCCGAGAGCCGCTCCACCAGGCAGATGCCAGGGAACACCTCCTCTTCATCTTCCTCCTCCTCCTCCTCCAGCGTTTCCTCGTCCTCCTCCAGCGGCAGCACCCAGCACAGAGCGCCCATGGTGAAGGAGCAGGATGGTGGAGACGTCTCAGCTGGGGTCAGGGGTCGCCTCTGAGATCTGCCACCGCCGCCTCCACGGGAGGAAGAGGAGGAGGAGCAGGAGGAGGAGGAGGAGGAGGAGGAGGAGGAGCCGGACAGGAACAACATCTACGACTTCTTTCTGGTTCTACAAGCCGGCGCCATTAATCCTCTCAGGTCTGACTTTACAAACAAACACTCTCCCAAAGGTGTAAGCCCAGATTAACGGCCTGATCATGTGACACAGAAGGTGTCCGTCAGAGCTGCAGGCAGCACAAGAGGATTGTGGGAAATGGATTTCTGCAGGCAGGTTTAAGTCACTTAAACTCTGAATGAATCCGAGCAGTTTGTTCCTCGTATGAAATCATCAACTGCAAATCTAATCATCTGCCGCTCGTATCAGTAATGGAGTGATTTGCTTTTTTTGACATTCATCAGACGAGAAGCAGAGATTTACAAAGACGTTGTGACGTTATGAGAGTTTGTCGAATGAATCATACAAACACAAACAGAATAAAGTTTTGTTGTGTGTGTCTGAAATGTGATATTACATTAAGCTATCAAAACCAAATTTTTTCATTGACATCAGATTTAAGATCAAAACCTCACCTGTGCCGGCGGTTCAGGTGTCACATCATCAAAAACAGGAGGCAGGACGCCGTCATCGAGAGACGAAGGAGCTGTGAAGTCAACACGAATAAACTGTCAGAATCAAAATGAGCTGAATGGAAAACAACAATGAAGCAAAGTTTGTCGTACCTGCGGTCCAGATCTGCAGGCCATGAGCAGGAGGAGGAGGAGGAGGAGGAGGAGGAGGCTGGCAGGGGTCGGCTGGAGCCGCCGGGTCATGTGACTCGTCTCTCCTGAGCAGCAGCTGGAGCTTCTGGTGGCTGAAGAGACTGTGCATCAGATCCAGGTCCAGTCCGGACACAGCAGCCCCGTTCACAGCCAGGACCTCGTCTCCTGCCCTGAGGCCTGTTGGGAAACACGAACCACCGCCATAATAAAACAATCTGCTTTAAAACGTCACATTATTTAACATCCCAGTTTGGTTAAATGTTGTAAAACTGCTGCCACCGTGTAGAAATGTTGCCACGAGAAGCTTTTCCTGCACACAGACTCATTAAATCCAATATATGAGAATAGAAATATATAAAATATATTTACCCTCTCTGGCGGACAGTCCCAGCGGGTTGACCTCGCTGACGTAGACGTGACTTTCCCCCGTGACGTCCACATGACCCGTCACCGCAAACCCTGCAGCGTCACAGAGGACGAGGAAACAGGTGAGTCTGGGTGTTTTTAGGACATTTTAAAACTCAACATATCACGAGAGATTTGAAACTTCTGATTCGACTGTTGAAGTCATTTTCTCACCAAAGTCTTTCTCAGCGTCGGTCCGACAGATGTTCAGAGTGAAAACACGGCCGACTGAAAGCTGCTGCTCATCCCAAACCTGAACAACAGACGCAGAAAAAGGGTTGAATCAAACAGCTGATTACAACTCTTACCTGCATTATTTAGTCTGCAGACAAATTCATAAATCACAGATTACAAAACACAAAAAAAAATGTATAAAATGAATAAAAATGTAAAAAAACAGAAAAAAATAAACAAAAAACAAAGTTTATTTTCATTATCTACATTAATTATTAATATCTCTTTAGTGGATTTACTTTTAAAAACAACACTGTATTGTTTTACTTCCTTCCTCCTTTTTAAATGTGCTCAGCTCACCTGCAGGGCTGCAGGACGGCCTGCGGAGGGCGCCGCCTCCCTCAGTTTGGACACACAGTCGCGTCTCTGGAGGAGCAAACACACAGTTTACAGTTTAGAGTCAACAGTTTGATTTTCAACATGAGAAACATTAAAAGTGTTTAAACGTTTCTTAAAACTGAACTTTGTGTCACTGATTTGAAATGTTTATAGATCGATAGATAGATAGATAGATAGATAGATGGTATGAAAAATACTGCTCCATGATTGGTTGAAAGATGCCTGTTTAAGAGAGCAGAGAGACAGCAGCAGGACACAGAGGAGGTAGAGGAGGAGGCGTCATGTCGAGAGGAAGATGAGGCGCAGGAGAAAAGGTCATGTGACAGCAGGAGGAGAGGTCATGTGGAGAGGAGAGGAGGTGGAGGGAGTCATTTTCTGCCTCTATAGAAGGATTAAGAATGAGGGACAAAGGAATTCTGGGAGAATAAAAGCCTCTCGGACCTTTTAATCCTCCTCCTCCTCCTCCTCCTCCTCCTCCTCGCTATGAGACAGCTGTCCACCTAACCAAACACTGTCTGAATAAAGACAACCGTCTCTTCATCTTCTCTCCTCCTCGGGTGGTGGGGGTCAAAGGTCAAACTATAATAAATATATTATATTATATATAGGCTGTACCTCAGAGCTGCAGACGGCGCTGTGATGAGCGGACGAGGTTTGACTCTTGAAATCCTGAAACAAAAACACAGAGACTGAAGTGATGACTCAGTATGAAACAGAAAAAACACCCTCACAGTCTGTATCTGAGCTTAATTAAAACTTTCTGTCGAGGAACAAGAAAAAAAAAGAAAAAGAAAAGGCTTTAATGCCGATTCTGTTCTGAATCAAAACCAAAATTAGCTCATCGTGGGAATAAAAATGAGAGGTTTGAGCTGAGCTGAAATTACAGGTTTGTGAAGTGGGAGCAGCAATCAGAGCGAAGGAGCTGCAGTCAGTCTGGAGTCTGAGGACCACCAGAGAGAGAGCACGAACACATCATCATCATCAGCATCAAAACACTAAACCAGTTAGATGACCAAACATTACAAGCAAGAAACTTTATTAGGATCTATTTAGAAGAAACCTGCTTCTACTTCTAACATGCATACGAAGCACTTTTTGTTTTTATGTGGATTTGCACCAAGAAAACATTTTTTAAAATGATCCAGTCTTCACGACACGATGAGACCAAACACAACCGATGCATTTGTTCTTGTGTTTGTGTGTAATTGTGGTTAAACGAGACTTATCGAGGACATTGAACTCGTCTTCTCATTGGTCCGTCTTTACACTTTTCTAACTCAAACTTTCCAACTTGTATATTTATCAGCTTTGTTCGTAGTTTGTTCGTAGCCTAGCGTTAGCATTTTTCTTTGTTGTATTCTTGCTTCTAAAATCATAAACACGGTGCTCATTTGTGAAGATTATCCTGCTGAACAAAACCTTTAAATATTTTGGTAACTTTTCTTCACCTCAGAGATTATTTTCTGCAATAATCCAAAAACAGATGCAAACATTTTATTGACTTTTTGTCGAAGGAACCGGGGCGATGCTAATTTCCCTGCAGCACTGGATTGGTTTTATTACCTGGTGAACATAAACTATAACTCGTGATTGTAGGGATGCAACTAACAATTATTTTCATTATGATTAATTTTCTCATTACTTGTTTGGTCCAAAAAAACGTCCAAAAATGGTCCAAAAGCAGGATTATATTTTTTCTTCTTTCACAAGCATGAAAAGTCGTTGCTGTAAACAGATGAGTTGCTGTTGGACACCCTGTGAGTCACATAATAGACGCAGACTGAAACATTTATCCAGGAGGGATCCTTGAGTTGAAAACCTTTCTGACAGTTGGTTTTCTGGCAGGAATGAATCTGTGTGGGCCGTCTGCGTTTTGTCTCCTGCAGAGACGACGCAGCGAGCAGCGATTGACTCCACATGTCCTTCAAATACGAGACACAGAAGACTGTCTCTGTGGGCCGGGTCTGCCCGGAAACCTCAGATCTGATCCAGTTTACAGAAACTACACAATCTGATGTTCAGGCTGCATTTCACAGGCACAGATCTCATAGAAAGAGGAAGAAACGTTCACTGCAAATGTGTGCAAATATGTTCCTTCATACGGAAGAAACCCTGGTGTCAGTCAGGGATGATTCGTCCCTAATCTGCCCCCTCATGGATGCACTTTTTAATCCTCCAGGTTCAAGCCAATATGACTGTCGTCTACGCATATGTGTTAAAAAAGCAAGTATATCAGCACCAAACCAGGAGAAACTGACTAAAAGTACATTAAAATATGTGCTCAGGGTAGTTTTTAGTTTAGTTATCTACACAACGACCAAAAACGGGTTTTTACTTCACCTTTTTCTCAGATAAATAAAAAAAGAAATTGTATCATTGCACTTTAATTCAGTGTAAATGTCTTTCTACCTGATAGCAATGATGGCCACGCCTATAAAAGTGTGAAGGACATGTTCCCCTCATGTCTAGTGGAAGTTATGTCTTTATATCAGGTTGATTTTCTCTAAAACTGCAGCTGCTGATCGCTGATCTGTAGGGTGAAGCACGAGCGTCTGCAGCTGCAGCGAGAGGAGACGACAGATTTATCCTCCTCTGGACTCTCAGCGTCCTAAAATAGCTCCGTGTTTATCAAGAGGGGCCCTCCGGGAGCCGAGCATGATGGGAACTTCAGCTGGCTGGATGATAGTTAGTTGTAGGACAGAAACTCAGCAGAGTAACGAGAATTTAATGTGGAAAACAAACCCTGTATGATCCACCAATCAGGGAGCATTTAGATGATGACATCACTCAGTCAACTACGATTAAAACAACACAAATGAAGCGTGACACATGTTCAGCATGTTTGTTGGTTGTTGACATTTCTAGAACAGCTGATGTGTTTTTAATGATTATTTATTTCATTAATCAATTAATCTGTCAAAGAAAATATTCACATTTAAGAAGCTGAAACCAGAGAATTTATAGATTTTCTACTTAAAAGAACGACTATATTAATCGATTATCAGTTGTATCAATGATGTTACCGTCAGCAGTGTCTTAACCAATCACATCTCAGCAGTGACAGGTTGGAGCACTGTTTTTATTTGTTTTTATTTGTTTTTATTTGTTGTTTTTATTTGCAGTAAAAGCGTCTGTTACCTGAGACGCAGAGCGTTTGTTCAGTCCGTTCAGAGTCTTCAGGGAGGACGGCAGGCCACGCCTCTTCAGGTTCCCACCTGACAGCCGCCGCCGCCGCAGGGTCGCCTCATCTCGACTGCAGACCTGAGAGAGGCGAGCAGGTCAGGAGCTGCTTTTTATAGACACTACTTATATAATCCTGTCTGATTGTTCTTACCAGAGCGTGGAAGGACGACACCGAGAAGACTCCCAGCCGTCCCAGCATGCTCTTGGAGGGCCGGCTGGCGACGGCCAGGAGGCTCTTGGGGTTCGGGAGCTCGCTGCCCTGCAGGCTGGACAGGTAGCACCGCAGCCGGAACAGATCCAGGTTCAGTTTCTCCAGGTTCTGCTCCCACTGCTGGATCTGCACACAACGTTGTTTACAGTCATTAACATTTTCTCAGCAACAACAAACATTTGTTTACTCCTCGAGCTGTATGACAGGAGCTCAGTTACACACCTGTAGCTGGAACTAATGCAACACGCTGTAATAAATCCTGTTGTTGTTGTTGTTTTTCCCTCTTCGCTGTGAGTCTTATCTTATCAGTCTTATCTAACATCACCACAGAGGTCTGAAAGAGATTCCTCCCGCTGCCATCTCTTCTTCTCTTCTTCTCTCGTCTCTCCATCCTGTCCTCCCTTTCATCTTCCTCTCTATCTAATAACTAAACTATCTAAAACACACAACTGAATTTGCCGTCGTTAAGACGTTGATCCGTTTCCTCTCGTCTCTCTCAGAGTTGATGTGTAATTGAATATCGAGCGCAGTGAGATTAGCCTCAAATCTACAGTCAGAGTTCAAGCTGCAGCTCAGATCAGTTTCACAGTTTCACAGTTCAGAGAAAAAGATTAAGCAGCTGCTAAATGACACATCCAGTGTTTAAATCACAGATTCGGATGCTCCTTTAGAGTCTAAAGTCCTACCCAGAATGCAACGTAAACTCTGCACGGTCACCATGAGATTAAGTCTGTAACATCTCTGTGATCATAAAACATTATTTCTCTTCACGATATGACCTCAGCAGCGTCATCTGGCTCCATCGTTAGCGGGAAACAAGTGGTTGTTGTTTCAGGCTGCCGGTAACTGACACATCTGGAACAGATATTAAACTCGACCCCGTGTGAGGTTTTCTGCTCTGCAGCTGCCAGAACATCCCGGCTGCAGGCTGTTGGTTACGTAACGCCTGGTACCGTTACAGAGCGACTTTCCTCTGGCTCTCTGCCGCCACGCCGCTGCTGATGGTCATTTACACTCAGGTCATTTGTCTTATTCGACATTCGGGATTATCTCACCTGCACAGGCGGAAATATGTCTTTGATTTTTAAAGAAAAAGTCTTGAGCTGCAACGATTTATGGATTAGTCGACTAACAAAAAAGAAATAACTATTTTTCCCTTCAGAATCGACATTTCGGAGCGTATCGGGCACATCTTATTGCCATATATAGATGCCTATTGATGATTTTCATTCTGTTTTCATATTTATGGATTAATAAATTATCTGTTTTCTTTATAAAATGCCAGATTGCCGGTTCACAGTCTTATTTCCTCCTATTGTATTCAATCAATGACCTAAAGCTCAAAGATATTCAGTTTATAATGATAGAAAAGTGAGAAAAGACGAAGATGAATTGAATCACTGATTGATTATTAATCGCTGGTGCTGATTGGTGTTCTATAGATTGAGTGTCACCTCTAACTATGAAGGAAACTGAACCTGCAGAAGACGTGTCTTCGGTTCAGGAGTCTCACTGACCTGGTTCTCCACCGCCTTCCGGTTCTTCTGCTCCTTGATTATGGACAGCTGCAGCTCGGCCATCTTCTTCATCTTTCCGTCCATGTCGATCTTGTGCAGCAGCGAGCGGCTCTGGCAGCGCAGGAGACGCAGCGTGTCCTCCTTCCCCTGACGGCGGGCCAGCAGCGAGGCGCTCGCCGAGTGGATCGCCGTCACCCAGTTCTCCAGATCTGTCTGGCTGGTGGCCTGGACAGACAGAAATGTGTTTACTTTCTGTTTCAAAAGCTGCAGTGAGCGTCAACACCTTCCTGAAACAGACAAGACGCAGATTCCAGAGGATGTTGTTTACGTTTTTATTTTTATTTATTTTGGTCTGCAGTTCATTAAATGGCTTCTAACAAACAAAAACAACGACGATGAAGCGACACCATCAGGAAGCAGCAGTTTAGGTTTGGTGTTGTTTCAGAATTATTGACGTGTTTGTGCCTCTGAAACAGAAGCGTTCGTTTCATGACACTAACAGGTGTTTTTGTTTACGAGGTTAACCGGCTCGTTGTCGTAAAGACGAACATTTGTTGCAGTAATTAGCCGAGTGTCGTGACTCCCATTACTGGGCTTTCACCCTCCATCTTCAGCTCCTTTCAGCGACTGACAAAAGCTTCTTGACGCCTCAGTGCCACCACCCTCCTCCTCCACCTCCTCCTCCTCCTCTTCAGGGACCCTTGGAGACGTGGTGTGATGTGTGTGAGAGGAGCGAGTGTAAAAAAAGTGTTTTCTGAGCTCGTAAAAAGCGTGAAGAGGAAGATCACAGAGATAAATGTTCCCTTGTTGAAGTTGAATCACGGGTCAACAAAGGAAATGCAGGAAATGTGTCGCATCTATTTTAAGAGAGCGGTGACCTTTGACCTTCTCACCTGCATTTTGCTGCTCGTAATTTAAAAAAAAATCAGAATTAATCTGTCTGGATGTGATTTATCCTGCTGTTTAATTAAGAAGCTGGATGTCTGAAATGTAATGTAATGTCTTCTAAACTAATTCAACTTAAAGGAAAACTTCTCAAATTTCTCAAAGCCGTCTTCAAACGTCTTGTCTTGTCCGACCAACTGTCCAAAATTAAAAAATATTCATGTTGTTATCACGTACGGCTCATAAAAGCATCAAATCCTCTCATTTGAAAAGCTGAGACTTTTCATCTTTTGACGTCTTACATAAATCAGCGTGTAGTCGGGTCTCATTTCAGATGTCTATGAGTTGTTAACAGCTCCACCAAATAGTGATTTTTACCTCTAAACTTCTCACATGGTTTCATTTCAATAAATGTTCAAATGATCCAATATTTCAGCAAAAATCAAAGATGAGAGAAAAAGTCCAAAAAAACTGAATCCAAAGTTTTTCTGGCTCCGAAACTAAACTCATCTCTTCACGTCAGAGACTATAAATCATGTTAATAGACAAAAACTTGAACAATTTAGTCACAACTTTTGCTCAGAAACAGAACGGCTCTTCTTTAGTTTCGTTTTCTTCTTTTGTCTTTTGTCCTGTTAAAACTCAACTGTGGGATTCTGCAACTATAATCCACATTTTTCTTGCCTCCATCTTTCCTTCAGTGACGGTGGCGTAGAGCTGGCAGGAAATACTCACACCAACACGGTCATTACCGAGTGAAACGCAAGCAGAGAAAACCCTAAAATGTGCTCGGGGACTCTGTGCATGTTTGTGGCGACGCTGATGGAGAAAAACCACAGGCTCCTAGAAACACTACGACCCATTCATTCACACTGTTGTGTGACAGAAATGACAGAGAAACACAGCCAGCAATGAAAAGAGAGAAAACTGGGAGGATTCAGATTCACATCACTGCAGCTGCACTCAGAAACGAGAGAACTTATTCTGGTTGAATCATGTCTGTAAGGACTAAAATAGAAGTCAATGGTCGTCTCACCTGGAACAGGTAGACGTCGCCGTATGAGTTGCTCAGGCAGAAGACGTGTTCCTTCTTGGGGTGTTCGGGGACGGCCTGGACGATGCTGTCGTCGGCCAGCAGAGCGTAGCGAGGAGAAAGCTCCTGCTCGGCGCCGCCGCTCTTCCCGTACGTCTCGTAAAACAGCAGAGAGCAACCTGAGGAGGACAGAGGGAGTTATTTCCACCTTCTAATATCACCCATAATCACTTCAGAGTCATATTTTCACAGTTTTAAGGAGAGCTTCTGACTTTAGACTATTTGTTTCTGTGTTTTTTGGAGTATTTCCTCCTGTCTAAGGTGTTCCAGGTGGAGGGACGAACCTTTCAGTGTGACCCAGTAGTGCCTCCACTTGCGTCGGGCCACCAGCTCCAGCTTACTGTCCTTGCTGACAGTGATGAGAGCTTTAAAGGAGAGCCAGCCGGCCCGTCGCACCACACCCTGCTCCTTCTCAAACAGGACGTCCAGCTGCTCTCCCCCGCCCACATCCACCTCCCTGTCCGTCTCCTCCTCCAGCTCATCTTCCTCATCGTCCTCCTCCTCTTCCTCTCCGTCACCGTCTGACGGTTCGGTCCGGCTGCAACCCGTCTCCAGCTCCTGCATGAAGTTTTCGTAGACGTTCTGCCGCTGGGCGTCGCTGATCTGGTTCTGGTTCAGGTTCAGGCTCCTGGAGGATCCGCAGTGGCCTGATGGGAAATGGTTCTGGTTCTGGTTCCGGATGTGGAGCGGGTTGGAGGACCACAGCATGTCAGAGTCTAATCCATTCATAAAGACATCACTGACTTCACTGCTGTAAGGCTCCTGAGGAGAAAACAGATGCACGATTTGATCTTTGCTTTTAACTAACTAGTTTCTCTGCTGCAGTTGTTCACTAAATTGACTCTTAAGTAGTAAAATGTGTTTATGAGTCAGTGTTAACGAGCAGAATTATGCCCTTCGTTATAAATAAATGGGTGTTAATACGCTTTGTTCCTTTCACGCAGCACTCAGACACTGATATATAAAACACATTCAACAGGTTTCTATGATTGTGAATCAGAATACAGCTTTAACGGTCTCATTGATGTTCGCTTACAGACAGGAAGTGAGCTCACTCTGCTGATTGTAAACAGGACGTGAAGTTTATCTGAGTCATGATGTGTGTTATGAGAAACCAGCCGAGCTGCTTCTGTACGTGGAAGCGTGTTTTTGTTGAGGAAAGGAAGGGCGGACGAAAACTAAGTTCAGCCTCTGACGATAAAACAGATTACACAACATCTGCTTACAGATTACGTTAATATCTATATTTTCATAATCGATTCATCTTTTTATTTTCATTTTTTTTAAGACTAAAAGTTTTTTCAAATGTAAATATTTTCTGGTTTCTTCAGTCCCTCAAGACAATAAAATGAATATCTTTGAGTTGTGGACAAAACAAAATATTGTAGGTTACATCTTTGGTTTGACATTTTTCACCATTTTCACAAACAAAAACAATGAATTGTTGCATTCTGGTGGATAATAAAGTTGTATTTTCTTCACTGTCCAGCCATGAAATGTTTGATATGCTGCATACAGTGTTAAATATTAGATGATTAAAGTCTATTTAAGCAGTGTTTTCATGGTCATTGCTACATTATTTAAGTGAAAAAAAGAGTGAAATTTAAACTCCTGAAATGATAAACAGAAAAGTGAAATGTGTAAAGAAGCAAAACAACAACTCAACAACATCTTTCTTCATCTTCTTTCATGATGCTGTTTCTCACCTGGATCCTTCTCTTCTTCCGGCTCAGACTTCCAGTCCAGTCGCTCAACTTTCTGATTCGACTCTTCAGGAAGTCTTTGCGGCTCCCGGCGGCGCTGGCAGACTCCGCCCGGCTGCAGGTCAGCATGTGGGAGGAGCATCTCTGCTCCACGCCTCCTCCTGACCCCTCCTCCTCCTGGATGACGTCATCCAGCAGCGCCGAGGAGGTGGAAGCGGTCCTCGGCTGCAGGGAGGCATCTGGCGTTGTGGGGAAGGCGGGCAGCGTGTAAACGTTATCCAGTGATGTTGAGGAGGGTGAAGCGAGGTTGAAGTCTCTCTCAGTCTGGAGGATCACAGACTCTCCGATACCGCTGTCCTCTGTCCGCCCGGAGGAGCAGGTGTTGTAACCTGTGGCGGCTGTGAACTCGCTGCTCTCCGCGGCGGGGAAGAGGAGGCTGGAGTTGAATCCAGGTGAAATATCCTCCACCTGTGCAGAGAAGAAAGTGTTGTAGCCGCTGCTGGCGCCAGTCTCCTCTGTGCGGGTGGAGGAGTAGGTGGTGTAGCCGCTGCTGTTATCCGCACTCTGCCTGCAGGCGAACACGTTGTCGGATAGCTCGCCGCCGTTCCCCCACGGCGAGTCGTACCAGGAGCCCTCGGAGCTGAGCGAGCTGCCCTTGCTGGTGCGGAGGGAGGGATCTGCGACCGGGGCGGCGGCTGTGGTGGCGGGGAGGCCTTGCAGCGCCTGCGGCTCCACCCTGGTGTTGGTAAACTCCACCCTCATGCTGCCATCTTTGCTGAGCAGCACTTTGGGGCTGCCGCCGCTCTCCAGAGACGCACACACTGATGTCCGTTCGCCACTGATCCTCCCGCCGCCGCTCTCCAAGAATCCAAACTGATTCCTGGCTGTCAGCTTGGAGCCTCCTCTGGCGGCGTGTTCATAATGCCACGAGGTGTACGGCGATTCAACGGCGTGCTGGGGGAGGGGGCCCCTTCCCCGGCTCCTGCAGCCTCCCTGGCTGCTCCTCCACCAGCTGCGGGCTGATGCTGCCTCCTCCTTCCTGGAGGGGAACCTGAGTGAGCAGGAGGACTTGGCTGGAGGGACGAAGCTGCTGTGGCTGTCTGTGTTTCCCATCACAACCTGGGGGAAGATCAAGTAGCATGACATCATCAACACAGGACGGAGAGGATGTAAATTAGAGGAAAACTCCAGAGTCTGCTGTTTGTCTGCCAGTTAATGTGCTCACACATCAGAGAAAATATCAAACAGTTTGACTTCTGAAGCCGATCGTCACACTAAAACTGATTTATATTCACATTCAGACACAGTTAGAAATCCTGTTTCTCTAATGCAAACCTGCAAAAATCCTCTGAGCCACCAGGAAACCCTAAAACACAATATTACTACTACTACTTCTGCTTTTGCTCCCCACTCAAACAACCTTTTATATATAATACTGACTTTTTTTGGAGTTTTCAACTGCAGGTTTTTCAGGTCTGTCTTAAATCAACAGTCAGGAGCTTAAATAAACACTGACGCATGTTTTTCTTGCTGTAATCGTCCTCCTGTTACCATACCGACCATAAGAAGATCCCGTCATAATGCTTTAAGAAATGTGAACTTACCCTTTAAGCTTAATGTAGCTTTTTAAACATTAACTGCAGAAATAAAATCACAACGGCTTCTAGATTTGTCTCCATGACAACTAAGCATCCCATGATGAAGACATGGAAACAGTTACTGCAGTAAGTGGACCTTGAGTTGAGGCTCTGAATAAAGTGACGTTTCACTGCCCCCGGTGGTTCAAACCCTGCATCAACAGTGATGTCACAGTGTACTGACACCATCTTGTTATTTCTCGAAGGTTATTGATCCGTTTTTATTGATTAATTTAGTCAAATCTGTTTTACATCCTTTCATCTGCTACTACAGCAACTACTATGTTACTACTACTAATACTACTACTACTGGTGAGGACTGGTTAGTTTACAGTCCTCCAATTTATCATTAATAATCATTATATTAGCAGCTAATAAAGGGTTTATAACACACTATTATGTCGTTATAATCAGACGATCAATTTATTAACGTTCAGTATTTGTTAACAATTGTAACTTCTCCTATAATGACATATTTTATATATTTTTTTACTATATTGTTGTTCATTATTATACACATTTGTTCAAAAATACATAAATAAACACTTAAATTTGCTCATAACTTCAATACAATGTTAAATAATAATAATAATAATAATAATATAAATAAAACATACTCTGTCTCTATCAGTTCTCCAAAACATAGTGTACTGTAGTTAATCATTTAGGGGTTCAACTTACAATTATTTCCATTAACTGATTAATCAATTAATCGCTTTGTGTATAAAGTGTCAGATAATAATTCATTTTCTCAAAGCTAACATCTGATCACGTTTACGATCACATTCTCACATTTGAGAAGCTGCACCTCGTACATATTTGTCACTTTTGGCTTTTTAAATCAATTATTAAAACAATTAATCACAATAGTTGCATTTTCTTTAGATCAACTAATCGATTAATCGACCAGTTGCATCACATCTGTTATAAGTTATTGAAAGCTAACAAACTCCTGAATGTTTGTATGCAGATGTTCAAACAGAAAAAAAACAGTTGAACTATAAAGTCACAGTAAATCTTTAGCTGATAAACAAGCAGAACCAGCTGCAGTATCAGCTCTGTATTACTAATCAATAACTGATATGATGAGGAGGAGTTTTACCGGTTTGTGTTCTCGTCTTCAGAAACAGAAGCTCAGCGCCTCCTTCATGCTCCGTCCTGTTGCCTCCTCTCTCTCTCTTCACTACTGAAGCTCTCTGTCGCCTCCAGCTGCTCCCTCTCTCTCTCTCTCCCTCTCTGTGTGTTTGTGTATGTCGCTCGCCCCCTTCCCTCACACCGGTTCATCTGTTGGGGGAGAACAGAGGGAGGGAGGGGCTTCAGCACACAGACTTTCCTTTTGTATGACCCCCCTCCTTCCTCTGCGCTCCTTTGTAAAGCTCTTCCATGACGTCTCTGCTCAGGGTTTTTTCTTGTCTTAAACCAGACTCACTCTGGCTTCTGTTTATTTTGGTTTTTCTGGAACGCTGCAGCAATTTTCTCCTCGTTTTTCTCTCTTTTTTAATTTTTTTTTTTTTATCAAGCGTCAATCAGACTGAGCTTATTGGACACCAGCTATTCTCCAGGTTTTAACAGAGTAGAGCCACATGTGTTTAGTTTCATTATCGACAGTTCAGTTTGTAGTAGATAGTAAATATCTTGGACCTTTGACTCATACATGAGAGCCAAAATGCACCAATGAGACCAAGACTGACTCAAAAACATCCACAAGACGGAGACGAGTCAGAGACTAATGAGATGTTTTGACTCGGACTCGACCTTTTTGTCAATCAGACTTGTCTCGTGGCTGTTTTTGACTCGGACTCGTCTCGGTTGTTCTTGTGGTGGAGTCATAAGACATCATGTCAAATTTAAAATGTCACAAACGCAGTAAGAAATAATTACAAAAGCAGAAGGATAAAGAGCTCAGAGGCTCTGAGAGCTCATTTCCTGATCGGCGTGGCGAGAGGTCAAAGGTCACAGTGGACTTGAGGTTCAGTGTGTTCTAACAGGCGCCTCGGGCAGGGCGACGCCCATCCTGTCATAGAGGAGGTCAGTGCTGAGGAGGAAAGACGGGGAAGGGGAGGGAGGGCCGACGCATCGGTGACCTTTGACCTCTTTCTGAAACAAGACGTGAAGTGCTGAGGAGAAACGTCGATGGTTGGCACGACCGACGAAGGAGTGAAAGTTGTTGTCAGAACGAAACTGTGATTATTTACTCCAAAGAAGCAGTTTGCATCTTTCTAATGTTCAGTTTGTTTTTGTTGATTCAACATTCAACTCAAAAACAAAACAGGTGGTTTGTTTTCATCTTCAATAATCCATGTTGTCCATGTTGTTTGGTTCAGATCCTGAACATTAAATCTCATTATTTATCTCATACTGACCCCCTAGTAGCGCCTGTCTCTTTAAGGCCCGCCTCCTGATGAGCCTGCTCTGTTCTGATTGGTTCGGTTTCAGGAAGGAGGCTACGTAAACAAACTATAGTATCCGGATTTCACTTGTTATAGGATGCGAGGTGCTTTTTCACAGTTTTCTGACATTTTAAAGACAAAATGATCAATCGATGAATTGAGAAAATAACGGTCATTTGCAACCCTGTATGTGGGATTTACCTTCTGCTTTCCGTGTGATGTATCTTATTTTCGGGGAGCCAACCACTCCTGTCTTTATTAATCAATTTAAACCAATCAGATTCCTTTTAACAACCTCCATAGTTTTCATTGATAACTGGACCAAAACAAGGATTCTTTAAACTGTCGACCTGTCAGTTTAAAGAAGATAAAGAAGATAAATACTAATAAAAAAATAAATAATGTAATAATTTGTAATAAATTAGTAGAATTATTAGAGGGAAAAACATGCTAAGTTATGGATTTATTTATTTAAACCTTTTCTAACTCATTGACTCCAATCAGCTCAGATATGAATGAAACACCTGTTTTTGTTGGACCGGACGGGTCCCTTCCCCCCTCAGGCCGGAGCTGCTTTGTGTCTTGGAGACAATCAGCTCTGAATGGAGAAAGTCTGCCCTTCACTTTTGTCTGCTCGTCCTATTGGCCATCTGCTGGCTCGCAGGACGCCCTGCCACGGGCGACCCCTCGCTTTCTTCACTAACAAAGACCCACCCCTGCCTCCCCCAGCCTCCCCCAGTCTCCCCCAGCCTCGCCCAGCCCATCCCCCGTGCAGGCGTGATTCCATATTCCATATTGAAGGAACTCATCAGATCCGGAGTGAAAAGAATCTGATTAAAGTGCAGTTTGTTTGGAGGAATGCCACCTGTTCTGATTGTATAAGATCAGTTGTTATTAATATTTATGAGGGTTAGTTGAATACCTTCAAATTCAAACATATTAAATGTAACTTTTACATTTTTATTGATAGAACATTTAAAAGCCTGATGGGGGCGCTACAGTAAACGATCCAAATGTGATATCGACGACTGAAATACAGCAGCTTGGATTACTACACAAAATGTATTAAAGAAGAAAAACATGCTCAGGTGACGATATTTTAGTCATTTAATTGATAATTAAGTCTGCATTGTTTTTATTTTGTATAGTTTAGTCAGTTTAGACAGAATAGCACCAGACTTGAACTACAACCAGCCAGACTGATTGATTCTTCCGTGTTTGTGTTTATCTGGTTTACTATGAAGGAAACATCCCACGAAAAAGCTCGACTCAGTTTTTACCTCTTTTTGAGTGGAATGAAGCTTTTGTCTTGAGGCTGAGCGGACGCAGGAAACAGGAAGTCCAGATCAGCCATAAATAGCAGGAAGCTGCAACACCTCCTGTAGCAAGAGATACACAAACACACCACAAACCTTCAGACTGAAGCTATTTATATTTATATGTATGTAGGTCAGAGAAAACAAAAAGACTAGATAGATTTTCATAACCAGTTAAACTGCTAATTATCTATCAATCAATCTATAAATTGGTCAGAAAATAGTCCTAAAACCAAATGTGACATCTTCACAACGCTTGTTTTTCTATAAAACCTAGAAGATATTCAGTTTATCTGATGAAAAACATCAAATCTTATAATAAAGGAGCTGGAAACAATCAATTCTTAGCATTTTGCTAATAAAAATAACTTAAATGGTTATGAAAAGATTTGAAGATTAATTGTTCTGCTCTACTTCAGTTTAAAATGATGAATAAAACAGGTAAAAGTAGTAAATCTGAAGCTGGAAATAGAATATTTTTTCAAGTATTCCTGCTTGAAAAACAGGAAATTAGCATTTCAGCTTTCAGAGAGACTCAGTCAGAGTTTCTCTCCGTCTCCACTCTGATTTTCCTTCATGTTCCTTGCTGATCAAATAACTGCAGACAGTCCAGGATGTGTTATTTTGCTGTCGGGTTCTGCCAGAACGTTCCTCTGCTTCCAAACTTTGAACTGACAGGTCCAGACGACGCACAGCGACAAAAATGCTGTTAATTGCGGTGCGATTTAATAAATGTAATACCACCAGTTTCCATCTGCTAACACACCACTCAGGTCAACGGGTGCAGAGAGTGAAACTAAGATGTGTCACAATTAAATGATGGCTGCAAGAATTTCAAAGAGCAAATCAAGCGCCCCCTAGAGGCTACAGTGTTCATTACAACCACAATATGAAAGTGTTGGAACGTGATTTCTAAAAAAATATTTCTAGAGTCTGACCAGCAGTGTGACTAAAATTATAAGAAAAGTTGTGAAAGGTATCTAAAAGGTTTATCCTCTGAGGAGCAGGAATTCGATTTTTGGACACACCTATAGACATATGACAACACCAACTGAAAGGTCAACTTATCAGCCTTTTCTGGAGCTCTCAACCATCTGTATCTGCTCAGTAGTCGTGGATCTATGGATCTGTTGACATGCAAGATCATTTCATCCATCGACAAGTTAATCAATATGCTGGTTAAGACCATGTGATATGATTGAAAGCTCAGCAAAAGCTTGTAAGTGGACCTTGAGTTGGGCTTGTTCTGTCAAACGAGTATTTTTTTACTTTTAAAGTGCATGTCTAGTGATTTTCTTCTTCTTGTCAACAAATCTCATGTTTGGATCCAAACCAACAAGCAACTGATCTATTAACAAGTATTGTGTGTGTTTAAAAGCCCGATATAGTTTATTCCTTCATTGTTGATCAAACACCATTAAAAACACATCAATGTTCCTTTATTATGAAAAGTTTGGCCACGTTAGTTTATATAGAAACAACTCTGAAGACTAATAACAGTGATCATGTTTTCAGTCTCTGGAGAGTAGTTCTGTGTAAGGCAGATGCCACTGAGCATGTGCAGAAATGTGGTTAATTTTTGTTCTTATACACATTTAGTGTATACACATCAGAGTTTGATCAAAACGATGAGTATGAATATAAATCTGACAACAGAAGAAATGGAGGATGTGATGTAATGTATGAGCTGGAGGACTCAGTAGAGGAAATCCAAGAGAGACGAGTTGAGAGGGAGAGACTAACGTTACCTCAGCCTTAAGATCTGATGTAACAGCCAAAACCAGCCAAACACAGAAGGGAAAAAGTGGACTTTCTATTGCATATGTAACCGTGTGGTCTGAACATTTCCACAGGCAGGAACACAGCACTTCATTTTCTAACGCTAACTTCATACAAGCTGAACAGATGTGGAAAAATATCGACTGTTTACAATACAAATTACTGTTGTAAGTCTTTGGAGCCGTTTCTAAACAAACTAACGAGACCAAACTGTTCATAATGAAGGAATATGTCACCCAGAGCAGCGATGTGGTTCACTGAGGTGTTTTTAATAGTTTTTGGACAACAGCAGAGGTCTAGAGCATAGAAAAAAACCATATATCAGGCTTTGAACACACACACAATACTTGTTCATTAGTTTATTGTTGGTTTGGATCCAAACACAAGAAGCTCCACTGAGAAATAAATGGAAAGTGTTTGATTCTGGATGTTTGTCCTCAGCATTTCTTTTCTTTCAGACATGTGACTTGGTTTTTGGGTGGCCATCTGAAGCAGTTTTTCCTTCTTGCATGAAAAGTGGAGGAGGGGGTTGTGTTTCTGCAGGGAGACGCCAAGAAGCAAAATGAGTGCTCCACCTCCCTATGGGAAAGCAGACAGAAGCAGCTACAATAAGGAGGAGGGAGGCTGGAGCCGGCGACCACTTTCTCCCCATCAGAGGAAGTGTGCCTGGTCCGGGGGCACCAGGGTGGGTGGGGGTCTGTTTCCTGTCCTGGACTAACTGAGGGTCCTTGTCCTGGCACAGCGGACAGACGGGTGGAGCCCCCTTAACACACAGGTGGGGCCAAGTGTTGGGTTTGGTGTGGCCGCTGCAGCTGCTTCCTCCTCTGGAGAACCTCGAACACTCGAAGAACGCTGCAGCACATTTAAAGTCAACAAGGTCTCCAAATTAAACAATAAACTCTGTGGTTGGTCCATCAACTCTAGAACAGCGTTTTGTTGATCCATCCACGCCACGCCTGCATCCAATCCAGTGAAGCTCACAGATTTGAAAATTTGAAAAAGCCAACACCATCTAGTCATTCTGTAAAAAGAAAATTTGTGCAACACACATATTTGAAGCTATAAAGAGACTTTTATAGACAAATAAATGGAAGTAGGACAGAAATGCACTGAAGGGGTTAATCAGGGTTAAGCAACAGTGAAAATAACCACAAGTCGCAGCCATTCACACCATCGACAATCCCAAAAACAAACATTTTTGCAGCTTTTCCTTTTGTCTGAACATTACCGCAGGACACATCATCATCATCATCATCATCATCCTCCTCCTCCCGGCTCCCAGCAGGCCGTTCAGCTGCAGTGATGGATGACCATCTTACTCTAATTGGCAGTTAATTGAATGAAGTGTTTGTTGGTGTCAGGAGGCTGACAGACTCGGGTAATGCTGCAGAGCTAAACAGACACTAATCAGATTTGATCTCAGGTCAAATGTAGTTTGGTTTAAGCAGCAGAAGGTTATCTGCAGGTCCAGAGTAAACCGTCCATTAATCAGTGTTAGTCCACAATATGTCAGACCCACAGTGTTTCCCTGTTGGTGGAAGTATAGTAACACAAAGAGCCTGTAGCTTCATCAGAAGATGCTCCACGGCAGCAGAATAAAGCTCAAACCAACAACCCCACAATGAGGGCAGGACTCTGACGCTAATGGATGCTAAAACCACAATTCTACATGTGTTCAATAAACAAGATATAACATAAGACAGACTTGGAGATTTGTTCATTCATTTGATGGAGCCGGGCTAACTGCTGGCTACTGGCACTGGAGTGAGTTAGCATCTCGGCTAGTTGCCAGATTATGAAAATAAAACATCAAAATAGACAGAAGAGATGCATGAAACAGATTTTTATGTAAATGAGATGAAATTGGGGCTTTAAAAGAATGAAATTTTTTTAAAAATCCTCAAACAAACATCATATATAGAGTAAACAACAACATAAAGGTACGGTACTACTGTAGCAGGTAGTTAAATATTGTGTTTCTGTTGCTTCTGGCAAGCCAGACTTATTTTTGTGAAATGGAAAAAGATTATGAAGTTATGTTGTTTTCTGCCAGAAATATGAAATCTGTTTAACGACGTTAGGAAATCGAGGGTGAGTCAACGTTTGAATTTGTCATTGTTTCTTCTCGTCCACGTTAGTGAATGATATGAGTCATGAGCACAGGTTGAAGTCTGACCACATAAAAGGGAACGACAGGAACAGGAGAGTCATCTTTCCACTCACATACAACGATTTAGTGTCCCTCTATATAAATTAAAACATGATGATCTGACCTCAAACACACCGCCAGCTGCTCAAACTCTCTGTCCCTTCACAGATCAGACCAATACAAAACTTTTGTTACTGTTTTGAAAGACGAAATGAAAAATATCATCATCACAGCAGGAGTTTTGGGACTCAGTCACTGACGCTGTTGCAGGAAAAGAGAATAAATTCGAGCACAATTTATCTTGAACTTGATTCTTTATTCCTGTTGTGCATTTGCAGACTGGAATTTCCGTTGGAGCCCAACATGCAACGACGTAAAAACTTAAAAGTATACTTGAGTGTTTCTAGAAAAGTTGTGTTTAAACATATTTTCAGAGCTCAGGAGGCATGAAACCAAGTCAAGGCTTTAAAAACTATATTCTGGTGACTCCCTGGAGCCCCTGATGGAGCACGAGTCTAAACAATCTGCACCACAACAACCTTCGTCACTGACATCTCTGAACTCTTTGACTGTGAGCTTCTCAGTGTTGGCGTGTGTGAGAGGAAAATGGAGGTTGTGTGTGTCTGTGTGTGAGTGTGTGTGTGTGCTGATCACGCTTTTCTTCCTCGTCTTTTGTCCTAATTCAGAAAGAGAAAAAGGTTCAGACAAAGCAGGACGAGAGCCTGGAGCCTCCAGATGCTGCTGCGGAGCCCTCTGGCCTCCAGAACATCCATCAGACAACAAGCTAACATGCTAACACTCACACAGTGACGTAAGTGGAGCAACCAGGGTCTGATTTTGGTTGGTTTATCCATAATTTCTATCAATAATAAAAACATATTTATCAATAGGACCGGATGAAAAAATGTAATTGAAAAAATAAGGATCATGATTTTTATCTTCTACGATTCAGAATTGGTTCCGAAATGTCATTTTATGTTATTTTCATGCTAATGTAACTTTATTGTTTTTAAGTTATTTTATTGTTTTCATGCTAACATCACTTTATTGTTTTGTTGTGATGTTACCATATTGTTTTTAAGTTATTTTATTGTTTTCAAGCTAATGAGCGCATTTGCTTTTAACCCTTTTTACCTGGTTGATAATTTGGGACTCACAGTTCATTTACCTGTAGAGCTAACTGTTAGCATTATCACCACTACTACTTTCACTGGAATTATTGTCACGTTAGCTAGCCTGAGCTGACAGATGTCAAATGTGGTTTGGGTTAAAAGATGAGTGTTGCATACACATATAAACAGTATTTTTTAAATTTATTTAATACTGTGACTATGTGTTTTCTTTTATTTAATTAATCTGTATTCTGGGATCTTTCTTGTGTTTCTGTGGAGCTAAATGAGTCAAGACCTTCTGAACAGCTGCCAGGAGTAAAACCATCAACAACAACAACAACAACATTAAGCACTAATCGTCCTGTTTGGGTGATTTGGGGTAAAAAGCCTCCTTTAAAACAACATATGTTGTTTTCCTCTGAAAGGAGGCAGCAGACTGTGACGACAACATGAATAATGACCTCGCCGGTTAAAAGGAGCCGCAACGATCAATCGATCGCTTGAAGATGATCAACGTTTACCTGCTGAGTTAATGAGTCTGTTAATCTTTACTTTGTGCCAGATTTTCTGGAATTTCTGACTCTGACTTAAAAAATTCCCACATTCACAACAAGATTGAATCACTAAATAACTTCCCACCAAACTTCATTCAAGTGTCAACACGTTTTTCAGATATACTGTCATCTAAAAAAACACACCAAAAACAACACTTCTTTAAAAAAAAAAAAAAAACACTTTATAAAGGTGGTGACTCATGTTGTGATGAAATGTAGTTGAGTTTCTTCCATAAAACAACTGGATTAACTTCACAATGAAGTACAGTCTCTGTCAAAACAAGACAGAGACTGTACTTCATTGTGAAGTTAATCCTGACTACACATTGAAATATAAATACAAATCTGGATGTCTGTGTTTTCTGTCCAATTGTGTTTGGGCACTATGTGTTAAAAGGGCTATATCTCCAACCAACACTTCTTTTGAAATGAACGTAAACCTGCTCAAATTAGAACAGAGACTTTGCAGTTTAATGTATTCATAACTTTTATTTATTTAGAAGTAGTAGTCATAGTCCGCAAAGTGCTCATCTACAGAAAAGAATTGGGTTCAAACAAAAGGACCGTAGCAGTGTGGTTCATATCCGGACTCGGCATGACATTGTTTCATTCGTGCTGTTACGTAAAACTTCTTATATCTGATCGGAACGAAGGAAGGAAGGAACAGAAAGTGTTCAAGTTCAGCCTCTTGAAACCCTAAATTTATACAGTCACACATATACGAATGAGCTGCAAACTCAAACACCTTTGAATATTTCAATCATCTGTTTCCTGCCAGCGAATGAGAACAGTGTTTCCCCTTGTTGTTCTGAAAACATTATTAGAGAGCTGTAAACAAGCTCAAAGTCCTTTAAGTGCATTTCACGTGAAAACAAGAGAAAGCAGCATTTGTTTCGGAGCAGGCTAACACCTCTTAGCAGCTCCGGTCCTTGCAGGTCACGGCTGACAGCCGCTCAGCCACTTAGCCTCAGAGGAATGTGAAAGCTTTTACAGGCGACTCGCTGAGGTGAACAAAGAGTTTAGAGGAAAAAAACGGTACAGCGGTTGTTTTTTGTGGCCTGTTTGCGTTTTCGCCGGCTTTTGTGGGCCGAGTTGCGGAAATGATCCTGATCTGACCGAGCAGCCGCGCCGAGGCTGAGAAAACACCTCCGACACTGACGCGGACCAAAGATTAACCGACACACACAGGTTCAGGAACTTTGCTGAGCTGACTGTCCACAAGCTGAGAGGTGATCGACCACAGATACCTGCACTGCCTCGCTGCCGACATTCAGGCCAACTGTCTGAACAAAGCGTCAAGTTCCAACATGAAAGTTGTGCTTTACGCCAGCTGGACATCCAACAACGACGAAATATGTTGTTGCCATTGGCAGCTTGTTACGAAAAGAAAGACTATTTAAACATAAATGTATTATCACGAAATGTACCTCTTTATTTCCCTTCTTTTGTCTTATTTACTATTTTGTTTTGGTCTTTTTTTCATTTCTTTCCTTCCCTCATGACTTTTCACAACATTCATTCATATTTGTTTACTTCTTCCTTCTGTCCACCTTTTCCATCCTCTTTCTACTGTTTTCTTCTCCTTTCTACTCTTCCTTCTTTCTACTTTTGCCTTTTCTAGCTTTCCTTCCTTCATGCCTGATTTTCAGCCTTTCTTCCCTCTTTTCACTATAATTATTTCCTTCTCTACTGTTGTATTTCCTTCCATCTTGACTTATTGCCTTTATTCCTCCTCCTCAGTGAACCAGTGAGAAAGCGAACTGAAACAGTAAAGTTGCAGCTGGACAGCTAAACAATGAGCGAAAGCCAATCGGAGCTGATGATAATCCTCTGTAGGTTCATCATTACAAGGTATGAGCAACATTATGGAGTTATTAAATATCACTTATAGATGCTTTAAGAAGAATTAACGATCATTTGGTTACTGGATGACTAAATACTTGAACCAACCAGCCGACTGGACTGTCGGCTTCCAGCCAAACTGTCCTGGGGACAAACTGCTGCAACATCTGGCTGCAGCAGGAATTTCCCACCCTGGTAGTAAACGACCTGACGTAAACACACACACAGACACACACACACACATAGAGGACATGCTGACTTCCTCTGAGGTGCATTTGATGCACCTCTGAAAGGTCAAACATCCCGTCACACACTTCCTGTCCTGCTGTCACTGTACTGATGCACTGACCTCAAAACTTTTTATTCCCCAACAGGAAACACAGAAAAAAGTTTCCAATTGTGACGTAAGCAGCTGGAACAAAGCTCTACAAAATAATATGCTTCATCTTCCAAACTCTACATTAATGATTGGTTTCACTTCATTTTTATAGAAATCATCCTGCAGCTCATTAAATCAGAGTGAAACTCTTTATTTACTCTGTAAAACTCTGCAGCCAGGAATCCAGTTTGAGAACCTCTGACTCATAAAAACACACCAAACATCTTAAATCCTGAGCAGCTCTGTCATCTTACATAAGCAGAAAGGGCAAAAGTCACTAGAAACCACAGGAATCTCGGGACAAACCCTCTCAAAATGTTGCACAACTGATCTGAGAGGAACAATGAAGACTGCTGGAATAATCTGACGGGAATACCAAACATCCCAGTCACCAAATTAAAAACTCCAAACAGTACATTAATGCTCAGATGTCAGTGATGTGATCTGGCTGCAAACAGCCTGAAAACTGTAATCGGCAGGACAACATAATGTGTCTCTGATTTTCAGCCCACTTTTTGCCATATATCCATCCAACCATCAACGCAACCCACCATGCCTGATTACACCAGATCATAATTACTACGGTTTCTAGATGGTGATAAGTACTAATTAGATAAGCTAGAACAGCTGTAAGTTTCTGCATTGTCCCAAATCCAAATTACGTACATATTCTATACCGTATATCCTACATATCACAGTGTAACTTTTGACAGTTAGTAAACATCAGAAACTACACAAATTCTTCCTTTTTTTCCCCAGAAGCGGGCGTGTAGCGCTGCCCTCCATACATGCAGTTTTTCCTTTGGCCTTTTTCTACTGAATGTTGCATTGTGGGACAAAAGTGTCCACCAAAGGCACCATTTTTAGCATGCATATTGTCTGATTTGAATAAACTGAATTTAGTCTGTTTTCCAGACTAAAAACCTGCTTCGTGTTAGCATGTAGTCTGGATTTGGGACTTGTTTTCAGGTTCCCACGACGCAGAGGAGGAACAGACTTTCATAGCAGCTCTGACAAAGTACAGCTTAGAAGAACTGGCGATACATCTATAACATTTCTTCGGATATTTATTGTGAATTTTCATACCTCAGTAGCAATAAATATACTTCTAGCTCTGGTGTCTGCAGCTCAGTATCAGCATCTTTTGGTTTTTCCACTGCAGATCAGAGCCAGAGACGTCTGGGAGCTTCACCAGTCAGCTTTAAGTGTACCGTTACCAACCCAAACTGGGTCCAAACCCTACTGAGCAACAACGGAAAAACTAAGCGAACAGAGCCAGCACGACAACGACACACCGCACTAAAGCGATGGAAACAAAAACCACAACATATCAGGAGTGATTTTCCCCTGAGGAATTAAAGCTGCAGGGATGGGTGTAATGTGCAGACGGAGGGATGGAAAGATGTACCCAGAAGATGGGAAACAGGATAACTGGATCTGTTTTCCAATTTGAACAAATCCTTTTTATGAGGGATGAGTTCGAGGAGGAGCTCACAGGCTTCACGGGAGCCTTTTTTATGAAATATTAGAAGGACATTTACAGCAGAAACAGATCTGCTCCTGAAGTCACAAAGGAATTAAAAATGACCTTTTCACCTGATCCAAAAATAGCTTTTCCAGGAGGCGTCCCGCATCCGTAAATGGAACTATAACAATGATTAACAGGTTAAAAAGTGCAAAATGTTACAGTCAATCATGTAAAAAAGCTGATGTTTTAGCACCAATGACTTTCATCTGATAGAAATATGGAAAGAGAAGGGTTTGATCTCCTGAGGCTCATCTGTCTGTGAAGGTGAAAACAAAACAGACTGACTGGCTGTAAATGACCCGTTGAACATGGAGTTTCTGTTCTGAAGCTGAATGTGAGTTCATTTTACACACCGACGACTGCAAGTTCACTTGTATGAGTCTGGACCGGGCAGGCGGGCGAGCGAGAGGATTTATTATGATGTGAGAAAACAGAGAGAGAGCGTATTATGTGAGTAATTGGAAGCAGCTGTGGAGGGAAACACTGATCCTAGTCGAGCGGGTTGGAAGCTGCTCTGAGAACGGCAGAGTGACGTAACACAGCCACAGCAGTGCTGAGCTCACAAACAAACACTGCAAAACGACATTATATCCATTCAATGTAGGTTTAATTACATCCAAAGACCGATATATAAAACAGGTCAATGAGTCCGTGGGAGACCGGTTCCTTAGCTTGGCTCCAAAGACTAATAACAGCGATCACGTTTTCAGTCTCAGGACAGTAGTTCTGTGTAGGGCAGACACCACTGAGCATGTGCAGAAACACGGTTCTGTTTACAGCTTCACTAGCTTGCTATGCTACATACACAACCAGCAGCTACCACGTCTTGAGTCTGAAGCCAATACTGAAGCACCTTAAAGTACAATCGACTGCCGCTCGATGCTCCAACTGACTCCAGCTCCAGTTAAAGTCTTTTTAGTACAAATTGCCCTTTTTGTTTCCATCCTTCTACTGCAGCTCAACGGAGAAAAACAAAGAGGAATTTCTGCACTAAAACGACTTTAACTTTGGTTCGACTCCTTTAAGGTCAGTCAGGTCTCAAGTATATAGTCTAAGTGAAGTCACAAGTCCTATGTTTCCAAATCTCGAGACCACAGATCTGATAAATAAATGTTGACGTTTTTTTTGTGTTTTAGAGATAAGACCAAACTTTCTCTCCTCTATCAGATCCCATCAAACACACACCATAATGGCAGCTGTGGTTCCCAGTACACATTATTGGTCGCGCTGAGCTTTTTTTCCACCACCGTCTGCAGAATGCCCCCTCACCCTCCAACATGTTAACTATAACCATCCAGGCCAGTGGTGCAGACAGATGACTCCTGCAATTACAGCTGCAGGCACCAAATAAACCTCATTATCATGAGCTGCACAGTTCCCTTCCCTCCTGAGCATTTATAACAGGATGTTTTTAGTTTTTATTAATCCTGACGGAGATAGCTTTATTATTATGATGCTTGTTTGGATACAATTGGAAAATTACAGAATAAAAACTGCATCTGTCGTTATGCTTTTGACAAAACTGCTTCATCACATGTTGAAACTGCAGTTTAAATTCAGCTGAGTGAGTTCGTCCTGCAGCTCAGCTGAGTCCACAACGACCTCGTCCAAACCTCGAAGTGGAAAAAAATAGAAACAGCAGTAGATTTTTGCCAGGAACAGTGTTGGCCTTGTTAAACTCGGGTGAAGATATGTGGCCTGTACTGACGTTGAGGATCGCAGGTGAGTCTGAACGTCCTGACGGCTACAACCTCACACAGAAACTATTTTCTTGATTCTTGATTAATTATTTTATAAAATAGTATAAAATGACCATTACATGTACACACAGCAGAAAATAATCATTTTAATTTGATCAATTCTGATTCTGCTTATTGATTCTGGTTCTTATCAATTCCCAGTTTCAAAAATTAAAAATGTTTCCTCGTGTTAGCGTGCTAGCTGATTAGCGTCCCACACTTGTCCGCCGTCCATCTTTTACAACTGTTGTGATGTTCGCCACGCATGCTCGTATCTGAACAACTCGACACGCTGTTGCGTTGATGCATGACGTAGACAGGTCGAGATTTGGAGCGTTTGCTTGCAATAATAAAAACGGTTACCGCGTTTAGGAACCGATAAAAAGAACCGGTTCTAATCCAACACCAAAATATAATCTGTTTTGAATAATATAAAACATAAAAAAGCAGCAAATCTGTAAAGCGTTTTTTTTTGTTTTTTTTTTGATTCATTGACAAATTCAGCTTTAAGTGGCCCATATTATTGATTTCTGCAAAATTCCTCTAAGGTATAAACATATGTAGTTTATATAATAATCAACTTTAAACAGGACTGATTCACATCACACCTTTTATATTATATTGAATTACACAGTAAAATATCACCAAGAGCAGAATAACAACAACGCAGCTCTTTGCTCTATTCTCCTTTTGTTATGGGCAGAATACAAGGACATTAAATCCCATTAAAGGTCTGTCCCTGAAATTCAATTTTGATGTTGGAAACAGCAGCTGCAAACCAATCCCACAGATATGCAAGTCTAAAGTAGTTGCTATTCTGAAGCTTTTGGTCATATCACATGGTCTTCATTGGCATGTCATGTTCCCATTTTTGTGCTATTGCTGAGGTGAAGAACAGACGCTGAAACTGAACTTTTAAGCCTGAGAGTGAAAAAAAAAGACAACTGACCTGATGAAGAACATGTGATGTGATTAAAAGCTCCATAACTGCCACTTAATGTACCTTGAAGTGAGTGTTATGTCTTTAAATAAGGGCTCAACAATACTGACAAAATGAAACCAGATAAAACTTGTCCTGAAAGTGACCTTCGACTGATCTACACTATAATATCAGGCTTACTGCAGTCTCGTGAGAGTAAAAAGAATCAGAAACAGTCATCTTAACCTGTTGATGACAAAACTGATCCAGTTAGGTTCATGAGTCAGTGGCTATAACTGAGTTGAGCTCAGATCCTATTATCTCGGTCTCGTGCCTCGAACACAGAGCCTGCTCCTGGTTGGATGAGACGCTCGGCTTGCTCAGTGCTGCACGGCTTAAAGAAAAAACAACAGGGCGGCCAAACCTATCGCCTCTTTCCATCGTGCAGAAAGTGGTGAACTTGCACGACAACTTGGAGGTTAATTAGGTAGAAAATCCACCGCACATTCCTGCCGAACACAGAAGCCCTTTTTCTTTTTCTTCTTCTTATTCTGCTGCTGCTTGGGGCTGCAGCGGCGGCCACGCTGAGCTCCCTGCATGCCGGGACGGGAGGAAAAACAAACTGCTGGATTCACTGTGTGTGTGTGTGTGTGTGTGTGTGTGTGTTCGAGGTTCGAGTTGCAGAAACAAACTGCTGTTATCCTTTTCAAACACAACTAAAACTAATCTGCACTGAAATTCAACATATTTTATATAAACACTATGTTGGACAAGAATTTGGAGGCTGATGCGGATATTAAAAGCTTAAAAAGTTCAGGAAGTTGTGCAGGAAATGGACAGGACGTCTCAGTACTGGTTCCTGCTTTACGGCTGATGTGAGAGTGTAAAGTGACTCCATAGACTCTCATTAGCACACAGCAGAAGCTGATGAGCAGCACTCAGTATTCATTATCTGTCTGTTTGGCTGTGAAGCGGCATGTGGCGAGCAGAGACTGAACACTCGACTGATGGAGCGTCACTGAGAAAACTCGTTCCTATTGTCCAACAGATCGAACAAAGAGATTAGAGGTGAACACATGTCACACTGATCACTGGAGTGTTTGTTAGTGATCACTGAAGCCTCCACATGCAATCAATGAGCTTTGTGTTAAAATAATCCCCCATCAGGTTTTTAGATGGATCTCCTTCCCACCAGGCAGGTGTTCGTTTCTCCTCATTTCTATAAAAATCTTTTTATGAAAGAAGGTCATATAAACTACATCCACACTAATGTGTGTTTTTGTTGTTTTCTACGTTTTACAACTGAGACTTTTGAAAACGCTGCCACCTCGTTTCAGTTTGAAAACTGAAGGAAGAGGAAAAGTCGGTAGGATTCATCCTCTGGGGAACATGAATATCTGTGAAACAGTTCATGGTAATCCATCTGATAGTTTTAGAGATGTTTCAGTTTCAGACTCTGATCATCGCTGCTAGCGTTGCTAAAAATAGGAAATTGATAAAAATATCTTCAGTTCAGAACAGGCAAAACATTGTGTTAAATCCTGTATGAGTCCATTACAGTAGCCAAAATGTTAAAGCACTTTCAGCACTAATCTAGACAGTTTTTTAAAAGTTTTAATAAGACTTCAGGCTCAAACTGATGCTCAATGGAAAGTAGATCCAGCATCATTTATATGATAAAAGCTGCTTTGTGTCTGTGTTCAGGTTCAGACTCAAAGCTGAGGACTCACAGAGAGACGTCAGCTTCAGGTTTCCAGGTTTATTTATTCTGGAGTAAAGTGTGTCTCTGTGGTCATTTCTACACAACAATTATTATTTTTTTTTTTTGCTGGACACAGACGAGCAGTGTGAGACCTGCCGGGGCGTCTCCTCGCTGCTCACCTTACAACACAAACAGCAGGTCATTAAACTCCACCGCAGACAGGTGAGATGCGGTCAGTGGAGCTGAAAAATCAACACGGCTTTGCAGTTTGTTTACAGTCACAAGAAAATCCTGGTTTCTGATTGGTCAGCAGCTTTAAATTAGTGCTCAGGGTGTATTAAACGGCATTTATAAATTTGACCAAAAGTAAGTGGACACAGGCTCCAGGTTGTATGATCAGTCATACGATGATATTTCAGTTTTGTCTTGTTCCTGTTTGAACGTGACACAAAGCGGCTCCATAAAGAAATGATTTTCACCCTGTTTCTTGTGGAAGAACTTGACCTCAACGCCCACCGACAGCAGGCGGCAACAGATCAGCCCTGCATGGCTGTAATGGGCCAGTGTCCACATACTTTTGGCAAGTACATGACACTAAAAGTAATAAAACCAGCAAGGAAACAATAAAGGTGTGTGAGTGTGTGTTTCAGGTCTCTGCAGGACTCCACTTAGCTTCTAATGTGTCCGCTCTTTACTGAGAGGCACACACACACACACACACACACACACACACACACCACAACAAAGACACTACAGGGGCCTGCAGTCCTGCTGGAGGTTATTTAACAGGGTTTTCTCTAATAGAGTCACAGCTGCTGGATTTCATGCTCAATTTCTTTCTGTGAAATTCAGGGAAACACCGAGTGACGCGACATGTGGAGTTTACACAAGAACTTTTATCATTAAAAATGATAAAATATGACTTGACAACCATATTAAATACAATAACTTACAACAGAAACACTTTAAGTCCATATATGGAGAGTAAAAGACAAACAGTGTTTAATGGAGCTTTGGCTGCTTGGACTGTGAAGGCAACACAGTCCTTTTCAGGACTGTGAAGGCAACACAGTCCTTTTCAGGACTGTGAAGGCAACACGGTCCTTTTCAGTCATTTAAGTTAACTTCATAGATGAATTAAGTTCTATACAAACAACCACAGGAGAGACTCACCTGCAGACAAGTTCCTGGGTGTAAAAAGCCTCTTTGTTTTCTTACAGAAATGACCCTGAAGTCATATTTTCCTCTGTTGTTGTTAAATCTCGTGTGTCCTCGTCCTCTGTCAGCAGGAAGGCGGCGTCTTGCAGCTGGACCAGGACCAGCTGCAACAAACCAAACCTCAGAGTCAAGAGACTGAAGAGGCTGCAGAGGCTGCAGGGGCTCAGACCTCTTCTCTCTGTGGATGGAACCAAATAAATCACAGTAATTATTAGATTTATTAGTATTCATGTTATTCTATCTCTTGTTGCTACAGTAAAATAGAAACAGCAACAACATCCTTAAAGTGTTGAATCAGACTTACGGGCCTCTGCTGCCCCCTGTTGGCTGCTCTGAGTATCATTTATCCAAATATAACATCAAAATAATAAACATAAAAAAAACATATTAAAACATAAACATATATCTGAAGTTCACTACAAATAAAAAAAAACCATCATAAACATGATAAATCCAAAACAAAGAAATAAACAAATTGAGAATATTTTCATGCTGTTATTTATTTCATTATTATCATCCTGCTAGTGTTCGTGTTTTTCCTAATAACAATGCAAACATGAAAAAAAAATCATGTCTCAGAGAAATCTATGACATATTTAAAAAAAATAACTATAATAGTAATATTTCTGCTCATGACGTATTAATATATTTGTCTATTAATGAATCTTTACTGTAGATAAAAGTTCACATTGTTGCATGTTCAGCACCGACCAAGAATGAAAGTTACTGTAACAATAATCATGTGTAAAAACTGTGTGTAATATTACCTGAACGTTTCTTTCACGACTTTCATACAGATTAAATCACTTACAGACATAAACACACGACATTAAACTGAATTAACTTCTAACCGTCTTTCTGCAGTTTGTGATGTTGTGCTGCTTCAGAGATTTGAACTAGCAACCTTCAGTCTTACACAGGTTAATTATTTTATTCATTACAGCGTCTTGTTTTATTTTTTTAAACCAAGATGATAACATGTTTATATCCAAAAGAATAATAAGTAAATAAAAAACAAACAAACACTGGAAACACAACTGTCAAATATTTTACAGCATGTGTCAGATCATCTTCAGAAACAGTCCGAGAGCTCAGTAGACAACCAAGTAGTTAAATTACAAACATGTTGTATTGGTGCGTATGAAAATGATCCATAAATAGTGTTTTTACATTTGAATGCCAAAAACAGAGTGCCTACATTACCCACAGTGCAACTGGAGAGTAGTGTGTGATGCTAGTAGCAGCTAATGTAGAGCTGCTAACTCCACAACACCTGTTTCTTACTTTTGAATCATACAATTTATTAAAAAAAAAAAAAAAAAAAAAAACTTTGTATGATGACTTTTGTGCAATGTGTAAGATTTATGTAAGATATTATCAACACAATGTGAAGAAATAACGGTTTTGATGTTATATCAGAGACATCTGTGTAGTGTGATACTGAAGTTAGCATGCTAACCAGCTAGCCCCGGCCCGTCCTGTCTCATAATAGCTCTTATACCTCCAGAGGTGATACTGAGTCACTCTGTCCTCAGTCCAACATGAGAGGAAGAAGAAGTAGCATATTTCTTTCAAGCAAACATTAGTTAATGAATTGATATTGCTAAGATGCTCGTTTCCTAGCTAACAGAGCACTGATAATGCACCATGTAATTTGGCGCTAACGTAGTGTAACATAACAGTGATGTGCTGCTCCCAGCACATCAATGGGGTGGGTTTGGTTTACATATTGCACCTTTAAGTGAGCTGACAGTCTGATTCAAAGCTCTGCTAACTCGGTGACGAACACACTTCATTTCCTATAATTTCTTCACTAAAAGCTTCCAGCTTGTCCGTCTATTTGAAAGCTTTTAAAACAAAGCAGCAGCAGGAAAATGCTGAGCAGGAACTTGCAGCTTTGAATCAGCCGACGGTGCTCAGAAACAGTAACATGAGATGAGAAGAGAGATGTGAAACTTAACAGCAAACCACTGCGATTCAGTAGAAGCTACGTACGTACTGAGAGCCGAACACAAAGAGGTTTTTAACGCTTCCTGTTCTGTTCTGCGGCTGAATAACCTGCCGACTGGGCTGCAGCCGGACCGACAGACGTCCTCAGTCTTCTCTTGTTTCTTTGCAGCTGCACATTTGAGGACGTAACGCTCTCTGACCCCCAGAGTGAACAGAAACATGTGCCTGCATACCCTTATCCTCTGTACGTTCACTTTCAGGTGATATTTCATATAAGAGGATCGCAGTAGTTTGGCAACATCAACCAGCGACGCCACGTAAATCTTCCTCTGATTCCAGTCCTGCCAGAAATGGTTGAAAATGGACTTCCTGTCAGTCTCTCTTATCTGTCCACACTGAAGTTGAGCCGATGGATGCAACATACGGACTTGCATCGAGGACCCATTTTACTCATTTTTTGGCTTCTTCCTGACGGGGGTCTGTCTGTGACCCGTCGTTGTATCGATGTTCTCGGTTTCTAGATGAGCCAGCGTCATCAGTGTTTTACTTTGAGTCTTTCTGTTGAAGGTGCGCTCTTCATCTTCATTCTCTTTTTTACAAGAAGCACCTTTAAGAAACATGAAAAACAGAACGTCTTAAATGTGAATATTTTCTGGTTTCTTTAGTTCTCTTACAGCCTCTATAAATGAAATGTTGCAGAAAAAAAAGAAAAGAAATTAGTCACGTTTCCATCAACTGGTTTAGAGCGAATAAACTGGGCTCATTTTGTCAGAAGGTGGCGGTATAGGCTCCGTTACGCATGGCTGTAATGAGGTGGGGCTACACCATATATAAACGTAAATACGTAATAACAACTTGTACCTGCTACCTTTGAGCAGCGCGCCCGTGCTAATCCGACTCTCCTCCAGCGCTGAAAAGACGCTGCTTTTCCCTTCAGGGTCAGAGGTCATGGCGTCGTCTGACCCCACCTCACAGGTCACCACCATGATGGGACTCTTCCTCGCTGTCAGATGCACCTGGATGCTGTCCTGTGTCAACACATACATATATATACACATGATTTACAGAGTCCAAACACCAGACAAAACTCGAATATACAAAATGAAGCTGGAAGTATTTGAAAAAGGAGACTTCAAAAAAACGATAAGCAACAGAAATAGTTTCTTTTATTTACAGTTTCAGTAAAAGTAAATATGTGGATGTGTATCTGTAACCGGTACATAAAAGTCCTGAGAAGAGTACACAGTGAATCACGTGTGTCATGTCTGTGTATTCAGATTTGATCGAGGTCGGCTCTCCTCTCTGTTTGTCTGTTTACCTCTTTGGGGGCAGAAACCTTCAGTTTCGTTTCCTCCGGAGCTTTGATGATGATCACCGTCTGTTCCTGGAAGACACCGAGCTGACTGACGTCCTCGTGGGTCACGTAGGCGAACGTAAAGGAAGGTTAAAGAAAGCCTGCTTTGTTTTTATGTGAGCATTTAAAGCCATATTTTGAATTCTTTTTGTTGTTTCTTTAAAAAACTTTCAGACATCCTGGAATTATCAGACAACAGATTCACACCAGGCGCTTACTTCCTTTGAACTCATTTAAACGTATTTTTGTGCTGTTACGTCTGTGTTTTTGAAGGTTTTGAAAGGATATGCAGCGTTTTCTGTGTTGTTGGTCATCTTGAAGAGCTCCTGGGTGCAGCTTTCAATGAGGCTGTCCAGCGTTTTCTCCACCAGCTTCAGGTTCTCAAGCTCGCTCTGGTTCTCCTGCTGGTTCTCCTGCTGGTTCTCCGACAGAAAGCTGGGAATCGCGTACCTTCCTCTGCACAGTCAGACAGACAGCGTGTTTACTACAAAGCAACAATCTCTGCAGTGGTGTCATGTCTTAACTTCATAAATTAATTGTTGCAGTTGTAGAAAAATAGAAAAAGAAACCAAAAACATCCTGAGAAAAACTTTTTGTTACTCACGTCCACTTGACATTGTTGGCTGTGTCCATCTGGATGAAGTCAAGGCCATACAGGATGTTGGTGATGTTGTTCAGCCTCCGTTTGCGGGTCTGCAGGCTCCCTGTGGCCTGCCAGAGGTCCACAGATCTGTTGGGAGCCGCCAGCAGCAACCGCAGGAAACGCTGCGTCAGCTGCGCCAGAGGCACATCTGAACACAGCACCAACAACAACAAGTTTTAGGCCACAGTGCCAAAAATGACGAGTTTGAAAGTTTCTCAACTTGAATATTTGCTGGTTTTCTTCTTCTTCTATGACAGTAAACAGAATAACAACCACCACTCAGCAGGCTTCAGGAGATTGTGATGGACAGTTGATGGCAGTTGATTAAAATAAACAATAATAAAAAAATAGCCTTCAAATGCTGAGAAAGTGAAAGCAGCACTTACCTCGTTTGATAACTTTCTTTAAGTAGTTTGATTGTTTCTTCTGTCGCCAGAGATGACTGGAAAGGAAAAGTTTGCTTTTACACTGTTTACACTGTGGAGACCGGAGCGCTTCAAATGTCCCAGCATGCCGCCTCGTGAACAGATTTAACATAAAATATCAAAGCAGATGTTTGCTACCTGCTCCACTCTTCATGCAGAGGATCCTCCAAACCTCCGCTTAGATCCTGGAAGTCAGAGAGAAAAACAGTCAAATAAAAGCTGACGTGATTTACATGTTGTTGTTTTTTTGTGGCTGCCTCATTAGTCTGAATGTAAAGTGAAGCGTCATGGTTTTACAGAGCAAGCGCTGCCTCTGATGGACAGATGTCACCACATTTCAATAAATATTAATGCATTACAATGAACAGATAAGTCTACATTTAATTTAGTTTTATTTTATGTTTTTATTTTAGGTTAGGTAACAGTTTTGATTTTGTGTTATATTTGCTTACAAATGTCTAATCTAATCTGAATAAAGTCAATAAACTTGACTGGGACTTATAAATATACAGAGACAAGTAACGTCAGATATCATAGAAGTGAATAAAATTGTAGAAAAACAGTTTCCAGACCTGCTGTGGTAGATCTGGTAGTAGAGGTTCTCCATCTCCACCTTCATCATCATCATCATCATCTTCGCAGCCTCCGGTGGCCCACTGCTCCTCTTCCTCCGAGGACTCGGCTCCCCAGGTGCTGCTCAGGCCCAGAGACCCGTCCAGATACGGGGGCATGATTGGGATGGCGTCACTGGTGACGTCGCTGCTGGAGATGTCTTCTGGCAGGAAGTGGTCCTCGCAGATTAAATGCTGCTCGCTGGAGTCCTGTTTGTCCGTCTCTCTCAGCGCCGCCAGCCAAACCTGAACAAAGTCTTCATCAGCTGGATCAAACTTCACTGGTTTTCTGGTTCCAGTAACTCACAAAGACTCGAGCAGTAAAAACACTTCAGATACTGAAACCAGGAGCAGAGTTTCTCCACTCGCTGTCACTCTCAACTATTTTTGGAAACAATTCGAAGAAAAGTTAAAAAAATAAAGTATCTGTTGAACTCAAATCACATATAGAGGTAATGTCTGGACTAACCTACTTATTAACATTATCATAATGGCAAAATATTATATACACAAAGCCTAAAAACACCAATGTTCAATGCTTTTCATAATGAGTTACAAATGTAACCTGTAATATAAATTGATTTGTTGCATTTATGTTGTATTATTTATATTTTATATATTTTAATTCACTTTGTGAGTTAGTTTTATGTGAGTTAGCTCATATGTTAGCATCGTTAGCCTGTAGAAAGAGGGAGACTTCTGACAGTCAAATACCCAGAAAGCAGCGCCTCAGTGCGGGTTACTTTCATAGCTCCGTACCTTGACCCGAGCCGGGTCGGTGGGGAAGCTGAAGAACCTCTTCGGTGGTCGGTTAAAGATCTCTCCGTTACTGTCCACCTGACGGTTTGGACAGCCGGAGACGACACACTTCACCATGGTAACAGGCGGCTCCGAGCCTCTTTAATACCAGAACAACATCACAACACAACGGTTGTTTATGTTCCGTTTAATGGTAGGTTTTTTTTTTCGTTTTTAGACCGGAAAGAGATGCGTCTGACCCGGATGTACAACAACGGAAGAAACGACAGGCCAGTTTGCGCCATTTATTACAGTTTACGTTCTTCTTCGTTTTCTTTAATGGCGGTTGGCGACCAGCTTACTGCAGTATCGCCCCCTGCTGGACTGGAGTGTAAGTCAGTAAATAGACTCCAGTGGTTTTAAACTTTTTCCACCTCAAAGACCAATAAACTAACACAAATGAGACCAAAATATAAATATTTGCTTATTATGGTGTATATCTCTCTTTCTTATTATATATTACACAATTATTTATCTATTTATTTTATAATCTATCTATTTATTACAGTTATTTTTTCAGGCACTGATAATGATTAGGTCTTGTTCATGTTTCGAGACCAGCTTGATGTGTTAATATCGACCTCGCTGTTCCAACTTTCTATCATAAAGATGACACACAACACAGCTGCTCACAGTTGGATCTTTACCTCAAAGAGTTGTCGCTCGACTTCCCACAATGTGTTTCATTTTTGGAAAAAGCTGTCGTCTGACTCGTCTTTCCCACTAGGTGGAGGTGTTGTAAAAGAAATGAGCAGACAGTAGCTGCTTATTTCTGTTTCTACAACTTCAATTGTCTTCATCAAATATCAAGTTTTACTCACCTCAAGGACTTGTGGATGGAAATAATTTACGACTCTACTGAACTTCAGACTCGAGCCAAACTTGCACTTAATTTTCAGTTTGTAGTTGCCTCATTTAGCCTCCTATTGAAGCTCCAAGCTCTTTCTGAGCCTGGTTGATTCAGTAAACTTCTTTCTTTCTGACAGCAGGAGGGAGAACTATAGTCCCTCTTTCCTCCCGAAGTTTCTTTTTGCCTCCTTTACTGCTCTACTTATATTTATCCGTGTTTCCAGACGTGTGTGTTTATAGCATCCTGGATGGTTTCATGGTGTGTAACAGGCACAATCTTTTAGGGTTAGACTGATTGAAGTTTGATATGTTATTTATATCCTGTTCTGATGTTGGATGCAGAACATGGTGAAAAACTGGTGAACTTATGTAGAAATGTTCCCTCAACCTGCTCTGAACGCTTCGTTTGGGATGTTTCTTTTCTACCTTGCTGACAACAACGTCGACTCATCGTATATACACACGGCTGTCTGTTCTATAGCATGCGTTGCTATAGTTACTTCATGTGTTTACTTCAACATGTCACCTGAAACAGCAGAAACTCATCGCCAAACTTGTATAAAAGTTATATATTGAATTAAAGGAATCACAACACTTAGATAGCGTTCAATGGTTGTTTTTAATGTGTTTAAGCAATTAAACATATTTAACAAAATAAATATCCTGCAATAAAATAATACATACATACATACATACATATATGATGCTATACATTCTAAAAAGTTGGTGTTCAGAACATCCTACAAAAGCTTTTTAACATTATTATTATTATTATTATTTTTTTGTAGAGGTGGAGATGTGTTTTTAAAGGTGAACATCAGGACGAAATGAAACCAAGAGTTCTGTTCCACAACTGCTCATTTCATCATATACATTAATAACATGACGAAGTATTATTCATCTTATAGTAAATGTCTTTATGCCAAATATGCTGCATATGATGTGTTTTTATTCTTTGTCTCAGCAGGTGGAAATATGCTTAAAAATATGATCAAAGATGTTTTACAGTTTTAATCTGGAGCAAAACTCTTTGAATGTTTCACTTGGCGTCATTTTGAAATATTAAACGTGTCTATGTTGAGGTTTGGATAACAGCCTTTGTTAAAGTTCATCGTTTTTACATCGCAGTGTGTGGGCCATTTTATTAAAAAAAATAATAAAAAAACAGAAACCAGCATGAATGAAATCAAAGCATCAGTTTAGATTAATGCTCATTCTTTATCCTGTATTACCGGGTACTTATCAACCAAATGAGGCCATTTTCCTAAACAGTATCTGGTTATATTGTCATGTTGCTGTTGTTATATTTTCCCTCAATCCCATTTCATACAGGTGACATTTAGACGTAACTATAAAGAGAAAAAAAGCCGCGTAGCGTTAAGTTTGTTTCCATTTTCCTGTTTTTTACGAACATTTTCAATTTGCAAATGAAAAAAAAAATGAGTGGAAACGGCAGAAATTTAAGAAAGAAAAAGAAAAAAGTGTAAATCAGTGTAAAAATAATTTCTTGTTGTCTGAGGTGTAAAAGTAGTTGTGTGGATAAAAAGCGATCACTGCTGTTCTCTCATAACGTGAACTCCATTCACCGAAGGAAAACTAGAGGCTTTTAATGTTTCATTCATCCTGCTATTTTAGGAGACGCATGAAGGCGCCTACCGATTTAATTTGCTTTGATGTCGTCTTTAATTTGAGACTCTGGGAGATATTATGTCACAGATAGTATTGTTAATAGTTTAATCAGACGTCCTGGTGTGTGACAGGTTGACATGGTGAAGGATGTAAAATAAAAAAGTGGCAAAAATGTTCAAATCTTGCTGTCAAATACAGAAATTAGATACAAATCTGTACTTTATGGAGTCTTTGTGCTGTTGAAGGAAAAAATGTGAAGTAAACAAAATAAAAAAGTGAGAGGAAGCCCAGTGTTGCGGTATTATGAGGTGTGTAAAGGTGCTTGATAACATGCAGAATGGTCCAGGTGATAGGTGTCAGCAGGTCAAAGGTCAGGTCACCACTCCCTGCACCTTAATGACAGACTATACTGAGGAAATGATGGTGGTGGTAGTAGTTAATGCTGTACTGTTGTTAAATGTTCTATAGGGAAGGATTATACACTGTGAGTATACTACAGTGTACAGTAAATAAATATTTCTATATTTCCTACGTCTCTTTGCATCATTTTCAGGGATACTGACATATTGGAGGACTATGTAAAAGGTGCTAACAGGCATAAATAAAAGATTATCGTAGACTGACCAACAACACGTTTTAAAACTGAGACAGATATAATATTATTCACATTCAGACAAGGCTCTAAAGCTTCAGTTCAAATGTGATATAATAATTAATGAAAATTAAGGACCAGTGTGGTTGATTGGACACAATGTTCATAATTTATACTGTTTTCAATGGGTAACAGCACATATTTTGTTTTCCTTTCATTTCAATACTTTCTGACACTTATAGAAAATTAAAGTCAATATGTTATGAAGAGAAGGTCACGCTGTTGAATGTTTTTAAAGAATTAAATCAGCATTTTTTTTTTAAAATAAGAAAATAAGTTGTAATTAATAAAGTTGTTATTTTACAAGAATATCTTTGACGTCTTTAAATATTTAAACTTATGACTTTATGTTCATAATGTGACATTTTTCTAAAAAATTGCTTATCACAGAGATTTAAAACGGTCTGTTACCAAACAAACAAAGAAGAAAATAAAATACACCTGTTATACACTGTTATTGTCAATAATTGGTTGCTGTGATCATCTCTATAAGACTCTGCTAATGCTCCTCTGTTTGCTCAGTATCATACTGTTTTTTTTAGCTTTTAAAAACCTATAAAACTAACTGGTCCTGCAAAAAAAACAAAAAAAACAAACGTCATTTTGGAGATGCAATGTTTTCAGCCAGAGCTGTATTTGAGTGTGGATTAAGAGCAGACTGTACTGACACTTCACAGGAAAAATTTAGAATTTAAAAAGTTGTAAATTTGTATGCCTTCCTCCCTAAAGCTGTATAACGTCTGTAAACAGCCTCAATTTAAATATTTCCCATCGCTCAGAGCTACAGAGCAGCTGAGATCATCCTGTAACAGAAAGGTCACAGCTTCAGCTTGAACCCCTGCTTATCCTGCTCTGGATCAAGATACCAGCCAAATTTAAAAAGATGAGCTCGTCAGCAGTCAGCACTCCTATCCAAATACTTCACCATCACTTCAATTCACATAAACACACATACTGTATATTTCCAAACTGCCATCAGGGCAGCCAGACTAGCAAAAGGGTCCTTTTTTTTTTTTTTTTTTTTTTCTGATGTATAAAGGAAATTCAGGTCTGATGTTTGAGTGTGTGTCGGCTCCGCTTTTCCCAGAATGCAGCTTTAAATCTCTTCTTGTCAGTTTTCCTCTTCACCTGAGCGTTTTCCCCTCTGAAGAACAAAAAAAAAAGCAATATGAAGATGATCATTAGTTTGTGTTCCCTCTCTGGGAATATGTGAATTACTTTATGTTTTTGAGTGTGTGTCCTCACTCTGTTTGTGTCCGGGCAGAGCAGAAGTTCATACATTGGACGTCCTGTCTGTTTGTGCAGAAGCAGCGGCTGAGTTCCCTCCGGAGTCGCACTGGACCAAATCCATAAGGAACCACGTGGCTGTGAGAAAAAAATATAGTCAATTGAAATCACATTCAATCATCCTTCTCTGTAATCACAAACAATGCCAATACGTTTATTATTATTATTATTCTGGAGGGGCGTGTCGGTGTCTGTGTTTGATTGACAGCAGCTGGAGGGGTGTTTTTTTTTTTTTTTAGCAACTAGAATCAATTAATTGGAGTACCGACACCATCTCTATTTTTACCTACAATTAGTTCCAAATTACATGGTTGGTAGGCATGTTCCCTCCCAGAGTTTCTCATAAACACCTTGTGTTGCACCAGCTGTTACTGTAACTTCAAACTTAACATGGCTAAAATAAGCATTACTAAATTTAAACCAGTTGAATCACAAACTAGTTCTTATGTAGAGACGGGTTGTTACTAAAGATTTACAGCTCCACTTACTGCAGGTGGAACTGATGCTAAGCTAGCTTAATGAATCAACTGACAAAGCTAAAGTTAGCTTGCTAATATCTGAGGGATACGAATATGTTCGACATATCTGACCTGACTCTACAGGTCACTGTAGGTCAGCCTCTGTTAATTTAATCTAATATTTATAGTATGTTAATATCCCTGAAGCCACAGTGCTAGCATGGCTAAAAATGATGACAGTGATATATACATATAGTTGAATCTGCGTTTGTGTGTGTTAAACCTATGTTAGCATATCACCATGTTTCCCATGATTCATTGCTTCAGCCAGAACAGTTTCTTTCACTGCAGTGTAGCTCATCCATATGGTGCCAGCGTGTTATGATGGTTCCCGGCGCGATCCACCGCTGGATTAGTGGCCGGGTTAACTAGACCACTGGGAGAAGTGCGAGCAGATGCCAGATCTCTACATTTACATCAAAACAAGGCTATACCTTAAAATAAAACTCAGATTTCTTCTTTATTGTTTGTGAATTGCATAATTTATCTCATATTTGAATTTCTGGGACAAACCGTCTGAATTCAAATTTCAGTCCCTTTGTGACAAATCTTTTTTTTTTTCTTCCTCACATGGCACCACATCTGACTCCCATTTCTACTTTCGTGGCCGGTGATTAAATGTGACCTTCACGTCTCCGAGCTCTCCACTGTCCTCCATCATGACTCCTGACTGCTCATTTCATTTTCATTTATTTTCCTTCTCCACCACACTTTGTTAACTTCGATGTTGTTTTTTATTACTCTTGGCTTCACTTTTTTCTTTATGTCTTAACTCATGTATATATTCATAAATCTATGTGACCTGAACTATGTGAACTGCAGCTGAATGAATTATGGTTCCACTGATCCAAAATCCTGTTGGACTCTTCTACTCTACTTAAATCTGCTCAAAGCTGTCATACTGCGGATGGGTTAAGTGCAACCTAATTATGTTGATATAAGAGGATTCTGCAAAACTCTGGATTATATTCAGTTTATTCTTCTTTCACAACATCATATGGAAACAGTAGCGTGGTTAACATTAGAGGAGGATCGAGGTTACTGATAAAAATGAGTGAACATTAACTGTAGGTCAGGTCTCCTCTATGAAAGTCAGACTCATAACATGCCCGACCGCTGAGGCTTGTGGGATTGTCACACAGCTTCAGAAAGCTCCCGAACATCTGACAATCACGCTCACTTCACGCCGTGATCTCCTAGTTGAGAAACTAAAAGGGGTTTGAGTGCAACACCATGAATGTCCTCAAGGAGACGGCGTCTAAAAGTGTGCTGTGCTGTTTAATTTAAAAAAAAAACAAAAAAACAAACAAAATTTGGATAAAAAACGCCATTTTTAAAATCTAATAATTCATTTAAAGTTTTACTGGCTCATATTATTATGAATAAATGAAGCTTAACCAATTTGTTAAAATGGGTGAAAATCAAGATAATTACTCTTTCCTTTGGGAAATTTTAAAAACTAACAGAGCAAAAACTGACTAATACTAAGATAAACTATGATATTTGGATCTTAAAACTAACTTATTGATATTCTGTATACTGAAATAAAAGTGTATTTTTAGCAGGAGGCGCTACGGGGAAAAACACCCGTCAGGATCTCCGTGTGGCCCTCAGGGTTTTGTGGTGTAGTTAGTCACTGCCACTGCTGTTTAAAAACGTCTTTATGATGAAGGCAGGAAGATTGCTTTTTACCACGCTTCTATGTTTAGACTAAACTAACAGTCTGAGACTTAGTGAGAGGGTCCCGCCACTGCAGGAGCTGTTTCTGTCTCTTCTCTGGAAGCTATTTTGGTGACACTTCGACTTAATTAATTTCGGATGTGACTTATTGGCATGACATGGATACACCTACAGTGCAAAATCCATTTTACAGCTGGGATGAAATCCTCAGATGTTCAGTAAAATCATGGATGGCAGCAGTGATTATGATCTGAGCTGATGAAATGCTTCTAGACACAGAAATGAGAGCAGTCTGTGAGGTGTTTTGAGGGTCCAACCACAGTGATTTCAGGCTCTTTGTGGTCTGCTCGCTGGGTTCGTGTTAAAGGGTTAAAACAGGCTATTTTGAAACAGTAAGAGGAAATTATACTTCGTTAGCAGAGGTGCACTTTCTTATTAGGTCGACCACATCTGACTGCTCACTCATTGCTTATGCATACTGAACTAAAATGAAGTTAATCACTGTCTTATTTGAGAAGAGGCAATTTAAAATTTGAATAGCTGCACTAGAAAAATGAGAAGAAAGTTTCTGCAGTAATAAAATAATAAAGATTAGTATAAGAAAATATTCATAATCAAATGTAAACAGAAGAATCATCTCATTACCGAAATTTGAATGTTTTAAATTGATTAAAGCTTAATTGACAGATGCAAGATAGACAGTTTTTATTAAATGAAACATTTAGCTTCAGCGTCTATTTTAAATATGACTCGTTGATTTTCCCATTTTCAAGTCAAACGGTCTCATCTCCCTGTCATTTATATAACCATAAAAATATGAATAAAAGGCTAATTTAAATGTGCTTGTAGTACTTTAACTTTTTTTTCTACACCCGCTGAAAAACGCCCTGACAGAATACTGTTTATCTTAGTTTTGGACTGAAACAGTTGAGCGTAAATACCTCTCATCCTCCCTCACAAACCTCCAGCTACTGCTGCAGTCAGTGAGCTTCTTATCTCTATCTCACATTATTGATTGTGTCTTATCTTTATTGTTTTAACACCATAGGATTTATTGCAGTTCTCCGTTTCTGTGAAAACAAGCGTATGAGATGTTTAATATTCCTCTTCCTCGCCTCGCAGACAGCAGACTCACCTCGGACTGTTGATCCAGACGATGCCTATGTGGCAGAAGAAAATGCACTCTTTGTCTTTCTGGTTCTCACAAGAGCAGCGTTTCTCTCGCCGGTGGGCTGTGTGGGTGAGCTGCGCTGTGGGGTCCTCCTCTGCTGTGGGGCCCATCACAGAGAAGGTAGAGGCTTGAAAGCACAGGTGGGAAAAGGTGTAAATTTAGACTTACTTTTATTGTTTTAAAAGCTTTAATGTGAAACAAACATCCACAAAAATATCACTGACAGCTTTACTGTATAACAAAGTAAATCGTCTGTGACTCCTAGTCCTAAGGCAGAAATATATTTATTTTCTCCAACATTTTAATCACAAGGGGGGAATAAATCAATAATCAATGTCAAGTGTGTCTGTAAAGGCTCAATTTCAACGTTTAAATAAGGAACTCACTTATTCATTGACAGCAGCTGGGATACGTGTCGGTGTCTGTGTTTGATTGACAGCAGCTGGGAGGCTACCGGTGTGTATGAATGGAGACAAATTAAATGAGCTGCTGCAGCTACAATTCATGGACAGACAGCATGTCGCTAACAGGGATTTTGAAAACCAAACCAACATCTAACGGGTCAAAAGTGATATTTGCAGGTATGTTTAGATGCACTTTTCCCCGGTGAATGTTTGTTTGGTAGCTCGTTCAACAAGCTAAGTTTAGATAAGTTAGATAAGAAGAAGACTTAAGCAGAAAAGCTAATGTGTGGTATTGTTATTGTTAATCAGTCCAGTATGATTGTCTGCTTTGCCTCTGATAGAACATCACGTTATTCCTTTATGCAAAGATCTGATTTACTGTATGAAAATAAGGACTCCAGCTATGTAAGCACATAATGGAACAATATTTAATCAAATTAGTGTAACACTAAGAGGCGCCATCAAGAAATCAAAGAATTTAAAACATACATTTCTTTTGGTTTCTGATTCTGTTTTTAAAGGAGAAAACAGGACAAGTGATTTACAGACCTGCTATTTTGCTGGAGACAAAAAAACGGCAGGACAGTTTAATTTCACTTGGACGCACGCACAGCCCATAAAGCCTACAGACAGACTTTGATCCTGCTCTCGGTGCACACAGGGGACATTTGGGTGTTTCAAGAAGAATATACATGATTTACACACAGGAATATAAAGAACAGACCTATACCATGTATGGTTGTTATTTTGTTGATTGTTGAATGATAAAATAAAAGGAATGCAAAACATGAATTAGATAATTAATTAACCAAATCAATCACCCTCCTTTCAAATCCACATAATCTATAAACAACATACCTGAAATAAAATGGATTAAAGTCATGATCTTTAAAATATTATAGTTTTTTTTTTATGTGTTTTGCAGAATTGTCCAATATCAATGTTCTTTCTGGAGATTGTTTGTTAAAAGACGTTATGTGTTCATAACACCACAGTCAGAGCAGTCAGTGCGTAATGTGTGGGTCACGGCTCGTACCTACAAGAATTATCACCTAGTCTGCGGCTCCCCTCGGCTTTATAGGGCTTTGTAGTGAGTTTCAGCTCGTTGTTTAGCTGTCCAGCTGCAATTTTATAGTTTTGGTTTTCACGCTCTCATAGCGTCGTTTTCAGCCACAGCAGGCAGCTGTTTTCCTCTAAAATCCCTCTGAACACTACCAGCTCAGCACCGTCAGGAGTTGGCAAACAGCAAATGTGGATGTAAGCAACTGTTTGCTAACAAGTTCAACATATAAATGATGATATGTGTTTCTGCTGAAAACTACACACCTGTTGTTGAATGTACACCTGCACCTGCATGTTTCAGGCCTGTCAGCACTGCTGCTGCCTGCCAGACTCACTGGATAGACTCCTGAGTGAAAATCATGATGAGATAATGAGTGAGAATAATGTCGCTACTGTTCTGCTCGGCTCTGTGTTCATCAAGATGTTTTCTTATCTTTGCCAGACACTAAAATTGCATGAAAAAGCAGAATTTTATCATTCCAAGGCGTTTCCATTATTCAAGCGGTATAATATAATAACTATATAACTTGTGACCTTGTTTTTTCTTACAGTAAGTTTTTGTCCAGTTAAAGCTTCAGACTTTCCAGGCCTGAAGCTCTATTGACAGAGCTTCATCTTTCTGAGGTTTTGTGATGTATCCAACACAAATAATCAACCTTCTTCTTTCTTATATTTTCTTTGTTTCTTAATTTTTAAAGAATTTAAGGTAAAAAATTAAACTCAGTAATAGATGGTAAGTCACCACGTCCTCTGTGAATGAATCTCTGTGACTCCAAACTCCAGCACTTCTCCAGCAGTTTTCTTTTTTTGCTACTTCTGAGGTGAAAGATATGGCTTCAAATCAATTTGGCACAGAGATGAAGCGCTTTTCATCCATAGTCATCACATATCCTCTGAGAAAACACACGCATACAAACACACACTCATGCAATATCCTGAAGAGCCTTGTTCTTGTAAAGGTTGCAGGTTCAATGTTTTCAAGGTTTTCATAATATACCGGCATTCATCCCTCTACTAGACCACCTCTTTGTCGACCGACCAAGAAAAAACGAGGAGCTCGTACTTAACAGACGAGCTACTTCTGTCACACGGAAAACCAGAAACCAGAAAACTGCACTCTGCATTACATCTGCATTTACATAAACTATTTATTCATTGAAATGACAGAAAATATTGCGATATATATATATTGTTATCTAGATATGATAATACCTCTACTGGGATATGAGATTTTGATCGTAAATGCTTAGACGACAACTAAATAGGGAAACATTTTCTGTATTTGTTACATATTTAACAGTAACTGGGAAGAAAATCCCTTTTAGGAGTTTAATTTTAATTTTTTTTAAAATAATTGTGTCATTTATAAAACTCACTAGTATAATCTGGTGCTTTACCAGATGCCAGCGACAGGCAAAAACAGCTTATTAATTATGTTCCTTCATGCTTTAAGCAGCTAACTATTAACTCAAACTTGTTATGAACGTCAGTAAGTCATCACACAAGCAGCAGCAAATAACTGAACAAATTATCTCAGGAATGAAGAAAAAAACCCCCCACAAACGCTCTTCTGATGACAGGTGACTTCATTATAACCTGCGTGTGTGGGCAGGAATGTGCAGGTGAGTTGGGGGGGCGGGTAGTAGGAGACAGACAAGTGTCTATTCGCCTGGATGTATGTTATGTTTCTATGACAATGCTGACATGTTGATGTTGAGCAGAGATTTCTATTTCACCTCACCTACTTCCAAGCTGCACGTAGAGACAAGGCAGTATGAAAAGGATAAGCCTCTAGCAACATTTATAGTATAAAGAACATTTTATGATTCATTTTATGTTGCTGGAGTTTTGACCATCATCTGATTTTTACCAGATGATGGTGCTAGATGAAATGTTAAAGGATCGTTAAAGTTTTTAAAAATGAATCCTGAGGGTGATGTGAATATCTGTACCAAATGTCATGGCGATCCATGGGTTGGGTCGAGTCGAGAGATTTCACTCACAACTAATTGAATTTTACAGCGGTGCTAGAAGAAAAGTCAGTTCCAAGGTTACGATTCCCGTTTTCTGGAAATGACTAATATGAGAGGAGGTCGTGTGACAGTCACAGAGACGTTAGAGGAGAGACAATAGATGATGTGACGCCGTCGGCATGAGTAGCAGGAGCAAACTGTTGGCAGAGCTTTCTGCATAACTCAACGTGTAGCTCAATGAATCCTCATTAAAATCCCATTCAGCTCACAACATGCTGCTCCTGAGCAAAAAAACGTTAACACAAGCGCACGAGCATTAACTGCTACCAACAAACCACAGTATGTGCACTAACAATCCTGGTAAACATTTAAATACATCATTCAGATTCACTGGTGGTTTCCACAGCGCTGTGGCCAGCGTTTCAGTGACAACATTAATAAAATAAACGCTACAGACATTTAACATGAGCCTCACAGTCTATTAATAAATGACAAAAAGAAGAAAAGAAAAAAAGAAAGAAAGAAAAGAAAAAGGTCTCTAGTTTACGAAGCCACATTGTGCACTAACAAATGATGAAGTGATTTAATGTTCAACGGGAGCCAAGAGGAAATAAAAAAAAACCTTGCGAGGGCCAAGTTTTCTACCCAAAACTCAAATCAAAACAATTTCACACACATGTCCCCATCATATGCGAGTTTTGGCTTAGTGGCTGCCATTATGTTTTCCCAAAAAACAAGAAGTGTAACCTGGATATGTGCCAACCTCTCCTATGTGAGCGAATGTGGCATCAGACTCTAAGCTAAACGCTTTTATGGTTTCCTTGCTAAAGGCAAAAAATGTCAGTTTTTGTTTTTGGCACCCATTCAATCCTTCAAGCAGCCCTCGCTTTCTTTTCCCATGATTTAAAGAAAAGGGATGTACTGTATCTGTGGTGCCCCTAAGCTTGCATACCTTTGCATATATTATGTATTATGTACGTGCAAATATGCATTCAAGGTTTAGTTTGTATCTGTGGGCTTCTACATTGTTTGGAGCCTGCCAAGCCAAAGTTTAATTTCTTACCCTGTTATGAGAGAGTCTGCCCGGCTCCACAGGGTTTGACAATATTTGACAATATACAGTCGGATCAGCTGCCTAATCCATGAACTTGCTGTTTGCATTGGCAGGAGTGACTCTGCAGGTAGAGGCCAGATATTGCTCTATAATGTCCTTCCTCATATGTATCACAGCATATGAACCAATGGACAGACACTGAAGTTATGCAGTTGGAGAGTTTAAACACACATGCAAGCGTTTCGCGTCCATTGTGTTGTTCTAGCCTTGTTAGACTCAGGTTTCTTGGAGGTAATAAAGGTGCTGAGGCCAACGTGATGGCCAATGTAAACTCATAGTTAGATTCCCGCGCTCTCCTCTCCATCCACCAATGGGCCACCGACTGTTTTGATAATCATTACGAGTTATTTTTCAAGAAAAACTGATTCCAAGTGTTAAATGTGTATAATTCATGGTTTCTTTAATCCTCTATGACAGTAAACTGAATATCCTTTGGCTCGTAGACTGTTGATTGGGACAAAACATTTGGCGACGTCATCTTAACCTTTGGGAAACGGTGATAATCATTTTTTATTAGTTTCTGACACTTTCTAGACCAAACAATTTGACAGATTGATCAATGATGAAAGTAATTGTTAGATGCAGCCGTGAATCAGAGGATGTGATGTGAGAACAGAAGGGTCATTTCCACGGGGGTTTTCAAAATCTTATTTTAGTCCCTTTATAGTTTCAGGTTGATTTACTTACTAAAATCTCTCTAAACTCTGTCCTCTGATTGTCCAGCCAGAAAAAATATGCAGAAAAATATGTTCTGGTGAGGCTTACCTCATCTGAGTCTACTTACACGCTGTTTTTTTTGTTCCTCTGACATGAAGATAAATGCTAAAAATCATCTTTGTAAAGCAAAGCGGCCGATGACTAATATAAGAGGTGGTCATGTAACAGTCACAGATATGTTAGAGGACAGAATATTATAACCTGCAGTAGGTGATGTTTGCAGCTATATTGAACTGGCAGGTATGACGATACTATTATATATACCTATTATAGGTATGATATTATTCAGAATAAAACATTCAGATACTAAGTTAAACTTGTTTTCATGACACTGAACGTAGAATAATAGGAATAAGAAGTATTATTATCATTATATTAAAACTAATATAAGTATATTGTATATATACTTATATTACATACAACTTATATGAAAAGAAAAGATTATGAAGTTTATTATTTTATCTAAGACACAAAGTAGAATAAAATAAAAATATTCATGTGAAGTACAAGTACCTCAAATTTGTATTTACTTACATTCCTTCACTACTTGCATGAGGCACATTATTTGACTAAATTGCTTACAGGTTATCGACATATGAAACCTGAGTAAGTGGCTGAAACTTGCCAAAACGTTTTGGACGCACTCAGGTTGGAGGATTTATATGAAGACTGAATGTAACTGAATATAATGAAGAAGTGGATGATGGTCCTCGTGAGGATAAATGTACTGTACATGGATGTACATGTGAACCACTCGCTCTCCCTCAGCGAGGGTAGATGAGATACAACAGGGTGCATACTTTTTAGAATATATAAACTCATTACAGCTTTTTGTGATGGATGGATGTCAGCATAACCCCTCTGCTGACATAAAGATAACATTTTTACAGACTGGATCCTGGATATTACAGTTACGGTCAAAGATGAAAGTTTTGTGGTGGGTATGTTTTATGAAAAAATATTCAAGACGAAGCTGAAAATTAATGTTTCTGGATGTTGTGCCGAAAAATGTGTCCTGACTGTTCTTAATTTAATGTGAATCATGACTTTAGGGGAATGACTCAAACATGGTCGTAATTGATTGATTCTGGTTGCTCCATCGGTGGAAAACTATTGGATGGATTGATATTAAATTCACATTCCCCAGAGGATGCACCTTAATGACTTTGCTGACCTCTTGAATTTTCCATATGGTGGCAACAACGGCCTGCTTCCCAGCTACCTTAGCTTAGCTCTACACTAACAGTCAGACATGGTTAAAACGGGTGTTTATAATGCCCCCTTATACCTAGCTAGTAATCATGCTATCATGCTAACAGACTGAGGCTACAGCTAATGGACTTGGGAATAATGGAGGAGTATTGTTCTTTTACTGCAATAGAAAAACAGCTTTCAAAGCAGACAATAAAGAGAACAACATGTGCATGGAGCCGCCATTGTTGCTAATGTCGCCGTGTTTCTTCTTCTTCTCTATCTTCCAGTGAATCACTGCGGCAGTGCAACCATCTGTGTCGCAGCGATCACAAACACACTACAACGCCAAGCCAGCATTTTCACATTTACTCAGTCTGGAGGCCCTAATGGAAAAGTTACGTACTCAGAGGAAGAAAATGTTTTAGTCTTGGATGGAGGAACAAAATGTGAAATGGTTTACGATAGTTAGCAAGCTAGTTTGCTAGGTACGCTAACGCTACCAGATGATGTTTAACATTTACTGTTTAAAAAAAAAAATTGATATAAAAAATGTCACAACCCTCTAAACACTACAAACACATGACGTACCATATTACTGAACATTTGTGCATTATAATTCGAAGCATATTTAAAAGCCACCAATGACATTATGGATATTTTTAGGCCACAGTTGACCAGGTTCAGTCAGAGAGAGACTTTAAGTCCATTGGGAACCGCTCTTTCTGAGCCTTTATGTTGAGTGAGAAGTTGGAACGAACGACCGGCCATGTTTGGATAATACATTCAGGGAATAAACCATTTTGTTTTAAGGAAGCACATTGACATTTTCTTCTGGCGCCGCCCTTATGAAAAACATTTTTTCTGCCATGACTGGTAAGCAGGTGTTGAAAAGTATTGAAATTGTGACATCAGATGATGGGTTAACTTTACACAGGTTGAACAAAGTTTTGAAAAATGATATTATCAAGATATATTTCCATTTTAAGTAGCTCTAGTTTTATTTATTCTCTTAGGTCCTTAAAGAAAGACGCTGGTGGTGTCTTGTGATTTTAAACAAGCGCTGCTATCTGAAATAGGCCTCAGATGTCTGGCTGTGACACAACACAAAACAGGCAGCACAGATGAAGACCAACACAGTGAAGGAGAAAGGGAAAAGGAAAGTGGAAAAGGAATATCAATAGAAAAGTATGGACAATGAAAAAGTCAAAGCCAGAAAAGCAGAGCAACAGCAGAGACATCACGTCTTACACTAGCAGACATTTGAACAGAAAAGTGTTTGTCTAACTTGATGGAGGTGACGTTTTCACAGTAATTTGGCATAGTGAGAGTTGTAGGAAAGAGTTTGACCTCGATGATGAGTGGTTCCCTGTGACTGTGTATTGAGCACAGAGACGAACAAGAGGAAATTAGTGGATTTAACGCTGGACAGGACTCTGCAAACCACAAGCACTATTTCATAATGACAAAGTCAACTTAATCAGCGACACACCTCTCCTGAGGTGACGTCCCAGTCTGCCTCAAGATTTGATCCTCAACAATGTACTTTTTTTATGATAAACATCTTCTTTATGCAGGATTTTATAGCAAGAAACAGCTGTTTTGTTAAAGCAAAGAAATAAAAGTTGCAAAACATGAACTTATACAGATTGACTCTACATTTCTGGCTAACGGTGAGTAACTGAAAACCTAAATTTGTCCCTAAACTGCTCCAAGACCCCCCTCCAAGGGTTGCATCTTATCACCTTGGCTCTTGTTCCTCTACACAAACCACTTCACATCCCACCACAGCTCAGTCACCATTCTTAAATATGCAGACGACACAATCCTAATTGGATGCATAATCCAACACCAACGATTATACTATGAGCAGATAGTCCAAGCAGTCACTTGGTGCCTTGATAACAACCTCCAGCTCAACACATCTAAAACATAGAACCTCATTTTAGACTTCAGGCTTCAGTGTTTGGAGTGATGAGGCATTTTTCACTTGAGCACGGCTAAGTGTTTAGTTGACCAATCAGATCGCTTGATTGGAACTACCTATCATATAATCACCATCATCCATAACAGTCTGGTGCGGCAGCAGGGACAGTAACACATGCAAAACCCTACAGCATATATAGTTAGCAATTAATTGAATAGTTAGCAACTAAGCAATTCATTGCTGAAACTTAAATACAGACGCAACTCGAACTCCACTGGTACATTTTAAAAGACGTTACATGTATCTAATGTAAGATTTTTGGCATTTGGGACCCAATCTAGGAGCTATCAGTCCTCTGATACTGATTTTGATGGTTATTTTTTTTATGTCTTGCAAGTCTCCCAACGTCTGAGAGTGTACCATCAAGGTTCAAAACACAAATTATGGGTTCTTGAAGAAAAAAAATCACCAGTTTCTCCGCAGAACATCTAAACCAGGGAGTGGCAACCAAAGTCGTGTTGGATTATGCAAGTTTTATTACAACCAGGGTGTTACGTAACTCATTTGTCACTCGAAAAGGATTCATTTTAATTAAAGAGGGTTTTACCCCACAGTTCACGTACAGCTGCAGAATCTAAACTTTACCACATTATCCAAGTCTGGACATTTGGAGAAAGGACAAAAAGATGCTGCTTTACCTAATGCACAACAACAAGACATGAAAGAGGATTTCAAATCAAGTGACATTTTGACAGTGAGTAAAGAAAACTTTTCCTTTCAATCCAACTTTAATCTGACAGGGCTGAGAAATCATATATAAAAAAAGTTCTCTGTAATCCTGCAATGCCTTCATGTTATCCAGTGGATTCATAAAGGTGCAGCCAGGAATCTACAGGTGAAAGCCCTGAGATCAAGTAAACACTTTCCAGATTTCCCATATGCAATAAGACCTTAAAATCCCTAGAATGTACAGTAATGCATTCCTGAATGAGCAGCTGAGCCCTCTGTAGGTGCTACATTTGCTCCATCACAGTTTGATTTTTAACCACTTCATGTATGGAGTCCAAAGACTGACAAAAGCCAATAAAAGGTGAATAAAAATAAAACTATAGCTATTTAAATTAAAGAAATATGCACACACACACACACACACACACACTTTCATCCTGGACCAGTCCCTGCCCTGCAGATACATGAACACACCCATCTCATTATCATATTAACATGAGGGTAATTGGTGAGTGAGGAACATGGGGAATGTTGGGTGGAGAAAACAGAGAACAAAAAAATAATTAGATGTTCTCCAGTATGAACCCAAAAAGAGCTGGAAAACACAAAAGAGAAGAATAAAAGTAAACTAAATTAGGTTTTAAATTAATTTTATAGGGTAACTTTTTTTCTTTTTTAAACATGAGTGAAGGTTGTAGGAAATGTATAAAGCTTTGTGTTTCTTTATGTGCTCCATCTTTATAATTTAATGTCATTTTAACTTGTATATAATGCAAATTTAAAATCCAGGAGTTTCTCCTCCCAGTTTCTGTAGAAACAAATATTGAACATGTGTTTACCTTGATGCTGGTGGATCAACATCAGAGTTGCTGCGAGGAGCCAAAAGTAAGTGAAGTCCATCCGGCCTGCTTCCCGAGCGTCCAGGTGAGAAATCTGCCGAAAGCACCTCAATCTTCACTTAAAATTCCTCACAGCAGCCCCCTTTCAGTCATAAAAAAACAGCCCAGAGATATTAGCTCACACAGGCACTCACAGAGGCAGAGAAAAAGGCTCCTTTTGAAACAAACGCTTCTTATGTTTGCCCCCCTCAAAAAAATGTCCACTTGATCCAATCAGGTAAATGTTGTAGTCTGTTGCCACCCAGATGCAGCGCTAAACTCAACCCGGGTGTTGAGCTGTAACCTGAGGTGCTCCGAGGCTGCTGCACTTCCCAGATGGAGGGAGGATAGAGTGAGTGGTTGTATTGAGCTGTATCATAACAGATGAGGAGGAGGAGGAGGAGGAGGAGGAGGAGGAGGATTAACAGAGGGAGGCTGGATCTGTAGTGAGAGAGCTCCACAGTTTGAATGATATTAATCTAAACCTGCTCTGCCTGTGTTGACCAGTATCATGCCCTTTCTCTGTGCTCTTATTTTCGCTTGTCATCTCCTTTTCTTCCACCTGGGGCTTTTCACTACACATGTGGAGCAGCCCCGTCTCTGTTTTTCACATGAAGCACCAAATGTAAACGTTGTCCTGCAGCTGTAGAAAATATTGCTATAGCAGGAGGGGAATCATTGACCCCTCCAGTAACCGTGAGGTCAAAAATGAGAAACCCAGTTGATGTCATCAGCTGCATCAGACACTTTTAACTGTTACGACTAAAGGTTCCTGGTACTTTTGAACCAGAGGAACTACATCTGGAACTCAGTCCGTGTTGTGCATCCTGTCTCCACCTTATCTGAGGAACCAGGTAGATCATTAGACCCATGAGTCCTGTTGTTCTTTGTATTTACTTCTGTCTGAGGTGGATATATTGAATATTATATATTTTGAATTTGAACATAACCGCCTTGTTTTATTTCTCTCATTCAGTTTTGTCTTCGCTACCTTTAAAAAAACGAGTCAGGAAGTCGACAACAGAGATTTTTAAACTTTACTTTTAATGTTAATAAACAAGAGAAATGTCTTCTTCCTGTCTTATGTCGAGTAAGTTGTTGATTTATGAATGAAGTGGTATGCAGGTTGAAGCAGCCACGGCATCTGTGTTTGATCAATCAGCGACAGTCATCCCTGTAAACGCCCCAAAGTTCCTGTACTTTCAGAAAGTATCTCCCCAATGTCTAAAAACTGCAAAAAAAAACTGCAAAAATTAATTTTCTGAGGCCGTTGTGATGTCTTCAAACATCTTGTTTCATCTGTTTAATAGTCTAAACTCCGATTAACTATCATTATAACAAACTTTAGGCTCTTTTTTCACTTCGCTTATTGCTTGACATCAGAATTATTCTCTAATAAATCTGGTTTAAGATATTTGCCAATAATGTGCAAAGCTGCCAACAAACAGTGGCTATTCATTAGTATTGATGTCAGCAGTATTGTTCTACAATGCTGAAAGTGGTAAAAGAGAAACCATTGAACTCTTGACAAAATAAAGATTTAGACATCATGAATTCTTTTTATATTTCGAGAGAGTTCACATTATAAGACTGTGTCTGTCTGCAGCCTTCACATCTAAACGTTTGAAATCTGTGTTTGAATTAAAAGTGAATTAAAAGATCTTCGTATTTCCCGACTGCATCTATCACTTTAGCTCCCAAACTGTGCTGTTTTCAGCTTCTCTACTACATTGGCAGATAATACTCTCAGAGTATTTGTTTTGGATTGCAAAATTGTCTGCAGTCTTTAGGAGATTATTATGAGGTCATCTGGAATAAACTCCTGCACACCAAGCATTGAAATGAAAACGCGGACCCCCTGTTGGCGTCTGGCGTTTTATCTTTTTTTGGGACCCGTTTAGTGGAAGCTGTCTTTCTGTCAGTCTAACCATGGAGATGCCGTTGCGGTAAACCAGATTCATAAAGAGATTAACAAGGACAATCCAAACATCTGGGATGCAGATTGTATGCCAAGCTCCAGAAACGGCCCTTTGGTCGGGTTTCCCTGAAAATTGCTCCACCAGATCTTGTGAAATCTTCTGAAATGAGCGCGGTGTCTTGGAAATGGGAATAGCGAAAGGAAGTGAGGGTTTCACCACCAAGAGCGGAAGAGGCCCAGCTGGAACAGGCCGTGTGTTATACTATTGTTCACTATCACTACCGGATCTGAGTCAGCCGGGGATGTGAGCTGTGTTGGCCGGTTATAACTCCATCTTTGAAATGAGTTGGCCAACATATTTACTAAACTATGTGACCGTTTATGTACGAGGTGAACAATGTTGGAATTATTATTTTTTATTAGAATAATTATAAAATAAATACTTTGGGTGTCTTTGGGTGCAGATTTGTGGTGGTGTGTGTTCATGCAGCGAACACACACTTTGAACCATCATTCTCATCTTAGTCACTGGGTGCAACTAAACAATTAAAAAACGTGTGTTTGTGCGCCCGCGTGCGAGTGTCTGCGTGGCATTTAGCCGGCTCTTTGACTTCTCATCAGGTTTTTCAGGCAAGGTAATTAGAGAGCAGAGAGAAACTGGAAACAACAGCCTGTTTCTCCCAAATCCCCCCGAGATACAGCGCGATTATAGAGGAGGAGGTGAGATAATGCGGGAGAGGTGGAGGAGGAGGAGGAGGGGAAGGGCAGGGTAACAGGGAGGGAGGTAGTAAAAGAGTAAAAGGTAGACAGAGAGAGGAGAGAAAGGGAAAGAAAAAGGGTTAAAATGCTGTGATTTTATATCAACATCAGTTAAAGGAGAGGAGATAAACTAAATATGACACGGCTGAAGAGTCAGCATAGAAAGCACACGTATATATAAAAAACCCTCATAAAATATATTAAAAACAGTCAACGGTATGTGTGGTTGCATAAGTGTACTGTTACCTTCAAGCGTTAGTTGATCCGAAGCAGCAGTGACAGCATTTTGTTACTGTATTCAAACCACATTGTTGACATGAAAAAGAAGTGCTTTCCGTTTCTCTCTCAGTCAGAGGTCGAATCCCAGCCAGACACAAGCCTGAACTGATGCTGTCGGGCCAAAGGATACTTTTCATCATCCATTAATCTGTTGGTTGTTTTCTCAATGAGTCATAAAATGCGAGAAAATAATAATAATAATAAAAAAAAAAAAGCTCATTTAAGAAAGCTGGAAGTTTTAATTCAATGATTGTAGAGAGTTTCATCAGCGGTGTTACTGGAGGGTTGGGGGAGGGTGGAGGATATAAGGGTGGAGGGTGCTGTGATGGTGCTTAACTTCCAACCAATAATTACCTCCTCATCATTGTCTCTTTCGGCTAATTTAGTGATTCATTTAATACTAATCGATTAATTGACTAATTGCTGCAGCTCTAGTCTGAACTGAATGCTGTGAGATTAACATAAAAGTAAAAACATGTAGAGAGATTTTAATTTTTTTAGATTATTATTATCTCAATTTTCATCTCTGATGCACGAACGAAATGAAAATCAGCTTAATAAATAGTAAAAATGCTGTGAAAGAGACCATCTGGAGTCATTTAGAAGATTCTTCTGGTATTAGATCAGTCCCCCTTCTACAACCACAATAATAACATATATTTTACATATATTTTTACTTCATTCATAACAGCTGCATGGATGAATACATGAATATCCTATTATTTAACATCGGTGCATAATTCACCCTAAATGATGGAAATGTATCAGTGGATTTAATGTGAGGAGCATCGCTCATTCATCAAGACTTCAACGGCAAAATCCAAAAACATTTTTAACTCACCGCTGCTTTTTCTTTCTCTGTTAATACAAAAAAAGCAGTTGGTGTCGCCAACAACTAAACTACACAGGTTAAAAAAGCACCATGAAGATTAACAGAGACTTTTATTTAAACATGTTTTCCTCTCATCTTCTCCCCGACAGCTTGCAGCCGTTCAGGAGGGAAAAAAGTCAGAAAGGGCAACAAAGAGGAGAATCACACATTCATCAGCTTCACTCTACGAAAAAAAACAACAAATGTGCCTACCGGGTTGTTTAGATAATTTCCTGAAATGAACCACCAGAGACGGGAACATACTGTTCTCACATTAAACACCACTTATTCAGGTTGCAGCTCAGCGGGAGCTGCTTGTCCACACGGATGAGATATGTTCACATATACATGTATGGTAATAGTAATAGCAATAACATGTAGCAATAGCACCAGTGGGAGCAGAGCTCTCCCGACACTTTGAAGTATTTAATTACCTTCACATCAAGGTATTTTTTCTTCACATAGCAGATCTGATGTATAGTCATGCAGTATTTTTCCTCCAGAGAGCAAGAGTTCAGAAACACTGATGGCCAGACTCGATCCGCCCTGAGGGAGAGAGACAGATTTGACCTCTGACCTCCACGTGGAGAGGAGGGGGAGGAGGGGGAGGAGGGGGAGGAGGGGGAGGAGGGGCGGGGTGCAGGAATAAAGATTTCCTGATTTCCTTTCCATTCAGACAGCTTGAGCAACAAACCACAACACTATTCACTAACTACTCACAGTTATGACATTACACTGTAAAACATAACGTGTGTCGTCACGGTGACGACACACCGTGGGTTGGGGGAGGAGGGTGGAGGATATAAGGGTGGAGGGGTGGCGTCACCTTTTCAAGCAATAATTACCTCCTCATCATTATCTCTTTCTGTTACGGAGGCTAAACGGTTTAGTTAAACCCTGCAATTAAACGGGTCACTGGCTTTCATCACGGCGGGTCACATGAGGAGGGGGAGGAGGAGGGGGGGGGGGGGGTCAGGCTTTCTGGCACAATTACAGAATAACAGGATAATAAAATGTGTTTGGCTTTAATCAGCTTGGGTGTCATTTCCACTGTGGACGGGGGCACAAAATCTTTTCAAAATCATGTGGAGATTTTTTATATATTTAGTCATATTCTGTAGAATATGACTAAATATGTTAGAATTTAGCATGATGACTAATTAAAAAATTTCCCTGTTTAAGTTTTGACCCACTTTTATTGTGTCCCCCTCCTTTTCAAAGTCATTATAGCCGTAAAAACATTAACTGAAGTCACCCACTGACTCTCAGCATGGGTGGATTAAAGAGGGACGAGGCCCCTGGGGCAAACATTTGCTATAGGGCCCCCATTGATCCCCCATCACCCTACAATTCCCATTAAAAACAGATGGGAGACAGATCAAACCCATAAAACCTGAGTTCCTGGCGTCTCCCTAAAGGTAAGAAAATATTTAGCAGGTTTTTTTTTTTTTAAAAAGTCTCAAAGTTTTCTACATTAAAAGCATCAAACAAGCATGAAAGTAACAATAATAATTATATTCACAAAATAAAAGGGTTTACAAAAACTGGTTAGCCAATCAGAGAGACTTTAAGACTTTCTACATCTATAAAGAATCTATAAATACCTAAATATTTTTAACTTAACCGCTGGACATGAGATGTCTCCTACTGCTACACTTATACACTTGTATAAGTTGAATATAGTTGAAGCCAGAACTGGCTGCTAAACTATTTAAACTAACGGTAACAGGACCAAAGTTAAGTCTATACAGCTTAAGCTGCTACATAAGCAGATATTTGTCAAAAATGATGGAATTGAAGGAATTTAAGACATTTCATTTATGGTTTTCTTTTTTTCGGTGTATGTAAATCAAATCCCCACCGACCCACACAGGCAGCCAGCCCTGGCATCACAAAATGTACATCATCATGTTCACCTCAGGGAACTGACAGATAGACAACAGGTGCAACCACTGCATGCAGGTTTATTTCAAGTCAAGCACACAGATGTTGAACAGAATGTTCTGATTGGTGTGTGTGTATAAGAAAAATACCACAAATCCATCTCATATTTATTGTCCACCAGTCAAAAGGCTGGATCAACATTCCTGAGTGAGTAGAGAGGGGAGAGGGCTAGAAGCAAGCCACAAAAATACATTATCTTCTTGACAGAAACTTGATCACTTTAATGTGTTAGTGATAGAAGAAGATGCTCCTTTGATTAAAGATCATTACTTAAGTAAAAGTACTAGCAGCAATATGTAGTTAAAGTACTGCAGTAAAAATACTGACTGATATATTATTATTTATGACATTAGATTATCAATACTGAAGCATCAGTGTTAGAGCAGCATGTTACTGTTGTAGCTGCTGCAGGTGGAGCTAGTTTCAACTACTTTATATACAGTTAGATAGTTTAGTCCAGTGGTTCACAACCTAGGGGTCGGGGCCCTCCAAAGGGTCACCAGATAAATCTGAGGGGTCGTGAGATGATTAATGGGAGAGGAAAGAAGAAGAAACAAAGTTATGATACACAAATCGGAGTAGAAAGTACTAGATTATATATGTGGTCACCATGTGGCGACTCAGTTAGCCTGTTAGCCACGCTAATGCTAACTTCAGTGTGCTGTTTCCTGCTTTTAACAACTACACGAGTACATTTTGGTGTCAAATTAAAAGTGTCTCAGCAGCTTTGTGAAAATATCTTTTTTTAAAGTTACTCTTTTCTTTTATATTTTAATAATAATACAGTTGTTGTTGAGCTCTAATGGAGCCTGGCAGTTGTCATGGAGACAAAAAGTACTAATTTGCTCACAATAAGTGATGAATTGAAATATAAATATCAGAATTAACTTTTCAAACAAAGGTTTGAACTTGTAAATATTCTTCTCTCCTTTTACGACAGATGTGTTAGACTGAAGTTATAATACTCTGATTTATCATATTCTTCCTCTGTTCTTTGTTCATTTCAACTCATCTCTCACTACTTCGTGTTTTCTCTTTTAAGCGTGATTTCTCTTTTCACATCCGCTGCTTTTCTCCTTTAACATATGGTCTGTGTCATGGAGAAGTATTAAGAGCATGAAATACTGCTAATTCTTCCTCACTGATGAATGTCCTGTCTGCATGATGCACTGGATGCTGCAGCTGTGACCTTCACTGCAGAAACTTGACTTTGACTTTTTCTCAGCTACACAACACATTGACACATCTTTTCATTTGAATAATTGGAAACACAGATTCACACAGGCATGCACACAAACATGCGCCACTGTGTTCAAAACAGATCTGCGGTCGTCTGGCCAGGTTCACGACTCCATCTGGGCTTGTATAATTACCCCTCGGTGTTTAAGTGAGGTTGGTTCGATCCAGGAAGTGTAGCTTTGTTGTCACAGCGTTTTGGTCTTTAGGCAGTGGGATTCTGCTGGAGAACACACCACATCACACAGTCTGAGGCTGGGAGCAGACGCTTCTGGTCTGAAGCCACCCCACCTACACATCTCCTGCTTTCTGAATACCAAACACCCACCTAAACCCGAAAACCCACAACCCCACACCTCCACACCCTCCCACAGCTACTCGCTCCCATCAGGAGCTTCATCAAAGTCGAGGAGCTTGATGCAGATCCACTGATATTTTATTTTGAAGGGTTGTTACAGTTCTCAGCCTGCTGTGCAGCATTTCACTATGAATGTGAAAGTTGGAGTGCAATATAAAACAATATTTGGGGACACTAGTGCCTCCTAGAAATTATATCCATATATAACTAAAATGTTTTCCCCAATTACATGGTGTTGACAATCATAATTGCTGCCTGGATTATGAGCAGCAGCATTTTTTCACCAGAATGAAGCTGCATTTGTGAACCACAGTGACGTTGTGGCGGGTTGAGTTTAGGTAACAAAAGCACATTGATTAATGAAAGTTAAATCTTAATGAACACATTGTGTCTCCTGCAGATTGTGATCTTCTCTTTGACCATGTTTGACAATCAAAACCGTAACAGGATATAAATGAAAGGAAACCACAACAAGCAGAACGAGTCCAATTTAACAATGTGTTGCTGTTGTCTAAACAAAACCAGACATAAAACTATGTAATAAAGCTGCGGTCACTAGCAAATATTGTGCTGCAACATTGAATATTCTGCTGTCGTTACTGAACTCACATGTTTATTATTAACATTTTTGCAACGTGCCAAATACATGAACTAAAGTTACCTCACGACGTTGACAGAAACTGTAATATTAGCAGCATTATGTTTCCTAATTATGCTGTTGCAGTTTATCATAATGTAAACATCATTTCTAGGAGTTGGAGCGAACCACGACGTCTTTCGTGTTTTATTTCCACCTTTTCTCTCATTGAGAATGTCGGTAATGAAGGTGGACGGCAAAGTCCTCAAATCTTTAAACTATTAACACCACACTAACAATACTTATAATAAATAAAATAAAAGTCATTATTAACAGTATTATTACCACATTTTATCTAATTTATATACTGCTGGATACTTTAATCTACCACAATGCATCATATTTTCTCTGTTTATCGTATATTTTGAGTGTAAAATCTTAATCTGTGAACTAACTAATAACAAGCTGTCAAATTTAGTAGAATGACGAGGAACCGAATCCCGTCTAGCACATGTGAGGAAGTGTACAGATGCATAAAAAGGAAATATTAAAGTAAAGTAAAGTACTCCTCTGTGTATAAGTATAGAGGCTCTGTGCATCTAACAAGTCGATGTGACAGTTAGAATATTAACATAATATTATGTGTTTCATATCTAAACATTATGATGAATCTATAGCTGTTTGTGGCCCCTGTTTGTTGGCGGTCGCCTACCTTTGTGTAACACTAAATCCGCCTCTGCAGCCAAGAAATCACTGAGAGCTGTTTCATATTTAGTTTGTTCATATTTATTTGGTTTCGTTTGATGCAGTGTTTATGATCAGTTAATGTAACACCGATGGCGAACCTTACGTTATTGTTTGACGTGTTCTTAGAAAACATATCCTGCTTGACATGCACATTGTCAACACACTTGAACAGATTTAATTAAAAAGTGCGTGAAAACTTTATAGATTGTATTTGTTGTGCCAGAGTTTCGTGGTGTTTTATTGATTAGGAAAAGAGGTGACTCCAGAAAGACACAGAGGAGCATGTTTCTAAACTACTGTTTTTCTCTATGAAAACAGTTGTTGATCCAGTCCACACATCTCTACTCCTGTCCGCTCTATGTGACTATAGATAAGTACCTCATACAATCCCCACTTCAAAAAATCCAGACTATCCCTTTAAAGTGGATATAATCGAGCTGTCAGTGTGTGATTGTGTGAGGCCTCCTCACAGACACAGTTATGGTAGAGTTGTTAGAGAGCAGAAACAGAGCGAATATTAGACTTAGATTCACCAGCTGGACACAAACACGACTCCACATGATGATGATGATGTTGTTGCTGTGTAACTGCTGGATGTGGAAATAAACAACTGTTTACTAACAATTTCAACAGCTGAAAAGCTGCTGATACGTCAGTGTTGTGTTCACTACTTGCTTCTGATGAAACCTATTGTACAAAACATCACTTAATGCAACACACAAACCAAAATGATCGAGATGAAGCAAAAAAAAAAAAAGATTTCATTAACGTTTTTTTTTTTAATATTTTCATCGTAATGTTACAGTTCACCACACAATCATCTCGTTATCTCGCAGCCTCAAACCGACTTCATGCAGTCTGACAAAGATTGTAACCAAGATTTCATCTGAGCACATAGTGACATGTAATAAATTTACAAGATTGTTATCATACAGTCTTAAGAAAAGCAGCAAATCCTCATAAATGCTTTCAGGAGTCGGGGGATGTTTGACACTAAAAGTGACTGAAGCAATTAATTACTTATCGCCTTATCGCTAAACATCGCCTCCTCGAATTTGCTTTGTTGAAGTTTCTCAGTGTGTGAAGGGAAATTCTCCGACTCCCTGTATTTCAAAATGTAGGGAGTAGGAGTTTTTAAAATATTTCACAAGTACTCATTATCCTCAATGCGTCAGGAGTTTGAGAAAACAGGACGTATATTTATATTCTGAAGATTCGGTCATTTTTTTAGTCCTTTCAGGGGTTAAAAAGGTTGATGGTTGAGATGTGATCAGCGTGTGTTTTGAGCTTTTTAAATTGCTATTTCTGAGATGCTCGAAACCTGAAAAAACATTTTTAAATGAAGGAGGGTTTAAAAAAATGCAAAGTGAATTTTAAGTATGCGAGCGGGCTGTGAGATCAAACCAGGGGCGGGATGCATAAAACTCATGACTCAAGATTCATGACTAAAAAACAGAAATGTGAAAGTGCCTTCTTTTCTTTTAAAAATCATTGTGGAAGGAGCATTATTTCTACTCTAACAATGAGCCTCATATGGATTTAAAAAAAGAGACACCCTTAAACAGCCGTTTTCATATGAATATGGTGCCTGATCCAGCTGTCTTTATAATAATAATACTAGTATGGTACTTACAAAGATATATGGATCATCTATTGGTCAGTATGTTCAATGACACAAAACATTTTGTGAAACCATCCTTTAAATCTTCCAGCTGAAATGTACTCAGGTGTTATGGCGAAAAGCAGGAGGGGACAGGAAGTAGTGTGGCAGGGTTGTAAACATGAATCATCATGTCTTCTTCTGCTGTTTGTATTATTTCACTGTGCAGCTATAAAACAAGAATATCAACCAACAAATGAATATAAACCAACAGACTGGACGTCACATTGGACAGACTGAGCATAGAAACGAATGGGAGGTGAAATATATGCAGGTGCTCAGGTGACTGAGGGCGACTGCCACAAGATCTGAAATGACGGTTAATGACCAGGAAAAATGTACAAAATGTACAGACGGCTGCAGACACTCAGTTGACTTCAGTAACGGTTCAGTGGAAGTGAATTTCTGTCAGTCAGTCACGTTAATTGATTTGAGTATTTCCCACTGGGATGATAGATGAGAGAATTTCAGAGTTTGTTGTTGCCAAACCTCAGTAATCTGACGTGACGAGTACAACAGCTCGGCTGTCTGAACCAACCCATTAAATCATGATGGATGTGCTGGTTGGAAAACAAGAAGATTTTCTATCCAGGTCTTAGCACATTTTCATTTTACTTATCAAATGTCTTATTTTCAGTAGTAAAAATGTGATAAATTATTAATACAGTAAGGTCTGAGATTATTCACTTGGAGAAATGGGGTTTCATGTACCAAAAAAAAACGCAGCTTCAACAGTCGTAAGATTAAAACACAACGTACAACATTAATTAAAAACACCATCTGTTTCTTTCATAGTTAAGTCTAAATCAGAGTCTCAACTCTTTTAAACTAGTTTCTCAACAGATAAGATTGGATTTCACAGTTAAGGAAAGGTCATCGGATTCAGAGACCCCCGCTGAAGCAGTGTGTCTCTGAAGGAGCTTCATTTCAGCTCAGGGCTTCCTGGAAATTCTCCTCCATCCTTCATCTCCTCTGTGACACAGAAACACGTCCTCCTCTTCCAAACCACAGATAACATGGGATTAAATTCAATTTCAGGAGTCAAGAGAGTGAAACCAGAGCAATCTCTGGTTTGTCTGAGTGTGTGTGTGTGTGTGTGTGTGTGTGTGTATGTGTGCACACACTCCAGGTGTTCCTCGTGCTCTTTACACTGTCATGTTGTAGTTACTTGCCCCCCTTATGGAGACAAAAAGTCCCCTTAACATAAATCATTGAATTTAGATGACAACTTAGTTTAAAGTTAAAGGTTATGTTAAGGTTAGGATTAGATTAGGATCTGTAACTGCACTGTGTGTGACTGACTACTGAAGTATATTTATAGACTTTGTTATTAGTCTTGACTTTATCCAACATGTGAAAAAAAATAATGTCACTTTAATCGTAGAAATACACTGGACCTATTTTCTTCCATAGATGATTGATGTTGGTGTCTCAACTATTTTGTCTGATCACTTCTGCGTCTTCTTCAGTGTTTCTCTCTGTACTCCGAGTATTCAGGGAGAAAAGAGAAGAGAGAGAAGCGTTTCGGTATCCAGGAGTCAGTGCTTTCGTGGTTTCGTTACTATGCTGACGATACACAGTTATATTTACCTGTAAAGCCAAATGAACTTTCCCAATTCCTAAATTTAGAGGCATTCATTTGCTTCTGCTGTCCTGCAGGGTTTAAAAGTTTCCTGACTTGGCCTTCCTCTTTGACCTTAGTTTACTTTTCCTTACATGGCATTTCTTTTAGTGAACAGGATTTGACATTCTTTTTAACAAACCGAATGTCTCAACAGACATCACACCAGTCTCGTATCAAGGCTTTTACCAAGACATTTGTGTCTTCCAAACTTGATTACTGTAATGTCTTCCTAGTCTTCAGCTTGTTCAATATGCTGCAGCTAGAATTTGACCTATTTGACCTTTACCTGTACAAGCTAGAGATGATGTCTTCTTGGTCTACCTTTACCTTTGATTTGTGTCTGTATTTAAACATTACCTGCTGCTCTGTGATTTAATGTGTGGTTAATTTTTCCATCCAAATAATGATTCCATTGATAAATAGATGGATAGACTAATGATAGATGGAAACACGCTGATAGGAATATGATGACAGACAAAAATAAAACCATCAGGAGAGCAAGACCCCATAAAAGCTCATCAAATGGCTGCTGTCATGTCAGCTACAGAAATACAGTTACATCTGTTCACATTTTGGCACATTGGCTCCTTTGAAAGTTAGCTGATTTAGCTGAAGCAGTTCTTGTTTGCAGTATAGCCATGGATATAAAGACAACTATATGTGATGATTCTCAGGTCAGTTTTGTAGCCTCTCTTTCTAAGCGGATTACTGAGTGTGAAGATTTGACTGAGTTACGACTCTGAGAAGGCTTTTTGACTCTTCTTCACCTCATGCAGTGTCTTTGTCTCACATTCAACTCTCCGGCGTCCCCCCTGGGTGAGTTGAGGCTTTTGGCTTTGTTCTGCTGAATCTCCTTATCTATTACAACCCATAAACTTGTCTGAATAAGGTATAAAGTTTGAAATAAGTATGAGATAAATAAGTTTGAATCACAAATCAATCTGTATTCAGAGCTGACAGCTATGACAGCTGCTCTTAGACTCTAACAGGGTCTCTGCAGGAGCTTTGACAGCCTCTAAAAGCACATTATGCCTCTGAGAGAGTTTCTGTGTGTGTGGCTTGAAGCTCTACTACGAGAATTTAAGATGTCTCATACTCAGGCCAATATGGTACTTTGTGTGGCAGCTGCTTGCACAGTTGGGGGTTGTCATCCTACTAAATAGACCTCAGAGTTTTGGCTTGTGGCACAGTTAATTATAATCGTGATCTCACAGGCATCCAGGAATTGAGTGTGACAAAGTAAGAAAGCAAATGGTTTATTTTCATAGAATTTGAAAACCCCCGATTTATGCGATTATGTGTCCATCGCAAAAACAAATATTTTGTGAGTTCCTTAGGAATTTCTAAGACGATTATTATTAAGAGGAATGCATTTTTTTTTCCATCCATTAATGCTAAAAAGAACAAACCTCCTCCTTCAATCGTCTCCGTGGAACTAAAGCTTGAATAAACCTCTGTGCACATTTCAGAAATTGAATTCCCTTTAATGTTGAGGCGCAGAAGTGAGCTTCCAGATAATGACATCACAAAACAAAAAAAACCATTGCTGGGTGCAGAAAAGTGTTTACAGAATAATAATTATCAGAATACAAATACTAAACATCAACAAAAGCCAAGATCAATTACAATCCTCATCAGAACAGGTCTGCATTTGGTACAATATTCATCAACTACAGCTACTGCAGAAATATTTAAATTAATTGGAACTGTACATACAACATTTGAGCAGAAACAAATAGACACACAATAGAAACCTGCTGTATTGACAGTTTACTCAGGATGAAATGAAGCATACGCCTCTGTGATGATTGTTTGGGTTTTTGGTTTTTTACTTTTTGCAGCCATGTGACTCATAGAAGAGGCTTCACAGGATTGACCTCAGCTCAACACAAAACACACAAACCCAGTTGACTTCAGTTGATCTTTTAGCTCTTTTATTTTGGTGTTGTTACATTAAAATATATCACTTCTTACTTTAAGCCATAAATGCCAACAGTATATTTTTTAAATTGCATTAAATCTGACAATTTAGCCTCGTTTGTCTTTTTAAAAATAGGAAAAGTACGATTTCCGTTCTTGCAATAAAAACGAAACGCAAAACAAAGCCTGTAGCTACATTTACATCGTCTCGCAGTCGTAGCAATTATTACGCTGTTCACGTGACGTCAATACAAGGTGATATTTTGCCTCATTAGGAGGTGTTATTTTTTAACAGTGACATGTTACAGTCGTTCTTATGGGTCGTGCATCACTTTCAGCGTTTTTATGTGATAGTTTCATTATCAGGATGTGTTGTATACTTGTAGATGCGCATATCCTGTAAATTTCAAGCCGCGGCTGCAGCTGGTCCAATGAAACGATGTCATCTTTCTTTGTATGGAAATGTGATTTTGACCTCTAGGATCAATATGTGACAAAATAATCACACAACCATTGTGTAGTTGAACTATTTCTTGTTTATATGTTCCCATTTTAAAAGAAGCTTGTTTACTGTAACTTTCCTGCTTCCTACAGACAACTTTCAAACTCAGCAGGGAACACATTCAGAAACTTTGGGAATGTGATTTGTTAACAATAAGAAATATAGAATGATGTTAGCCACATCCTTTAAACATTATATTAATTATCTTGAAAATTTGGACATTTTTCCGGGAAAATAAACAAAAAATTTGACTGAAAAAACAATAACAAAACTTTTTTTTTCCTGCTATTCAGCTGGTGCTTTGATAGAAACATATTTTAGCAGTTAACATGTTTGACATTATAAAATGACCCAAATGACAACAATCCTTTTTAATGTAGTGGATTTAATCTTTAATCTGTTGTGCTTCATTATTATGCATTAAAGAGTCTTTGGCTACGTTTTGGGCTCAGAAGAGAAAACAGGAACTATATTTTCCACTGCACTCACCCCTCAGGTTGAACTCAGGCCACTAACTGACAGAATCACTGAGCTATGCCACAGGAGCTGCCAAAGGGGCTTCATCTCTCTGGGGGTTTGTTACTGATAGTTGAATAATACATTCTTCTGCCACTCTTGGCAAAAGAAAAGAGAAAAAGTAGATCAGGGTGGCTGACAGCCAGTACAATGTGTGCTTTACTACACAATCATGCTTTGGTGTTGAACCGCTGGATCTGTGAGGACAATAGACGTCTGGTTGGCCAGCAGCTGATGAGTCCAAAGATCAGACTGTAAAACTCCTGCCTGAAAGATTTCAGTGTTCGTTCTCCAACATTCATCTCTCAGTGCAGGTGATTGTCTAATTAACCTAAATTAAACAGAGGCAGAGAGAAACTGTACATCCAGGAAATAAATAAAAGTATATCACACAGTAAATATGTCAAATTTGCGCTAAAGTTTCAGGAACATAAGTGACAGAAAAGACATAACAAAACAAAACAAATGCACAAAGAGCTTTTTAGAAACACAACACAAGTTTTTCCTTCTCTGGACACCAAACAAAGGTTTAAACAGAAACATGTTCAACTGAATATTATAACAATATGTTGGATGTTTGGTTTTGACTCTTTCCACTTGACTTTTGGAACATTTCATTTAAGATTTTGGATTGAAAAATGTAAAATATTAAAACATAAAACAGGAGGATGATTTTATTGAAAATCCTTTTTCGTAATAAAAAAACCTTTCCTTTTCATTGTGAAAACAGAAGCTTAATAAAGTACTGCACAGTCCCAAAAAAAGTCCACTAAAAAGATCTTTTTCGTTTTTTTTTTATCATTCATCATAAAATATTATATTATAATTTAAGTTGACACGTTTTATTTAATTAAAATTTAATAAATAAAAAGTAAAATTATTATTTTTTTTAATTGAAAACATGCTCATTACAAATTAAAATATTATTAATATAATTGGTGTCAAATATTTAAAATATTTCAAGAAAAATTTCCAATGGATCTGTAAAATAAAGTATTACTCCCAACTCTTGAAGTGTTGGAAAAATATTCCACATACCAAAAACTGAATCGAAATTGAAATTTCTAACATGGAGGTGCAACAAATGCTGAAGAGATTTTTACAAATGTTATGTACTTTATGTACTTTAGATAATTTTAATTCAAATCAAGCCAGTTTCAGTGGTGCTGCTCTGTATATCAGCTAAACATCTTTATGGGCGTAAAGATGTAAACCAGTAGAACAAAAGACATCTGCAAATACTGCAGTCTTAATGGGACAGTAACAGTTTCCAAGCTTCTTCACTGATGACTAAATACTCAGCAAGAGCCAAACGCTTACTGTTAATGACAGAAGGAAATTCTTCTTTAGACATCAGCTCAAGGCTGGACTGCAATTGGAGACATTATCGGATGCAGACGGGACGTGACGAGGAAGCAAGCCATCCCTTCTTGTAAATGAATTCAGGATATTGAGTGTGTTTGGAGGACGTGTTGGCTTTCATGGCTTCCGGCAGCTCAAACCAAATATAAAAATACTAAAGCATAGTTTTTATAATGTAATAGGGACACCGATGTACACTGTACACCGATATTTGGACTCTGAGTAAATCTTTTCTAATATTTGACAAACAAATGCAGACGATTTTTGATAAATGATAAAATAAAATTGCTCTTAGTAGTGGACTTATAGCTTTAGACCCCCAGTATACATACAGTATGTTTCATTAAAGGGTCATTTCACCAAAATCACAAAAATAAAGAGATTTTCTCATTTGTGGTACTTAGTCGTGCAAAGCGTTTTTATTTAGTTGTGCAAATAGTATGTCGTCGTGCACAGAGTACAACTGACCTGAAATGAATTTCACTTATGGTGCTACAATAATAATAATAATAAAAAAAAGACACGATTGTTAAGAGGTCTGTGGATTGTCCAGAGTAATCCGGACATTGTTTATGGAATGGGTTTCAATTTACATTTTTTGATTTTTAAGCACCACAAGTAAAATTCCACCTCCTGTATGTTGTGTATTTGTGTGGTGGCAGGAGATCCAAAAAATGTACTCGATGAAGAGCCAATTTGGGCTTCTTTTGGATTCGGTGCCTGGATATGAATGTGTTCTGAACACTGATTGCTGGGAGTTCTCAAAACTAAAAGTATGCGCACGGCTAGACACAACATAGGAAAATATTTTTATTTAGGGTGAATTAATTCTTGAAGTGATAATAATCTCATCCTGGCAGAATGTTTTCTTCATTTTGCTTTCATAAAAACAAAGATAGGCTGCATAAAATATTGATATCCGTTACCATTAATGACATCCTGTGTGATTGTTAAACTTTGGCTGATGTGAACAGTGAGAGCTCAGATTAAGTGGCCACTGGAATCAACTTGGTTTTCATCATTTATTCTGAAACCGACAACTGTCAAGCTCTGATTGTCCAATCTGCCAAATGGAAAGAATCTTGACAGGAGAAAGTGCCATGAAAAATGTTCTTGGGTGATTTTTAAAATCTAACAACACCAGAATATTTGTCTCAGAAAAGTCGAGATGTTTAAAATATAAATTTGAAGTGTGTCACAATGATCATATACATCATTAATATGCAGATATCTCTGATTTTGTTTTTGGGAGTTTAACCAAAAAAACTTTGATTGACCTAGTTGATTATATTCTGCTCTATTTCATCCATCCATCCATGGATTGTTTCTCACAGAGTTGAAAAGGGCAACACACTGTGTGTCTACCCAGGACAGGGAGTTGGAGAATGTTTGGGTTTGTATGTACAGTCTCGGTAACCCTTCCAGGACCCCACAAAGGCATGAACAAAAGCAACCATCTGGACACATTATAACACTATAGAATAAGGTACATTGAATAGACAGATCATCAATATTTACATAGGATATGGCTCCACACACACACATGCACAAACAAACATCACAGTATTAAAAAACACCAAAACATAACAGCCTACTTTTTTGTCTACCAGTCTTTTGTCTGTTTTTCTCTCATCTACCTTCCCACCTCGTTTTTTATCCTCCCCTCTCTCCTCTGCTCCCTTTCATTTCCTCTTAGTTACAGACCTGGCAGCCAGGTCAGCTGATTCTATAACATGATATGATACAGTAGAATCACAGCAACACTCCCTGACCACCCTGTGGCTCTCAAACACCCCTTATTAACCGGAAGACTCCGAGATTTAACAGAATAATGTGCGACTTTGTCTGCGATTATCTTAATGTGGTCTCTGGGGTTTAAGCAGTTTGTTGCAGCAAATTCAAAGACTACCTTTTGATAATTGTGCATGAAAAGGCAGATTTTTCTGGATTTAGCTGGTACTTTTATACAAAGTGAAGGCAGTGCATAAAACAACAAATAAAACTCAACAAAGTCACTTTTTCTCTTTAACTGTAACCTACGCTGTCTCAAAACCTCTAACATGTTTTCAGTCCTCTTTGTCCTGCTGGTATTACAGACACATCTGGACTAAAGGTTCTAGAATATTGGGTTGTAGGAATAGTAATTGACCTTCAAATTTTTTTTCTTTTTTGACTAAGGTTGTCAGAGGGTTCTAGAATAGGAGTAGTTTCAGAGCATCAGAGGGTTCTAGAATGTTGTGTGGAAGTTATACAGTGTCAGAGGGCTTTAGAATGCTGGAAGTAGTTCCAGAATGTCATAAGGTTTGAGAAAGTTGGGAGTAGTTCCACAACGTGAAAGAATCTAGAATGTTGGGTGGAAGTTACAGAGCGTTACGTGGTTCTAGAATGCTGGGAGTAGTTCCAGAGTGTGAAAGGTTCTAGAATGTGGTGTGGCAGTTCCAGAGCATCATAGTGTTCTAGAACGTTGGGATTAGTAACTGAGCATCAGAGGGTTCTAGAATGTTGGATCACAGTTCCAGAGAATGAAAGGTTCTAGAACGTTGGGAGTAATTCCAGAAAGTTAAAAGTTCCAGAATGCTGGGAATAGTTCCAGAATGCGAAAGGTTCTAGAATGCTGGGAGTAGTTCCAGAATGTGAAAGGTTCTAGAATGTGGAGTGGCAGTTCCAGAGCATCATAGTGTTCTAGAACGTTGAGATTAGTGCCAGAGCATCAGAGGGTTCTAGATTGTTGGATCACAGTTCCAGAGCATGAAAGGTTGTAAAATGTTGGGAGTAGGAGTCCATAAAGTTCTAGAATGTTATGGGGCGGTTCCAGAACAAAATCAAAGCTATAAATAACCAGTGGTAACAGTGTTGCTCCTGATCCTGGAACCAGTAACAGAGGCCTTGTCTGTCACTGAAGCTGCCAGCAGGATGATAGCATGAAACTTTTCTAGAATAATGTGACTACAATTCAGAAACACAAGTGAGGGTTCCAGAAGGTCTAGCGTCAGAACACCAGGATCAAGTCTAGAACCTGGTGCTGTGGCTGAAGCTGTCGGACATGATGATGTTCTTGTAGAAGTTGTCAGAGCGTGTGGAGCAGTAACCTTTCACCTTGTCAATCATCTGGCTGACGGGGAGGATGGAGGAGGAGGAGGAAGATGAGTTGGGCTCTACCTCAGAGGAGGAAGAGGACGAGGAGACGCACTTAGGGCTGGTCTGGTTGGAATTGCATTTATCTGCATCCAGAGAACAAAGACACAGAGAGAGACAATAAGACCAAGCTTTAGATTATATATTTTAAACGTAGGGCAAATTTAGGAAAATCTGCCAAAGAAAGTTCAAAGAAATTCAAATTTGGATTTTTGTGCATTTCTATTGCAGAAGAAGAGGAAATGGAGTGACATCATTACAAGAGTAGCAGTTAAAGCTCAAAACAATCACGAGGAAACATGATGGAAAATGAAATTTTTGTTTTTTTCATGTAATAATTTGAGGAATGTTACAGTCTCCTCATTGCTCCACATAGATCTGATGTTTTTGTTTCTTCAGTGGAAGCTTGAGTGATGTTTAAGTCACACAGTTTGTTTGCTTTTTATCCACAAGACTACATTTGCTTAGACAAATGTAAAACCTTTTATGTAATATTTTGGGATTCATGTAGAATTTTCTCCAGATAAAAAAAGATGGATGAAAACATAATGACCTTCATGCACCTCTACACCTCTCTGACATTTAACAGCATTTTGAAGTCAAAATTTGAGGTTTATGAGTCAAATAAAATATTTTTATTTCTAGCAGTTTTCACTTTTTATTTCTAGCAGTTAAATATCAAATACAGGCCATGATCAGGAATCCCCATAAATCTTAGAGATGATATACTTTTGCAAAGCTCTTTCTCATAGATTAATTCATTTTCATGGCAGCTTTTGACCAGGATTTATCAAATATCTGATGAAAAACACATATTTCACAACTTAATGAAAACATGTTTAAAAAGTCATGTTTTATTTTTCTATCCATTTATAATTTGACAATCAACATCCAAACTGTTTCTGAGTAAATAAACCCTTCAATCCTGCCTATTCAGTTGGTGTAGGAACGTGAAGGGTTAAATGAAAGAAACTCCTTTGTCAGCTTATCAGAATTTTCCTGAATGTGCAGTTACTGGGAAGAAAATGATGCTTTCGGCTCTCTGATTGGTGGTCCAGCTATAAATTTAGGCTGTCATGTCTCGCACTGCGGCCCGTTGTCATAATCTGTCGCTGAAGTGCACACACAGCTTGTGATCATGTGATTATTTGTACGGAAGATTTACATTTTGCTTACGAAATGACATGTCTTTTCTTTTGGTGATGATAACTTTCACTCTCTCCGAGCTATTTTCATTTTTGTTTCAGAGATGGAGTTGTCATGGGTAACGTTTACAGTACAATAGTAGGAGTAAGAGTCATGGTTCGCTACTGAACAAGGAACAATTGCTCTATCATGTTATTTGAATCTGTACCAGGCTGCATCTTCTGTTTCCTTATTCATTGAAAAGTTAGACTGCAGTGTTAACTTCTGACTTCAAGTACAATAATTGGCTCTGTTGCCAGGCAATCTGTTTGTTATCTGGTGTTTTTTTCCTTTTCTCTTCCAAATGGTCGGTTTGGCGTTCTTCCTGCCCAGGATACTTAGAGCCAACGAATAATATGACCAGGCAGAGTGAAGACACACTGGGTCATGTTTTCAAAACAGCAAACTAATTCACAAAAGCATATTTCATATTCCACTTGATCCCGAGATCACTATTCAGAATGTGTGCATACCTGATTTAGACAGATACTGCAAAGACATGTTTGGATATTCTTATGCTGCAGTGTTATTTGGACCTTGAAGGTTCTCAGCTGATTAGCTGGAGATGTGTTTTGGTTGAACTTCACAGAGCCGGGCAGAAAACATATGGAAATATGGGTGGCACATAATAAACAGTCAGTATCAGAAATAGACAGCTTCATGCTCGACTACATTGTTCTGTTGAGACCACGGATGAAAATATGAAGAAGGGGAACAGATATGTTTGGAAACACATTCTTTAACTCCTGTGAAAACTATAATTAACTTTCTTTTTCTATTCTGTGTATGATTTGCATCAAAAAAGATCTCAGAAGGTATTAAAAACGCTTGAATGTCCAAATATGTTGAATATCATTTCTTTCACCTATTTCAGATGTTTTGAGCCTGTAGACAGTAATTAGTTGTAAGATTTTTTTATGTGTTTGCTGCCATCAGGACACGTTCTACATCTATAATCTACTAAATTAAACTGGTGCGACAGGGGATTGTGCTGCAGGAAACAGTCACTACTGCAGCTACAGTAGCTTGGAACCAAGTCAAGTGTTTTATACAGCTGGAAAACACTGAAAAACAAAATGGTACACAGCACTAAGTAAGCCACATTGTCCCTACTGGTTTTCTATCAAACCTTGGCTGGTACGAATTAAAATGCCTTTTAAATACCTGTATTGAAAATATCTTAAAAAGTATAAAATTTAATTAAAAAAATAATAATTGGGAACCCTGAATTCACATCTTGACTGACAGAAAAATAAACTATTTTGACAATGATTAATTGTTTCAGTATTTTTTTAATTAAAACACAAAACTTCCTGTTCTGCCAGCTAACGTGGTGTTTGTTGTTGTTTATGTGGAATAAAAAAGCCAAATATTAGTTGGTTGGAGCTTCTCAAATGTGATAATTAGAAGCTTTTATGTGTCATACATGATAAGAAACCGAATATCTTGTTTTGTACCGTTGATCGGACAAAACAAGAGATTTTCATTATTTTTAAATATTTAATAATCGTGAGGGTTTCTATCAGGTTGAGTCAAGAAGCGAGACAGATCAATGTTGTACTTTTAAACTTGCTGATTATTGTGGAATCACGTCTGGAAGAAGTTAATCCATTGTCTTTCTTTTGAGGATTATTTCTTCACAGGTGTTGCAGCTGCGAACTACAATCTTTTATTTTTTAAACATTGATGATCTTGGACTGACACTAGCAGCCTTCAGAGTTTTATACCTTGGAACTTTCTTCCCTAACAAAGCCAAAGCAATGGAGCTAAACGTATACAATTTGGGCCAAATCAAGCACATTCAGTCTGCTGCCCCTCCGGTATCGTGGAATGTTTAGTGGGACATTGTAAAGCAGGCAATAATTCAGCAAACATATGAGTCATACTGTTCAGCCAAAATCTTTCTTGGCAGGAGCAAGAAACTCAATCAGTGCTAGTTGTCTAATGAAACAAAAGAGCAACGGCGTTGTCGTGTTGTCTTGCTCAACGTGCAGCAGTGATTATCCACATCTCTCCCAGGAGATAGCTGCCTGCTGTCATACCTGCAGCGACCACGCTGATTACGCCCCTGGCTCCATGGCTCACCCTGTCCGACAATTCTGACCTTTAAAATGCCACATGACGTCAAACTGTTTATTTTTGTTCATGCATCCAAACTGAAACACAGCCGTTGGTTTGCAGTATCAGGTCAACCCCTGGTCATAAACATTATCCTTCGGGATGAACGGATTCTCTGGCCTCAAACATCTGGAAACTATAGAATGGGAAGCTAAAGCTGGCAAAGAGATTCAGAGAGACATCTCAGACCGACCTCAGAGAGAAAACTGAGAGGAGAATACTCCAGCAGCAGCAACAGGACATACAGATGCTAAATGTTTCCATTGGAAGTCCTGATCCAGCGATATGTCTGGAACTGACACCACATACTTTTACAAATCCCTGCTAAGAATGTTTCTTTGGAGCAATAAAACACAGAATTAGGAAAAGACTAAGACATATGCACATATAAATGTATATAAACCAAAGAGATTTGATTTGTTCCAGGTGTTTTTTCATTATTGTTGCGATTAAAACTGTTTGACTTTACAGTCAGCGAAGCAATTTGCAAACCTTTGTGAATTTTCTGCAGTAAAATTATGGGAATTGGCAAAAATTGCAAGCCAAGGATGTTTTCTTTTGATTTTTTAAAACAAGTACAAAAAAACTAGTACTTTTGTGTAAAACATTTGGATATTGTTTTGCTCAATCTTTTGCAGTTTGCTTTCCTTATCACGTAATTGAATTCACGTAAATTAATACACCACACCGATGCACAATGGAACATTAAACATAAACTGTACAAAGCAAGAAAAGCGGGAAATTAAAATCTGGATTGTTTTTTCACTGTTAGTCATGATTTGTTTGTGTGTTTACATTGTTAGATTCTGCCAAAAGCTGCTTAATATCAAGGTTTACCGTGTCTGGCAGCAGTGGTGACATGCCAGAATGTGTCTGCTTTCACTTTTACACGAAATTTCTCTCTGTATTTTTTTTTTCCCGGAGCACATTCAGAACCATATATAACATAATGTTGTATATTGTAATGTATTACGATTGTTTCAGGCTTTTGATGTTTTACATACCTCCATACCCTTTGGAGGGGCTCAACAAAAGGTCATGCCGACCTTCAGTATTAATAATCTCATGATGTCACTACTTACACTGCAATACTTTAATAACTACATTTAAGTAGGATTTTTTATGCCGAATTTATTTGTGATTGTGTATTTTCTACATTGCTGTATTGGTACTTTTACTTCAATATCATCAATATTGAAAATTGTTCTGACCGAATACCGACCTCGCCACACACACATGCACGCGCACACACACACACACACACAGGTGTGCCTAATGAAGTGACAGGTGAGTGTTTATATATCAACTGCGTTTGTCGAAAAAGTCTCAGAAAAGGCAAAAGGTTAAAAAATGTACGACGGAAGATAAATTATGTGTTCTTGTCTTTAAACCTAGAGAACTGAAAGAAACACATTTAAGAGGCTGCTTAAGTATAACAGATCTGCAAGTCTTCAACGCTCTGGATGCAGAAAAAACATCCTGTCAAGTGTTGTGCAGAATTATCCAACACACTGCCAACAAAATGACAAAGTCATCGGTTGAAGAGGTCTTTCTGTTATACTTGGAGGCAAATCAGGAGTTGCATCCAAAATCGTTTCCCAAAATGCACATTTGTGGGTTATAGGCTTTACAGTTTGAATCATGTTTCGACTCATAACCTCCGCAATCTGACGGCGTGTCGTCTGAAACTCACACTATAGAGTGAATACAGGCAGCGCTGATCAGTCTGGTCGGTCTGGGTGCGGTCACCTGCGCTAAAGAGATTAATGTTCACTGGAGGATGGAGGACCGACATGGCCTCTTCACTTTTACAATTTCAGTTTGATTCATTTACAAAAAGCCTCCTCTTACTGTCCAACTGCCAAAATCCAGATGGGAGAAGCTCTGAATTTATCATAACGTTAAAGGGGACAAATTCTGCTGTTTGTGATTTTCAGTAATTTATATCCTGTTATGATGTTAGATGTTAAACGTGGTTCCAAAACTTGAGGTGAACATGAACTTGAGATGACATCAGATCATCACGTCCGTCAACGGCCGTCCATTCTGCAGCCTTTGATTGATAAAGTTGTTGCTAAGGTTTTGACATTGTCCACTCTCATATTTCAGATCTGATTCTGCTCCAACATGTACAGATGTATTTGAAAAGTTTCCATTTGGAGTAAAGGAGAAAAAGAAGTGAAACTTCCATTTCTAAACTACTATAGTTTCTTTATGTAGTCTCAGACGCCAGAACAAGCTTCCTGATAGCTAGCTATAGTTAGCCATGTTGACAGAGCTGACCTTTGAGGGGACAGAGACTCCAAAATGGAGGAAGCTAGCAAAGATTATTAGTGCCTCGATCAGAGTTAAACCTGTTTCTGTTGAGACAAACACGAATTGATGGTGCAAATACTTCTTTTGAGTAAACTTTGCGAAGTTATTGTCCCCATGCTAGGCTAACGAGTTAACAAGTTTGCTGACTGACTGTTAGCTCACAGCAATTCACCAACTAGCCATGTGACTAGTCACAATATTACAGTTAGCAAGTGATTTGAACATTTATATTCCCTGAGTTTTACCTCTCGGTAACATAACCGCCCTGTCATCTAGCAGAAGTTGTTGCTGAAAACTGTTCCTCCACCTCCTCGGCATGTTCAGGTATTTAAAAAATCTGAATCCTGAATCTGTTTTTATTTACAGACAATTTTCCTAAAAATATTTTATACACTTGTAACCAAAAACATGTTAGCTAATTAAATAATTAGTTACTTGTCAGATTATACATTTACCTGTATTTAAATGAAACAAATACTATGTCTATACTCTGACCTAATGTATTACCGTTATTTAACGGATCCACATGTTAATTCCTTGGCTGAGTTACCTGTGTGACAGGTAATAACTCAGTAATGTTGCCAGGAATGACTGAGAGGATGAGTCAGAGTCTGTATTTGTCGGTGCTTTGGTAAGTTTTGCCAAACCTGGCAAAAAGAGATACAGCGAATAATTACAGTTAGAAGAAGACGCCGCAGCCTTCAAACTGTTTCAAAGCCAAACTTCAAACGATGAATCACCAGAGCTGTGATTCAGCAGCCATCTTTGCTGCTTGTACTTTAACATTTCCCCACTAGAGACGAATAAAGTTCTGAGAATTAAATTGAGTTTGAGCTCATCATTGGGTTTGCAGCATTAAAATAGAGCCCTGAAAAGTTTTCCCAACTGCGTGCTGTAAATTGAGATTTTCAACACTTGCTATGATTTTCTTTGGAAACTGAAGGTTGTGTTTTCAGTGGAAGAACAAACACTGATTAATGTAAAATTGATCAGAAGTGAGAGCTATTGACAAAAAACAGGCCCCAATAGCTTATTGGGGATCTTGTTGCAACCCTCCTCTGTGACAGCAACCTGCCTGCTGTTCATTTTCAACTTTTTTTGTATGAGTGATGTGTGCTTGGTGCGTTTTGGTTTTGTTTTTCTGTCCGTTTGTCCCCCAAACACCAGCCAACCATCTCACAATCCCTGCCTGTGTCAACAATAAAAGACACGTTTTTGACCTCACCTGCTGGCCCAGGTTTGCATTCGGGTTGTGCATAAATGTGAAGAGGTAAAAGTGACTATTTAAAAAAAAAAAGCTATTGGCAGAAAAGCTTATTTGGCCAATTTATGATCGTTTCTGACTTTAGTTCCTCAGTTTCCAGTTCCTAATATAGGATGCAATACTACTTTACTACTACAAAGCTTCGGGTGATCAGAGTTATTATCTGTGCATGTACTTGTACACCCAGAGTAAATAGGGAGTATTTTGGTCACAGCCATAGTTTTTTGGGGGAGAAATAGGTCTGTGATCGAGTTCTATCGCTTGTCTGCATTAGCACTTTTGAATGTATTGAACAACCTATCTTGAATCATAGCAGCTGTACAAGTGACTCTGGAATTAAATACTTGGAAAATAAGTAAATGTAAATGGCTGTATGTGATTTATATCCAAAGTTCAATTGCCACAAAATGTGTTTATTTGTTTGTGCAGAATCATTATGCAGTATAAGAAAAATGTCCTGCTGGGATTGTGCGGTTACACACGTGCTGAAATATGGAAAGCGACAAGTGCATTGATTCCTGTGGCGTGCAGGACACATGCTACACTGATGTGTGTGTGTGTGGGTGCAATGCCTATAGCACACAACCACACGTCAAGTTTAAAGCAACATTTAAGTGTATAGCTAAACAGTTAAACAATAAAACATGTAAAGAGGTTTTGCTGCTGTCTGTAAAAAGGTATTTAAGTGTTAAATCTTTTCAGCATGAGTAGTTCACAGACTCGTGTCAGTGTTGACATCTTTATTATCTCACCAAGACCATAAGCTTTCCCTTAACTCAGTGCTTTCTGTTTGCTTCCACGATATTGAATCCAGAAGAAAAATGTTGGCAGTGAAAAGTTTGCAGACAATAACAACATGAAAGGGAAAAAATGACTGATGCCTTTTTGTTTTCCCCCCAAAATGATGGAAAAACGCCGATTTCTTAAAGCTGCATTAAACTATTTTTTTTAATATAAAATCAATAGATCAAATGATTATGTGCAATATGAACGGTGTCAAAATTATAAACAACTCTGTAGTTCCCCTCAGATTTATGGAGCCTTTAAGCTTTTAATCTCATTATTATTTTTATGGCCCACAGCCTTACCGTTTCAGTTCAAGTGACCAAAAAATATCAGATACTGTAGGTTTAAATAGAAGTAGCGCAATTAAAACAACTAAAATCTAGAGATGTTTTATTCATTTTTTTCTTTTTTGCCAACAAATCTCATGTTGCATCCAAACCAACAGCGAACTGATCAACTAATATCGTGTCTGTATCAAAACGCTATGCAAACAAACTATAGTACCAGGATTTTACTTCAAATGTCAACTTCTCAAATATGTCCGTACATGTTGGAGCCGAAATACAATATAAAATAATATAAAACCGTTAAGATAATGTCATCACGAGGAAGAAGCAGAGCCAACTTTAAATCTGACCTTATAAACTGAGGTGGAAATGGAGCCTGTTTGAAATGAAAACGCTACCGTCGAAACAGTAGAAGAAGACGCTTTGAGGAAAACCTCTAAACTCTCAATAAGACAACAAACAATCTCTCCTTACCTGTTTCATCAGATGGTAAAAACATCACTCGACACCTGAACACTCGTCTGTCCATTTACTTGTTAATAAAAGTTGTTTCTGGTGAACAATTTGACCCGAACTGATATGAAATTATGACTAATTAATATGTGTGTGTGTGTGTGTGTGTGGCGGCGAAGTCCAACATTCGGGACGGCCAAGTCAGCTGGTGAGCAGAAGATGAACTAAATCCTTTGCAGCTGTGCAAGTTGGACGACAGCTCAGCATCGGCAGAAATAAAACAAATTCACTTCTTCCACTTCTACAATTGGCTGACAGAGAAAAAAAGATCAAGATTTTTCAAAAACGCCTAATAAAACCCTGGTTGCCAAATTTGTCATTGACAAATTACTACTCTTAAGGATTTTTTAAATTCTTGCTCTCATATGAAACCGTTTTAGAAAATGAGATTAAGATGAATTTTTCACCTACAACCAAACAGAAAGATATTACTTCATTCTTACACAGTTAAAGTCCAACTAAAATTATAATTAGTCATTTCATTCATTCTGGCATCTAAAATAATGTCAAACTGATTTTTAGATGTAGTTTATATTTATTGAAAGTGGAGGGCAGTGTGTTGTTAGCATTGGTGTTAAAGAGTAAAACCACACCAGTGTCAGTGTGTGTGTGTGTGTGTGTGTGTGTGTGCGTAAAATGTAAACTGAAAAATTGAGGTTTGTTTGCTTCTGTTTTATGCAAATAGTTGACAAAAATAGAAAAAAGATATTCTGACATGGGGACTGAAGCTGAACTTATTTTAGGAAAATTAGTAAATTTATGTCGTTAAATGAATTTTGATTCATAGATATTTAACAGGTTAGAACTTTGTCTTTTCTTATTTATTGCTCAGTTGGATATAAAAGCTTTTATTGTCGGTTCAGGAGGTTGAAAAGAGAACGTTGAGTCATTTATATAAATTTGTCTCTGAAGCATCTACACATATTATGTTCGTTTTAATGCAGTACCAGATGAACGTTTGGACCCACCAAAGTGTTTTTATTTCTCTTTCTAATTTATGGCCATCAGGTTCAAGTAGAAACGGAGAACTGTTGTTTTAAGTCTCAGTCTGAGGCTCCTGCTGTTTGTCCGGCTGCTGTCTGTGTTTCCATCCATCTGGTTTTATGCAGACTTTCAATCTCAGTAAAATGCTGTTACCAGTTGGTGCATATTGGTGGTTGGTTTTATGGTAAATGTGTAATACTAGTGTACTATTGTCCTATATCTTATTTACTAGTATTGGTATTTGTAGATTTCATTGGTCTTACTGTGTGTTTTAATGTATAAATTATTATCTAAGGGGATAATCTTATTAAGATAATTATATCTTACCTTAATTTGTTGAGTTGGGTGGAAACATTGGATATTCAAAAAATGTAGTATGCTTGTCTAAGGTGTAAAAGTTGTAGTTGTAGTTGTGTGAATAAAAAGTAAATGTAAGCAGAATTAGTGAACAAATGAAGATGAGGTGACTTGAACGTCACTCAAGCTTTCACTGAACATCAGATCTGTGTGGAACAAATCAAATTAATCATGACACAAATAGAAATGTCATATTTCCATCACGTTTTCCATCATTTTGAGCTGGCACTGGCAGAATTAGCGCCACCAACTGTTTACCTCTTAATATTCACACAAGTTCTTATCGACTATCTGGAAATTCGGTGACGTGAAGATGACGTTATTGATTTATTATTTTAAAATTAAACAATGTGATTGGCTATATCCATCGATGGAGACAAAAACAGAAACATGGTTTACTGAGTAGATCTGTATGAAGTAGCGAGAAGAAGAAAAAACATTTGATTTCAGTTGGATGAAGTTTCTATGAAATGTTTTGTAAATTAAGTTTTGAGTTTGTTTTTATTAATTAATATATTGTAATTGATTATTGATTCAAAAGGTTTTGAATGATCTCTGGAAAAAAAAGGAAATGAAAACTTTATTTGGCACTGAAACTTTTAATATGCAAAAGCCGTTTTTCACAAACACCTACGCATCTTAAAACCTTTAACTGAGTTGCCTCTCTGCCTGCTGGGAGTCACTTCCCTGCATGGATCAATGACATTTCTGTTGTTTCAGGACATATAAAACAAACTGAAGAAGTGTTGAAGTGTTCAATGAGTTGTATTTTTCTGGGTAATTTAAAGAACAGATGTCTCAGTGGGACTTTATTACCTCAACGTTTGACTTCATGTTCGTCTTTGCCAAAGTCTTCGTCCACATTTGGTGTTAATTTTAATAAACAACAAACCTAGATTATGACATCAGTTACTGAGTGGAGTGTAAACCACACCGTTAGCCTGCTGTTACTCTGCTCTGATTAACAATCAGAACAGATCACAGTTAAACGTGACATATGTTAGCTTGGAAGTAGTCTGTCAGGGCGTGCTTGTTTCTGTACCCTGGGGCACTCTGGGTGGGTGGAGTTGTAATTTTAGTCATGTCTCAAATTGGTGAAAATTGAGCTCCTCCCCACTTAGTGCATCTCAGGCAGGAAACAAGATGGATGGCATATGATGTCACAGTGACCAGCCAATCACAACACACAGTGGCTGCTGTCCCAAAATGTCTGCTAGCAAAGACGTTTCATTTTTAAAAAATCTTTCATATTTAATATCTTTATTTTATTTTATTTTTTAAATGGAGCATTTCCAGATTCACTTTGACCACATACATTTTGGGAAACGCAGTGGATCACATGACACTGGAAGCAGGGAGTCAATCAGCCAATCAGCTTTACCTTTACCTCTGTTTGTCCGCCACTCTTGCTATTGGTTGGAAGAGCTTTCTACACACCAAACACACATACATGAACATGTTACAGAACCTTCCACAGAAACAGTGAAAATACTAATAAAATATATATATATACTACTATTTTACTGTAATACCAATTTTTAACAGGTCTGTTTGTACATCATGTCTTTGGCTTTTCGAGTGTTGGTCAAATAAAACAAGACATTTCACAATATTTCTCAGGGTTAGGGTGGTTATGGTTCAGGTAAGGATAAGTCTCCAGGAAATGAATGTGAGTCAATATAATGTATAAATAAGAAACCCAACAGGTGTGTGAGTGTGTGTGTCTCACCTGTGTCACTGTGTCGTTTGGTGAAGGGGTTTAGTGTAGCTTTAGCCTTTGAGGTCCAGTTGGCGGTGCTGGACCCGAATGAGCTAGACGACAGAGACTTGCCCAGGTTTTCTGAGCTCACCTTCTTGGTGTTGTTAGTTGCTGTCTTACTCCAGTCTGCAAAAGAAACAACGAAAATAATTGATCAATATCCTTCTGATCAGTTAAAAGCACGGCCCATCAGGTTTGTGCACATTTTTTCTTTTTAATTGTCTTCCGGCATGTCGATGTCTGTGTTTGACTGACAGCAGCTGGTTGGGCTGTGTGTGTCGGTGTCTGTGTTTGACAGCAGCTGGTTGGGCTGTGTGTGTCGGTGTCTGTGTTTGATTGACAACAGCTGGTTGGGCTGTGTGTGTCGGTGTCTGTGTGTGACTGTCAGCAGCTGGTTGGGCTGTGTGTGTCGGTGTCTGTGTGTGACTGTCAGCAGCTGGTTGGGCTGTGTGTGTCGGTGTCTGTGTGTGACTGACAGCAGCTGGTTAGGCTGTGTATGTCGGTGTCTGTGTGTGACTGTCAGCAGCTGGTTGGGCTGTGTGTGTCGGTGTCTGTGTGTGATGTGTGTGTCGGTGTCTGTGTGTGACTGACAGCAGCTGGTTAAGCTGTGTATGTCGGTGTCTGTGTGTGACTGACAGCAGCTGGTTGGGCTGTGTGTGTCAGTGTCTGTGTGTGATGTGTGTGTCGGTGTCTGTGTGTGACTGTCAGCAGCTGGTTGGGCTGTGTATGTCGGTGTCTGTGTGTGACTGACAGCAGCTGGTTGGGCTGTGTGTGTCGGTGTCTGTGTTTGACTGACAGCAGCTGGCGTGCCACAAGTGTTAGCAACGTAAACAAACTGCTGCAACTCTGAAGAGCAACGACAAAGCCAGCATCTAACGGGTCTGAAGTGACATTTTCAGGTATGTTTACATGCTGTTTAATGTGATGCAGCTGAGTAGATAATTAGCTATCTAGCTGCTAACTTATATTAGTGGTGCATGTTTCAACTTTTAAAATACCTCTTGGGTAAATATTCTTTGTCAAAACTGCAACTTATATTCAGCACCTTAAGCTTTTCTAATTAAATAGTAAATGAAGGCTTAATGTTTTTTTTAATTTTGGTATGGAAGTCAAAAGTATATAGGTCTTATTGGAAGTAAAACAGCACCAGCACAGCACATCCACAGACTGCACCAAAAGAGCAGCCGCAGGACTTCCTGATCTTAGAGAGACGACTGTTTTATCTTTTTTTATTAGCCGCAAAGCCAAGGTAACTTAGGTTTTATGTTTTAATAAAGTGTCTTTCTCTTTTTTCTGCTGCTGTGGGAACCTGGCAGGAGTCCAGCAGACAGATTTGACTGGACTCCTGTGGAGAGACACGACGTTGAGGAGAGACGGAAAGACGGAGACAAACAGATACCTGAGTTATCTGACAGCCTGAAGCGTCCACAGCAGAGGTATCTCCTCCACTGCTTCTGGACGTTTTCTTTCAAGGCACAGTGGAAGATGAATATGAACAGACCTGCAGAAAGAAAACAGGAGGGTAGAATTATATGTGGTTCTGATCATTTTTGGAGTCCCTGAAGTCCAGTAAACTATTACTAATAATTTTGTAAATGATTATTTTGCCTTTGTTTGACATTTTTAATGACTCCCAAATGGAAGTCGAAATAATAAAAAAAAAATCTACTGAGCTAAAAAAACACACTGGACTGATGCAAGGGCACAGATCTTATTACAACTTAGGGGACGACAGGCAGTGAGTGGACATCGTGTGTGGAGAGGGGGGAGACGAGGTTGCTGAGCTCGGATGAACAGATGTTAACCTGCTACAGTTAGATCCAGTGGTGGAAAGTATCTGTGTAAATGTACAGACAGGTCATGTATAATTTAAGTGTATAAGAACATTGGTCAGACATCACATTTGGTGTCATTTTTCCATCATTTCACATCTTTTCTGGAGGCTGGATGATCAGTCAGTCCTGTCAGTCTCGAGTTACCTTGCAGTGAGTTGAAGATGGAGAACAGATACATGAAGGCCAGATTAACGGGGCCCCAGGCGAACAGAGCGAAGCCCCACGTCATACCGAGCAGGAAGGTGAGACTGATGACGCTCCGCAGGTTTCGTAGAATCTGGATCACAAAGGCAGAGTGAGAGTGGGTCAGAGTGAGTTGTGTATTTTATCTCGGCCTTGTGTGTCCTCGTTTAATGAGGTTTTATTGTGATGTTGCAGCAGATACCTTCATCCAGGTTAATTCTCCCCTATGGCAGACAATAAAAGTAACTGCATTATTTTTCCTGACCTTTAGTGATGAATTCTCATTGTTTTAATGCAGAGCTTTAATTCTGCTGTAATGTTTTAAAGTTTATCCTTTCCTTTTTTTAATTTTATCATTTTTTCCACTTCTTTTTTTTATTTCCTCCTTTCATTCCTGTGTTCTTGTTTTCATTAGAAACTTTGTTAATAAGGCTTATTTTCTATTACATATGATTATTATTATATTATTATTGTATCATTATATTTATTATTATTATTATTATTTATTTATTATTATGGTGCTGCTGTTTTAGTCATGAGGTTTAGATGGATTCTGCTTTGGGCAACAGAAACTAAGTGAATAAAGAAAAAATAATGAATCATTGTCAAGTAAATAAAAGCAAAGGACATTCCTTTGATGAGTCTGTGCTTCATCTACCAGACATCATTTTCTGATATTTTCTTTGCACGCTATGATGGTTAGTGCTGCTTATAATTATTTAAATCATGTTTGTGAATGGAAAATATGAATGTGATCAAGATAAAAGTGAATGATGATAGCAAATAGAGAGAAAACTCAAACTAGTTTCATCCAGTTTGTTTTGTGACTTTTTCCTGACTTTGACTACAGACCTCCTCCCGCAGTGTGCGGTTGCTGCGTTTGCCGTTGCGGCCACAGATCTGCATCATCACCACGATGAACATGGCCACATTCAGCAGAAACACCAGACAGAAGTAACCGACGCAGGTGGTGTAGAACACCACTATATTCTGGATCCAGCAGCTGAGGAGACAGACACAGACTCTCAGCCGTGTTCGATACACTGACACATGAGTGACTGTAGATAAATACACTGATTTATTATTGTAACTGTGTGGTAACTTACAACTTTGAGGATCCTTCTCCTGTCTCACTTCTTCCGTACTCCTGCACGCCGTATGACTCTTGATCCACTGCGAAAACAATCCCCAACAGTACGAGAGGAAGACCTGGAAGAAGAAACGCGGAAAAAATTGGGCAAGCAGAGATAAAAGAAGACTTAAGGGGACAATGCTAAACTAAAGTTGAACCAGTTTGACCTCTGGAGGCACGTTAGCTATAAACTAGCGAGCATCATGACCAGGTATCCAGACTGTGAAGTGAATTTTGGAGCCGGCATGATTGCATAAAGTTAATGGCAAGTAGCATCATGACATATTTCAAACCAATGGCCGCTCACCCCATCCGACGATGCAGAACTTGAGGATGTATCTGCGTATGTATGTGTTGAACACTTTGACCAGAGCGATGTACATGTGGATGGACTCCAGCCCCATCCAGGTGAAGGAGGTCAGCAGGAAGTAATGCAGGGAGACAGCCACCCACTTGCACAGCCAATCGGTGTTCTGACTGGCCAACCAGCCGTCCAATAGGAACACCATGTTGAGAAACAGCAGGGACGTGCTGAGGTTCATCAGGATCTTGGAGGGGTAATCACGCCGTAGTTTTCTGTGGGGAGAAAATAAAAGAGATGCGGTTTGAGCTCAATTTCAGTTCACATTCAGTATAACTGCTGCTCTCATGTTTCTCTGTGGATCATTGCAATAATCTGAGATCTTTGAGAGAAGTAAATTATGGACGTACATTTAAATATAAATTAGAATTAGTCCAGTTATTGATCCAGTTTAGTGAAGGCCAAAACATAATAAAACATATAATCAATTTTTGAATTTCAGAATTTATTTTAAGATTTTACTGCTCGTTTTCAAAGCCTCGTATGGTCAGGCTCTGATGAGTTGTTTTGTTTCCTGTGAGAAAGACCTTCGTATCTGTTGAGTTGAATTTATAGAAGCAGGGACGTTTATGGAATTTAGAAAACATACTTTTTTGGCGTTTTAACAGACAAACTAGTGCTGTGGCTGCAGTAAAAAATAAAAATCACATAGTCATCTGAACAGCAGACTAACTCGAAGGCGATGTAAGTGAGCAGCGTGGCAGCAGAGAAGATGGCGGAGATGCCGCAGCCGATGTAGGTGATGAAGGTCAGAATCCTGTTGTTCTTTGCATCAATGTGAGGTGAAGCTCCAGAGATGTCCTGGAGAGAGACGGAGAGACATAAAGTACAGTCAGAGAAAAGCACAACACAAACATTAAAAGAGAGAGAAGAAGAGAAGAAAAACAAACAATGGAGACAAAGAACGACTATACGTGACCAAATATGCTATTTTGTCAAGGAAAAGTGCGAAAAGTGAAGATAGCCAGAATTGATCAAATCATAAAAACTTCAGTGTGAAAAGTTTTGCATATTTTGTGGAGAAGCGCATCGAGAAACTGTAAGACAGCTCTTGTTTTATTTCTAGCATGTGTAGTGCAGTGAGTGTGAGTGTTACCATGAGGATGCCAAAGTGTGTTAGGTGGTTACAGAGACAGATGGTTTTATTGCTGGTGGATTCTTCAGATCTTCTGCAGCCGTCTCCGTTCCAACCTCCAGTTCCATCTAGTGGCAACACACAAGTATTACATCACAATCACCTCCATGTTGGAGATTTTAGGAAGGGTCTTTTCTACAGGGCGCCTTAAAACACGAGTCAGGAGCGTAAATTAACAGTCGATTAGACTTCAACAGATGGGATGTTTTGCTCAGAGCACCTGAGGTATATTGAGTGAGGTGAAGATGTGGCTGTAGATGTTTGCAGTGATGTGACGACAGATGCAGACAGACTTACTGTTCATGCTGAAGTCCCAGAACATGCAGACTGGATTCAGAGAGGGCTGAAGAGAAATTAAATAGTATTAAGTTAACGAAATCTCATCAATGAAAAAACAGCATAAGAAACATGGTAATAAAACAGATATGTAACTATTTAAATGAAAGAAATTAGAAAAAAAAATATTAGAAATTGTATAAATGTATGAATGGAATATATTTATATTTCTACTAAATCAAAAATTACAAATAGAAAAAGATAAAAATAATAATAATAATATATAGAAAAACAACAAGAATAAATACAAAAGAACAAAAAATTAAAGATAAAATATTAAAAAGACAAATTGTAAAAACAAAAAGAATGAAATAAAACAAAAAACAACAAAAAAAAAGAATTTGATTATGAGACAAATTTAAAAAATAAAATACAAAAATTTAAAATCAAAAAGGCAAAAATACAAATAGAGAACAAAAAGAGACACAAAAAAGAACATAATAAATAAAATAAAAAATTAAACAAAACACCACTCAAACTAAACATTTTATTTCTACCTGTTCAGAGAGGTGAGCAATCTCGATCTTGATCAGATCAGTCAGGTTTTTAATGGAGAAGTTTCCCACACTGCTGGCTACGACATAGCTGTTCAAAGACCGATCGTTCTGCTCTTTCTGAAAGAGAAGAGAAAATCTATGAAGTGCTTTCATCAGGAGTTTAATACAGTTAGTCCAGATTTAGACTTGAGACAGACTGGCTGACCTGGAAGAGGTTTGTGTTGCTGAAGAACATGAAGTTGATTCTGGACAGAGACGATCGGTCGGCCTCACTGAGAGAGGCGCTGGACAGCAGAGACACAGGGAGGGTGATCTGAGCTAAAGGGTTCGCTATCTCCGATTCAAAATCAATCTGTGAGATGAGAGGAGACAATCAACAGTGATCTTGTATCTATAGGTGACAATCAGAAGGTTACAGATAATAATAAAATGGACCTTGATGAACGGATGAACCCTGAGAGTCTCGGTGTTACCTGTGGGTTGGTGGAGTTTGGTTGCATGAAAGCGCTAAAGGACGTCCCGTTGAACGTGGTGGTGTTGAAGGCCGAGATCCCCAGAGCGAGATTTTTGGAGGTGATATTGATGGACGGACCATCGAACTCAAGCTTCTGAACCAGCTCATCTACAGTCTTCAGAGCTCTGATGGAGGTAGAAAGACAGACAGAGAGAATTCAGTTCAGAGTACAGTACAGTAGAGTACCGTAGAGTAGAGTAAATTACAGCTGAGCACAGTAGAAGTATCATAGATGTAGAGCACAGTACAAGTATTACAGTAGAATGTAGTAGAGTAGAGTAGAGCAGTACAATAGTGGTATTGCAGTAGAGTAAAGTAGAGCTAACAGATGACCAACGTACTTCTCGGAGGTTGCAGCGAGCGCCGTCTCAGAGCTCGTCATGACGTTGGAGATGATGGTGACGACCGTTAAGGCCAACGTGGCGTTGATCTTCGCCAGGTTCACCAGCTGGTTAACCTTCGACACCACTTTGGACACCTGGAGAAGAGACGCGGCACATGAAGAAGAATTTACTCTTCTTCTTCTTTTTCTTCCTCAGGTTGTTCAATCAAACACAGAAACGTGAACTCTCACCTCGTCGCTGGACAGCTTGTTGTTGGTGATGGTGGCGAGTTGCTCCGCCACGTCAGCTGCGTTGTCTGCATAGAAAGGACACATATTTAATTTTAAACACCTGGACGCTATTTTATCATCAGTATAGACAAACAAGACGCAGTGATGTGTGGAACATTTAAAACTTGTTTTAAAGCTGTCTTTATGATCATAGTTCTCATCATATCATAACAGACGTTACAGTGATTGGCTGATGACTGAACGTACCTGCCGACACCATGATGGTGTCGATGTCCGTGCAGTTACTGATGTCTGCGGTTGACCAGTAGGAGTCGTACGTCTGTGCATTGATCAAACTGAGAAACAGAGACGTAGACGGAGTGAGCGAGAAGATGAAAATTTAGTATGAAAACTAAAAAACTATTTAATAGGCTTGTTTCTGCTTGATTTGTGTGTGCAGTTCGGCTAAATACACTGTTTCGGACATCCTGCCTATCGTATCAATAACTCGTCATCATTCATCAGCTGTGTAATATCTCATGAGGGAAAAACTAAATATGTTTAGAAGATTTATTAGTTTGACAGCAGACAATATCTTCCACTTACTAAAACTCTGGATGGGTTTTAATAAAAAAAATCCTCCACAGACCTCGAGTCGGCCATCTGTTTGCACAAGGTGAAAGTAAATTGATCTACTGTTTTTCAGTGATTAATGCAGAATAAGTCACTGTGGTTTTACGCTCAGAGGGAAAGCTCAGCAAATGAGGCGTGTCCTACGCTGGAAACGCCTCGATTAAAACTGCTGTGCACTCTCACAATGAGCAGATACATTAAGTCCGCTTTGACTCAAGACATAATTGTCTTATTACTGTGTGGTGATGCAGTGCATGCTGGTCAAATAAATTTGAAATGCCACGTGAAACATACCAAAATAAATGCCTGAGCTGCAACAATTAACAACAAATAAATATGTGTGTGCGTGTGTGTGTGTGTGTGTGTGTGTGTGTGTTACCAGGTCCTGGAGGTCCTCTGGTCCTTGTTGGGGAAGCAGGGCAGGTACTGAGTGACGCTGGGTCTGCTCTCAGGCCAGCGGTAGCGGACCTGATTATCCTCCGGACAGTTTTCTATCAGGAGGAGACGAGGACAAAAGAGTTATTCCAGTGATAACTATGAAAAATATAAATTAAACTGACCAAAGGATCTGATAAAGATATATATGCTGAGCAAAGAGCCAAAAGATCTGATAAAGATATACCGCTACAGATCCAAAAGAGAGAAACTAACAGGAAAACAAATAAATCTGCAGAAAACAAACCTGCAGACAGGAGAAACAGGACGACATTTAACAACACTCGTGAATAACAAACAGAGGGAATAAATCAAATAAGAAAAGGTGAGACACAAAGAAAGAGAGTCTTTCATCATTTGTGTTTGACAAAATGTATAAAGATCTGATTTCTTTTTTGTTTGCCTGTTCAAATTATTTTTTAAAAATGTGGCTTTAAAATATGACTGTTCAGACCACATATGAAAGTGTCCCAAATCAGATTTAAGACCTGATTTACACTGACTCCTTTTACACTTTAACATGTGTCTCGTATCCAGATTGTATCTTAGTATGATTTGAGCTGATTACATCATATTTCATACATTTTATGGTATTAATATGTGTCTCCAAATAATCATTCAATAAGATATCAAATAAACACTATGTAGCGTCTCACTAATTAATTGAAACTTGATAGAGTCGTTATGGATCTGTAGGTCGGCATCTATCGGTCTCTTGTAGTTCCACAGTTTGTCCAACACTGCACGTTCATCCAGACTTTTATTGGTGATGTCATAATGAACCAGCAGGGCCTGGCACGTATAACTGGAGGTGAGAGTGGACATAAAACAAACTGCTGACAGTGTGAACATAAAGGCAACAATCTGAACTGTGCACAAAAAGCAGTTTGAGGTGGAAACACTCAAAAACAACTCTGAGAAGTTACAAAATGATCGTTTTACCTTGTGTGACCTCCGGTTTGTGAACCAGGCTGGACTCTGGAGAGAAGAAGAGGTGAAAAAACACCAGTGGGGAGTCATTTTAAAAAAGGTTTGCCTGTATTTACACTTTATGCGTTTACTGCCCTGCAGTACAAAACGACCATAGTACATCTATTGTATCTGTTTTTGATCAAATAAATCCTGCTGATGTTATTCAAATATCTGCAGTATTTTATTAAATTAAATTGGACTGGCAGAAATACTTGACTTTACCCACCAGCATCCTGATAAATCTCTTCTCAGGTTAAAACAATCACTATCGAATATTTGCAAATATCAATATGTAACCCAGGTATAGACAATTTTATTCAAAAGCTCCTTATCTTTAAGTATCCTCCTTTAGCTGAATTACCTGATGGAGTCTATGTGGACTTTATGGGTCCAGTTCTGAAATGTTTGATTCAGCTGTAAGAAGAAGAAGAAAAAAAATCAAATCAGGCACTTAACCAATAAAACAACTGTATAAGACAAATAAGAGTAGTGGATGGAAAAAGGCCTTAATGCACATTTTCTTTTGCAGTGTTGTTGTTGCTACTGAAAGCTCCTTTATGTCGACCGGCTACTCTACAGCTAACTGTTTGGTGCTGAGCAGGTTGTATATAGCGGGTTTTCAGAGCTTTTTCTCCACTTTCTTTAGTTTTTCTCTCTTGCTGCCATCTGGGTGCATTATGAAGCCATTATAAAGTGCAGCTCTGGCTATATAAAGCTGGACTTGTCTTACCCAAAGTGTCACATATTGCTCAACGTCAGTCTGTGAACGTGATGAGCTGCTGTCATCCACTTCAAAAGAAATCCGGTAGAACAGCTTCTCTGCAAATGAAGATGAGAAGAAAGAAAGAAAGACAGAAAGACAGAAAGAAAGAATATATATATAGATATATAGAGAGAGAAATGGAAAATAATACTTCAGTCTCAATTTGGTACATGCTATTTCACACATATAATGGAATTTTTTTTTTTAGCATCCGATGCCACATAGCAGGAGATGAATTGAGCGGTTGGCGCTCATCAAGTTATGTAAAAATCCAATTTTACAGTGTAAAATGATGAGGGGTGAATGTGCTGCCTGACAGATAACAGCTGAGGGGAGTGGGAGAGCAGTCATTATTATGCTTTATTTTCTTGGTGAATGGGATCGTTTTGAATGTGTCAGGAAATCAGAAAAAGCTGCAGTAGAAAATGTTTTCTGTCGGCGGCGGCAGTTTACAGATTCTCTATCTGACTCTAAAATTAAGTCTTTAAATATTTGTAAGGATTTTACACTTTCAACACATCTGTGTTGCTGCAGTCTGGCACCTCGACCATAGAATAAAGAACATCTGCTCAAAATAAACATATTAGATACTAAACTTCTACCACCCCGTTAATTTCGGAGAACAGGATCTTATTTACACCTTTACTAAAACCAACAACAAACATGTAAATAATGTCGTTATTGTATAATTTATTATCTCAGATGAAGTGAGTTCTCCAACCGCAGACACACAGTGTGTTAAGAAATTAAAAATGTTCCCAAACAGAAGCTGTTTTTTCAGTGATGTGGCATTTTTCAGGCCTCCTGCTATGTGTCACATTGGCCACTAGGTGTCTCTCTGGTATCTCTAATTGTTAGTCAGATAACTTCTACTCCATCAGTTCTGGTGGGAGACCCTGCAAGCTGCAGACTTTAACCTGTAACATGTTTTTTGAGAGTTTTTCAGGAGCAGCTGGTCATTTCAAACACATCGACCGGACTTTACAGCAGTTATCTACTGTGTGAGAGTACAAGCAGCAGAGCAGGACGTCTCTACCGAGAAGCTGAATGGACTGAAAGACTCAAAGTAAGAAATGAGGAGGAAGAGGCAGAGTGAAGTCTTTCTCATTATAGTATATATCTTAATGACGGACAAATCAAAAAGGAAATGAGAAAAAAGAGGAGAGAGGAAGAGAAGAAAGACAGAGATGCAATATATACGTTTGAACTATAAATACCAGGCTAAATACTACAGTCTGATTGGACATCGAAACTCCGTGCTAATGTCCTACATGCAGCCCACAATCATGACGAACCAATCACAAGCCTCCAATACCTGAGGGATCCCATCCAATCTACTGATTGACAGCTATGGTGTATATACATATATCCACCACTACGGTACAAGTAAAATAAAAACTAGAATTGATACTAATAATTGATGTAAAAATTGCTACTCAGCTACTAAACTGCAAAACCCATCCACCTCAAGAAGAAATCTAATCATGTATTCAGTCTTAAAATCTTAAAAAAAAAAAAGAAAAAAAAAAAGGTTTATCTGCTAAAAGGTTGCATTTGTCTCTCAACCTACTGCAAGATATTTGTTTCAAATCAAACAGTAACACACTATATGGCCAAAAATGTGTGGACACCAAGTGAGTATTTATTTGCAGCTCAGTGTCGGCGTTGCAGTTCATCTCAAAGGTGTTGGAAGTGGTTGAGGTCAGCGCTAGTCAGGTTCAAAAACACACTATAAATGTTGCTGCAGTAAAGTTTCCCTTCATTGCAACCAAGTATACTTTTGGCCATATAGTGTATATTGCAATCTACAAGCATATGTCACACATTTCAATATATGTTCTTAAGTTAAACACTCAAGTTTTCACCAGATTTAAATTTACAAAAAAAGACTTTAAGACTTCATACAAATTATTATTATTATTTTTTCTTTACAGTGCATGCTACTGTAATTACAGATGATTGTTTTTGATTCTCTACATCTAGAGGTTTTTTTTTTTTGGTTTTTTTTTTTGTTACTGCATGACATACTGTTCCCCGATGACAGTCCACACAGACATGTATAATGAAAGCGTTGTTTACATTGGCATGGCAACGTGGGTTTGGCAGCTAAATCCACAGTTGGAGATCCAGGAGTAGAATGCACCGTGGCGTTTTTGAGGCCGCCGCTGATAGCTGACGTGCTGACTCCTTTGAAAGGAGCTGTTGGAGACGAGTTCTTTGTGGTTGGTAGCGCAGGGGAAAGGTGGACATATTGGTCTTTCACATCATCATCACTGTAGTCTCCTGAGATCAGATTACCACTGTAATTTGACACACTTGGATTCGAGCTCAAACTAGGTTTTGAAACAGTTGAATTTGATTTCCCCGATGTGCCTGTGTTCACACTGAGATTTAACATTGGTTTGTTGCCTGTCATGTTCCCCTGAAATGCTGCTTCAATCCCTGTTTCTATCAAAGTCGAGGCATTTTTATCCTTTGTAGTGTTTGTCATTCCAATTGGGGCTGAAGGAGAATCTTTGAGTGTTTCAGCAGTGGTTGTGTTTGACTTGGAGAAGGATTTTAAGCCAGCTGTGTTTGCAAACCCAGAAATAAAGCCTTGATCTGGGGCATCAATAGACGAGTCCAGAGTGGGAGAAAGGGTATTTAGGCCAGAAGTATGCAGGAGGTTTGGAATAACCAGAGCACCAGTGGGTTGTGTTGTTTCTGCAGAGCTAGATGTATAACTGGGTTGAGAGGTAGTTTGCATTTCAACAAGAATTGATTCAGTGTCAAGAGTATCTTCTGGATTCAGACTTCCATTCAATAATACATCCAGAGTTTTATTTTCATTGTTATCACCTGCTGAAGGAGCCGGTCCCACAGCAGAGACATGTTCAATGTGGATTTTTGGAACAACATCTGCAGGGTTAAATAAAGTAGAGAGATGAGACAGTTTTCCTGTTGCAGTGAGGTTATCTGAGGCTTCAAGTGATGATATTGGCCCATCTACAAACCTGGAAGGATCCACTGTCTGGAGGTTGTTTACAAGCTGTGGTGAGACCTCGTCCTCATTCACTTCAGCAGAAAAAGGAGGTTCTAAGTGGCTGGATTTCACTTCGTCATGAGGGAGTGTGGAAGCTTGATCAAGAGAAAGTGATTGGTTGACTGTGATGGACTGCTGGATGTGGCTACCAGGATATGTGGAGGATCTTTGGAAAGACTGTGAATAGTTGTCCAGAGGGGATTGAGTTGTTGTGGGCTGGGGGAATCCGTCAGTCAGACGAGTGGGTGACAAGGAGCCAATTTCTGCCTCTGCCATGCCAGCAGACACCACAGGCAATGTCGCCCAGCTGGGGAAGAGTGGAGAAAGAGAAGGGATGATAATAGATGAGAGAGGAAGGGAGGAGGTGATTATGGGGGGAAGGATTGCAGGAGAGATGAGAGAAATGTGAAGAGAAGGTAAAGGAGGTGTGAGGGTTGCTCCAGGAGAAATAGAAGGCAACACGGAGGGCGAGAGGAGCGGGGAAGTAAGCGCAAAGGAAATCAAGTGGGATGATTGCTGCAGCAGCCCCCCGGCATCAACATGTGCCTCTGTATTCTGTGTGTCTTGCCCTGTCCTCTGACTCATGTCCAAAAGCTGGCTCATGTGTGCTTGAGTGGTTTGTGTATGTGCTGAACTGTGTGTGTGGATCAGATGGCCAGGGTGTTCAGTGTTAGTTAGTGACAAGCCTAGGTGGTGCATATAATCCAGCCCTAAAGCGTGTTGAGGGGTTTCGGTGCCAAGCTGTGCACTCGTGCTGCTGTGGAATGCCAGCGTCTGGGTCTGTGCCACGACAGATGGATTCGACAAAGGGGAAGTGGGGTGATTAAAAGCATAGTCATAGCCAGTGAGTGGCTGTGAGCCTCTGGTGTTAGTGTGAGCATCAGAGGTGGTGTTTGTGTTCACCCGGCTGTCAGTGTATAAACGGGAGATTATATGTTGTAGCCTCAATGGATCTCTATTAAAGGTCAGGGTGGAAGTATGTCCGACCTGTGACCCAGATGATGATGTCTGAGCCAAGAGAAAAGGCTCCTCAACTATAGGATTCAGGGAGGATGAGAGGGAAGACACTATGGTTTCCCCTCCCTCCATCTGCTCTGTCACCCTGGCAACTTGCATTACCGTGGCAGCAGGGAGAGTCTCCGAAGATACAGTGAGCGGCAGGTTGTCAAGAGGATGTGAAAGGGGACTCCAAATTGACAATAAGGGGTTTGAAGACAAAGAAGCGGAGTGCAAGTGCTGTATTCTTTCACTATTTGCCTCAAGCAGAGAAGGGGAGCGTTCAGAGGCCCAAATGCCAGCTGCTGGCAGTGTTGCAAAGCCAACATCAGACTCGTCTGGCAGACGTGACCTGTCTAGCAGAGTATATGTGTCGCTCAGATCTCTCAGATCAGATTGAACCAAGAACTGATTGACTGACAGACTGGATGCATGAGAAGATGGCCACAAAACCACAGACAAATCCAGGTTCATCTGCAACAAACTTGGCTGCATTTGAGGGGTTAAATCTGGTGTGATAACTGCAGATGCCAAATTCTCTACAGATAATTCTGAGGGAGTTGGGTTAATTTGACTGGAGGAGTCTAAATGAATCTTACTTGAATTGACTAGTGGACCTGATTGGGCATCAATGAGCTGATTACTCTCAGGGAAGGGCAATTGACTCCTGAAAGGTTCTGTTAAACTTTTAGATGATTCCTCAGCAGAAAGTAAGTGGTACTCAGGGAGCACTGTACTATTAACAACTGGCATCTGAGATTCAGTTGGGGCTTTAGAAAAGGGAGAAAGTGGCAACAAAGATGCTGTGTCAACTCTTGTTGCATCAAAGTGCCTTTGAAGGTTTGAAGACGGAGACAGAAATGTCAACACAGATGGCTGAAGCTCTGGAACGGGATCAGACTCAACAACACCGTCTGTTTCAGAAAGCATTCGATCAACTTGTTGGGGAGAGAAATGTAAGAAGAGGGAGGGCTGTTGAGGAGCAATGGAGGGTGGAAGAGGAATAGTAGTGGACACGAGGGGAGGAGAGGAGGAGAGAGGAGTGATGGTGTTAGAAGTGTAAAGGGGAAGAGACGTTGGAATCGGTAAAGAAGCAGCGAGTGGGGAGACGAAAGTATACGAAAAAGAAACTTTGGGATAAGGAGAGGGGAAAACTGAAGGTCTATGGAGAATGAAATGCACAGAAGAATGTAGCTGTCTATATATGTCTGGACTTGTACATAAATTGTTAATCAGACTACTTCTGGACACTGTAAGTTCGACATCACTTCCAGTAACATCTGTTTCATATACACTGTTCAGTGTGTTTAAAGAAAATGAGGAACTGGATATTTGAGCTATATCTTCCTCCTGTGGCTCTGAAGAGGAAAGTATCTGTTCAGGGAAAATCTCCTCAGCAAGAAAAGCAGTGGAGCTTAGTTGTACTGTGGGCAAAGAAGGCTGAACTAAAAAGAGGGATGAAAGGGAGGGAATGTGGAGAGATGGTGTTGCTTGAAAAGTCAATGTTTCCAATTGTTCAGTGGCAGTCTGTGTGTAGGAACTTTCTTTTAGCTTTTGTTTGCTTGAACTTGTGGTGTTTGCACCCCTGTGGTGGGTTTGAGCGCCGGTCAAAGTCGGAGAAACAGTCTGCATTGGAATTAGAGGCCTGTTGATGGAAGATGTTTCTGACATCGATCCGTGCTTTGAGTGGTTTGGAGAAAGCTCGCTGCCTGCTGCTAAGCCACTCAGTAGGCTTTCCAAGTCATCATGAAAATGCGTTTGTGTGAGCAAATGTTCACTCGTCACAGGAAGGGAAGCCGTTTCGTTGAATATTTGTTCCTTTTCAGTGTCAAGGTCAATAAAGGTTGGAGGGATGATGGCAGGTTCATCCAGAGAGTACGCAGCAACAAACTCATGCAAGCTGAACGCATCCTCCTCCTCCGTGAGCTCAGTCAAATCATACACAAACGGCTCAGTTCCTGATGCATACTCATCACCCAGCGGCTCCAGAGGATCTGTCCAGTTACCCGTGGCAACAGTTTGGTTTTTCGCACCGCTTATGCTGAGCAGCGACCACTGTGGCGCTACAGGTTTGTTCTTTCTGTTGCTAAACGATGATGAAGATGACAACAATGATGATGATGATGCCCCCACTGCTGGAGAAGATTCCTTTGTATCTGATAGCTCATCTTTACGTTGCCATGGAGATGGCCCTTGAGATGAGATTAGAAACGCTGATTCTGTGGTTGTAGGGGTCTCGTTGTTGGAGATTGTTCGGTGTGAAATGTTTGGACGGGATGTAGGCTGCACTAAAGTGTGTGAGCGACCAGTTGTTCCCATTCCATGAAGAAACCCTGAAATGTGTGTTGTGTTTCTCAATCTGGGAACATGTGTGTACCCAGGTGTGTGTTTTAGTTGACTTGTTTGTTTAGTGTATGTAGACTTGGTTGTGGATTTAAGCTGTGTTGGCAGTAAAGCAGGCTTTGTAATGTGACCCCCTGGCCTGGGTGGTGCTCTGGTTGAGGCTGGAGGCCTTCCTCCACTTGGCCTCTTCCTCCCCTGCCAGATCAGAGGGGTGGAGATGAACCCCAGGGAGGTCTTAGAGCTGCGATGGCCTGGAGGCCTTGGGAGGTAGAATGGAGGTCTAGGGGGAGATGGTGTAAGTGGGGCTAGGGGTTCACGTGCTGGAGCTGAGAAGAGTCTGCGTTCATATCCATTATCGGGGCGACTAGGGGCCTGTGCTGGAGGCCTTGCCTGACTGGATGTAAGGGACCTACGATGAAAGGCTCTCCCATGTGGACTAGGAACGAAAGCAGGCCTGGTTTGTCTGTTTATGAAGGCTAGAGGAGCTAAAAGTCTAGGGGCTTGAGAAACAGCAAACCCAGCTGCAGTTAATCCAAAAACACTCCTGAGTCTTCTTTGGTGAGCAGATGGATCAGCATGCAGATGCTTGGACTGAGAAGCCAAGGGTTCAGGCTGCTGAAGAGTAACTACAGCAGCAGCACTGGCCGAAGCTTTGGTTGGAGACGCCATTGTGATGAAAAAGCAGGTTAAAGATAATAAATAAAAGTACCACAAAAAAAACTTTTATGCCAAAAACATAGTATACACCCTGGAGATTATATCACATGGGCCAGCCCAGACTTCTTTTAACCATGATTAGTGTGAGTAAATTAAATCCTGATTGCAATTATGTGAACAATTGTCTTGATTTATCAGAGAAAATATATAATAATAATAATAATAAGGATTATAGCCAAAAGAAAAACATAGCAAGACAAAAAAAAAACAAAAAAACAAAAGCATGTAAATGTATGTGCTATATGGCATGAAAAACAAACGGAAGGAGTATTTGTATGACTAGGTTAGCTTGGTAAATTAACTTGAAAGTTAGTACCATGACAGGGAAAGCAGCGACTTTAAGCACTGTTATCAAAGAACCAGAACACAGTTTAACTTATCAGAAAGATAATACATTAATATGAACCTAATCATTATAGGACTGCTAGATCAATCATCTGAAAGCAAAACCCCTTAAAAACTCCTTAGAAAAGTATAAAAGTGAAGCAGAAAAAGAGCAAAATATATTTTTCTGGATTAATAAAAGCTTAAAACTATTATAACATAGATAAAAAAGAATGTATCATATGGACCTTAGTTGCTGAATTAGGCATGTAAGCGTGTATCTTACCCCAAGCGGAGGCAGCAGTAACAACTATGTTAGTGGTTGATTGTCTAGTGGTTACTGACAGTGGAGGGGTCGTTCCTGGGACTGTTTGTGGAGCAAAAACAACAGCAGAAAGAGAAGAAGGGAGGAGGCCAAAAGAAAGAGGAGTGAGTGCACAATTTGATGTTAGTAGTATGAGTGGCTTGAAAATAAATAACGCCATCAACACAGTGCAAACCAATTTAGGTATTTTCTGAACTAAATAAAAAATATCAATATCAAACATTCACAGATTAAAGTTAGATGAATAATTTACCTCTTTTCTCTGGTATTGTTTAGGTATTTTCAAAATATGAACAGAAAAAAAAATCTACAATATCAATAACAAAAGATTTAACTAGACATACTATTATTAGTTAAAATACAGTTAAGCACATGATTGCTCATGTCATGCTCACAGCCATGACAAAAAAAAGGTTAATCAAGTTAAATGTATCATGCAAAAAAGTTTCAACACTAATGATTTATGATGAATATGGTTTAATCTTCTTAAACAAGCAATAATCACTTGCTAAATGTTAAAATTTGTAACATCATGAGTTGGGTTTAATATTTGTACCATCAAAAGCAAAGCTGTACCTATAATCATTTAACCTAGTCAGGAAATAAGTTAAATTTAATTTAATTTCCCTTTACCTAAGTTGCATTACTCAGTTATTGCTGTTGGCTTTCTAAGGACGTTTTTTCCAAGACTGAGGGTGTAGCACAACAGCAGCCCTGTCATAAAAGACTCGTTTCCACCAAGATTTCCAGGTACTTTGGACCCAGAGAAACTAATGTCAGGGACTAAACTTGGAGTCCCTGTAGTGCAGTCCTGTTTGCGTTTCCACCACATCTGAGGAACCAGGTAGATCATGCAAATTAGATCCATGAGGAATTTAAAAATAATGGCCCCCAGACACAGTATTAACACGTGAAAAAACAACTTAGATTTTCCTGTTCTTTGTACTGCTGCGTGAGTTGGATGTAACGAATGAATGAAAATGAGAAATGCAGAGGAGGAAAATGAAACTGATTATCTATCTCCACAGTACAACATCTGTTGAGTAGTTGAACGTAATCAGAAAACAACATTTTTTTGTCACTTATTCACTGCATTATTGTCAATACAACATCAGGCTCTCTTCATTCACTCTTTAGCTGGCTTGACCACCGCTGCTCTTTGTCTCTCTCACGCTTGTTCATGCAATCTATCTCTTTTCCCCGTTCTTTTTTAAAATACATTGGGAAGCCAACAACAATGACTTCCTTTTAGGTTAAAACATTAACAGAAATGTCCTCCCCTTGTCCTAAATTGTACTTCCCTGTTTTATAAATGAGGCGGCATACAAGTCGAAGCAACCACGCTGTGTGTGTTTGACTAATTGGCAACAGTCATGCCTGAAAACCCCGCCCTCACAGTTCCTGTAGTTTTGGAAAGTACTACCTCCCAAACAGGGATTTTTTGGGGGGTGAAACAATCTTGAACTTGATTTAGACCCTGGTTCCTCCGGTGGAAATGCAGGTAAAAGGAACTGAGTTACTCAAAAGGTTCTTAGTACCTGGGGAATTTTCCTTCAGTCCAAAGGTAGCTGAATTGCAGCTTGTTTGAGATCACACTGTTGAGTAATCAATGACTGTGTAATTTAATCACCTCAGTGTTGCTCTTACCATTGGTTGTAGGGTTAGTAGTTGGGTAGTTAGTGGTAGTAGATGGAACAGTAGGCGTGATGCTGGTTGACTGTTGGGCTACAAAGAAGGTAAACAGCCACAGAATATCAGTTAGCTTAATAGACACATGCTGCAGGTACTTTATGCATCAATCTGTGAGCAGATTTATGTATTGGCATGTCACACACATGCAATAATTTCTTGTTTTGCTCTTTCTGATCATTTTTTTAACCAGTGTATGTAGTATCCTTAAAGTTGAAAGGACAAAAACCCGTAGCAGATAACCTATAAACACAGCCTGTAAATGCAGCTATTTAACAATGTTTAAATGTACTTTAGCAGCTTTAAGGGGAGGTTTAAAGGATAAAGATCACAAAGCACTTTGCATTCAAGGCGGAAATCATGTGACAATGAAGATAAAATGCTGACATTGTTGATGAAAAAAAACATTGTCACATCTAATATTTGTGGAAGGTCCCACCCTGTTCAAGATAGTGAGGTAGTTCTTTAAAAGCTATTTAAAAAAGGTTTATACGATGACAACACAATAAGATAACGTAAATAATGAGGATGATGAAGGGGATGGTAATTATTATGATAAGTAGTTGAGAGCTTTAGTTCTACTATTATCTGCTATTTCACAAGTTTCTCAAACTAATTTTCCCATATATGGATTGTTTTATTTGTCTTCTGTCATTCTCTGAAAGTGTTGGTCTTACCATTGGTTGTAGGGTTAGTAGTTGGGTAGTTAGTGGTAGTAGATGAAACAGTAGATGTGATGCTGGTTGACTGTTGGGCTACAAAGAAGGTAAACAGTCACAGAATATCAGTTATCTTAGCAGACACATACTGTAGGTACTTTATGCATCGGTCTGTCTATTTACTTTCAGACCCATTTTGGTCTGAAAGTAAATAGACTGTCAGAAAAAAAACAAAACTTGACTATTAGTAGTTTATAATGTCAATAACCTTGAAATGTATTTTTATTCTACTGCACTTGATATTCAAGGCAGAGATCATGTGACAATGAAGATAAAATGCACACAGGTGACACTGGTTTATCTGTGGGAGTTTCCACCCTGTGGCTATTTAAAAATGCTTATATGATGATAATGACAACACAATAAGATGACACCAATAATGATGAGGATGGTGTAGATAATGATAAAGGCGGCGGTCATTTTTATCATTAGTTCAGAGCTTTAGTTCTACTATTATCTGCTATTTCACAAGTTGTTGTTTCTCAAACTAATTTTCCCATATATGGATTCTTTTATTGGTCTTCTGTCATTTATCTGAAAGTGTTGCTCTTACCATTGGTTGTAGGGTTAGTAGTTGGGTAGTTAGTGGTAGTAGATGAAACAGTAGGCGTGATGCTGGTTGACTGTTGGGCTACAAAGAAGATAAACAGTCACAGAATTTCAGTTGTCTTAACAGACACATGCCATGTTTGTTTTAATAGAATTAGTCTTCTGTTTGCCATGCTCCATTCTCTGTGCATTTACAAACAATAAAAATGCCGTAACCCTACCAGTAAATAGAGTTGCATGTAGATAGGAAGACATTTTCATAGTCATTGCCATCCTTTTAACACTTTTAATTGAAAAAGAAAACACACTTCTAAAAAAAAAAAAATCAGTATTCAGTATTTAACAATTTGTATTGAACAGAGACAAGTGTGAATTTAACCTATTATCTGAGCAACTTTAACATGTCTGTCAAGGTTTGGATTTCTCAACATGCCTGACTAACTTTCTAACATACAATAATTTAGTTTTATTTGCTACACTAAGGAGCATATCATTAGCTACATCATTTTGTTCAGATTACACTTATTTATTGGATCTGGGTAAGATTACACATCCAGAGATAGTACACTGCTCGTACTAACCCCTCAAAGCCTTTTCTTATAAAAAAAAAACTGAAATGTGTCGTATCAAAAACTAAAACAGTAATATAGTCTCTGTTTTGCTTGTCCAAGTAGGTTTTTCCATCATAAGCTTCAAAACTGTACAGAGTCCCCAAAGTCTGGAAATGTTGTATTTTTAATCACATTGGCACAAAATATTATTTTTTAGTTTCTATGTATGTGAACATGGATCGAATATCTCGTGCACATCTGTTTTTATTGTGTATGAACAGGATAAAGGAAATTTAAGATTGCCCCAATTGACCTAAAAGAAAATATTTTATCTTGTTAATTTTTAAACAGTCTTATCATTACAACAAAATTGGCTTCAATTGACTTCTTAGATATTCTGTCCTGTTTTGAGGAGTTTGGGTGGGGAAACATGTTTTTGGATGGAAAGTCTTGAGATGCTCATGGCTAAAAAAGCAGCAAAGCAGATGAAGCCTTACCGGAGGAGGAGGAAGAGGAGGAGGATGAGGAGGAGGAGGAGCAGCAGCTGGTTGTGTTGGTTGTGGTGCTGATGGTTGGGGTTAGAGGCATGCTAGTGGTAGGAATGGTGGATGGAGATGGAGTGATGGTAGGGAGGACTGGTGGTGACAAATCAAAGAATACAGCGCAACCAGAGGGACCACACATAGAAAACAAAAAGGTTTTAATGCTGCCAGGTGTCATTCAGGTGCATCCAAAGCTCTTTTTGGGCGCAGATCGTTGAAACCTTTTTACAAGCTTAAGGATAGTATCACTCACATGCTTGTGTTAACTCTTTCCCAGCCAGAGCAATTTCTAAAAGTTGCTAGCCAAAGCCAGCATTTTTAAGAAAGTTCACTGATCTTTCAACACCCCCCGAATATTCAGTTTAATGAATATGTAAACAGGGAATATATCAAAAGAAAGAACAAAGCTTCTAGTTGTAGACACAAAAAAACCCATTTTATTCCGGGTTCATTCATTCTCTTTTATAAACTCTTGAAGGTTCGTCATTTTCATCAAAATAACATTGCTGCTTTTTGTAAAATCACTTCTTCTTCTCCCCCTGGCATGTCTAGCATCACCTCTGTGATCATTTACATGTCTAACGTGTCATTTATGTGTGTAACATGTCATACACATGTAACATTATGTGTTATGTGGTCTTTTTCTTCTTCAGGCTACTTTTGTCACATGATCCATAACAGCGCCCCTTACAGTATAACAGTGAAAACGTTACCAGAAAATCTTGTCAATGGCAGGGAAAGAGTTAAAAAAGTATGTAGCGTTTCCTACAATGTCCCACTTCAGTTGAGCTACATATTTAAAATCATACCAAGAACAGAAATGTCCTCATAATCCTAATCAAAGAGAAAGAGCTGATTTGCATATATACACGTGAACACTCATTTACTTTTCAGATGGAAAAAGAACGACAGAAAGGTTAAATAACTAATGAAAAGATTTGATGGACTCATTGTTTAATGCAAACAATGCAATCAAATGCAATCAAACATGTTCATCTGGACCAATTCATCAGAACAGTAAGCTGAGTCTTCTCCAAGGTAGATAATTGATAATAGAAGGATAAAACGTTAAATAAAGGTATAATAAAAGGTTTTATTTTTCAAGGTGCAGGAAAAGTAAAATACCTCCGAGCAACTTTTCATATACTCTTGAAAAGTCAAATATGGTAAGCGTCTAATTTTGATGATTGAAGCCTCTCCAACAAAAACAAAAAAATGTAAATGACTTTTGGATTTTAAATGAACTCCAAAATGTATCTTACATTTACAGATAAGAGAAAGAGAAAAGGACTAAAAAAAAGTTCTTTGGCTTTAGCATAAATGAGATTTAGCAAAAAGGGGTTCAAATGAAAAAAACAAAAAAACAAAAAACAAGAGTCGGAAAAACAAAGGAACATGGAGAAGGAGGTGACATCAGGAGGAAAGGAGGTGTAAGAAGCTACAGATAAAAAGGTAAGAGGAGGGAGTCAGAGGGTGAGAATGAGGGTTGCTTACCGTGGGTGCTGGCATTAGTAGCATGGATGGTGTTAGTGGGATCAGTGGATGGGGTGGTGGAGGAAGAGGAAGTGGCTGCCAGTAATAAGAAGGGGGGTTGGGATGAGAGAGAGAGAGAGAAAAAGATGCAGAGGATGATGAATGTTTGTGAAGCCGCATGACAAAAGATCGTCTTCAGTACAGAACCTGTAATATGAGGTCGGGGTATACAGTAGAAAACTCCTTACTATTGTTTTCCAACAGCTTTGTGGTGATGAGCTAAAATGAAATAAAATGAGCAACCAGTTGATGAAGTCATCATTAAATATTGACACCGAGGGCATGGGAATCCAAACTAACTAACTAACAAGCTAACAACGTTAGCCAAAATGAAACACAAACATGACTCGGGTCGATCAACAACAAATGGGGACATCCGAGGATGCGAGCTAGTGAAGGTTTAGGGTCTCCTGGAGGCTCAATGCATGCAAATCCTGGCATTCAAACAAAGTCCAGGACATTAACTTCCTAGCAGTTTCAGGGGTGCTGCTCTTTACCTTGACCCTGTGCTCTAAAGGCCAATCTATATCAAGGATTTAATATATAAGCCTGTTGATGCTCTCCCATGGTCCGTTGGGCTGCCATTTATATTTTGGAAAACAAGTCGTAGCTTAATTGGCTCGATTCCCTTCCTCTCTTGAGCACAACCCCACAAAAAACTGACCTTTAGAAAAATGTCCCTCCATATCTCAGGATAGTGTGAGAACTGACATTTAGGGAGTCGGGTTGGGTCCCGTCGTCAGCTGGCCCCAAGCTACTGTTCACAACAATTCCTAATGACCCCGGGGAGATTTCTATTCTTTGGTTCCTTCACATTTGTTCTCTCACAGTCCTCTCAGGAGACATAGGGGTCATTTAAGGAGGATATCATGAACATAGCATATCCCAAAAGTTTCTTTTCCACATTATTTAGAGAAAGTTAACAGCAAAAAGTGAATGCTTATTTAATTGCAACATTTCTTCACTCTTTTCTCATCTGTTAGAAAAAGCAGAGAGGACCATCTGTGTCCTTATTTCAACCAACCTAATTGAGATTCCCGTCTTCTCTCTTAATTCCATCTGGTCTCTTCCCGTTCATTGTATGTCATCATTATTACAATCAAACAATTAATCTTTCAGGCAATTTTGCGCTGTCTCAGAGGAAAGTCTACAATTGTGAGAGGAATATGGTGAAATCTTTGGTTGTCAATCTAAATCTCTGTCCTATATCTCACCGTCGACGACTACAAACAAACCAATCAGAATACAACATAAAATACACTCGCCAGCAAGACATTTCAAAAGTTTAGGTGGGAAAAAAAACTCACATAGTCTATTCAATACATCCATGGTACACAAAAATAACAAAACAATAAGGGCAAATCAAAAAAATAAGTTTGTGTGACTTTGCTGCATTTTCAATTGTCGGAGCTGCAGATGGATGATGCAAACCAAACTCAAGTCTGGTTGAGATTAGAGTTTCTCTTAATGAGACGTCCACACTCCATTTTGGGGGCTAATAAGCTTTAGGGTTTTCAGGAAACATTGAGCACACTGGGACTTTGAGGGTTTCTTAACAAGGCACAAAGAGACTGACAGCAAACACCTGCATCCTGTGAAGCCGAATGGGAGGTCGAGTTAACTGATGCCGGTAATGTTGAGAGTTTGATTCCCTGTTCACTCACATTAAATATGTATGTGGTCATAGAGGAAAACCTCAGTTACATACGTACATCATTCCTAGCAGTAGGTTAGGGGTTCCATTCCCTGTGTACTTCAATGGAAAATTCACAGTAGAAACACAGTCAGAGTTAATTTCCCAGCAGTCAGTCCCACATGACAATAATATAAAAATGATATTATAAAATCAATTTTCAAACTGCCAGAAGATGGTTGTTATGGTTAACAGACAACAGAGTGCCCAGTTTAATTCCTGGCTAGCAGGTGGAAGAAATGTCTGTACCTAATGTCTGTGCCAAAACAACCAGTAGATGTTAAGATATTTCGCTGGATAGTTGAACACTTTGACCTGCTGGTCATAACACAAGATGCGAGAAGAGTGTTAACAATGGAGATGTGTTAATATTTCCTACCTGGGCAGCCCAGTTCAGGGGAGTCACAGGTGGTTGTAGTTGGTGTGTTGCTGGATGAGGAGACACCTTTGGGGAAAAGGTGGGGAGATTAAAAACAAAAAGATTAATCTGTGTTAAAAAAACCAAAAACAAACAAAGAGTAAAAGACAAGGAAAAAAATAAAGGTTTGATTCCCATGTTTCCCCAAAACATAGAAATTTAAATTACATAACAAAACAATCACATCAAATATATGGTGAGATGCATTGATTGCAAAAAATCTACATATGGGAATGTGTGCGAGTTGAATCCTCATCTAACATTTTGCAAAAGAAACTTTCTCAAATTGAATTTTGATAGCATACAAATTCCCAATCAATCAGACATTGTGGTGGGAACCAGATTGGCTGCTTGCAGGGATCAAACTTATGATGTTTCATTTCACGTATATCTGTCTAACCCACTTTGCGCTTACAGCAGCCAAAAATCAAGCGCTCCTCAACTATTCTGGCCATTTGAAATGTAATTCGGAGCCTGGCTTCAGCCCACACATACTCTATTCACTGGCCTTCGACGTGAGTGGGAATCAGGCAGGCAATGAAAGCAGAGACTTTGTCCAGACTCAGTCACACATAACAGAAGGAATGTGTTCCAGATAATGTCAGCAAATCAACGCAGTGATCAGCCGAGTGAAAAAAGCAGGAATTCGGTAATCGTGGTTGGCATGTGGTTCAAAAGAGGTGAGGAGGACTGAGGATTGTGCCCAGTCATAATCTACCTCGCTCTTTCTTTTCCTTCTTTCTCCTACACCTCTTGTCCTTTGTCCTTCTCTTTTTTTTGTATTACTACTTACAACAGAGAGAACCACACACACACACACACACACACACACACACAATACATACAATAATATGATTCTAGCTATCGACATACATGTTCCAAAGATAATCAAATCATAGCTGTAAAGCAGGTAGAGAAGACGTGTTTTCCTTAAATGTTTTCACGTCATGAACAGGTTATTGTCCAAATACTCTCACACAAGTTATTGCACAAGTAGCCCATCTCTTTTTAGTACTAGCGACTAACCCAGCTAGCTAGCTAAGTTGGTAATAAGACAATAAAGTACTCAAGACATGCATTTTTACTATGCACTTCCTATTAACTGACTATCTCTTCTTTAGACAACTTATGTATAAAACTAGATGGTGTAACACAGATAGCTAATATGCTAGCTTTCTTGATTTTGGACACTCCAGCTAATAGATCCCTCAAGTTCAGTTCAGCACCGGGAAGCTAATTTGAAACTAGTTGAATTTGCTTGTCAAAGTTCACCAAAGTTTTGTGTGGATTTATTAATTATTTTTGCCTTATGAAAACAATTGTTTTGCCGATGAACAAGGTGGACGTTTGGTTAGAAAGTGACACAAACAGTTACTATGCTATCTTCCGCCATTTTTAACACTGCAGGCAACAATCCCCTCAAAGTCAAGATGTCATTTTTATTCACAAATTCTTAACATTTCAAATTCATGCTTTGTGTTGTACCTGTGGGACTAACATGTTAACACAGTACATCTACATCACAACTAGACACTTCTCAATCAGTTCTCCGTCTCTCTTTTTATCCCACTTTTGTTCTCTTGTCTTTCTCCACTTTTTCTCTTTACTTTTTTGTCCTCTGCTGTTTGCTTCATTTTAACAGCAGAAACTGTCATTACTGTCAAAATATATGCATTTTCATGTTTTTAGTGTCTTTTATGGCTAATATTCATTCATGCAAATTAAGCTTATTTGAATTTCAGAGATAGAAATTAACAGCATGTATTCAAACTACAAATGGTTGAAAAAAAAAAAAAACATTTCTCTTTCAGTGTAAATAAAACATTTATTTTCCTCTGCATGTCTAAAGTAGCTGATGAACTATAATTCATCTAATGACTCAACGTCAGGCAGCACACTATAATTTACTGTCATTACCACAAAAAAAACATGTTTATCATTTGTAGAGGGAGAAGTTGTGACATTTGGCTCATATTTGGGCTTTTTGAGTGTGGTTCTCTCTCAGTTAAAGTAATATGCATCATTTCCACATAAACTAATGGTTGACACTTACAACAACACTGTGGTATTTTAACCAAAATTCAGTTTATTAAAAATGTTCCATTTGCTGTCAGTGAGAGACATATCTCGTACACGCCTAGAAAAGACGCACCAAAACTTAGCAGCTTTCTTTGTGGTCTGGCGACGTCATGTATTGATTCATTTAAAAGTTACGCTATACAACATCAATGTCAACTTAGAGTCACTCCTGTGATATAAGTGTTTTTAGACATAAATCTCATAATTGAAACTAATCTTACAACATAAAGTCAGGTTTTGCCAGGCTAATTTCACACAGTAGTACATTTACATTTGTCTGTCCTCCCAAGAAAAACATTTAATTTGATTATGCAAATGTTCCATAACCATATATATATATTGAATATTTCTGCAATGACAGCAAAAGGAGGAAATCACATGATGTTATTGTACAATGACACAGAGGGAGGTCATCGGCAAAACATCAGAAGTTTAAGTTGAAAACTGTACAAGCTTATTCTGAACTTCAAGATGCACAAAGAAAAGTTAATAAAAGTGACTAAAACTGAAAGCGAACATACCTGAAATGTTCCTAACAAGCATTTACGTAAACACTGAAGCAGGAAATGAGTCTGTAAACTGTGACGGATGATTACAACAGACAGTTATTGGTCATAACTTTAACATTTTCTCTTCCAAATAAATTTCACCAAACTAATGGGGTTTGTTTCCAACTTGTCTCAAGTTGCATTTTACTGATGTCACTATCTTCCCACATCCCAGCTTTTGTGAGATGAAAGACCAAACCCGTAAACGCACACCTAAGGAAGGTCATAGAAGCCTAAAATACAGTACTTACCTAACAATCATATATTTTATTTATTTATATATAAATAAATAAATAAATAAATAAATAAATAAACACACACAGGCCTTTTTCTACACACACACAGCTCAACAGGCGCCTGGTGACAGCTCTTTCTCTGCCTCCAGCAGCACTGGCCTCATTACTGGACCAAAGAAGAACATAAAAATGGCTTCAAATAGTCCAGAGTAGTCCAGAGTACTTTGGTAGCCTCGTAAAAATGAAACAACATTTTCAGGGTAAACAAAATTAAGCACACCTCTCTTGTGTGGAAAGAAAAACGCGTGTGAAATGTACTTGGAAGAAATGTGATGGGCTTGGACGCTCTAGTAAGTAAACATTTACTCAAAAGCCCGAATGTCTAGTTAGAAACGGGGAACCCATTAATAAAAACAAATGTAAAAATTGCTGCCTAGCCTTAACTAAGTGGTTTTTTATGTCTAAACGTACCCAACCTTTACCAGTACTTGACTTTGATTTATAATGAAGTCCAACTAAAGTCCCATTTAATCCTCTCTGCAGTTAAATAATATTATGTTTTTTTTAATGTTTTGTTATTTGTTTTTATTATTATTATTATAAAGAAAAACGGTCTTTGGAGAAATATCAAATGTGCTCCTTTTCCTCTCAGCCAGCTGGAGAAGTGGCGGGGGGGTGTCGGTGGCTGTGTTTGATTGACAGCAGCTGGAGGGGCGTGTCAGTGTCTGTGTTGTATCTCCAATGTGTAAATCAGAAATGGATCCAGCTTTAAGGAGTGTCTACGTGCTTAATTTGGGCAACAAATAAAGCCAGTGAAGTTGTGTTTAAGGTCATGCAATTGTTTTGTTTTCTTTGCATTTTTCCTCATTTGGTTCCCAGTTTAATTGTTTCCATCTCCCAGTGTGAACCATCCAGGTTTCTAAAATATCAATAAGTTTGGAGCACAGTTCCAATATTATTATTTAGACTTTTTGGCCAAGCAGTACATACTGCATTTAATAAATGCAGTAGAGGAAGTAAACCTCAAAGAACAGTCTGTCAGCCAGGAGCAGTACCTATAAAACTTCCCTGACTGAAGAATGGAAAATGGCAGAGCTCTGAGGCCATAAAATTGTGTCAAAACACTGCTGGCTTTAAACATGACCTTATCTACAAGGTCTAATCCTTCCTGGATTTCAGTAAACTTTCATGTAAAAAAGGTACAAAGACTGAAAACACAACATTTCACTCAGATGGTTCCCACAGTGCTACCATGCTTCAACCCACTGCTGTGGACAACTCTTTATGTCTGAGCACATGGTGTGTATTTAACCAGATTTGAGTGTTTGTACTATCTGTTAATGTAGTCTGTGAACCTGGTTTGAACCTTCTGCACAAAAGCCTGTGAACTGCTGGTGACACCTGAACAATCTCTAAACAGCAGATATCTGTGAATGTGGAGTTCGGTAAACATTTTTGTTTACCAAACTAATCCTCTGTTTCTGTTTCCTGCTGCTGCAATCATGGTTTCCCTTCAGGGATCAATTAAGTTCCTCTTTGTTTGTTACTAATTCTGTAATCAATGTGGCTGTGCAAGCATAGGAAACCTAATTGTGTCACTGTTTCTTAATAATGTTTATTAACGCTTACAAATCGGGGTTGAATGTAACTAAGTACGTTTACTCAAGTACTGTACTTTTAGTTTTACGTTCTCGTACTTTCTACTCGCTCCAAGGGATCAATACATTTAGTGACATTATTGTGATCGATATAAAGCTGTAATATCTCAGTTACTGGAGAAAAAGTCTGAAATTTGATGATCATGAACCACAATCTCAAGTTACAAAGAGCGACTGTTGTCCAAGTAAATTTAGTGAGAAACAGACATCTTTGTAAAGGAGAAATTCTGCTGATTACAACATTTAAAGGAGACATATTTGCTTTCTGTGGTTTTCAGTTATTTATTGTTCTGTTTAGCTGGTCTGACGGCTAAAGGTTAAATCACTAAACCTCTTTGAGGCCGTTTATGATATTTCTAATTATTTCCTTTAAATGCTGACATATGTAGCTGTTTAAATGGACCGCTCCCATTCAAAGGTTGTTGCATATTTCTGATCTGATTCGACTCCGACATGTATGGATGGATTTGAAAAGTTTGGTTTAAAGAAGTGAAACTTCCATTTCTAAAACTACTATAATTTCTTTATGTAGTCTCAGGCACCAGAACCAAAGTTATTGTCCCCTTAGCGTCCATGCTAGGCTAACAAGTTAACAAGTTTGCTGACTGACCGTTACCAAGCTCATTAAATCAAATAGTGAACAATGGTGCACAAAAAGAGGGGAATTAAACAGAAAAGTGGAGAGAAAACAGAGCTTATGTGAGGTGTTGTGGTTGACTAGTGCAAGCACGTTAACGTTAGGTTGAAACTATTTTTCATGGATTTTACGAACACGTTCTCCATGCATCACAGCTCTGTTAGAGCAGGCAGATTTATACATAAACACACACAGTTACAGTCGTACAAATACATCAGCAGGGTGTTAGAAGCACTCACCACTAGTTGGCGCAGCAGAGGTTAAGTGAGTGCAAGAAGGGTAGCAGACTGTGAAGAGAAGGACAGATTAGTCATAAAAAAGCATCTGAGAGACACTTCAGGAAAATATCATCATCAATTAAAATTTGTACATGAATCAGAGATCAATTAGTCAATGAAGCGATCTGTTAATAATGGTGATTAAATAACACAATGTCAAGAAACAGCAGCGGCCTCACAACAGATTACATCAAAGTAAGAACCGTTAATTAACAACAGGCAGAACATAATCAATTAGTCACTGAAGCAATGAGGTAATGATGTGTTGAACATGAAGGGTCAATTACAATTCAAGCTGAAGGGACGTTCAAAGTCCAGGAATTGGACACACCCCTCAGAAACAAAAGCAAGTCGTTAATGAAACTTAATTAATATATATGACAACATGTCCCAAGTTAACAGGTCGTGTTTTAAGGTTGTGGGGTTTTATTCTTTTTTTGTGAATTTGGGATGCTATTAGTTTTAGATTCAGATTTTCCTTTAATTAAATTAAAGCATACTATGCAAATATACTTATATGAGCATGTGTTCGAACATTAATGTTGTCGTAATGTTTTCAATGATATGTTGTTTTGCACACATACAGTATTTAATATATTATATTTCAGTGCTGTAAAACAAGAAAGTTATTAATGTGTGTAGCAGAGAATCAGGAAACTACGTGCAGAATCATGCATTTCTTGAAAACCACTGCAGGCCTCCAATCCCCCACTCTTAAATACACACACACACACACACACACACACAGAAGCCTGTACTGCAGTAGGTGCAGTACAACGTTGGCAGGAATTTTACTGAAACCGCTGCGGCTAACCTCCTGCGGCTCAACACTCATTTACAGCGCTTTAAATAAGAGGAACTACTCTGTGGACACACAAACACACACAGACAGTGTAGTCTTACACGCTCTTTCATGGTTAATACTTACATATGGTGAGAAAATGGTTGATTATGTAATACTCTGTTTTTAAGTGTGTTAATGTCTGTGAATACCGTGACAAACCTGACAATAAATAATCCATTTAAATGCACGTGATTCAATGTCTAATAGAGGTCGTACATGTTTGTGTGCAGGAATTTGACCACACATTGTCGGTGTATTTAATCAGCCAACTGTTTTCGGGATAGAGCAGAGAATCAGAGAGACGGTTGGTCAGAAGCCAAACTGGCTGCTGGAGTCGATTAACTTACCAGCCGCAGTCAAAATTTATCAGAATTTAGCTGAAGTCTGGTTGTATTTTTCCATCCTCATTGCAAACAGACTGAAACGTTTAGTACTGTAAGTTCCTGCGTGATCAAACACAGTGTCTGTATATGTTATTTTATTCCCTGCTAAATATTAGCAATAAAATAAAGTTGCAATTCTGTGTTGTATGTAACTTTTTGTTTCTGATTTAGTCGCATAAGGAAACCTGTGGAGTCTCATAATGTGTCAGCATAAGAGATTTGCCGTATTTCATGTACTCACTGCAGCTGAGCGTGGTGTTGGTGTTAGCCATGGTTGACGGGATGTCCCAGTAGCTCTCGTTCCAGTCGATGACGTTCCCCACTCGGTCACAGGTTAATGCGGTCAGCTCCGTCGCCCACATGGCGTAATCCCACAGCCGTACGTTATAGATGTTACCGTCAAAGCTCTTCTGCCCTGAAGAGAGAGACGAGAAAAATGTTGTATCTGTTGGCCAGGAAGCAGAAACTTGACTTACAAAACATGTTACAGTAAAAGAAAATCCGACTTACCTCCTAACTGGAACTCTCCACCTCCTAAAATCGAGGCTCCTTTGGTGCCATCGCAGGATTTGGAATAGTACTTGTTGTTGAAATATACCCCCATACGACCGTCCGACGACTGCCAGGTCACACAGTAGGGCTTCATGGAGTAGGCGAAGCTATTGCAGTTGACAATGGATTGGATGGAGCAGGTCTCTTTTTCATTAATGTTCATCGTTATTTCAGAATTCGTGCAGCCTACACTCAGCGCTATGTTGTTGCTACTATCATGGTAGACGATGATCGACTCCTCCTGTTGAGGTACAAAGATGAAGAGTTTATGAGGAAATACTACAAGTGGATATATTAGAATAAAAAAAGCAACACGTATATGATATTTTTATATATATATATATGTGTGTGTGTGTTTGAGATACCTGTTTATCATTGTTGCGTCCCTTGTTGCGTTCCAACTCAAAGCATAGTGTCAGCTGATTGAGTGTCGGTATGGAAACAGAGTTGGAGACTTTGGTGATCTTGCCGACGCTACTGGATATGCTGACCTTCTGGCTCCTCAGGGCCATGGCCACTAGACAGAAGAGGAGAGAGGAAAAGAAGAAAGGCAGGAGAAGAAAGAGAGTGAAAGACCAAACATAAAGCAAAAAAGGAAAGAAAGAGATGATTGAGAAAGAAAAGTAAAACAAGACAGAAAAGGGCGGATAGATAAAATGTGAAAAAATAAAAGATGTACCGCCAAAAAAAATCAAAATAAGGGGAGAAAGAGATGAAAGCAGAAAGGAGAAAGAAACCAGTCAGAGTCATTCAAAACACGACAAAAGAAAGAACAAACACAGCTACAGGATTTACTCAATGGTGACCCAAACAAAAGAACTAATTTAAGTGGTAGATTTTCTTTTCTTTTCAGAAGTCAGGACTTTTAGCTCTGTGATTGGATGTTTCTTTCTACCTCAAATGTTTAAGTCCACAATCTTTTTAAATCAAACGATATTTTCTAACACAGTTGTTCATATTTTGTTCTGATGATTAAATCTGGAAAGTTTTATGCCGATCCAAACAGTAGATGTGTGTGTCAGGTAATGCTGTCTGTGAGAAAAATAAATGGGACTTTTACTTTCCGAAAGAAGGACCATCCAAAGCACTTTCTCTCACCTCTATTCTCAAAACACACGTCCACCACATGATGAATGTTTTATATCGACATTACTTCATTCTCAGGTCCTGTTGAATCAGAGGTTTTGTCTTCGTGTCACAAAGCTCTGTTTCGAGCTGCCACTCACACACATCACATTCACACAGATGCACGAAAGCACTCAACTCAACAACAAGCTAAAAAAAAATGGTCACATCCGGCAGTTACGGAACAACATTAGTTTGTGTGTTAACTGATTCCAGACCTGGAAATCAGGTTTTAGCCTCCACCTACCATGTCTGAAGCTAACACTGAATCCTTTCTTCTGCACACTGAAGTCGGAGGTAAAGGACAGCTCCATCAGGTTCCCTGTCGAGTTCAGAGACAGCCACTTGGCCGTCAGGCCACAGAACCTAACTTTGGTGATTCCCGTGTAAACCTCCACCCAGTCGTAGATGCAGCCTTGCGCCTCCTCCAGTTCAAAGTCGAGGAAGGTGAGCTGGATGATGAAGCCGGTGGGGGCCTGCATGGTCCACTTACAGGCTTGTGAATTGGGATAGTTCTGGGGGTAGCAGGGCGATGTGATTCCCCCCTCGGGCTCCGTCAGCACTACGTTACAGTTCGTGGAGCTGCAGCCTAGCACTGGAGGTGATGATAAATTCGTGAACTTTCACAAAGAGACACTGAAGCTCTTAAGGGAGGATTATACTGGAGGGTTTGATAACATCACTTAGGGGACAAGATGCTAGTAGACAAGGACACAAGGTGAAAAAAGGGTAGGACACATACAAGGCAAGCAGGTAGGTTTCAAGGCCACCCTTGTCGAGTCGAAGAGTCAAGGAAGTCAGACACAAATTTTCAAGAAGGTTGCAAGGACTTTTGGACTTTTGGAGATTGGCACTCCAGGAATCAGGAAAAAAACAAAGAGTACACGGGACAAGACAAGACATGCAGTTAGCTAAAGTTCATCAGTCCAGAGAGAAATATTTCAATCAATCAATCCGTCAACTGAGAGCACATTGATTGCTTAAGATCCCAAAGCTCTAACACCCAGATCCTGCATCTGTACAGTTCAGGTTAGAAAACAACCAACTGAAGAACCAGAAACCATGCACATGCAGAGCGATCCCGCCAGTTGGATTTTTAAAAAGTCACCTTTTTAAAGAAAAATATCTGGGCAAAGACGTGTAAGTAAATGTAGTTTTGTCAGATGTATATCTCAAATAATCCAGAAGTGGAGCTACTGCAAAGCACAGCTAGCATGTTCTGTACCTCAGACTGTATGAATGGAGTCAAACTTGTATTTTGCTACTGCTGAGATTTCACAGGAAAAGAGAAATGCACAGTAAAATTCGCTCTACGGACAAACATTAAAACATACAGTATAAAGTTGATTTGTCAGAGAAACAAAACGCCGCTGATCGATTTGCATTTGTGTCTGAATCTTCACTCGAAACATGAGACACGTTAGCCTTCATCATTTCTGTCATCAACAAACAGCTGGAAAGATGAGCACTTTCACATACACACACACACAAAAAAAATTATATATATATATATATAAAATAAGCAACAAGGGCTGAAATGGAAAGTGGAAAGAATGGTTTGTCTCACTCGCTCGGAGTAACAATGGCCTCCGTTGATCTCAGACTCGGCCTTCGCTGCAGCCAAAACCACAGCCAACGCACTGGAAACGTCACAAACACCAGAGTGTGTGTGTGTGTCTGTGTGTTTTAACCCTTTTTCATCCAAGAAAAGCTGACTGAGGTCACGTTTTTCTGCAACATCGAGCTTCACAGTGCCTTGCTCATAGGTGTGTTGACAGAAGCTACTGACCAATGAGTCCAACAGAAACCTCACAGTCATTGCTCTCACATGGGAGTATTTTCACTTTTATAAGATTTCTGTGACGCTGCCTGGACCCCAAATTACAGAGAGACTGAAAAATAAACAAATCCAAAATTCAAGAATCAGCAATTCGTCCACGCACTCGACCTCCAGGAAAGGAGCAAGATACCAACTTTTCAGAACCAGAGTATTACTTGAAGCTGGTGAGATTAAAGTTTACTTTAACCTGACACTCTAACACATATAAACTGTATACATGCACATAGAGCAGCACTGATCAAACGAAAACGAATCAACTGTTTTGATAATCAATTTGTCGTTCAAGTAATTTCAGTAATTTTTCCAAACAAAACTACCAAACACAGGACTTAAATGTCAGAATTTGCTGATTTTCTTGCTGTTCCCAACTTGCTCTGTGACACTGAGATGGACATTTTGCAGTTTTCTGATGTTTTATTGAAATGGTTAATCAATGAATCATGAATACAATCAACAGATTACTGGATCAAAGTAATTGTCCAATGCATTCAAGCACACGTGCACATTTATACACCTACTACTAGATTCAAGTGAAACCCTTTTCTACTGCATCTGAGAGTGTGCAGTGTGTGTGTGTGTGTGTGTGTGTGTTGCCATTAGAGTTGTTCAGCATGAGATTTCAGGAACATTTGGATGCAACTTCAAAAAGCACCAAACTAATGGAAAAACTAGAAGCAGCCACACAACTCACATACCAAGGACCACTCTCTCTCTTCCCCCACACACACACACACACACACACACACACACACTACAAGCTGAATGAAATCAGTGAATCAGACCAAGTCTACACTCCTCTCTGTGTGTGTGTGTGTGTGTAACATTATTTATCCCCCAAAAGCCTACAAGCTGCCTCTCAAGTTTCTGGCAGCACAACCTCACGTTTCTCTTTATCCTCTCATCTCCAGTGCAGCTGTGGAAGCTTCGACCCGCCGGATCAACAGAAACAAACAGATTGACACTCGGATCAGGAAAGTTTTGTCTTCTTTTTGTTTCTACTTCTTGGTATTTTCCTTCAGGGTCACATTAAGCTGTAAGTTACTGCATGTGTGGCAGGACTCGCTCCATCACTGTGCAGTCGCAGCTGAGGCTGCAGGAGGTTTATGCATCACTGAATATATGTATCACATCAAACACTGTTCAGATGGTTGCTCATATCGTTTACAGATATGAATGTGTAAGTGTCAGATTCTCCTAATAAATATCAGATATGGTTTTAGTTTTTTTTTTCTATACATCCCACAAGTCAGCAGGTCTTCATGCAGGTATTCCTCATCTGTCCCCTATTAGCCACTGAGCGCTGTTCCTTTAATATCACACAGTTGAAATCAAATCAGTTATTTTAAAATGCAAATCTCTTAAACTGTTTAAGTTTAAGAGTGTCGCTCCGTTCGTGATACGAATCAGATCTTTCAGTCAGAAGGAGGAAACGCAAACTGCAGCAGAAATATGAGTGTGTCCCAACTTTGAACGGCATCAGCAGAAGAAATAAATCGCAGGAGTTTTATAATGTCATTTAAAGAGAAAGAAAAAAACACAAGTCTTCCAACAAACTCTCTTAACAAACTTGAAGTAAATGTCTGGTTTCATCAGCTGTTCATGAGGAGCTGAACGTTGCTCAGATTTCATCATCAACATCACCTAAAATCTGTCCGTCTGTGAGTTTCATTCATAAACAATGTTCCCAAACAGCCACGACAGTAAATGTGTTGGATGTAAAGTCTGACAACACGTCATCACGTACATGATAAAAAAAAATAATAAATAAAAATACACATAAGATCATAATATTTAACGCTGAACACGTTTCAGCTTCCAGATTTAATTCCCACCTGAAGTGTATAATTTGATTCTAGCACAAAGAGAATTTTTACTCTTTTAAATCAGTCACAGTTTGCGTGCGACCGATTTAACGTCACGCTGTGTTTGACTTTCACATCTTTAAACCAGTCAAACTTTATTTCACAGCGGAGATCATTAAAATCTGTCACGTTCTTCCTCTTTTCTCTCTTCAAGGCCGAATCTCTGATGTGGTTTTTTATATGCGATGACATTTCTCCGTGCAGCTGATAACAACATCTAATGGGTGTGTGTATCTACCTGACAGGACAGTGAGTGTGCATGGACCAATAAGGAAGTCCCCTGATGCAAATATATAACTGTGCTGATAACCAAATGTGGGAAGTAACAGGAGAGATCGGTTTCACAGTCATCTGCTCAGCACTGAGATTAGAGGACGAGTTCACGGTGGGTGTGACTGTCTCACTGTACAGCAAAACAACATAACACAGTACAAGATGCACTCGAGGGCAATTTAGAAATACTAATACATCTCACAGGGATGTCTTGATCTCCCTCAACCACATCGATGCCACCAGCTACTGTTTTCCGACTGATCACACAGGATGTGATTTCTTCCTGCTCGACATACAAAGCTCAGGCGTGAACGTCACTGCCGACAGAGCTGCAAACGTCCTTGAGGATCAACTAAAGCAATATGCGTTTTTTTTGACGTGACATAATGATTGATTGTTCCTCATTTCTTTAATCCTCAAGGCAAATATAGAAATCCGTCAGGTCTGCCGTCGTTAAAGAGGCTCCAACACATCAATTAAAACGCAGTGTAAAACTTTTAGTGCATTGTTTAATCAGAGAGGTGTCTGATAATGACTCCAAACATACAGAGTCAGCATAAGACAAGACACTGTTGACACAAACACGGCTTGGTGTCAACCTGAGCGTATGAATAATAATAAATAAATAAATAAAAGAACAAACAATTTGTTTTATTTCGTCAGCAAAATCTGCAGATGATTTCAGGCTTCGTCACATTCTGTAAATAAATTTTAATTTCACTCCGTTTGACTTTGGCTTTGATTTTCAATCCAATTAACACACTGAAATTTACAGCCGTCCACAGAAGAAAACACCGAACACAAAACACTGTCGGGGTGTAAAATATTAACGTCTCAAATTAACGGTGGAGAAGTCTTCTGCTGGCTCCGTGACAAGCCGCCGCCCTCACGCTGCCAAAACCAACCCGACATCTAAATGTAAATGTGTGCGTCTATGCCAGCAGTAATCCTATAGTCATTACACACACACACACACACACACACACACACGTTATTAATGATGGTAACTTGTCCTCTCTCCCTCTGTAGCTCTGTCCTGTCGTCCCTCTTCATTAGTTAACAGTCCAGCTGCAGAGCATCCTTTCATCAGTGAGTAAAGAGGAAGTCATAAAGTTTTATATTCAACCTGATTAGCAGCAGTGAAAGAGACTCACAGCCAGAAAGAAGGTATTAAGGTGCCAGGAGAGGAGAGGAGAGGAGAGGAGAGGAGAGGAGAGGAAAGGAAAGGAAAGGAAAGGAAAGGAAAGGAAAGGAGAGGAGAGGAGAGGAGAGGAGAGGAGAGGAGAGGAGAGGAGAGGAGAGGAGAGGAGAGGAGAGGAGAGGAGAGGAGAGGAGAGGAGAGGAGAGGAGAGGAGAGGAGAGGAGAGGAGAGGAAAGGAAAGGAAAGGAAAGGAAAGGAAAGGAAAGGAAAGGAAAGGAAAGGAAAGGAAAGGAAAGGAAAGGAAAGGAAAGGAAAGGAAAGGAAAGGAAAGGAGAGGAGAGGAGAGGAGAGGAGAGGAGAGGAGAGGAGAGGAGAGGAGAGGAGAGGAAAAAATTTGAAGAAAGATGGGAACAGGAAAGGACAATATAGAAATGTAAATGAGAAAAATAAGAAAAAAGAAAGGAAAAGACAGAGCCAGTACTGAGAGGAAGTGAAAAGAGAGGCGAAACGAAAAAAAATGAAATAAGAGGAGAGGAACAAACATATCAGGAAAGACAATTAAGGAACTTATTTTGGAGGAGTGGAAATGAGAAATACAGGAAAGGAGAAATGATGGAAAGAGAAATGAGAGACAGATTTACATTTAATGTGAGGAGGAGAGCAAACGTCAAGAGTCAAATATTAGGAAAGGAGATAAAGGTTCAGTAGATGTGTGTCTTTGTGTGTGTTTTAGTGTGTGTTTTAGTGTGTGTTAGAGACAAACAGAGCAGAGAGGTAATACTCAGAGGTTTAACCAGGGCTTAATTTGTCCCGGAACCTGCTGGAACAGGATCCGGGACTGGAACCTGGAACCTATTCGATTGGGTCCGCCACCTCCTTTGTCACCATCAAAATCTGTAAATAAATGTTGTGTAATATTTAATGTCATTCTTTTAAATTTCTTCCAACCAGCAGGTCAGTCAGACCCGCTGCAAAAATTACACAGCCATCCATCCGATAGTCGGTATATTTCAGTTTGAACCAAAGTGGTGGACAGAACGACGCAGAACGACAAAGAAAATATACACAGAAGAAGAAGAAGAAGAAGAAAACGTGCTTCAGGTAACTAATTTATACTGCAGGACATTAACAGACATCTACAGTTTCTGCACAAAACATCATCAGCGAACAATTTGCTCCAATAAAACTCTTCACAGACCAAATAAATCTGAGCAGAGATGACTCAACAAACACCGTTTCAAAGTTCAGACACACACACACACACACACACACACACACACACACACACACACTGTTGTGTGTATGGTTGTTTTGTATGAAGTGAGAGAAAAGTGAGATCAGGTTGGGCACAATCTACTGGGAAAGCCTGCTGTTTTATAAGCTTCTGTGTGTGTGTGTGTGTGTGTGTGTGTGTGTGTGTCACACTTTTAATGCACTACAGTTAATTCACCCTCCAACATTTTCCTGACACAACTAGCTTCATACAAACACGGCATTTAACGTGTAAAAACACGTCAACAAGCTCAGAGGCCAAGACTAATGACCAGCACTGAGAGTGTGTGTGTGTGTGTGTGTGTAGCTGCTAATTACTGGCTTTACTCAGAGTTGACAGAGTGTGATATTTGTCTCCGTATGTCTTCATCTTTTATAAACAGCCTTCATTCAACCTCAACGCACAATTCAACTTTCAAGCATTTATTGAAGAACATTTGAGGTCTGTATTATAGAGCACAAATAAGAGTGACATATATATATATATATTTATATATATATTTTAATATGTTCAAAAAGTTTGACAATAAAAATAAAAGGACTGACTCATCCATTTGTTTCAGTGTCTTCAATGTTATGAATGATTATAGTGACTTAATTGCGTCTACGTCTGGAGGTACACTGGGTGATCGCTAGCAGCAGCACTCAGTGGTTGAACATTATGTCCGTCACTTGGTGAAGATTTAATCTGTTCAACAGGACAGCTGGTAAAATGAGAGAAACGAGTGATGAAATTGTGTGACGATCCAGCTGCTGCGGTTGTTTCCTGCAGCAGAACGCTGAAACCTCGACATGTGGGTACATTTCTCTGTCAGAGGCAGCGGCGAACTACAACCCAAACTACTGTTCGTTTACCCCGATCTGAGAGAGAGAGAGAGAGAGACGGGAAACAAAAGGCTTTTGTTTTCAAGCTGATTTGTGAGACAGGAGGTTTGGCAGAGCCACAGCTCTGCAGGCACTGTGTCTTTTTAAAAAAAAGAAGCAGCAATCAATGAAAAATGAGCAGAAGAGTGAAAAGTGTAGCATATTTTATCCCCTCAAGCCGGATTTACAGCAATAAGGATTGGATGTTGTTTGTAAGCGTACTCTACCATCCTCTCTGATACAACACAAACGACATACAGAGTAACAACGAGATGTGATATACGATTCAAAAGTCACTTTAAAAGTTGTCTTTTTGTTCAATTACATGGCTGAACACAAAGACAGACATCTCGCCCTCTTCAGTGAGGACAAACCATATTATACGTCAGGTTTTTCTGCCTGCACGATGTGACCAGTGCAGGTGCTGCTGATGACGCTAATTAGTGTTGGCACATGTCAATAGAGACACTAAACAAACCAGTGGAAAACTAAAGAATAATACAAATAAAGCTGATACAATTCAGCCAAATACATATTGGCTGAATGTTAGTCTCTAAAATGCATTATATGTATCTCTGAGTTTGAATCACAGCTGAAAAAGCAAAGTAAGAGAGAAAAAACTGGAGCACACCGACTGATTTGCATCATTTCGACAATTCTGTGTCTTCATCAGAGTCAAAACAGGAAAAGTATACTGTAGTTTAGTCAACGTGGGACAGGATGGGTCATGTCATCGGGCAGAAGTAGAAGACACCTTTATAAAAACAATGCATACACATCTTTCAGTTACATAAAATCAGACACACGTTCTGCAGCAAACATATATCATGAATTAGAGGAAGCTTCATTAAAGATCCGGCTACACAACAGAAGACTCAGAACTAAAATCCACTTGAGCTTTTCTGCTTTTTCATGGGAAATTTGTGCATAACTTTCTATGACTTATTATTATTATATTGTTATTTTTGGAAGTTATGTTACAGGTCGTGATGCTGCAGTCACTTTGCTAGCAGCTGATTCACATATTACACAAACTGTTGTCACCAAGACTTTAAAAAAAAGACTTGACACAACCTGGTTCAGCTGCTGGACTCAGTTTCCATCCACGAGGGACTCATGACTAACAGCTACTGGCAGACTATTGACTGACTATTGACTGCCAATAATAACTTTCAGTATCGTCCAACTAAGAGTGCTAATCTGTTATTGCACGGATCCATTAGTCTGATAAAAAAAAGAAGTTTAATTGTAATTCTGAGTTTTTACTGTTGAAAAACTTACAAATTAAGAGATTTATGAACCCTCTTTTCTACAGAAACACATAAGCTTCAATAGTATGCGAGTAAAAGTGCAAAAAGTCAAACCGTTTTTGTGACTCCGAAATTAAGAAGTATGATTGAGAAGTGCAAGGAAACAAATTCAGTGCAGAAAAGGTAAAAGGGATTTTTTTTTTTGCATCATATGTGACACCTTGAAATGACATTTCACCGTGACACAAGGAGCTCAGTGATACCATTACTGATAACTGATATTTTTAAGTTACATTAAGACACTAATAATACCCTCTCTGCCTCTCTCTCAGTCTTTCTCAGACACTAATCCTGTAGATTAGTCTGCTTCCATCAACCTGCCCTTCTCTCTTTTCACCTCTCTGTCCTTTCTAGCGTTTCTCTCACATTCTTTCACTTGCATTCCTCTCTCCTCCCTCATTCATTCCTCTTTCTCCTTCAGCCCTTTGTGTTATCTCTCCACTGCTTTTCGTTCTTTATCCCTTCCTTTGCTTTACTTCCTTTGTGCTCCTACAGTCTGAATGCAGTTTTATCCACATACTGTGTAGTTTTGAAGGTACAACAGCCTCTTGTGTTTGATAAAATGTAAGAATGTCTTTGTGATCAATATCTATCTGCAGTGCAAAGTAATTAAATCCATGCACTGTGAAAAGTAAGGTTCTACAAATCACAAAAAACACTCTAAAGGTGCTGTGAATATAGTTTTTACAATCTGTAGGTTTCTTTTGGGGATATTTTTTCTACTGCTGATTATGACGGTCACACTGAGCCTGACAGCATCCTGCTACACAACACAAGAGCCTCTAAACAACAACCTACATGAGCTTTCCTGCTAAAGTCTCCTTCTTACCCAACTTATATATATGAACATATGTATTGTCCTGCACTTTAGCTTGTTGAACGAGGCACCAAACAACAAACAAACAAACCGCTATTTTATATATTTTATATTTTTATTTGCAGAGTTTTAACTTTTCGGCTCATTTGTTTTAATTTTCTTTTTACTATGTAAATCACAGAAATTACTGTGCATTACCACTATATTAACACCAGATCCAGTATATTTGGCTTTAATATCCTTGAACGATGGACTTCAGCAGACAAAACAATAAAATAAATCTGAGTTTCCTGGTTGTAATTATAACTCCTACATGACACTATAAATTAGCACTTTAGATTAATGCTAAGATACTGTTTAGCAGTAATGCTAAAGCCAAGTACAGCGAGCTGAAGTTACATAGTCTCACTTTACAATCCTTGATATCAGAACATGGATCCATAACAAAACGGTTTTCTGAGATTTCCGTGGAAGATCTTGACCTCAACGTCGTTAGCAGTGATCAGCTCAGTTGGAGCACGTTAATTACAGGTTAAAACAAGGTGACATATTTGTTAGTGAGCAGCCCAGAGGGAGGAACTGAACTCTCTCTTTCCCTCTCTGCAGGTGGATGCTGACTCACTCTCCCAGGTGTTTGTACTCCTCGCTCTCCTCATCCTCTTGTCTTTCACTAGGAGATAATTGGGGAGGGGGGGAGGTGAAAGCCAGAGATGACCAAAGAGGGGGAGGAGATGAATGATCAAGGAGTAGAGAAGGAGACGACAGAGTGATGCCTTGTTTGTGTTTAAAACTGAAATCATATCTGGGAATGATATTTAAGTCAGATTATAGAGTATTGCTAGTTTTACTTAAGTAAAATATATCAGTACTTCTTCCACTACTGCAAAGAGAAGAAATCAAAACATAAAAAATGAAAAGAAAGTGTAAATAAATGAGAAGAAAAAGAGCGTTGTGGGCGGACAGCAATCTGCATAATAAATGTTGGTTGGTCTTCAACAGCAGCACACTCCCATGTTCAGTTATGAAATATGTCCTCTCTCTCCATGTTTATACTGTCTCTCTCTCACTGTCTCTCAGGAGGAACGACCACAGGGAGGAGGAGGACTGATGGGATCACTTTTGTTGATTGCAGTACAAATTAAATGTCAAATCATCGTGAAGATGTGGCGCCCCAGACGTGATTTTAACCATTAGCTGTTGACAACAGACTCACACAACACCTCTTTGTGTCTCTCTAAATCAAATCTCTCTTTGTGTTTCGAATCTAAGAAACCAACCCCAGCGTCTATTTTCCACTTAATCTCTGACTTTCCGTGTGTCTCTAAATCACCTTGAGTTTCAGCACTCAGCTTAATTGAACTTGTTGTTTTCTGCCATGAAAGTAGAAAGTCGCCAAAGTCAAGATAAACGACCAGAGACGATCATCTTAATCTCAGGTAATCAATTTTCCTTCCGTGTGTCAGTGTTTCCTTTGTTTTTGTCTCTGGTTTGTAACACACCCTCAATAAAGTTTTCTATCGATTAAACTCTTTTTATTCATTTGTATTTACAACTATAAAATATACTATAATAAAAATACTGTCCACATGTAACATTTCCAGAAAATTTGCAAAATAAAAGCATGAATTGATATGCATTTCTGTTTTTTTACAGTGAATATTAAACAGCTGGTGACGTTTTTTGTTTTATGCACAAATTGAAAATGTTCATAAACAAACAAGCGGATGGAAACAAACTTTATGACATATCTGGATGCACAAAATGTTTTTTTGCTCATGCTGTGTTTACTAAATTGCGTTGATGATTTAAAGCCTCGAATGGGAAACTGTTGAGGAACTGTTGGAGAGATTCTTTGTGGTCTGAATATTAATCAACTGTAATTAAGATTAATCCTGTCAAAGGTTGATAAACAGCTACGAATTACAGCTGAACAATAGTATATCATGTTTTCATCATGCAGTGAAGTCGACAACACACTAATCCAGGTAAATATTGATCTTCTTCTCTCGGTTTCAGCCCCAAACTGTGTTTTTCTCACCCCGAACCAGAGTTTTTCCAGAGAGTATAAATCTTAAAACGGCAGCTCTGTGTGTCAGTGTGTGTATGAACAACGATGATATAAAGATGGACTTTATGTCACCTCAAATATTCTCTGTGATTAATCATTTACATTTCAAATAAAGCTGAATACACAGCTGAGCAGCGCAGTGTGATTTCATATATTGGGCTGTAAAAATAAAACATACACAGTGTGGCAGCAAAGATTTTTTTCAGACAATGTTCTCAATGTTCTGTTTCTCTCGTCTTTAAGAGGATGTTATGGGTTTTTTTTATGATTTTCTGTTATTTATATCCTGTTATGATGTTAAACAAAGCTCCAAAACTTGAGGTGAACTAATTTAAAAATGCTACCTGAGAGTCAAAAGTCAGGGCTTTACCTGCTCTCAGCGTTTGAAAAGTTAACCTCCACTTCCTCCTCATTATGACATCAGATTGTTTGCACATGCTCACAAACTTTGTTGCTACGGTTGTTGCTACGGTTGCTAGTTGCTAAGGTTTGTTCACTCTCATATATCAGATCTGATTCAGCTGCAACATGTACACATGGATTCGAGAAGTTGACACTAAAGATCCTGCAACTATAGTTTGTTTACGTAGGAAGCTTCCTGTAACCGACCAATCAGAACAGAGGTGGGCCTTAAAGAGACAGGCGCTAAAATATCCTGTTTCAGACAGAGGCTGAGCTGAGGGGCTGCAGAAAGGACCAGGATAAGAGAAATAAGGAGGTTTTAAAAGTAAATCATGCCAAGATATTCCAGTAGAGCCCCGTAGCCGATGATGCACAGATGTTGTCATCAACCTGACTGGTTGATTTTATCAGATGACATTTGGACATAAAATGTTGATTTGTTCAGCCAGGTATCTGTCACACTGCTTGGCTGCGGTGCAGTTTTGTTGTTTGCCAAATGAAAAATGAAAAGAAGAGATTTTTTATATTGTTTCTCTGTGGACAAACACTCAAAAAGTTAGCGCTGGAATGGTGTTTCTGTGATATGCAATATACTTTTTAGAGAAGGAAGCGTTTTGTACATTATGATTTTCCTTTGCTTGTAATTGTGCCCCGTTTTACCGCAAAAAGAGCACAAAACACGTTGCTGCAGAATCCATCATTTGGCCACAATAATTCCAGCTGTAGAGACGTTACGCTTCCTGAATATGATGAAGAATATTCTTTATGTCGTCTCGTCAACATTTACAGCGTCATGGTCTTGTACCATTCAAACCTACAGTTTATCTACTGGTCAGACACACACACGGGTTATGTTCTTGTCACCAAAAGCACAGTATACACCACTAACCTCTGTGTGTGTGTGTGTGTGTGTGTGTGCTGTGGTTTAGTGCTGCTGGGAACTTTACGAGTGTGTGTGAACCGCTCGGTTTGGCCTGAGGCTGCTGGTAGGGTATGGAAAATACATTAAGCGCGCACACACACACACACACACACACACCCCTCCTCCCTTCTTCTCTCTCCTTCTCTCTCACTGTTGCTTTGCGTTTTAATTTTTTCACTTTAATGATCGTTATTGGCTTGAACACAGAAAACATCAGCAGTCAAGAATCTCTTCTATCATAACTACAATACGGCCAAAAGTATGTGGACACCCCTGTCCAACAATTTCTGTTGTTTTTTTTCCCTCTTTGTTTCTTTCAACATGACACAAAACCAGCTCCATAAAGAAACGGTGTGCAGTCAGCCCCGCCCAGCAGCAACCAGACCTCACCACCCAACATCAGTGTTGGCCGATAAAATCTGAACATCTCCAAGTTTTTATTGTTTATTGTATTATTGTTTTTATTTGTGCACAAAAAAACTAAAATACTGAAATATCTACATCATGTTTTCTAAATAGTTTTCCATCATTTAATGGCGTCATCTCATTACGTCCTTGTGTAATACCTCTTCTTTATATATTTGATGACAAAACTTCGTCATTAGCAGCTGTCACTATCACAGGTTGCTAGAAATGTTCAGGTGTCCACATACTTTTGGCCAGAAGTTAAAAGTATTTAACAAGGACGCCCACAGAGAGAGGAAATTAAATCTTAATGAAACACTTAGTGAAACACTGTGTGTGTGTGTGTGCGCGCGTGTGCGTGCGTGCATACGTGTGTGTGTGTGTGTGTAAGTGTGTGTGTGTGTACATTCAGCACATTTTCAGTTCATCAAACTTGCTTCTCAGTTATTTTGGCAAAACCAACTTGTTTTTGCATTTTCCACCAACTAGACAAGCTGACACACTGACACCGCTGTGACATCATCAGTATGTACACACACACACACACACACACACACACACACACACACACAGGGAATCGTTGCAGATTGAAGCCTTGCTTGTTCAAGATTGATTATAAATGAAGGCACAAAAAAACAATCTATGGAATAAATTATTCTCAACAATCAATACGTCGTACAAATGGACAAATTAATCAATTGAGAATACAAGTAAGTGAGCAATTGATCCATAAACAAATAAACAATCGATCAAATGAATGATGGATCGAGCACAAACTAACGGACAAATCAACTGAACAAACGAACAATTGATTATCTGAACATACAGTACGTACCAACAAACAATCCAATAAAAATGTATTTAACTAATCAATGATTGATTAAACGAACAAACAAGCCAGTGTACAAAAAAGTAAACAAGAAATCAAACAACTGGTTGATTAAAACAACCAAATGGACAAACTATCGAACCATCAAATGAACGCGATCGATCAAAAACAAACAAAACAAGTTAAATGAATGAACAAAAAAAAGGCAGTGGGTTTACGCTGCGGGAGCGAGGATTGAGGAACGAGGATTGAGGAGCGAGGATTGTAGAACGAGGATTGAGGAACGAGAAGTGATGATTGAGGAAACAAGGAACGGGGAACGAAGAACGAGGAGCAAGAAATGAGAATTGAGGAACGAGGAACGAGGATTGAGTAGCAAGGACCGAGGATTGAGGAACGAGGAACGAGGACTGAGGAGCGAGAAAACATCAACATCGATCACGTACACGCATGTGTATGTGTGATCATCACAATCTGCTGCACGGTGTTTTGGCTCCTGATATGTATTAATCTGAAACTCCAACTCAACTTCCTGAATCGTATTTCATTGTTTCACCGGAACTTGATCGATCAGACAGATGTCCGACTTTCTGGTGTGAAGCCGTGTTGGTTTGTTAAATATCAACCAAAGAACAAACTGTAACTTTTTAAACACATCAACAGACCAAAAACAGGCCTGTGAGTTAAAACCCACAACGACAATATTACAATGAATGAATGAATGAATGAATGAATGTAAGCGTGATTTCTGTGATGTGTTGCAGTGGTTACAGCATGGCTCCAAAAAAATAAATAAATAAATAAATAAAATAATTTCATGATTAAAGAATAAACCAGATGGAAATGATATCTGACTGCAGAGTCGTGACTTTTTCTGCAACATGATGAGTGGGTTTTCTGTTAATGGAAGCACATGTGACATTAAGAAAACGAGGCATGCTCGAGCATAGAGATGGAAAAAATAAGAGTGAACAAACCGACAGTGGGATATGGAAACATGGGAAGAAGAAAAGACACAAATGAAAGATGGAAATCATATAAATCTCTGCTGTCAGATGAAAGCGCTGCATCTCTCAGAGCTCTGGTTTTCCCAAGAACATTGAAAATTTGCACATTATTATTTTTCTTTTTTTCATGAGGAAACACACAAAGACTCCCTTAACTTTTCTCTTCAGCTGAGAAATGCAACATTTTCACCCGAAAGCAGGAAAAACAACAGACATGAAGAAGAAGAACATGAATGATGTGAAAAATAAAACATGAATGAAGGAAAAAACATGGATGTCATTCTTCCTCTAATATTTGGCTCCAAAAAAACACGCTAAAACAACCATCCTATGACGTGAAATTAAATTAAAGAAGCATTTTAATTTTAATTTTAATCATCAAATAAACAAGGAGAAATTTAAACCCAGTCTAGTTTCTCTGGACGTATTCAACTTATATTTAATTATAATAATTATCACATAAATTATCATTTATGTGCCTGTGGCCACTTTAGATTAAGAAAAACACAGATTCAATTTCCAACAGAGGATTAAATAATATATCTCCAATATCTCCAGATAATTTGATTTGTGGACACTCATAATCTTAACATCATTATATCTAATTATTCATCCACTTAATCAACGGCGATATTCATCATCTCACTGACGTCTGCACATTATTTTATGACTTTGTTTTGTCGTAAGAAGTTTGTTGTTTTCGAGTTACTCTCACAGCTGTTTGTTTTCGAGGAAATATCGGCATGAATTGTGATCGATTTCTATTTTCAGTTCTGTCTGAACATATAGTGTTGATTAATGGCAGCTGTGTGTGTGTGTGTGTGTGTGTGTGTGTGTGTTTATTGTCTGTATAAAGCACATTGCATTCTTTTTGCAACCACACACACACACAATGTCATTGGTTAGTGTTTTTCTCCTCCGCAGCAGTGTGTGTGTGTGTGTGTGTGTGTGTGTGTGTGTGTGTGGTTTGGGATTCTGCAGGCTGACTACAGTAAGTCCACGAGGATGAAGACGCAACGTTTTGAGACACAACTTCCGTCTAAACTTCATTTTAATCTCAATCTTAAGAAAGTCTAAACTTCAAACTACGTTTTTTTTATTTATTTTTTTATTTTTTTATCCACTTGCTTAATAAAGATGTTCTTACTTCAAAAGAAACGTGTTGACTTTCTAAAACCGTTTAGACTTTGATTTAAAGGTTTGGCTTCACCAGCTGTTATTTTAGCAACATTAAATGCTGACGAACCCTGAAACTTTTTGGTTAAAAACATTTTCCATGTGCGTGTAAGAACTGAACAAGCAGACGTTGACGTGATAACGATAGATTACGTTTCCACCTCTGGCCTGAACAGCTGTGAGAACAACTTGTTTTTAACGTCTCCTGTCAGATTCAGCAGCCAATTAAAGATAAATTCATCCTTCCTGATATTCAGAACAACACGGCAGCTGAGCTGGTTTCCTACCGTTCCTGTGCAGATTCATCCACAGCAGCACGACTGGGACGACGAGACGAAGCCTCCACCCTCCTCCTCCTCCTCCTCCGCCTGTACAGGACCCCCTGAAGAAGACGACATCAGTCAGTACAACACAGGAATATGTGAGCGACAACAGACGCTTGTCATTTAGCTTGTTTACACCTTCCATCTGACACTAAAATGCATCATCAGGACACGCTGAACCCCGTTTAATATCGGGACTTTTCATGCTAAAGTCACCTCCAGAAAACACCAACCAACAGCGAAACAACACACAACCAAAACAGGGACGAAGGAGTAGAAGGTTCAGCTGCAGCTGTAGTCATCATCATCTTCCATATTCGAAATACTGAATCAGGGATCCAAAGTTGAAATAAAAACATATTTTCTTCGATGAAAAGCTGCCGTGTCAGTATAAAACAATATTTGAAATTGAAGATCAGGAGGTGGAATAATGACTTCATGACATTTTCTATTATTTTAGACAATAAATAAATAAATAAACTGTGGAAATGTTTAGTCCAGCGGCAGCAGGATAAACAGGTGATCAGGGATCACAGCAGGTATCAGCTGCTCACGATGCCCCAGAGGATAACGCCCCAGGAGAGCCAATCAAATCGCTCCATCAGGCAGCGATAATGTTGTTACGAGGCTGAATCTGCTAATGAGACGAGCGTCATCAATGATGCGGAAGCTTTTCCATCATGTATGATACAGAAAACGTTAACGTGTTAACATCAAAACGCTCTGCTGTTAACGTGTTGACGCGAACGCGCCGTCACAGCAGTTCCTGAAGTCGTCACGAAATTTCATCTATAGATTCATGTACATTAATATGAATTCAATTAATTTTATTTCCATCATTTTCAAACTAATGTATTTCATTAACGCTGACCAATCAGAACAGAGCGGGCTCATTAGAAGGGGGGGGGTCTTAAAGAGACAGGAGCTAAAACGAGTTTTTGACTGTAAGTAATGCAAATGTATTCCAGTAGCAAAATGTAGTTTAAAAGTAGTGATTTTAATGTGTATAGAACAAGTACCTCAAAAACTTTTACTTACAGCAGGACTTGTAAATATACTTAGTTGCTTTCATTCATATTTGAACGTTACATTGGTTCTTAAAAAAAAACATTCAGTGGAAAAACTTTGCACCATTTTGACCTAAACATTAGTTTATATAAATATCAGATTTCAAAATAAAAGCCAGTAAAACATGTATCAGTCTTCATAAAGCAGCTCTGGTGTAATTGCTCCAACATGAGCAGGGAAACTCCCGGCGCCGTGTACGCTTATCGTTCTTGGCACTTCAGCTCACGTTTGTATTGAAGTGTAATGAGGATTAACAACTCTTTTTGCTTTCTGATTGTGCTGCTGATGTTAATTGTGTCCTGGGATTAGAGATCAAAACAAACAAACAACATGTTTGGTACTTTAACAGCGTGTTGATGTGATTCTGCAGCGTTACTGACAAGCACACTTATCTGGCGAGAAAAAGCGAGTTTAAATAAATGCTGCTGAAAGATCAGCAGCTGTGATAAAAACAGGTCTTTTTGTTGTTTTGTTGTTTTTTTTCCTCACAAACACCAGCCTGATGCAAAAACCCTGACTGAGCCTGACTGAGCCTGACTGAGCCTGACTGAGTCTGACTGGCTCCGTCTATCCCTGAAACCTTCCTGTTTATCTGACATAATGGAAAGTAACACAGGTTCAGCTTTCCATAAAAAAAACTCTTTAAATGCACATATGGACATATGAGTAATGCATTAAAAAGAAAATAATATTACTGTTTCCTGCCCTAAAACCTCAAAGTCCGGCTCGAACCAGGTTAATCAGTAAGAGCTCGGTCCACTTTCATTTATGTCCTCAGACCCTCGATTCAAATAAGAAAAACACCCTCCAGGTCATGAAAATAAACCACATTCATCCTCCATTAATATCTGTATTATTAGATATTCATGCATTCATTTTTCCTTCCATCTCTTATGATATATATCAAACACTTTCTGGTTCCTGCTTCTTATTTGTGAGTAATTGCTGCTTTTCTTTAATGTTTAAATAAAACATTTGAAGACGTCATTTTGATACTTTAAATCTGCTGATATGATTAAATGTTTAACAGGAAATTATTTGATTTTCTTTCTTTTATTATTTCGATTATCTCTTGAATATATGTTTAATTAATCTCTATGAAACAAATAACTGTTTTGACAATTACATTTTCAGTCTATCTCGGAGTTATTGAGATATTTGATGCATTTTAAGAAATTAAGTTCTCGACTCGTCACATTATAAAGCAGCAGCAGCGGCGGCGAGATGTTTAGAGGTCAAACCAGGGTGTTGCTAAGCAAGAAAATGACATCATCGGTCGCACCTCCTTTCAGCGCCACAGTGAACCGAATCTAAACGTCGTGTTTGGCGTTTTCATTGGCCCGTCGCTCCTCTGGCTGACATGATCATGTTTAGTTGTCACTGACAGACAGACAGACCGTAAAACACAGAGACGGACAGCTGAGTGACGTCAACGGCAAAAAAACCAAAAAAAAACCCAGACGGACGGACGGCAATCAGAGAGCCAGCAGAGCGAGAACAAAGTTAAAGCAAGGCGGGAAAACGGGAGCGATTCTTTAATATTTATTCACTAGTTGCTTAATCGATTAAACTAGATTTATCGAGATAAAATTCAGGTTATACATGTGTAGTTTTGAGTCATTGGTTTAAAGGAAAAATGCTGAAATTATCTGAATATCTTCGTCATCTTGGTTCCTGGGAAACAAGCGGTTGACATTTATCGATTTATTGATCTTTTAGCAGTGATTTGGTTAATTGATTAAACGTATCTGCTGCCGTAAAACAGACTTTCATCCAGAAACGTTTTCAGCTTTTGTCCGGCTGCTGCTTCTCTTTTAAACCTCAGCGATCAGCAGAAGTCACCTGCGTGTCTGCAGCAGCCTGATCAAACTGAGCTGGAGACCGAAGGAAGTTTGAGACTTTCTGCACTTTTAATTACAACTTCTTTTTATTCTCTTCGAAACACTTTGTTTGCATCATAAATATGTAAACCAGCCGGCGCAGAGAGAGAACAGACCCCATCGTCCAGCTTTGTTGTGTCCAGCGCCACAAATTCATGCAGCTCCTGACATTAAAAGAAAACTCGCCTCTTTGTCAAGTCATGCGTCTTGTTTCCTTGTTCCCTTGTTTCCTTGTTTCCCCTCCTACCGCCTCCGTCTTCAGTATGGAAATGGGAGTGAATGACAAGCAGAGCGAGGTCATCGAACACGACCGCATAAAGAGAGCGATTCATGTGTCTGCAGGGCTGGACGGCAGCCTGCAAACCCTCCGCCTAGAGTCAGACATTTTGTGGCCCAGACGTCCTGGATCACGAAGTCACACCGAGCATTTCACAACAAAAACAAACAAACAAACAAACAACAACTGAAGAAAAAAAACAAAAAAAAAAACTGAGGAAACTGAAGAAAAGAAGAACTTGGAGGTTGTGGTTTTACAGCTGTGGGTCTCAGACTTTTACTTTTCACGCCAACATGCAGGTTCAATTTTGCCCAAATTATTTTATTTTTTTGTCACAAAAGACAATTTGATTTCTTTGCTTTATGATCATGTTTTTCTTAAAGGAGCCATATTATGCTTTTTATCCTGTTATGATATTAACGTGCGTGATCATCAACAACCGTCCGTTCTGTAGCCTTGGTTGCTAACGGCCGTTGCTAAGGTGTTTCAGTGTGTTGTGTCATGTCGTCTTCTCTCATATTTCAGATCTGTATCAACGTCTCGGATGGATTTGAGAAGTTGATGTTTGGAGTGAAGAAGGAGGTTCATAATTATCAGTTTTCTGACGTTTTCCGCAGTCGGTTTGTAAAGTTACGAAACATCCGAGTTTTATTCTAAGAATGAGATTCATTCTTTTATTTTGGTGATCTTATCTCACTTTTCATCCATATGTATTTCACTGCGTTGGTGAAATCTCCACATAGTCTGTTAAAGTGCTGTTTTCTATTCTAATCGAATCATTGCATCTTTAAAATCAAACCCCGTTTAAGCTGCACACGGAGCCAACTTCCTGTCAGACATGTGGCTGTAAATCTGCTTTTCTGGTCGATTATGTTGTGAATGTATTTATATAAAACTTTTCAATATTTTCTTTTAATGCAAGAATTGAAAATTTGACTAAAAAACAGTCAGCGATCCAACACGATGGACGCACTCTCATAAAAACAGTCAAATTTGATCCAATCATCAGTCATCTGAAACTAAAAATGACTTATCTAAAAAAAAAAACAGCTGGTCAATATAAAAATATAGATTATAGCAGTTTTAAGGTTTGCAGAAGAAGGTGAAATCCATCATCCATCCCAACGTCCTCCTGATGAACATAAACCGAGCTGCACTTATGTTTCCCGTCATATATATTATTATATAATCATCGTTTTGTCTGAGGATGGATATTTGTAAAGTTCTCACCTCATGTGGTTTTATGTTGGTACTGATTTCCCAGCCTGCCTGTCTGTGACTGCAGGAGAGTAAAGAGGGACGCCTCCTTCTTCTTCTTCTCCTCAGAATAATGTCATCGGGATCAAACTAAACTTGCAGGTGTGGAGATCAAATCTTCCTCCTTCGCTTTAATTAAACCACATTCCTCTCTGCACCACCTGACTCTCTCTTCTAACAGCTCACCTGTTGTCCTGATTTCACTTCTTTCTGCTTCATGTCTCAAACAGCTTCTATATCTTTTGTTTTAGCGGCTAAAACTTCCCCCGTTTACACCTTCAGTGTAGCTAATTATTCATAAGTTGCAGCCTTAAAAATCGAGAAAAAAAAAAAAAAGAAGAGAAATCCAGATAGTTGCTCCAGCTCTGATCTCTCCAGGTAAACCCTCTTCTCCGCCCGACACCCCGCCCACACCCACACGCACTTCCTGTAAACAGGACGCTGTTTGACGTCGTAGTCCGAGCTTCACCTTCTGGGATGCACAACATGTTTTCTGGGCATATCGCCTTCACAGGTTGTGTAATCGCTGGCAGTGACAGCGTCCACCTTAAACAACACCTTCTTTGATAAAGTCACAGCAAGCGAGACTTTAAACTCTTTAAACAAACATTCCCGCAGTGATTTCTATCATTTTAACATCTGTATAATATTCAAACACACATATTCATCTCTTCTTTTCCTCCCTTTTAATCCTCTGAAACGTTGCTAAAATAATTATTGAGTGAATTTGATCCTCAATCAATAAAAACCGTCAGACCGTGACACATTTTACCTTTTTAAATTAGTGAAAACATCCTAAATTATATATTTTTTTTGACATTTGATTTATTTACCTAAAGTGAACCTAAAAATAGAAAAAGGGGCTTTAAATTCAATCTGTAGTTATTGAAATTGAGAATCTTGAAACTGTGAAACTCCTTGAGGAGCCGAATTATGATTCCTCTTCGCCGTAGACCTGCTTCGTCGTCGTCCTAAAACTGTTAAAAACACATCAGCGGGTCCCATCGCTGCTCTGGGTGACACGTTGAAGAGTTTGGTCACGTTGGTTTGTTTAGAAAACGACTCCAAAGACGAAAAACAGCGACCACATTTTCATTCTCTGGAGAGTAGTTCTGTGTAAGGCGGACGCCACTGAGCATGTGCAGTATGTCACAATCTGCTGACTCGTTTACCGAAGTTCTCAACGATTAGTCAGCAGAAAATGAATGTGTTGATAATCGATTGATCAGATGATCGTCTGATTCAGCAGAAACTGTCCGGACTACATGTGTGAAAACGTCTCACGACTAAAAACTGAATCTCTTTGTTTGTTTGTTTGTTTGTTGTCACCTCGAGCTGTGAAAACATCCAGTTTTCACCATTTTCTGACGTTTTGTAGCGTCGTCACATCATAAAACATAATAACAACACATGATTGGTGGTTTTCAAAGCCGTTCGTAAACAAACTCTTCATTAAACCAGAAGCTGACGTGTTTGCAATAGTCTTTTTTTTGGACAACAAACAAACAGGACACACACACACACACACACACACACACAGTTCTTGTTAGTAGATCAGGTCATTGTTGGCTTCAGATCCAAACATGAGATTTAAACTTTAAACCTCGAACACTAACAGGAATATTATCGGGATGCAACATTAACACATCAGGAACATTTCAGTGACTCCATTAATGCATCACGTGACGAATCCAACAAGAGAAACACGACATATGTGAGTTTAAGTTCACTGTGAACTAAAAATGAGTCTGAGAAGAAACTCTTTGTAAACTTTTCCTTCTCTTGAAGCTCCTCATGTGAGAGCTCAGTATGGTGCAGACAGATTGTAAACATATGAAACTATAGGCGGCCAATAACATCATGGAAAACACCTTTTTTCTGCTTCAGTTTTCCAGCGCAGAGTTCAACTCAAGTCAGAAAAAAAAGAAAAAAGAAAAGAACTTTTTTTTTTTTTTGACCTGATTTTCCTCATTAACGTCTCGTCAATCATCAATAACTTTCACCACAATCATAAAGTTGCAACTTTTTCTGATTAATTAACGAGTTTTGGCTCCTAAAAAAAACAATAAAAAAAAAACAACCCGCTGCTGTGTTGCTTCAATCTGACGGAGGACAAGTTAGTAAAAAAAATAAAAAAGGATTTAAAGTTTTCATAAAAGTTAAAAAGAGTCGAAACGAAGATTTAAATGAGTCAATTATCAAGTTAAATGATTAAAACTAAAACACTGATGTCACAATGAGCCTTTTAAAAACACTCAGACACAAACCAGCTTTAAGTGAAGATGTGAAAATGCAGATTTCTCATTAAAACTCACAGATGAGTTTTTAAGACTCACATGTTTTCACTGGAGCGGCAGCTGGTCCCCCTGCAGGATCATTATCCTCCACAAACTTCAGGCTTTCTGTTGTTGGGGGAGTTTTTCCTGCCTTCAAACTTTAGAGAGACTCCTAATCAACGTTTCCACAAATCCAAAATGCGCCTCGTTGACGCGCAAAAAAAAAAAGAAAAGAAGAAAAAAGTCTCCAAAGTTTGGAGAGAAAGTGAGACGCAGAGGTCGGGTAGGTTCGCTTCACTGGTCCGGACTCCCCGGCGGCGGTGAGAAGATGCTGCAACTGACAGAAAAGCAGCGGAGACGCGGAGGAGGGGGTGGGGTCAAGCTGGAAGGAATGGTGCGATCCTCTTCCGGTCAGGAAGCCAAAATAAATGTCGCCAGGAAGATTGTAAAGTCATATTTTCAAATTAAAATGACGCATTTATTTTATCATTATAAAAACAGCGGATATTAGACTAATAGATTCTCTTACCGCAGTCATTCAAATCAGGTTGTGTTATGATGAATATGTGTCTGATAAAGATGGAGGACAATGGCTCTCATTTGACTTTAAACGTCATCCGGGCAGATTTTCCTCCCTGATCAAAAGATGAGTGGAGAAATGAGGCTGGAGGGATTTGCATCAAGTGTGTGTGTGTGTGTGTGTGTGTGTGTGAGGAAACTTTTATTTTAAGTTGATAAAGCTGCTTTATTAAAGCAATAAACATAAAATCACAACACATAAAAAAAATATATATTTACGAATAATAAACCGACGGTCTGTTTTATTAGGAGTGAGCCTCACATCATCCAATAAAGTGATGCAAATGTTTGATATGTGAACACAACACATTCAGGCTCGTGATTTAAATCAACCTCTATAGATAAATAAAGAAGGGATAGACGGAGAGAGAAAATATTCAGTAAAAAAATAAAATGATTGCATAATATAAAGAAAAAGTAAAAAGAAAACTTTTTGTTCCTGGCAGATTTTCTCTCAAATAAAATCAGTTTTATGACAGAAGAGACGAGGACTGAACACAAAGTACAGCGGCTGCAGTCAGAGCAAAAAGAGGTAGAAAGACTGAAAAAAAGAGTTCATGGTGGGTTTTAAAAAAATTCTAAAAATAGAAGAAAAAAATGTAAGAAAAATGACCAAGAGACACAAAACACACAAAGTCTCTTACTGCTACAAAAATCAACCTGAGGATGAGAAAAAAAAAAAAAATCTAAAAAACATTAAATTCTCTGGATGGGAGCAGCGCTGCACATTAAGAAGCATGTTTTTATGTTTAAAACTATTTTAGTTTTTAAAGTTAAGATTTCAACATTAAAATCAATGCAGTCGCTATTAGACGTTACTGAACTGACTGACTGAACATCTCGTTATAACTCGACGCTGATTCATAAAACAAAAGTACATTTTCTTGTATAATAAGAATAAAAACTGGTTATTAAGAGAAACATGTTTTGTTTTATACATGTGATATGCCCGTACACCGTGTGATCCGTCACTTTCAGTCTTCATCATTGCATGGTTGTTGTTTTTTACAGAGCAGTGACAGTTTGTGTGAAGCCAGCGTGTTTAAAGAGAAACTGAGACACTTTGAACTTGAGGTTCGTAACTTCCTCTTCCTCTTCCTCCTCTCACCGCCGCCAGCTGCTTCATCATAATGAAGCAAAGTGGAACCACATGTCCCCTCCTATCAGATACATGTCACTGGCTACAGGCCTGTTCTCCTGTTTGATCGCATCTCACTCAACCCTGAAGAAACATGTTGTCAAATGCTCATATTTCTGTTCAGAAATCAGATCTTGATCTATAGATAAAGATAGATCCTGCAGCTGATCAGCTGTTTCCTCATGTGGCGGCTCAGAGGAAACATCTCATTTCTCTAAAACGACATGAATACTGTGTGTTTCCTCTCTTCTGATTTTTGAGAAGTATTATATAACAACAACTCAGATCAAACTTCAACGTATTAAATGACAAGTTCCAGTTTTTCAAGTGTATCTTATGTAAAGTTTCTATGAGGCTTCATCAGTGTGAATTAGTCACATCAAGTAAATATCTGACACATTTACAGTCTGTTAAGCATCAATTTTTCCTTTTTTTGCGTTTCCCTGTTGAGGGACTAAAAACACTGAAACATCTCACGTGGACGCTGAGGCTTCATATTAGCTTCAGATAAACTTTTAAATACATTTTTTGCACTGTGGATTTTGTAACGACATGGTTCAATGTTCATTTGGGCTCCAGCTTGTTTTAAAATAACGTGAACATGTCCTTTAAAAGCCTTGTTTACTATATATTATACACTGATTACCACAAACCTGCACCCAAAGACACATGACGGCTATTTCAGCCATAATTATAATGCATCTCACCTCCTACGTGGTCACATAGTTTAGTTTATTACACAGCATTGCAATGTGTGGTGAGGTGTGTGTGTGTGTGTGTGTGTTTAACGAAGGTTAACACAGTGAACTGAAGTGTGAAACAAACTGTTTACTTTTCTTTCGTTTCTATACAGTGACAACGCCAGCGATCAGCTAACATGAAACTGTTTGCAGATGACACGCTAATCGCTAACTGCATAAAAGACGCCTTCGCTATCGTTTTAATTATCACAACAGTCAAAAAAAATAAAAAAAAATCTCCCAGCAGCAGAATCATTAAGTTACAGCCCAAAAACAGTTAACTTTTAAATCCTTAATAACATAAGAAACAATAAAGTTAAAAAAATAACCAGAAAACCAGCAGCACTGCTCAGATTCTTCTTCATGCACAGAGAAAGTGATATGTCAAAGCCAAGGTCAAACATTGACAAGAAAGTCAGAGGAGAGTCAGAGTGAATTATAGCGCCCCCTGTTGACACGCCAACAGCAGTTTTATTTACTCACTGATTATAATTAGCGTCTGAGCTTCGGGACAAAGTGTGAGTACATGTAACACAAACAAGACACAGTTTTACCCTGTAAAACAGCAAACGTGGAGCTCAGTGAGTTATGACGAGCGGTAACAATAAACTACCGACACCTACAAGTCAAAAGAGTTTAAATTTAGATGGTCAATTTTATTCTGACAAAAGACAAAAAAAAAAAGGTTTACAGGATGCTTTTATCTTTTGAAGAATCTGAGCTGGAATATGTTATCTGTAGAAAAAAAACAGGTAATGTGGAGGATATTTAGTGCTTATGGATGATCCAATCACTCAACGAGTCATAGAGTCAATGATTTAAACCTTCAGCAGGCAGCGAGAAGCCAATAGTTAGTCTGTCTGTTGTCATTCAGTCTCCTAGTTGCAGTTACACATCAGCGGATCAGTTATTATCTGACAGGTCACAGTCTATATGGTCATATTGTTATTGTTTTTGGATCCAGTTCTGCAGCTAATGTGTGTTTTATATATATGTGTGTGTGTGTGTGTGTGTGTGTGTGTGTGACTGTATTAAAAAGAAAATAAACACCAGCAACAATAAAGTTAAACTGTAAATTCTCATATCAATATCAATATTCAAATAATAGTGAAGTATTTTTGTGTTCTGGGTTGTTGGCCGGATAAAATCACACGTGAATATTTGAGCGGTGTGAAACTACAATTGGGCGTTTTTTTTTACTATGTTATGACAATTGAATGATAAAATTGTTGATTTATTAACTGAGAAAATAACAGACAGATAAACTATTAATGACAATAACTGCCGGTTGCAGCCGTGAGGCAGTCACCATGATCTGCAGTCAGTCAGTCAGTCGGTCAGTTATCCAGTCAATCAGCGGACACAGTGTGGGACACCGGCAGCCATTGTTGTGACTGATTTCCATCATGTCCTCGTCTGATGGCGAGCTGAACAGCTCTTTTCACAGGGCGGCCTCAGTGTGTGTGTGTGTGTGTGTGTGTGTGTGTGTGTGAGCTGCGTCCTCAGCTCGCTGTGGGCCAGATCAGTGACAGATAGAGCGGCGCTGCTGTGGAGAGAAAAGGGGGGATGGAGGGATTGAAAGAGGAGGACAAAGACTTCATTCTTTGCCTGTGGTGAGAAGTTTAAGGGCTTTCTGGAGGTTCTGGACAGCCGTGGAGACGTCTTCATACTGCAGCGCGCTGCCGGCGTACTTGCAGTACTTCTGGGCCTTGGTGTAATCCTCCGGGGTGAGATGAACACCGCCTGCAGGGAGGGAGGGAGGGAGGGAGGGAGGGACGGGTGGGTGAGGAAAGAAGGAGGAGGCGGATTGGAAGAAAATGGGAGGAAAAGGCGGAAGAGAGGAAGAGGAAACACAAAGACAAGAAAGAGACATCAGTCAGATATCAGTTAAAGTGGAACAACTATGAGCCACTTATTGACTCAATGAGGCTTGAAGAGACACAGCAGGAAAATATGAGTGAAGCTTTCAAACTTTCACACACGTGAAACAACTTTAACGTCAGTGTTGAATGTTCAGTTACTTTAGCTTCATTCAGACATGACAGGATATTTATAGCCACCCATTTATTCTCTACACAGGTTGATATTAGGAAACATATGAGATAAGCAGCTTCACACTTAAACTCCGGCTCTCTGCTCGGTTTGTTATGGTCCGTCGTGACCTGGTCATGAAATAATCATCTGTCAGCACTGAGGGGGGTTGCAGGTAAATTATTATGGAGAACTACCTGCTGCAGAGGCTGCGTGTGGATCCATACAGTGTGTGTGTGTGCGTGTGTGTGTGTGTTTCCCTTTGATCAACTGGCATTTAATAAAAAGAGACGAGCGTTAACTGCCACCGCTCCCCCTTCCTCCCATTCTCTCTTCAAACTCATAAACTTAACATCTCAACCATGACATGAACTTGTTCTTCTAAACGAACGATTTAGCAGCGACGGACGAGTCAAGCTTGTCCCGTTTTGCATTAAACGTTTGTTAAATACAGGCTGATGTATTAACAACTAAAACCATTATCTGAAACAAAATCTCAATCACTTATAGTCTATAAAAGATATTCATAGAAGATGCAAAAAGCACAGAAAATATTCACTATAAGATGTTTTCCTGAGAGTAAATACGATATTACTGACTTGAAATGATGTATATGTATATATGGCGTCTTGCTTGGTTCCCAAATAGCATGCTTCCATTTATCAGAAAGCTGTAATTATTACTGGAGTTGAGGTGAATCCTGACCAGCAGGTAATAATCACACCACCTGTCTTACAGACAGAGATCTATGTCCAAATGAGGCTTTAGTGAAATCTCTTTATGAATGACGCAATCCTGACAGACTCTTATAAATATGATCCTGGCTTTACTTATTACACGTCTCGCAGGATAAACATGTCACAATATGTCTTTCACACAACATCCTCTCCTGTCCTCTGGTTTGTTTTGTTTCCCGGTGTTTTACATCACTGTACACGCCGTGTTACATCATTTTGTTTTAGGGTAGATTATTTTTCTTAGCTTGATGTAAACATGGTTTTCTTTCTCTGATTTTCACAAATACACGAGCCTGAACTAAAAAAAAATAAAAATATGTTGTTTTGCTGCTTTTTTTTTTTCCTTTCTGGGTCTCTGCAGCTTATTATGCTCTCAGCCGCTCCACCCATCAGAGTCTCTGGAGCGCTACATCTCAGCCTGTAACACTATATAATACATATCCACCCTTCTCTGACATACAGGACTCTATGCTATAGGAATGCTGTTTGTCTTCCCGTCTCGCTACACGTCCTGGCTGAACCTGCAGGGATTTGCTCCTATTCAAGCCACAAAACCATCAGCACATTCATCAACTATAAAAATGTAACCTGGGAGATTCTCCTTAAAAACGACGGGACGGGATTCAGAACAGCCTGTGTATCACGGTCTAGTGTCGACTCTTTGTGTCTGTGGATGTTGTTGATCAGAGAATCCACATAAAAGACGTCTGCAGAAGTGTTTATGACCTCTGTTCTTGCGCGCCAAATACAAAACACATATGACATGCACGTCCCAACAACCACAATTTATTTTTGAGTTAATCACAGAAAAACGTATAAACGTTTGCGATACTGATTGATCACAGCTCAAGGATTAAGCATACTGTAGCGTGTGTTTGTTCAGTAAATATCTGCTGTAAATCGGCGCGCTTCGGCCGACTGCTCATCAGGAGCAGCAGCTGACAGACAGACGCTTCTGTGGACAAGAGACGCTGAACAAACAAACTTCAATAACCGCCGACTCTCGCTTTTGATGTGGATTCCCAAGAAGAGACCGTCAATGTCTGTGCCAAACTTAATGTTGAGACACTTCATTCTGAATCACAAATGTCAACCTGCTGGTGGCAATAAAGGAAAGGTCAGAGGGTCATGAAGTCAGAAGGATTCCTCCATGTCTGTGAAATATGCGGAGGGACTAACCACCGAGCCCTGCTGATGGAGAGACAAAAGGTTCGATGACAGCACATATATTGCAAATTTGGAAGTGGATCAAACTGAAACAGTCATCAGAACTGGAACCTAATCATGAAAAACAGGAAAGTTGACACAAAACTTTGCTGCCAGTTTAAGATTTCCCTTCATTGGAACTGAGAGGTCGCGACCAAACCACTTGGAAAGGTGTTTCCGAATACTTTTGGCCAAATAGTCATTCACATTCAGGTTTTTCCCTTTTTCTATTGTTCATGCCTCTCATACCATTTCCTCTCTCTTTTTTTCCTTTTACTTTCTTCCACATTATTTCCAGTTCTTGTCACGTCTTACCCTGCCTTCCTATTAAATGTAACACTGCCCTCATTGCAACTACTTTATTGACCATGTCTGTCACAGCTAGTCAGCAAAAGCTCTAAAAAATAAATATTGACATGGTAATATAATAAAAAATGCAGAAAAATTCACTGCCTGGAGTCTCTTTGACAGAATAAATAACTGATTCTGAAGTGCAAAAGAGGCAAAATGTTTACGGATTGTTTGACATTTCTTAAACTGTATATCTCCTGCTCTTTTATATTTAAAATTATGAAAAACCGAAATGCAATTCATCCTCAAAGTCATCTGAATGACCTGAATACTCCCTTTTCCCTCTAAATCTTTACGGCCTTTTCCCTCCTCCACCGCCCCTCTATAGTCTATACTCGTCTTTCCCTCCCTCAATCCTTCCATCTCTCTCAAGAGGACCCTCTTAACTCGAACCAGGCTCTCCCATCCCACCAACGTTGTGCTCTGCAAACAGTCTGCAGACACTGCAGACACGGGTTTATGCACGCTCCCCATATCAAACACATTCATTCATATGGCTGCGGTATTCATGTCCAGGCCATGAGATGACTGACACCACAAAACCAAAACTAATTACTGCAGTTTTCAAAACTTTGCAAATCTGTTTCACGGTTAATAGAACGAGAAGTGATTAACTCACGGAAAAAGATTTTTTTCTACCCAAACAATCAGAAGCAGTCGCATTTTAAAGAAACTTCCAGAAACAAAGCCCAGGTTATTCTGAATAATCCACAGACCTTGCTGCCATCAGTTTTCATTGGATCTACTTTTTACTGAAGAAATAGTCCCAATAAAAACTGCTCTGGGGATGTTCGGCACCACAAATATGGCCAAGAAAAACCAAAAAAAAAAACCCTGCATGGCTCAATAGCAACAGTCTGGAAGAAAGAATATTGTTTCGTGTAATTTTGGGTGAAGCTTTGTTGAAATGAGCCAAATTCACTGACCTTAGTGACTTTGAACGCAGCACAATAGTTTGAGTTAATTGGGTCTCTTTGAGCATCTTGTAAACGGTGTCAACTAAGAGTTTAGAAGAAGAAACTGTGTCTAAATTAAGCAACGAAATCTGCGGTTGTGTCATGAACTCCACAAGACACATAAAAGTGTTTTATGATCCATCTATCAGCAGGAAACCATCATCTGTCTGTGCCTTCCAAAACCGCTACAAAATAAATACGATTAATGACGCTACGGTTAAGGTTTGGCTAGGTTTGGAAACCATCACGGTGATGAGACAGGGCTCTCAACAAACAGTGGGCATCAATGGTGAAAGACTGTGGGAACCTGGCGTGGGAACCTTTGAGAACTATGATGGAGCTTTTTAGCTGAGATCAAAACTTGCACGTAAATTGTCTCGAGGTGACTGTGACTGGCTGAAATCTTCAGTGCAGGTAGGGAGATTAAAATTAAAAAATACCATCAGAAAGCTGTGGTCATTTTAACTTTGATTGCCTTAAAAAGTTGAAACTTTAACTCTACTGTAACGTTAACGTGTTGGGACCCTGTAAAAATGTCCTCTGAAGGTCCGTAGACCCGACTTTGAGACTCGCCTGCCTGATTGAAGGGAGAAGGCAGCAGATAATGTCTCTCTTGGCTTCTTAATGCTGCTAAAACGCGGCTGTCTGCTCTTAAAAATGTCTCTGAGAAGAAGAGGAAAAATTATTGAATAATGTTGCATCATAAGACTTTAATCCCAGTGCTGATTTCTCTTCTCCTGCAAAGAGCTGGGAAACACTCGAAAAAATATGCTGACTGCATACTCCTAAGGATGGGAAGAGTTTGAGAGGAGAAGGAGGGAAAATAGTGGAAAAATAAAGGGAAAAAAACCCCAACTGTCAGCAAACAAATGAGAGACGTCCAAAAACTACAACGCTCGACAAGGACAGAGTTTTGGAAAGATGGTGTTCAAATAAATAAAACTGTTCTTTCTCAAACCACAAATCTTTCTTTTTGTTCATTTACCTTCATGTCTCAACACAACACACACGTCTAACTGTTGTTTCTGGAATCTGGTGCTAACAGATCGTGCTATCGTCAAATATAAGAATATGAACTCTTGTCTTTACGGTCATTTAGCATTCTTTAGTTGCTCTGCATTATGTCACGACGAGAAGAAAAGAAAACAGAAGAGGAGAGCAGACTGCTGATTGAACAACTTAAAGAGTCATCATCCCTCTCTCACGAAGAGAAAACACGAACTCAGAGTGATTCGTCTCCTCTTTTCAGCCTGTGTGACATGTTTCAACGGGGCACTGAGAGCAACATTATTCTTCATTTATCTGCTTAACGCATTCCTCAAACAGTTTTTTATTTTTTATTTTATTTTAATTGTAACAGCGTAATTGCCCGAGTCACACGGTTTATTGGATACGCCTGGGTTTTACCCCGAGAAGAGAAAACTGTCTGTTCTCTTTCAATGACTTTGCAGTTAAGTCTAGATCAATTCTTAAAAAAGACTTTGAATTATTCACTTCACCTATTTATTCAGTTAAGAGTTGTGCTGAGTGTGCATACTAAAAAATAAATGCTGAATAAAATCTATACTTTATACAGACACCTCTTTATTATTACGACAACAGTAACTACACTAATGCGTCAGATACATTTATTTAGGTCTCATACTGAATTTTGAAATGTATATACTGTATTATTGCATCCAAAAGTATTATATCTGATTCCAATTAAAACCTAATATAAATAATTAGGTAGTAAGCGAGTAAGTAACTTGATTTCTGCTGGTGTCTCGTGTGTATGTAAATGTTTATATGCACAGAGTGAATTATGGGGGAAAAAGGAGCATCGACTCTGCACCGGTCCTCGCTCACTTTCTCTGTGGCAAACCACCAGCAGATAATGACAGTCTAGACAGCGGCGAAGTGGCGGTGGTGTGGCTGTAATGATAGGTTAGGAGGCAGCAGACAGACGTCCGGTGCAGGAACCGAACCACACGGCGAGCATCGATTTCGCTGCCGCCTCCTGCTTTAGTCACTTCTTCAGGGTTATTTTATCCTCTGGTGCGTTCAGAAGAGAGGAGAGCAAAGAGCTATTTTCATGAAGACTCCTCGGTAACGGCAGCTATGTTATCATCCTCCATCCTTTCAGTCTTTGTCAATCAGTTCCCTTCATCTCCACTGTGATGAACACACTCACTAAAAGATATCTGGCTCTGTAGCAAACCTGATTGATCTTATACCGAATTAAATCGCACTGTTTAAAAGAAAAGTTCAACATCCTCATTTGTGCGTGAAGTTAACTGAAGCTCACTAATTCACATGTTGTATGTTTGTTTAATACGTGACGTAAAAGATTTTCTCAGCTAAATACTGATAGCCGTATTAGCTGCATTTAATGAATCATATTAAAGACCGAACACAGACGAAGAGCAACGCGCAGAAGGAGAAATGACGTGAAGACGATGCATTTAATAATTTAACAAATGGAAATGTTTGACAGCTTAGCATGTAAAGCAGGATAAAAGAGAAACAGAAATAAAAATAAAATAGGTAAATGTGTAAAGAAGCACACAATGGGAGGGACAGTTCTAGAGAAAAACACTGAATTCCTGTTATGTTTGGGTCATGCCGTGTCCTTCTTTTAAGCCCGTGCTCTGTACGACCTACTTTTTCCTTTTATTCAACCTGTTTCCTGTTTGTTAAGGTGACATGCAAAGGTGATGCACGCACAGTAGTTTAGCTTGAGGAGAAATGTCCTCACAAAGATAAGAAACACACACTTTCTTAGGGAAAGCACTTGAGTCGGGGGTCCGCTGTCCTTGAAAGACCGTTTCTTTTGGAAGTGATGAGAGGAACCAGCTCAGTGAGATCTGGCACGAGTAGCGAGACGTTGTTGATTAATCTCCCACAATAATAGTTTTAGGGTCCAAAAGATAAAATACAGTTTAATATGTATCTGCAGAAATGTGTATGTTTTAGTATTAGTAGTATTCTAAGCTAATAAACGCTATTATCTGGTCATTTACTCCAACGTTTAGTAATTTGAAGTATATTGTGTGTTTTTTCTGTGAAATGTAAAGTGTCGGTGTCGACAGTATTTCATATTACCAGATATTAGCACGCTGTAAACTAATATCTGACAACTTATCTCCACATTTGTGGTGCGACCGCTTTTAATTTAGTGATCGGAAATCTGCACCTACTAAACACTGACGTTATAACGAGGCGAAGTTTAAAAATTATTAACAGATGCTGCAACCGGCTCGGTTGTAATGGTTTTAAATCAAGTCTTTAATAGACCAGAAACCACTGCGTAAATCTGAGAACAGGTGCAGCATGTTCATCTTCTCTTTTACAGGAATTAAAAACAAAGGGAAGACAAAGAGAAGGAGGTGATGGAGGTTTTGATTTTTAGTCTTGGTGTGTGTGTGTTCTTACCCTGCTGCTGGGCGTTGAGCAGTGTGGGGTCAACAGTGGGCACTGATCGGGGTAAAGGCACCGGTTTAACCGCGTCTGCTGGTCAACACAAACACTTCAAATTATGATAAATACCAATAATTCTAAAACACGCATGTAATGAGTATAAATACTATACGCCCATTAATGTTCAGTTATAGTCAGCCGGCATTTTTTATCCAGACACATTTTTGCACATTATTTATTATTTGAATCGAATTTCTTACAATAAAACCCACATAAAAATCACATTGTTAAAGTGAGTGAATGAATGGCAAAACATAAAAAGTGAAATTGATCAATTTCAACACGCACACACACACACACACACACACACACTCTGTTTTAGTGTCTTTCACACTGAAGCCAACAGATATCATGTAGCTCTCGTGTGATTAATAACCGTCCTTCGCTATCATCAGCACTCACAGGGAGTGAACGCACACTTGTCAGCACACACGTCAGCAACGCTTCCAGTGATTGGACGAGCACCAAGGTCGACCATTGTCATTTATGGTCACTTTAATCACTTCTTCTTCACAGCTGGGATTAAACGTTAGCCAACATGTGCTTGTATTTTCTCTTTGCCGTTGGAAGCAAGAACAAAACCTGTCACCCCTGTGCCTTTAAAACTGCGTTACTTACCCCTTTCTCTCATATACACTTGGCCACAGGGGTAAAATTATGTCACACAACAGACACACACTTCCCCAGTAATTACACTTCTTGCTAAACTTTAACTCCTCATAAACAAAGAATCTGACCACTAACTGTAGATAAAATCCTTGGACGCATTTTCCTTAACATTATACCCACCCAAACACACACTCGGAGCACTTGAATGTGTGAGGGAGTCTCAGGGGTGTGTGTGTGTGTGTGTGTGTGTGTTACTGAATGCAATGCCAGGAAATTGTAAGGCTGTCACGTACTCAAGTGTTATCAGGGGAAATTAGTGAGAATATTTCATCTTAGATAATTCATCATCAGAGCACAACGAGATGCTGGAAACACCTTCCCATGATAATCATATGATTGTTTTGCATCTCTAGGTTTGATCATTTGTGTCCAATAGTTTCCACAGATCTGTCCTTTTTACAGTAAGCCCATTAAATGCTTCAGAGCTAGATGTGAAGCTGCTTGGCTTCCTTCACTGAACAACTGTTGAAGTTGATCCAATTAGGTCAATATGCAACATCTGAACTATAGAGTCTCCAACTCAGCTGCTTTATCTCGTTTGAATGAGCGGAGCTGCTGTTTTCAATCCATCCACATCCATTTCTGTGATGACTTGGTTAACTTAGGCTGCAAAAGTTAACTTGAATCATGTTTTAAATTAACTACGTCTTTAAGGAAACCGATTATTAATGAAATTATGTAACAATTGAAGAAAATTCTACCTTTTACTCTTTTGAATGTCACTGACTCATTTCAGCTTTCCTTTTGTTCAGTGTGTTCAGTTCAGTATTTCGACATCATGTGGATGCTGCAAGAACATCAATAAATAAAACTGAATCCTTGATTTCAAGATGTAACGCCAAAACAAACAAGACTAAGAGTTCAAACTCTGTGAGGCAGTTTCAACTTTCATGTCAACATCCAAGATGTTTCTGAAGTCGGTTAAATGTCTTAAAATCTTTACAATGATGCGATTTCCTCTGTCAACCTCGGCTAAGGTACAATTTCGTTTTATACTCTCTTGTTTTCTACCTTGTCTTTGTTTCTTGTCACTAAAAGATGCTTTTGCTGTGGTGTCGTTTTGCACTAATAAAATAAATAATAATATAAAACCTTAAACATTTGCCTGAAATAACCAAACAAAACAAGAATATCTCACATCAGCCACATTCAATGTTATTAAGCCCAAACCTAATGGATATGTGTTATACTATCAATGTGTTTTAATCTTTCACATCTCTACCGTCCATCTCATATGATGTTAATGTGGCGTCTGAGTTAGTGCAGTATCAGGATTTGAAGTCACTAGGATTCATCTTCTGAGCAACATGAATTAATTTGTCTAGAACGTAGAAGCACGACAGCGTGGGTAATAATATGGAAGAAATCCTGGGTGTGGATAATCTGACAGCACTGTGTAGATGAATCATCGCTGTGCTTCATACCTGAGGGTGGTGCCAGTTCGGCTGGAGTGTTGGCCGGTGCGTGGGCCCCCGGTGGGATGTGTATGTTGTTGTAATTGGTGGTGGGGGGACCAGATGGCCCCGATTCTGGACCCGGGGTAAAGCCAATCCCTGGGGCAGGACCCGGACCCAAACTCGGGTTGTAGTCGTCGATCTCGGAAGAAGGACCTCCCCTGAAGGAACCTCCATGGGAAAAACCCTGGTCGGAGAAACCTCTAGCTCCATACTCATCTATCAGAGAGACGGTGAGAGAAGAAGAAAAGACAAGGAGCTTGTTGAGACTGTTGGACTGTAAACTTCATTTTACTTACAGTGTAAATAGTTTGTTATTCACATTAAACCGATACTTTAAACCCTTCATTTATAATGTGATATAATTGAATGTAATTAACAGAATAATTATCCCTTCACAAAAAGTAAAAGAAAACATGAAGTAGAGCAACTGATCATTCAGTCAGAGTTTTTTTTATTTTAGCAGCAGAAACACAATTCAATCCACTTTCATTGCTAAGCTTAAGATCTTACAACATGGGCATATAAAAATAAAAAACGTCAATATGTTAAATCTAAAGTAAAGAACATCTTGTAGTCGACCAATTCCTGATCAAACACAGTTAATATGTTCTAAAACTAAAAACTGACTCGTTGTGATATCTTGTTGAAATAAGAAAATAAAATATTACAGTCTATGCAACTCACATCTCTCACCACACAATTATAGCATTGCCCTGAAGCATTCATTGCCAATTTTGATGGATTCCTCCAATTCCTTCACCTTAGCCTACACAAAGGTGTCAGTGCTCACAAAGAGATGAAATACCGAGCTACAGAAATGAAATTCTGCTGCTACACGAGCCTTCAGCAGAAGAGGTCTCGCTCACTTTCAATTATCTCGCGCCAAAAACTGTTTCTTCATCAAAAGCACATCAGGTTAGGGGGGCATTTAAAAATGGGCTTGGGTGGGATAATGAGAATTCAGGAGAGTCAGATCAAACCGTACTGCCAGAAATTGGTTTTGGATGATGTTGATAACTTTCTCTGCATTTTAACTGTGTCTAATGACTGAATCAGCCCCGTATGGCTTAATATGCTTTTACTGTTATTGACTTTCTTTTTTTTTTGTGTTCTGGACATACAATCTTTTACTAAATGTCGACAAAAAAGGGAATAAATTCCCAAAAAAGTTAAAAAGCCTTCATTATAGTGGCTGGACAGAAACAACTCAAGTCAACACAATAGAAGAGAAGAAAAAAACAAGAAGAGTGACGATGATAATTAATAATAAAATAGTACATGGTCACACAGACAAACACAGACCTACAGAGAGCTGGTTAAGTTAAGTAAAGTTAATGAGCAGTTTGTTTTAAGATGAAAATCTTAAATCATGGATGGTGGGACAATGCCATAGTTTTGGGGCAGCGACAGAAGACGATCTCAGTTCTCTGACAGCGTAATATAGCAACGTCTATGTAAGACGATGTGAAGCCATTTAAAACATTGTGGACAACCATCAGCTAGCTAACAGGCAGCCAGTGTAGGGAGGAGAATGTGCTCCCTCCTTTTTGACGTTGTCCGAACACATGCAGATGCTTTCTGAACTAGTTAGTGATAGGATAAACAAGATAAACAAGATTTATTTTGCATGAGATTTAACAGATGAGGCACATTAGCCAAGATCAGGAGAAATAATGTTGGTCAAATGGTGTGGTGCAAAAAAATAAAAAATAAATGAATAAACTGAGCTAAAGAAAGTTTGCAGCCATCCAGGATGTGATGCCTGAAAAGTGTTTTCATGACAGGACGTTGCCATCATTCATGCACAATGACATGATTCTCTTTATAGTAAATGATCTCAATTTTTTTCACACTTGTATTGATTTAACAGACTCAGACATTGTAAATGTTTTCTAACAAAACTAACACTGCTCCCAGTGCAGCGGTGTGGCTCACTGATGTGTTTTTGATAGTTTTGGACAACAACAGAGAATGAACATATATCAGGCATTGGATACACACACAGTACTTGTTAATATTGAGTTCATTGTTGGTTTGGATAAAACATTTTGGATAACACTTTGCCTCTCTCAGCAACCACACCTAACACAAAGAAAACATTTCTGCACAGCCAAAGATATTTTGACAGATTAAAGCCGTTTTGGATTTGCAGACACAGGCTGTATTTGACACCATGTTAAACCCAAAGCTGTGTCATTACTGCATTACAGACAGGAAGGCAGGGAGGCGCATTAGGAGGCCATCCGACACTTCACAAACGTTAGCTGGAATATTTTCTTTCATTAAGTTGTCAAAGTGTGTTGATCCAGAGAAAGTCATTTCTACGTACTCACATCTGGACACACAATGTAACTACATCATTTTACTGCTAAAAATGCTGTCAGTGAGCAAATGTGAGCACAGCTACAAACTAGAAATTTGAGAGGTTGAGGGGTTTTGAGAGCGAATCCTAACCCAAAATATTAACTATCTCTGGTTGCTTTTTTACTTTTTGAAAATAGTGTCTTATTTAGAGGTAATAATCTTGCTGTGAATAGCAGTGGATCCTGAAAGGCACATTTTCCCACACTGCAGCCTAAATGTTTGAGGATGGACAGATAATTCCCATCTGCTTTCTGCCAACATGAGCTTGGACAGTAACAGAGGCGGAAATGGACAGACGTATATGCACATTAAAAAATTATTAATAGCAGGCTTATAAAAGATGATCATTTCAGTATATGTGCCATCATTGTGACAGTGCATCAAACTTGTTCCAGTATGGCTGAGACACAACAACAAAAGGTCCCTTTTTGCAACCTTCAGTCACACTAATGACAGTATATTTGTTAGTGCTAAGTGCAAACACACACCAACAATATAATAACTACCTGCCATCTGAACACAACCACCTCATTCATAGTGGGTTAGACCATAGATTTGTACCAGAAAAAACAACAAGAGAACCAGGAAGGGAAACTAGCAGCAGCCAACTCATGAATGCTGCAGATTCTGGTATGTTGGTGTACCAACCACTGTGGAGACAAAAAACATCATTTGGAGGTTTTATACCACTCTTAAAATCGTATTTAGTGGCTATAATAAGTGGCTGGTGAAAAGAGTCAGCTTCCTGCTCTCTGTTCACAGCTGAAACAGGAGGGATGATTCACAGTACGACTATTGAGCTGCTGGACACTGACCAGCTTCTCTGTGATAATTAGTGGCCGAGCGTCTTGCCAAACGGCACGTTTAACAATGGTTTCTGAGCTCTGGTTAGTCAGGAGCTAATCAGCTGCGGTTAGCAGGATCATTTCTGCTCTTAGCTGGAAAATGTAGATAAGAAATCTTGTATTTTATTGAACTAACTCAGGTGTCTTTTTATGGGATACGGTTGGAATGAATGACACCAAATCCACTGCATAAACAAAAGCATCCTTACTAACCATCCACTTCTTCCTGAACTATCATGCATTAACCAAATAAGTTGCCAAAATAAAGGTCTCGGTATTTCAGGCCATATGATTGTGTTTTCTACCTGTGGAGAAAGTCTTGATGTCTGTTCATCCTGTTCATCCTGTCATATTTAAACTCAAACATTAATTCAGATTAAAGCATCCATCCAAAAATCCAAGTAGAACAAAATTGGTGAACACTATAAATTCTCTTAAACCTTGTGTATCTACTAAATACAAAGAATCTGGTTCTTGCATGAGGCCCATTTGGTTTGATTTGTCAGTCAGTCAGTTATTTATTCACTAGTAAGTTAGAATCTATCAACAAGCTTCATAGTAACTAAATTAAATTGTGTTTATGAACCATTTTTTTCAACCAAAAGACTTTATTGCATTTAAACACTCACTGCATCCGACTGTGACGTTGGCAAGATCTGAGCTTGCCTTATAAATGTTTTCCTGATTTCTGAGTCACAGAATACATCCTCTACAATTTCAACTCGGCAGTGGAAGCCAACACATCCACTCTCGCCTCCATCCATCCATTTCCTCTCGCTAAACACCTTCCCTTTCCAGCCTATAGAAAGTCAAGCCAGAGCTGCTGTGAGACAATGGTCTTTCTGTAACTACCACCGGTATATTTGTGTGCTGATGAGTGTGAAACTGTGTGTGTCATACAGCTCTCCAGAGGTTAATTAACCTACTTCAACTGGTATCACTGCAGTGTCCAGTGCCTGCTGCTACAGAGCAGCAACCAGCTGACGGAGGCCGGTCCAACAGAACAGCGTGATGCTGATAAAACAGAAAATGTGAAGATGTACTTTTGGAAAGTAGAAACTTACGAGTGACAGCTTTGCCTAATTATTTAAAAAGAATGTATTTTTACACTTCAATCAGCATGTGGGTGTTCGGTGTGATATCATACGGTTCACCAATCTAAAAAGTCTCCATGTCAAATAAAATCTGAACAAACCAGGTAGCTGCAAACAGTCTTCATCCACCATCGATTTTAATTAGTGAGTCGCTGAGTTAGTAAGTTAGTAACTATAACATCTTTCAAAGCTGCCAGTTGAGAGCTTGGCCACTTTAGTGATCGACCTCTGAACCCTGAAGTGTCTAAGCGACTTTTGCAGCGGAGAAAATCCACTGTTGGACCACAGAAATGACCTCCTACCTACCAGAATACTGCTGTGTCTACAGGATTATCAACACCAACAATCAGTCTGAAGTGATCATGTCAGAGAGGAATGCTTTCTGATGGAGGTACAGATATGCTCTCTCCATCACACACACACACAACATATCTCAAGAGAAAACATCTGGGATTTTAGACAGAAAAACAAACACACACTCTCTTTGGTGTTTAACTGATAAGGAGTTGAAACGCGGATCAAATCCTGCTGCAGACGAACACACGATATCAGGTGAGTGCTGTCGGCGCAATCATGATTTCATCACTGACACAGAGACCCCAACACGAACTGGGAGGGGAGCACATGTGAGTTAATCCATGGTGTGAAAAAGATGAGAAGGAAAGAATAAAATAGAGTAAAGGGGGAAAGAAACTGTGTCTTTACTGTAAATGCATGTGTAGCTAAGGGCTCCTCGAGGTGATGTCATATGGGTGTGGTCCAGCAGATGGCCTTCATTTCAGTGAGGAATTCATCATCATCAGTTCACTGACATGAAAAACATGTTTAGAGTTTCCTCTACAGGGAACAGAAACTGCAGGGTGTTCATGTCAGAGGCCATTCACATTGTCGTGTGTCTTCCTAAGAGGCCTTTGACGAAATTTCTGGCCCTCGCAGTGCAATCTGAAAATGAGTCCAGATGCTGTGCAGTCCCATGAGGCCCAACATCATTTCAACTTGTAGCTGAAGTCACTAGAACGCTGCACTAATGAGAATATTCACATGATTTACTTGTGTACTGACTGACAAACTGCAATAGTCCAGCAGGTTCACTTTGTCTTTCAGAGTTATGATACTGATCTTCAGGGTTTTTTTTGCACAATCAATATTTCACGTGTGTCTAAAGTTAAAATTCTCAGCTGATGTAACAGGAAATCTATGAAGGATCTCATCATCTTCTGGGGAATTTGTCATAATCCTAAATCAGGGAGTATTCCTAAAATTTATGTTATATTAACACTTGAATCTGAAGACAAACTTTCACACTTTCTCTATCTTGCAACCCTTGCAACACTGCATAGCTTGCAAGAAATCTTTTTTTTTTTTTTTACATTTGTACTAGGGCTGGGAAGACATTAAAAAGGGCATTTTTCACAACTTTTCTGACATTTAATAGTCATTCAAATTGATGAATCAAGTAGATACTCAAATGATACTTGTTTCAACACTTTAATTTGAAAAAAAGAACTTAAAATATAAAATTAGAAAACTCTGATGTACTGCTTTCAGCTGAAGACTTATTGTTTTTCTCTTAGAATGAACAATATCCATTATGATTTTCCTTGGTGGTTATCTTATGTATTAATTTATTTATTTTTAAATAGTTTTTCCATTTACAAAAATTTAATTTACAAAAATATCTTATTTTTTTATGTTGTGATCTCTAACTAAGTTGAGGTGATGAACAAACTTGCACCAACCGTACAAGCTGCAAAAGCTGAAGCGGTTGTTAGATACAAACTGATAACAATTTAAACCATAGTGGCAGAAATACAAAATACACAAGGCTCTCATGCTATACAACAGAGAGCTTCAGAGCACGACAGACTTCTTCATATTTCAGGTTTGACTGACGTGTTTGCATCCTTTTCTTCCCTGTCACAAATCTGTCCATTTTATACATTAAATCAAGAGTTAATTAAAGAAGACGGTAAAAACAGAAGTGACATTACTGACCAAACTGTTGATATCTACTTTTGCTACAGTACAGTTTTTCAATACTTGATGGTACAGACGCATCTCGGTTGATACTCGCACAACTATTAGTGTTTGAAAACCAGCCCAACTTTCTGTGCATCTACCGGAGACAGCAGCACTGATTAAAACGAGCTGCAGAAATGAAGAACATGACTGAGACCATTTCAGAATGGACTTTAGGTTTTAACCCATCAAACTGAATTACCACCTGACAAAAGATAAACGCCTTTATGCATTGAGGATGGACCACTCAAGCAGCCACTCGAGCTGAAAAACCATTATTTGGAAGTCCTAATCTATTGCCTTAATCCTGTCAGCTGCTGAACTTTAGGAGGAAACAGCCCCTGTGGCAGCCTTATTTTCCCACCACATGCTTCTCAGAGCATGTTGAACTTTAAAACGCTGCAATGGCCATTTTGTTGTCTAATTTATTCAGTCAATCTCCTTGCGATCTAGTGGTGTTTTCCCATGCCTTCATTCTCCTAAAGGTTATGTTTTATGGTGTAAGCCTGGCATCAGAGGCCAGAGCTTTTCAATGAAACAAAGGTCAGGAACTCAGAGTTGATCCGTGCTGGATATGACGGGCACGGAGAAGAATAAAATAAATATCAGTTAAATCTCACAAGCATTAACATACATAGAGGTCTTAAGACCAACTTCTCACTCATATTCTCTCTCACTCATATTACATGACTAATCTAATCTCTACACACTTCTAATCTCCCAGAGTTTCCACTTTCTACTGCAGGGCTTTCCTGTAACAGGACACAAGGCACACAATACAGAGCCAAGCTTCACACACACACACACAACCATGTCAACAAAAGAAGTTGGTTGTAGTGCCCTCTAAAGAGCAAGCTCTGGAGAGAAAGTGGTGGGATTAACATTGACATGTGTGTGTGCTGTATCAGTGTGTCCCACCTGCTTCCTCATCCTCATCCATGCCGATGGGCCCGGACTGAGGTGTCTCCCCGTTCTTCAGACAGTTGTGAATGTAGGTGGCCTTCCAGCGGGCATACTTCCTGTGCTGGATGTTCTGGGAGACGTGTGGGTACAGTGGATGTTGGTATAAAGAACAGGGAGGGGAAGAGACATAAAGGTGACTAATAATCAAACTGGACAGTGGTTTGTAGAGGTGATAAAAAAAAAAAGTATGTAGGTCAGTGGGTGAAATGGGTAGATATTGAATCTGTAAAAGGTCACAAACTGAAACACGTTGGTCTAACAAACAAAGTTGTTTTTCATTCTAAAAGTGCTGCTGGAGTTTTGACCTTTTCAGGCCATTTTTCTTCCCCATGCATCATGGAAGTAGGTGAAGTTGTACTTCATACTGTACTTCATATATATGGACAACATAAGGGATAGACACAGATAGTGTAAGGGTAGAAGTTGTAAGTGTGACACCAATTAGGAATTAATATGGTGTAAGTTGTCCAGGTATTACCCAGTCAGTTGGTGGGGACATTAAAAATGTTCAAATATTCAGAGCAGTGTTGAATTGTGTATTAGAAGGATTGTCAGGGGACATCAACATAGAGCATGATTTCAGAAGGTAGGTTTAAGAAGAAATTGTTTGGGACAAGGTTAAAAACAAGATTAATTTTTAGGGTTATGTTTAGAAAACCTTAAATGTCATTATGAATTTATCTGCCATAGGTTTTTTTTTCTCAATTAATCAATTATGGAAAATGCCTGCAATAATTCCTGACAGCTCAAGAAAAGTATTTAAATGTTTTATTTTGACCATTACTTCATCTGTGAAACCAAGAGGTGTAACTTCATCACTCAGTGACGTATGTACGTTAAGTATTCAAGGCTGAGGGCATTAAGACGGAGGAAATATCTTTGGACGGCTGTTTTACTTTAGTTTAGGTGTTGGGGCCGAAGTGGCCAGTAAGGTTGTAGGTTGAAGGATGTTTGAAAAAGGATTTGTTGCAGACATTAAGGTGATATGAATGAACAGAGAAATTCCTGCTTATACCAGATAAGCGCCATGTTTTCAGTAGAAACACAGAAACAATGGCATACTGAAGTGCTGTAGTCTGTTCTGAGGTAAGGCTTGTCACAATGCCATGTCACCACTCCCAAGAAAGAAAACTCTAAAGAAAGGAAAGCTATTTAATGAAAACAATGTAATACTACATGGATTGTGCCAGTACAGGGAGGTATGTAGAGTTGATTAATCGATTAGCCAATTTGAAAAAATAATCAACAATTTTAATCGAATAATTGAGAAATTTGTTTAAGCAAACCCCCCCCCTTGGTTTTCATACTATTCGGTTATAATATACTGATTATATTTAGCTCCTGGAATTTGTAATGGACATTTTTCACAATCTATCAACATTTTACAGACAGATTAATGGTAGATTAATCAATAATAAAAACAATCATTAGTTGCAGCACGAGAAGTATATATTTTCCAAACTGTTCAGGGGTTCAATGAAAACCACCAAAGAAAGAAAATAAGTTTGTTGGCTCAAGTGCATCCCTGCCCTTGTTGTTTTATGCCATAGCCTGACCAATACAAACACACACAAAAGAAAAGAAACATAATGAAAAATTATAATAAAAACCTCAGTATCTGATCAGTTAGTGTCCAAAGAGGCTGCTAGAGTTAAGCCATTGCTGGTTCACCATCATCTGACCAGTGGTTGGACTTATTTTATCTATAGCCTCCAGTAAACAGTCAAGTCAAACATAAATACCTGTTCCCTGTAGCGTGAACAGACAATAAACACTTGAAGGTAGACGGTTTAACCTGACACAGTCCCTGCCAGGGCTGGTGGTGGAGAGAGATAATCACAGGCGTGTGCAGTGACAGATGGTCAACGCCACCTTTGTTTGCAGAGATTCAGCGCTGTGACAGCCAGAGTGACAGAATGATGCAGATATGGCTTTTTCTGCTGAAACACAGTGTTGATAACATGCTGCTGCTGTCTGTTCTGCAGGACATTATCCAGCCAGGGTTAAGGCATCTTTGTCAGCATTCACGGAGGAACGTTAACCACCAAATGTTGTGGCATACTTACAGGGATCAAAATAGTGCAGCAAGATTTGATTATTTCCCTATATTTATTATATTTTATATCCTCTATCATGAGCCTTATAGAAGCTCCAAGCTGAGGTGTAAAGGTGTGAGAAAGGCTCCATCTTGTCTCTCACAAGCAGGAAGCTTATAGATGCCAGCGTACAGACAAATTGCGTTTTAAAAACCTGAGTTCAATCCTCATGTCCTTTTGTCCTTGGTTCAGTTTCGGTCATTGGTCAGATTCGTCTTAGGCGGGAGAGAGAACATAAAGACAGGAAGAAGGTCCTGAAAAAGCTCCTAAAGCCCCAAATGTCAGGAAGATAACATACTTATTGTAAGTCCAGGCTGGCTCAACATTCAGGCTACAGAATAAATCATCAAGGGCAGAGATGCACTTTAGCCAATGAATAATGTTCAGTAAGTCAATATGTTTTACTCCAGAAACAGGAAATCATCTTGTATTCAGGCCAGTAAGGTATGTTGGTAAAAGGATGAATACTTTGTTAGATTTGGGTTTCTACGGGGGATTTTTAGGTAAAAAATAGAATAAAGCTGTATCCTTTAACAAGTTATCCAACTTCCCTTACAGTAATCTGTGTTTTGTTATAAATCTGTTTTTGGTTGATTTTTATCTCTTAAGAGAATTTACAGAGATCAGACTTGTGATTCCCGCCGGGCCTTATCTTACCTCCTCTGACATTTCCCCAAACACAGACAAGACATCCAGCAGCAGACTAGCTGTGTAGAAAGACTTGATCATGTTCCTGGGGGAAACAAAGTTGGGAGATGAGAGGGAGAAAGCAGAGTTAGGTTTAGAAATTTAGAGAAAGATGAACTGACTGAGGCAATGTTAAAGTCATCCCACCTCCCCTACAGTCCAAATGAGGGACTACTTTTATCTAAATATTACAATAACCAAGTCTTTCACATCACATTAAAAGTTATAGAAAACAAAACATTTATTGATTTATTGCCCTGTTCCTTCACCATTATAACAACAGCTGCATGTGTAATTATTATACAAGTGATTCAGTAAATAAGTTGAACTACTGAATGAGGTTTTGAAAATGAAAAATTGAGCCACTGCAGCCCAGATTTACCGGCACTTGGTTAGAGGTCATTTCCCATCACAGCGCGCACACACACACACACACACACACACACACACACACACACACAGAGTGAAGGTAAGTGAATATGAAAGGGTTCCTTGTGTCCTTCTGTGTGAGCTACTGAGCAGTAACCTCAACATGTTGGAGGAAGTTTCTTATTCCACCAAAGTTTCCCATAAATGTTCAACTTCTGTGCCTCAACATGTTTGTATCAGAGTATGTGAACATGTAATTTTCATCATAGGTACACCTCAACTATAAGAGACAGAATGGGGGGTTGAGAATCCCGGAAATCACATTGTAGGATTTTTAATGAATTAATTGGTAAGATCTTTGGTCATAACTCAACTTGTCGTGTTTGGAGGAGAAAGAATACGGAGTAAAGGAAAGAATGAATGGGGCCATGTATTGTGAGATTTTCAGTGAAAACCTCCTTCCATCAGCAAGGGCACTGAAGATGAAACATGGCTGGGTCGAAGGAGTGGCTTTGTAAGCATTTCAAGGTCCTGGACCATAGAAAATGACAAATTACAAGCCCCTCTCATATTTTTAAGTGGGAGACCTTGCACAATTGGTAGCTAACTAAATACTTTTTCGGCCCCTGTGTATGTATAGTTGTTGTTATTTGTGACTATGTTTTTTGTGCATGTTTATCCGGTGGTGCCATAACACGCTGCTGAAGCCTGGGTCCTGTTAGCTCAAGACCGCTGCTTCTCGTAAAACCACAGGCTGTTTGTTTTCCGTCTTCAGCAGAACAGAATTATTACCCAATACTGCTTAATGTACCTGCTGGAAACAGAGAGCTTCTGAGCTGTTATTTACACCACAAACATCTCCAGAGAACCTATCGCTGCTTCTATTCACCTCGCACTTACTGGCAAGGACAGCAAGTAAATTCATTTTCATGTTGTGATACCTGTGTACGCAAAAATAAAATATAACTCATCATGTTAACAGGATCAGGCTCATTCGCAGTGACATTTCTAATACAGTTTAGGGTTGTTTATGTGATGCATTTCTTGTTTTACAGCTTATTAAATACATATTTCCAGCTGGTTTAAAGGGTAACAGATGCTTTTTGCGTTTACTTAAACATGACTCATTTCAAATGTCTTTGTTCGTTTTGTTACATGATGTGATCATAAAATGATTTATGATTATGAATGATTTATTTGCAGCAGCACCTTGGTAATTACTGAATAGAAAATTATGTAAATGAGAACAGATATATGGTAAATTCAGCTGCATTAAAGCTAAGACTGCTCCCTAAACGTTGATAATTCAGTGCAAAAGTCAAGCAGAGTTAACTCGCATTTTGTCGGTTGAATCCCTGTATATAATTAATTATATATAGTATATTTCACATTTCAGAGACGTGAGATGGTCCAAAAACATTCTTAGAGTGTAAAGATACTTTTTCCTAAATAGCTTTGTCAAAAAATGTGTTAACTGCTGCACAACAGAGCTTTTTGGATTCGAACTTCTAGATCAGATCAGTATATTTTGGGAAGTTCTTCCTGAAGTCAAAAGCCACAAATGAAATTTGTTGACCTAAAAACAAACTATAACTTGTATCATAACATAACATAACAGAAAACACAGAGAGAAGAAAAGAGGATAGATATTACTTGGAGAACACATGTGCAAAACATAAAAATTCTTTCTTCTATGAGGATTTATTTTATTACCAGATGTTTCCTGGCCTCTTTAAAACTCCACATATCGTTTTTCAGAAGTACAATGATAATTGGAATGAAATGAGTAAATGAATGATGACAGATCATGAATCATCCAGCAAATATAATACTTTAATTCAACTTCCAACGTCCAGTTACTTAAATCTGGTCTCATATATGGCCTGCCTCCTTAAATATGATGATTCAAATAATCTGTTAGAGACACTCCAATTAACATATTAATAAATTGGAAAATCAGGTGCAGCTTTTCTTCATTATTTTTTGATTAGTTTTATATCACATAAGTAAAGTTTCTTCACTTTGCTTGTTTAGTATCAGCGCAGAAGCAAAAACTGAAATGATTTGGGCATACTTACATTAAAACGTAGGACTACCTGTCTACCTGTCTACTTCTTATTTCTTTTATTTTCTCTTGGTTTCTCCTTGTATGATTTTTTTTTTAATATTCCCTATTCCCGTGGAAAATGCTGATGAAAAAAGTATCAGCATTTCAATTGTTTGTTTTTGTTATTTTAAAATTACCACTTCCAGGTCCAGAGGATAAACATTGGTGCTTCCAGTTAATTCCTGTCAAAACACTCTTTGATAGCAATCACTTAAACACGCACACACACACACACACACACCTATATTATACACAAACTGAAAAAGCTGGCTGAGGTGGTTTCCTTAACTAAATAGGCACAAGCAACTTTTCTTCTTCTTTGGATGGAAAGCGACCTGCTGCCCCGTGACCAAGACTGTAAAACCCATTTATTTTAAACAGATAACTGATTTTAGGCTATGCAAATAAAACTGACTTGACCCAAGAGATTAGAGAGGCAGACTGGTGGAGATATCTCACATTTTTATTTTCTTCTCCTAAACCTCTCCGAGGTTTCTCTGTGAGATTTGTTTGTACAAGTCTTACGGGAAAAAAACTCTCTTAATGTCACAAAACTTGCTGTAACTGAACGGCAGCGACCTTTGTCAGTAGTTGTATTAGAGGAGCTAAAACAATTATGAAAATATGAATCCATCAGAGCAGCGCTGTACTGTGACTGAAAAGGTGGAAACGCTTTGACATGGAGTTAGATGCTAAAAAAGGTCTTTTTAAAGCAATATGAGAGGCGGTAATGTGACAGCCACACATATTAAAGGACAGAAGAGGATTTGTGTTTCTTACTTGTGGAATCGTCCTGCTCGGTCCTCGTTGTCGGCATACAGGAACATCTTTAAGGCATAGTTTTCAATGTGGGCATTTCCAACGACCTCCTGACTGATGGAGTCACTGTCACTCAACTCCTTCTTCATCTGGAGCACAAAAGGCACATATTATTATCTAAAACCACTTACGATAACATTCAAAATTCTGGTTTATTTCAATGTAGGAAGCTCAGTAGCTTTCCCTGATGTCCGTCATTGTCTGCAATAAACAAATATTTTATGAATTGCCGGAGTCTGTGTAACAGAGCTGGAGAGAGCAGACTTAGCATGACAGATAGAGCCACAATGGTCACATTTATGGGAAATACATCAGATTGAAATAAACCAGAATTTTCCTTGAAGTACAAAGTTAAAGTCTTGGACTTGACTCATGATTTGTTGGTTTTGATCAGGCACATTATTTTAGACATTTATTTAAAAGTTTGCTGGTTGCAGAATATCAGATGTGATGATTTGATCATTTTTTGAGTCATACAGTTGACAAAAAAGAAAAAAATATATATATATATACACATTTTCATTAGATGTCACCTTGACAACTCACAGAAATTATAAAAGGCATCTTTTCACTTTTTCTGGGTATATAAAGAGCTGCAGGCCTGCATATCGGCACTGAGCTACACACAAAAAACCAGCAAAGAGCCACCTTCCCGCAGAGTTGTGCGGAGGTAACCGCTGTGAAACAATCAGAAAATAACGTTTTACTTCTGTGATTCACTGACTTCTTCTTGCCAGCCTCTCTTACTCTCTTCATTCGCTCCCTAGCTCGCTCAGCTCTCTCTCTCTCTCGTGACACCAGGGTGGAGGGGCCACATTTGAATGCTGTGTTTACAAACACCAAGCGACAAATCCTGATTAGTGTACCTTTAACTCAAGCACAACACATCCTCGCTTCAATGTCCCTCCATCTCACTCCACTTTGCATTTATTTTCTCTACCTGTATAAAATAAATGCACTTTCTGTCCGTCTCTCTTTCCCCATTAGCCCAGCAGGGCTTCAGGTTTCTTATAAAACCACTAAAGCAAACACGCTGACTCTTTCCAGCAGGTGGACCTTGACCAGACGCTGAATAGACACACTGTTCACCGACTTCATCAGCCCGTGTGTGTGTGTGTGTGTGTGTGTGTGTGTGTGTGTGTGAGTTGTAGCAGAGCAGAGGAATGTAAAACCACTGTGGCTGAGTGAGAATGAAAGAAGACAACTGGTCAGGGAATATAAAGAATCTGGGATCAAAGGAAGCTCACTACACCGAGCACAGTCTCTCAGACTTCAGTTCACTCCGAGGTGTCCATTCAACCTAACTTTAAGTGAAGTTCAGCAACTTTTAAAATAAAAAATATGTGACTGACATCTAGAGCTGCAACGATGAGTTGAAAAATCAATCGGCAATTTATTTATTTTAGGAAAGAAATGAGGTTGCAGCTTGAGTTTTAGAAAATAGTGACTGACATTTTCTGACATGTTATAGATATAAGCAACTAATCGATTAATAAGGAAAATAATCAACACATTATTTAATATGAGCCCTAAATTAAAAGTTTTGACCTGAATAAGCCCCATAGAGAAAAGAGGTAACAGGTGTTATCTAATGATATCAAAATAGCATAAATCACAGCAGCAGAAATTTCGTTTAGTGTCTGACAGCCAGACATCATTACTGCCTGCTGAACAAACTTATGCTTATGAATTAACATGCGAAAACAAAGCGCTTTTTTTCTGTTCAAGCACTATTTTCTACCATTGTGAAACATATTGACTAAATTTCCTACTCGTAAACACATTGCGACAATAGAATTTTCATCAATCACATTAATAACAAATTCCTTAAAAGGGTATTTAACATGTATTAAACTTTATGTGTGAGATTCTGATGTTATTAGCTGGTTCATCCCTGCATAACATTCTTGGACAATCCCATCAGTATATTTTTAGACTGTAACAAGCCTCTAAATTTAGCAGTATCTGCCAGGTAGCTGCTGGTGATTTCCCACCCTGCAACATATGAAACTGATTTTGAAACAAGTGATTTTCCAGTGTCCCAGTGAGAGTGAAGCCTCTGAGAGTTGCGCCGGTGGAAAATAGAACTAATGAGTCCAACATGTATCGCGCCCCGAGCCAGGGCATCAGGGAAAGAGAAGGTTGTGGTTTGTGTCCCTACTTGTTCTGTAGAAATGAGTCACCAGATATAGTTCATAAAGGAGTGGAACAGAAAAAAAACAGACCTCAGGGTATCCCCATGTTTTATAAAGCTGCACTGTCTGGAGAACATCAATCAAATCATCGCTTAATCGTTTAGGTTCATTTTTCAAGCAAGAATGCCAAATAACTGATAGTTCCAGGTTCTCCAATGTGAGGATTTGATGCTGTGAATGCTGACATTTGATGAAGTCATCTTGAACTATAGAGAGACAAAACGTAACTGGAACTTCTGGGTTGTGTTCCAGAAGTAAGAAAACCTCATTCATCCCATTGACACGTGTAGCTACGCTAATAATCCAGCCTTGGAGCAAACAAAAACACACACACACACCTTTCTCTACAGTATGTTAAGTTGTTTACTCCATATGTTTAGATACGGACACTAGAAAAATCATTGTTTATTGAAAATTTAGCAGCCTTTGAGATTTATCCTGTTTTCCCATGAGCCCTAGACGTTTACGGGCTTAACATCACAGCTCAACAGAGCAGACAAGTCCATGAACGAGCAGAGGGGTCATGTTGAGTTTAGACATGTATGTACTAACAGCGGGAGAGAGAGAAGTGAACGCTGCACTTTACACAGTCTTTACACAGCACAGAACAAAAGCATTTATGAATTTTTATATACATGGATAAAAACCATTCTAGAACCTTCCTCACTGATAGAGCCGGACCTGTCACCCAACATTCTAGAACCTTCCTCACTGATAGAGACGGCCGTCATCCAACATTCTAGACCTTCCTCACTGATAGAGCCGGACCCGTCACCCAACATTCTAGAACCTTCCTCACTGATAGAGCCGGACCCGTGACCCAACATTCTAGAACCTTCCTCACTGATAGAGCCGGACCCGTGACCCAACATTCTAGAACCTTCCTCACTGATAGAGCCGGACCCGTAACCCAACATTCTAGAACCTTCCTCACTGATAGAGCCGGACCCGTCACCCAACATTCTAGAACCTTCCTCACTGATAGAGCCGGACCTGTCACCCAACATTCTAGAACCTTCCTCACTGATAGAGCCGGACCTGTAACCCAACATTCTAGAACCTTCCTCACTGCTGGACCCTTAACCTAACATTCTAGAACCTTCCTCACTGATAGAGCCGGCCGTCACCCAACATTCTAGAACCTTCCTCACTGATAGAGCCGGACCCGTCACCCAACATTCTAGAACCTTCCTCACTGCTGGACCCGTAACCCAACATTCTAGAACCTTCCTCACTGATAGAGCCGGCCGTCACCCAACAATCTAGAACCTTCCTCACTGATAGAGCCGGCCGTCACCCAACATTCTAGAACCTTCCTCACTGATAGAGCCGGACCCGTCACCCAACATTCTAGAACCTTCCTCACTACTGGACCCGTAACCCAACATTCTAGAACCTTCCTCACTGATAGAGCCGGCCGTCACCCAACATTCTAGAACCTTCCTCACTGATAGAGCCGGCCGTCACCCAACATTCTAGAACCTTCCTCACTGATAGAGCTGGACCCGTAACCCAACATTCTAGAACCTTCCTCACTGATAGAGCTGGACCCATAACCCAACATTCTAGAACCTTCCTCACTGCTGGACCCGTAACCCAACATTCTAGAACCTTCCTCACTGATAGAGCCGGCCGTCACCCAACATTCTAGAACCTTCCTCACTGATAGAGCCGGCCGTCACCCAACATTCTAGAACCTTCCTCACTGATAGAGCCGGACCCGTCACCCAACATTCTAGAACCTTCCTCACTGATAGAGCCGGACCCGTAACCCAACATTCTAGAACCTTCCTCACTGCTGGACCCGTAACCCAACATTCTAGAACCTTCCTCACTGATAGAGCCGGACCCGGCACCCAACATTCTAGAACCTTCCTTACTGATAGAGCCGGACCCGTAACCCAACATTCTAGAACCTTCCTCACTGATAGAGCCGGCCGTCACCCAACATTCTAGAACCTTCCTCACTGATAGAGCCGGCCGTCACCCAACATTCTAGAACCTTCCTCACTGATAGAGCCGGACCCGTCACCCAACATTCTAGAACCTTCCTCACTGATAGAGCCGGACCCGTAACCCAACATTCTAGAACCTTCCTCACTGCTGGACCCGTAACCCAACATTCTAGAACCTTCCTCACTGCTGGACCCGTAACCCAACATTCTAGAACCTTCCTCACTGCTGGACCCTTAACCTAACATTCTAGAACCTTCCTCACTGATAGAGCCGGCTGTCACCCAACATTCTAGAACCTTCCTCACTGATAGAGCCGGACCCGTCACCCAACATTCTAGAACCTTCCTCACTGCTGGACCCGTAACCCAACATTCTAGAACCTTCCTCACTGATAGAGCCGGCCGTCACCCAACAATCTAGAACCTTCCTCACTGATAGAGCCGGCCGTCACCCAACATTCTAGAACCTTCCTCACTGATAGAGCCGGACCCGTCACCCAACATTCTAGAACCTTCCTCACTACTGGACCCGTAACCCAACATTCTAGAACCTTCCTCACTGATAGAGCCGGCCGTCACCCAACATTCTAGAACCTTCCTCACTGATAGAGCCGGCCGTCACCCAACATTCTAGAACCTTCCTCACTGATAGAGCTGGACCCGTAACCCAACATTCTAGAACCTTCCTCACTGATAGAGCTGGACCCATAACCCAACATTCTAGAACCTTCCTCACTGCTGGACCCGTAACCCAACATTCTAGAACCTTCCTCACTGATAGAGCCGGCCGTCACCCAACATTCTAGAACCTTCCTCACTGATAGAGCCGGCCGTCACCCAACATTCTAGAACCTTCCTCACTGATAGAGCCGGCCGTCACCCAACATTCTAGAACCTTCCTCACTGATAGAGCCGGACCCGTCACCCAACATTCTAGAACCTTCCTCACTGATAGAGCCGGACCCGTAACCCAACATTCTAGAACCTTCCTCACTGCTGGACCCGTAACCCAACATTCTAGAACCTTCCTCACTGATAGAGCCGGACCCGGCACCCAACATTCTAGAACCTTCCTTAATGATAGAGCCGGACCCGTAACCCAACATTCTAGAACCTTCCTCACTGATAGAGCCGGCCGTCACCCAACATTCTAGAACCTTCCTCACTGATAGAGCCGGCCGTCACCCAACATTCTAGAACCTTCCTCACTGATAGAGCCGGCCGTCACCCAACATTCTAGAACCTTCCTCACTGATAGAGCCGGACCCGTCACCCAACATTCTAGAACCTTCCTCACTGATAGAGCCGGACCCGTAACCCAACATTCTAGAACCTTCCTCACTGCTGGACCCGTAACCCAACATTCTAGAACCTTCCTCACTGCTGGACCCGTAACCCAACATTCTAGAACCTTCCTCACTGATAGAGCCGGCCGTCACCCAACATTCTAGAACCTTCCTCACTGATAGAGACGGCCGTCACCCAACATTCTAGAACCTTCCTCACTGATAGAGCCGGCCGTCATCCAACATTCTAGACCTTCCTCACTGATAGAGCTGGACCCGTCACCCAACATTCTAGAACCTTCCTCACTGATAGAGCCGGACCCGTGACCCAACATTCTAGAACCTTCCTCACTGATAGAGCCGGACCCGTCACCCAACATTCTAGAACCTTCCTCACTGATAGAGCTGGACCTGTAACCCAACATTCTAGAACCTTCCTCACTGATAGAGCCGGACCCGTCACCCAACATTCTAGAACCTTCCTCACTGATAGAGCCGGACCTGTAACCCAACATTCTAGAACCTTCCTCACTGCTGGACCCTTAACCCAACATTCTAGAACCTTCCTCACTGATAGAGCCGGCCGTCACCCAACATTCTAGAACCTTCCTCACTGATAGAGCCGGACCCGTCACCCAACATTCTAGAACCTTCCTCACTGCTGGACCCGTAACCCAACATTCTAGAACCTTCCTCACTGATAGAGCCGGCCGTCACCCAACAATCTAGAACCTTCCTTACTGATAGAGCCGGACCAGTCACCCAACATTCTAGAACCTTCCTCACTGATAGAGCTGGACCCGTCACCCAACATTCTAGAACCTTCCTTACCGATAGAGCCGGACCCGTAACCCAACATTCTAGAACCTTCCTCACTGATAGAGCCGGACCCGTCACCCAACATTCTAGAACCTTCCTCACTGCTGGACCCGTAACCCAACATTCTAGAACCTTCCTCACTGATAGAGCCGGCCGTCACCCAACATTCTAGAACCTTCCTCACTGATAGAGCCGGCCGTCACCCAACATTCTAGAACCTTCCTCACTGATAGAGCTGGACCCGTAACCCAACATTCTAGAACCTTCCTCACTGATAGAGCTGGACCCGTAACCCAACATTCTAGAACCTTCCTCACTGCTGGACCCGTAACCCAACATTCTAGAACCTTCCTCACTGCTGGACCCGTAACCCAACATTCTAGAACCTTCCTCACTGATAGAGCCAGCCGTCACCCAACATTCTAGAACCTTCCTCACTGATAGAGCCGGCCGTCACCCAACATTCTAGAACCTTCCTCACTGATAGAGCCGGACCCGTAACCCAACATTCTAGAACCTTCCTCACTGATAGAGCCGGACCCGTAACCCAACATTCTAGAACCTTCCTCACTGCTGGACCCGTAACCCAACATTCTAGAACCTTCCTCACTGATAGAGCCGGACCCGTCACCCAACATTCTAGAACCTTCCTTACTGATAGAGCCGGACCCGTAACCCAACATTCTAGAACCTTCCTCACTGCTGGACCCGTAACCCAACATTCTAGAACCTTCCTCACTGATAGAGCCGGCCGTCACCCAACATTCTAGAACCTTCCTCACTGATAGAGCCGGCCGTCACCCAACATTCTAGAACCTTCCTCACTGATAGAGCCGGACCCGTAACCCAACATTCTAGAAACTTCCTCACTGATAGAGCCGGCCGTCACCCAACATTCTAGAACCTTCCTCACTGATAGAGACAGCCGTCACCCAACATTCTAGAACCTTCCTCACTGATAGAGCCGGCCGTCATCCAACATTCTAGACCTTCCTCACTGATAGAGCTGGACCCGTCACCCAACATTCTAGAACCTTCCTCACTCATAGAGCCGGACCCGTGACCCAACATTCTAGAACCTTCCTCACTGATAGAGCTGGACCCGTCACCCAACATTCTAGAACCTTCCTCACTCATAGAGCCGGACCCGTGACCCAACATTCTAGAACCTTCCTCACTGATAGAGCCGGACCCGTCACCCAACATTCTAGAACCTTCCTCACTGATAGAGCTGGACCCGTAACCCAACATTCTAGAACCTTCCTCACTGATAGAGCCGGACCCGTAACCCAACATTCTAGAACCTTCCTCACTGATAGAGCCGGACCCGTAACCCAACATTCTAGAACCTTCCTCACTGATAGAGCCGGACCTGTAACCCAACATTCTAGAACCTTCCTCACTGCTGGACCCTTAACCCAACATTCTAGAACCTTCCTCACTGCTGGACCCTTAACCCAACATTCTAGAACCTTCCTCACTGATAGAGCCGGACCCGTCACCCAACATACTAGAACCTTCCTCACTGATAGAGCCGGACCCGTCACCCAACATTCTAGAACCTTCCTCACTGATAGAGCCGGACCCGTAACCCAACATTCTAGAACCTTCCTCACTGATAGAGCCGGCCGTCACCCAACATTCTAGAACCTTCCTTACTGATAGAGCCGGACCCGTCACCCAACATTCTAGAACCTTCCTCACTGATAGAGCCGGACCCGTCACCCAACATTCTAGAACCTTCCTCACTGATAGAGCCGGACCCGTAACCCAACATTCTAGAACCTTCCTCACTGATAGAGCCGGACCCGTAACCCAACATTCTAGAACCTTCCTCACTGATAGAGCCGGACCCGTAACCCAACATTCTAGAACCTTCCTCACTGCTGGACCTGTAACCCAACATTCTAGAACCTTCCTCACTGATAGAGCCGGACCCGTAACCCAACATTCTAGAACCTTCCTCACTGATAGAGCCGGACCACCCAACATTCTAGAACCTTCCTCACTGATAGAGCCGGCCGTCACCCAACATTCTAGAACCTTCCTCACTGATAGAGCCCCGCCACCCAACATTTTAGAACCTTCCTCTGTGTGAATCTTTTATAGGTATCACTTAAAGTTGATTCTAACTGAATAGAATTGAAGATATGTAATTAATGGTTAGCAATGGTCACTTCTTCTGAATAACAGGCCAACATACTGTATGTATACATGCTAATATTGGTATATCTAAGGCAGGCAGAAACCAAATAACACATTTTTTTAAATGGAGAGCTCACTGTAGCAGAAAAGAAGGATATATCATTAAAAGTGAGATATGTTTTGCTTTGAAAAATAATTTGCTTCTAAAGGGATTAAACACACAGAAATACACTTAAGCACAAATACATGAAGTCATTTACGCAAATTTAAACAGCTATAACAAGAACACACACATCAAAGCAGCGGATGTGCGTTAGAAGCATCCTGAGTGTGTGACAGTAATGAAGATCCCTGGAGCCTCTGTAAAAGCTGGCTCAAGGGAGCAGCTGTTTGTGTCAGTGTGTGTTTTCATGTTTTTATCTCTGTCCACTGCTACCTTTAATTGGCTCTGAGCAATCAATAAAGTGATTCCAGCCTCGCTGTAGGACTTCGCACCTCCTCCTCCCCCTCCATAAAGACCCCCACCTGGTCCCATTCACCTCCTCTTTTCACCTCGACACTCGTGTCTGATTGCTTAAATATTTGGTCTGACGACTGGGACATTTCTTCTCTCAGTGCTTCAAATCTTAAAACTGTAGAGGCTCAGAAATTGCAGTTTGGGCATATGGCATGACGGCATCAAAATTACTTTATACGTTATAGCTTGTAGGAGTCAAGACGCTCCGTCTCTGCTCAGTCTCATGATTAAAGGCTTATTTGTTTGACCCCCGTTGGGACGCTCCAAGCCCATTTACCTCCTCTCGTCTCATCTCACCTCCTCCTCCCTCTTGCCCCCTGTCATAACAACTCTGTAAAATCTAATTAGTTTGGCCCCTGTTGACAATCTGGAGAGCTGCCCCTTTGCGTAAATTTGTGTCAAATGAAAGCAGAAGGCTCGTCAGTGCTCTGTGACTTCAAGCTTTAACGTGAAAATTTGGAATTGTAAGGTTTCTGAACAAAGGCAGACGAACTGAAGCTGTTTTAATGCTTACAGTGATATTCATCAATGTCAGTTTGTGCCTGAGAATCAGAGTCATTATCATTCATTTAAAATATGAAATTACTTTTTAACTGTCCAAAAACCATTCCTACATCTGACATTACATCTGTCACATAAAGAGTCTTGTATTCATCTGTATTACTGACTAACACAGATCTTTAGATCAGTAATTACAGTGTGTGTGGTGATTGGAGAGAAATCCATTTTCTCACTTTTACCACCACTGTAAAAGTCACTGAAATTTGAATCTCACACCTGAAAGACTTAGCTTCATTATACCAGTTATTTGTGATAAAAGGCAAGGCCTCTCTATTATGATCTTATATCCACCTCTGAATGTTCATTTGATCTAAAACTTGTGAAATTCTCCACTTTGACTGTTGCTTTTTAAAGTTCTCATCTCGCTCTGTTTTATATCCAAACTGCAGGGGGTGTACTGCACACTTTTAGAGACACTGATCCTCCCCAAGGTGATGGCAGCTGTCCCGTACTTCACATCTCTGAGGAATGAAACCTCAAACCAGCTACTGCTGAACAACACTAAGCAAATGTCAAGCCTTTTAGTGTGTGTGTTCTTGCGTGTGTATTCATTACACTGCTGCATCAGAGCTCTGCAGTGTGTTTCATAAGAAAAGAGTCATTCATCCAGGTGCTGCTGTAGTAAAGGTGTATTGCAGCTCCTCTGCAGCATTTTTAAAAACCAAGCTTGTGGTCTGTTTACAGTAATGATGCTGTCAGCTGAGCCATGTGCCTCTACAGCAGGACATTATTCTTCATTATGGAACATTTTCTAATATATGTCACCCGAAACTCTGTCTAATATGCATGAATGAATGGAAAGGAGAATAACCCTTCAGCACAGTTTATCGGACTCATTTCAATAAGATAAGTTTGGAAAACAAACTATGACGAGATTTATTTTAGTCCAGTGGTTCCCAAACTAATTTTCCACTATTGTCTAAAAGGAAAACAAAGCTGAAATTTCAGTGTGTGGTAAAAAGTAGATTTCTCAGAACTGACTGTTATATTTATCCTCCTGTATTATTTATTTATTTTATTTTATGTCTATTTTAATTCTTTTTAAAATTCTATTTAAATGTGTCATGTATCATGCAACTTAAAGTACACTTAGTGTTACTAGGACTATAAAAATATACTGTATACCACATGTTCTACCATTATTGTTCTTAGAAGAAACAATAGTTTCTTATTTAAATTCTGCTATGGAAAAACAATGTGTACTGATAGAGGATTTCCTCCTCACACCTCCTGGGCAGTATGGGAATCCACACTGGGAGAAAATGTACCGAGGTCGGTCAAACTTACCATCTCCAGCTGGTCCATAAGTTTGATCAGGAACTTTCTGCACTCGGGTGTTTTACTGTCGAGCTTCATGCCCGTTTGCATCGCATAGAGACGACCTGCAGCAGAGCAGAGAAGAAAGGTGGACAGAATTAAACATCTTTTTACCGCTACAGCGTTATTTAAATTGGAAGACTCATTAGACAAAGTCAGGATGAATTTTTCACAAAGGCAGCTCCTTGACAAGCCGCTGATGTTTTTCCCTTTTTCATTTGTAGCAGATATGAATCCAAAAGCAAACAGGGTCAGGAAGAAGGTCGAAAAGATGTCCACCTGAGCCGGGACAGGTCTGACCACTCAGAGAAGATCCTCTGCCAGAACGCCAACTCCCACAATCCCTAATCTGTCAATTAGTTTTGTGGTCAGATTCTTTTCTTTTACATGATGCAACACCTTAAATCTTGCAGCTACATCAGCATCAGCAGAGGACACTACAAGGCAAGGCTGATTTATTTATAAAGCATGTTTCATACACAGAAGCATATTGAAATAAAATAAATCATTTGGAAATAAAAATAAAAAGACCAATGTAAATGTGAATTTTTAAAGCCAATGTCATTACCTGGTTTATTTGTCATTGTTTATTTGGCAGAATGCAAACATTTGCTGTTTGCAGCTTCCAAAACATGACTCTTCTTACTTAATTTGTGATTTAAAGGGGAAATCCACCAATTTTCCACCTCAGTGTGTGTAATATAACCACCTTTTGTGTCTCCAGAGGGAGCTGATGATGTCACTGGCGACCCTATCTGAGTAGTCTGCAGGTGTATGTAGCGTTAATAAGAAGTGAGGTTACCAGCTCCTGGTCTCTGCTGGAGGCTCGCACTCCACTAATTAGACTCGTCCCCTGGATCAAGTAGCAAGGCTCTTGTAAGAAATGATTTATGATGCTCTGTCCGTCTCCATGACAACCTGCTTTTCAAGAGCGTCCATTCAGACCAGGTAGAAAATATGTTTTTATAAACTAGTTTATTTGAAACCTTCTGGGGTTACAGATTACATGTCAAACAGGCTCGTTGTGATCTGTTGGGATCTCTCGCTTATCAATTTTCCCGATGAAATGCACCTGACAATACAAAATGACCAAGTTAAAAGTGCAACTGAAACTGATGAAACTCGTTTCAACCATCCGCTGCACCAAGAAGAGGAAAAAAAAAAGCTTCTTTCACACCCGGCTGTGTCATGTGGAGGAGTCTGTTACCAGGCAGCTATCCTGGTTGTATATTTTGGACACTGTGCATGTTAAACTGTCCATTTCATCCTCATGTTTGGTGTTTGAGTCATCACTGCCCTGCACAGCATCAACAGAACAATGTCCCATTTCACAGGGTGGATTGGTGGGGGCCCTGCACTGCTCAACATTTCCAAAAAAACACCAGCATGACACATATATACTCATGTTGTTAACCAGCCAGTGCACAGATACAAACATCCAGCAAGTCTTCAGCTACCCAAGCAGCCAGTAAGCGAGTTTGTCGGTCATGGTGTGACAAAGAAATGCTTTGTGCCGTTACCCCCAACGTTCACTTTGGCTGTTCAGACAATGAAGCGCAACACAGAAGTCTTTGACAGCAGAGAGGATGTAAGGCCACGGAAACTGAACAACTCCAACCGAGCCAAGTTTACCCCGCCCCCTCATGTTTACAGATGTGTTCCCCCGATGCTTGAGCCCTCTGCTGATCATTAAAAAGAAGGTACCGTGTGTTTGCACTGACTGGAAACAACTTTATGTTTATTCTAAGGCTGCAGCTAATGATTGGACCTATTTTATAGATCGTTTTATCTTATAAAATGTCCAATAATAATGAGAAATGTCTGTTCTAACTGCTCACAGCTCATCTTCAAGATGTTTACTATCATGTATGACACAAAAGCACCAAACCGTCATATCTGAGGAGCTGCAACCAGCAAATATTTCATATTTTTGAATGAATGACTAAAATAATTCAAAACTATCCAAATATCAAAATAGTTGATTAATTTTCTGTAGATAGACTAATTGATTAATTGTTGAAGCTCTAGTATTATTCTTGATTTCTCACCAAAATGTCCTACAAACATGTCAAATGCATCCTGTTCCTCATAAAACATTCGCTCTAATCCCTGCAGGCTGAGGGTGTGCAATATCACACCGTTCATATTACATACATAAATCTGAAAAATGTTCATAGATCTCATAAATATCAATATCTGGTTGACAAGTGAGCGAGCAAGAAGAGCTAAAGTTAATAATTAGTTTATTGCTAATGAACAATAAATCTTGTATTTGTAAATGAAAAAACTGGATAAATATATGAAAATTAAATATTAATTGGTGGCTTTGAGGCTGCTGTAACTATTATTAATTAATTAATATAGTCAAATATCTATTGTATTTGTTTTTGTCCATAAATAAAGTGAAGATAGAAGAACAACAACAATCCCAGTGAAGTTTAATACCGTGTTTGGAGCAATAAAACAAGCTTATCTTTTCAACTGTTGTTTACAAATCCTGCATCCGTTGGGCTCCAGTAAATAATGTTATCACAAACATAAATTACAAAGTCATGATATATTACTTTAAGGCCATATGCTCACTGTGTACATGAGTTTGCCATTTCTTCTTTCTGGATATTTAATGGCAGATCACTGCCATCTGCAGTCTGCACAAATGTGTTATGTTACTCCCATATTCCTGTTGAATAAATGTGCACATACAGGACTGAGAGACTTTTCATGAAGGAGGCTGAGAAAAGCGGGGCTTATTGTGAAAATCCTGACTTGAGTGAACCTGATAAAGTAAAGAAGCACTAAACTGTTCTATAAAACTGCAATGCTAAAGTTTAAAATCTGTCTTTATAGACAGATGTGTCGGCTGGGCAACCAGTATCCGTCAGGCTCCTGGTAGCTTCAGATCAAACTCACTTAAACCTGCTCAGTTAAACTGAATTTCCAATAGAAGTCAGATTTATAATGAAATATTCAGTGACATTTTTAGTTTAGCCATCAACTTGTTGTACATTGGTATCTTATTGCGAACTGTTATTATTTTGTATTTAAATTGTGTTTGGACACGTTTATGGATTTCAGGATTTTATTGATTAGTTATATATTAAGTGTCCTGTGGTTTGTTTTGTAACATCTTGGGACTTTTACTATACGTTACTGGATTTCTTTTTATTTGGATTATTAAGCCTGGTAATTTGACTTTTGAAATATGATGTTACAGTTTTGAATAATGAATAAGTCTTGTGGTAAGCCGGCGATGTTTCTCCTGATCCTCTGTTATTTAAGTCCATTAGTATAAAACAGCTTCACAATAACCTTTCAGCCTTATTCTCTGTTATCCTCCTTGATAACAGGGTCTTCAGAGGTGCTTCCTGTTCTGCTGCACCAGTCACACACGCACACACAATTACACTAAAAGATGCTTTTTACCGCTGGTGTTTTTGCTGCTTTTATTCCATTTTACATCATTCGACACTCTAAACCGATAAGCTTCAGACGGAGCTGCTTCCAGTGAACACAGAGAGGAAAAGGAAAGTGGCTTTGTGCTCTGATGCTGGTGAGGAAAGGTCTAACTGCCTGAACCTTTGACTCACATCAGCATTTTGTTGATGGCACATCCCGTCACAAATGGACATTTTCAACACAGGAGAAAAAAAAAACTGAAAAGAGGCAAAAACGTCTCAATCCAAGTTTGTGAGCCAAGAAAACAAATCAAAGTCCCTTTAGTCCATGCTGACCTAGGATGGGATAGTAGGATACTAGGATAGTAATTGCCCCGGCGATTATTTTAATCATCTATTAGTTTGTTTATTTTCTCGATTAACCAATTAATTATTTGACCCATAAAATCACAGAAAAAAGAAGAAATTTTTTTTTTCTCAGACTTACTGTCAGTCCAAGTCTGGGCTCTAAGAAATTAGAAGTTTGTTTTATTTTTGACATTTATACAAAGCATTTTTTAAATAAATGAAATATATATCTTTTTTTTTTTACATATGATGCCATTTTTCTATATTTTCACTGACCTGCTCAGGAAGCTTTTTCTCTGCCTTTTTTCTCTAGACCAAACCATGAATTGATAAGCCGAGGTTCATCGAAAATGAAAATAATCTTTCAATGCTTATAAATAGCTGGGAAGAAATATCCATATCCATCTCACCACATGAGATTACTGAACAAATCAAACTCAGAAGAAACAGTCCAACTCTGAAGAAACTGTCATTATGCAAACTTGTAAACAAATAGATTTAAACTAAATTAAAACTAAGTAAACAGACTCTATGTCTTTCCCCCCAGAGATGGAGGTGAAGTAGTAACTGTGCTCAGCTGCAGCTCCGCAGCACATTTATAACGTCAATGATCTAATCTGAGTGAAACAACGTCTGTAACGCAGCCAAACGCTGTCATCCAGGGAGCTGCTGCTGGTGAATTACACCGCTTCATTACAGCTAAACAAATCAAAGCTTTGACTCAACCCGCTATTGATCGGCCTGTTCTGGGGTGAAGGTGAGGTAAAATATTGTCCGGCGATAGCAGGCTAATTTAAATAGACCTGCTGATGTAGGGCTGAGGCAGAGTGATGAGGAAAATGCATCAACAGTGAGGAAAAAGGGATTTGCACGACCTGATCAGACTTCAGAGATACTGAAGGACGGATTCTGATGCTGAGAGTTTGTAATAAACTTGTTTTCAATGTTTCCTCATTCAAGAAATGAACAACAACAAAAACATTACTTATATAAAAGGATACGGCTGGTGTTTTTCTACTTAACCTTTACGTTAATCTGATAAGACTGGACGCTAACTATTTTGATAACTGATTCATTATTTTAAGAAAATAATTTCTGGATTCAGCTCTGATAACGTTAAATGATGAAACTGTTGTGAAACTATCAGTAAATTCGCTGTGAGGACGCTCGATCATTAAGACTTCAACAGCAACATAAGTTTGAGAATCAGTGATGCAGCGCTGTCAAAGACACTTTACCCTTCGTGTAAGTGGGAATGTCTCAGATACATTTTTCAAACCGCTGCATACACTGCTGGATAGTTTAATGAACTGTAGTTTATCACATTCAGGTCATCACAATAATCATTAGTGGATCAATTCATTGTTGGTTTTGAAAAGGAAAACTACAGAAACTTTTACTTTAATATAATATTCAGCTCTCTCTCACTCTCACACTGTCAGATGTATAATCTGCCCAACTCAGACTTTTCCATCTGTTTAGCTAATTAGTTCTTAAATCAATCAATCAATCAATCAATCAATCAATCAATCAATCAATTCTGATGCTACAAAAGTTTTACACACACTTCTATCTCTCTCTGTGTAACACACACACAACCTTACTCACAAGCTTCCTGGCCTCATGTCAGCATATGCCCTCTCTGACGCACACACACACACACACACACACACACACACACACACACAGATTCACAGCTAGGCTCAGAGGCCCAGACACATGGTGCTGCTGACCTCCAGTGGTCTGGCTGGATCACTGGTCCATCTCAGCAAACACTGCGTCTCCATGCTAAACCTCCATCACATCCATCCCACACACAGCACAGGACCAGCAGCGCTTAAATCACCTGTAGCCACCTGATCTTAAATCCTATTTACTACTTTTTTTTCCCCATTTTTAAGAAAACAACTTTTCACTTTTCATTTTCTCTTTAAGAGTAACTACACACTGGATCGTTTATTGGGTTTTTTTACGTAATCACAATCACATAGGTCTACGATGGCACAAGTTGTCTGCTTGGATTTGAAAATTATAGTCAAATATATTAGAATGAATAAATTACTAATTAAAGTTTTGAATTGGTTTTGAATTTTAATTGTTGTGACGGATATTTTAATTGTGTTATCAGTAAAACTAAAAAAAGGAGGAAAACAAATTACAGAGACGTAACAGCACAGCTCGCTCAGGCAAGCTAAGATGGCTCAATTCACCAAAAAAAAATGGGTTGACACAATTAACACACACAGTCAAAATGCTAATTCACAACAACATCCACAGACACACAAACAACACAAACAACATCCATCTGAGACCCTAATTCACCTCAGAATAACTAATACAGATGATCCTTTAAAGCATGTTGTTAACACACACACACACAGTTTAATCCAACATAGAAATCACATGTCTGTGCATTTCACCACCACACACACACCAACCAGCCACCACATTAAACCACCTGTCTAACATTGTGTCTGCTATCTGGCACCTTGACGTTAGCAGCAGATGCTTTAAGTCCTATAAATTGTAAATTGTGGGGCCTCCGCAGATTACACTTGTTTTTCCTGCATTGAAATGTGGGGAATTTGAAGGCAACACGTTGAACTCTTGTTCACGCCATGTTCCTTTAAATCATTCCCGATTGGTTTTGTTGCTGAGTGTCAGGGAGCATCTGGTTGTTCATGTGATGTAAAAGGAAAATGTGTTTTTTCACATTGCTCCGAGGTCTAGTTCTAACGACCATTGCAGGCGCCATCTTGGCATCGTCACGTCATCACAATTTGTCAAAATCACTCAGATGATGTGTTCAGGTGACCAGTAACAAAGCTGAGAAGATTGTGATTGAATTGTGACAGATGTTTTTCACTATTTTCTAACATTTTGTGAACAATTGATTGAGAAAATAATTGAAAGATTAGTTATCATTAGTTGTAGCCCTAATTCAGATTTTCTCTTTTTATGCGATTACTTCTAATTATAAGCATGTTGTCATTCCAATTATTACAAATTAGTTGACCAAATTAGCACTTTTATTGTAGTTAATCGAAATAATTTTTTTAACCGTTTCTGCTGTTCTGTAGACCAAATAATTAATCAATTAATCAAGAAAATAATATGCAGATTATGTCAATAATAAAAATAATTGTTAGTGGCAGCTCTAATATGATATTCAATATACTTGCCAGAAAGACAAATAAAAACATGACATAAGTAAGTGCAGCTTTTGTTGAGATTTCTATAGTAAAGTAAAGATCTCCTCCAGACATATAAAAATACACAGCTTTGAATAATTCATGCCTGAAGTGATTTGTTCCACAAAACTTTAATTATAGTTTAATTATAGAAATTCTTAAAACTACAATTGTTTTTCTCATTAAAAGCCCATAATCTATGAATATGCAAATATGTTTAAGGTTTTCCTACATCACTGTAAAGTCTTAGTTCTCAGTGTACGTGTCCTGCTGGCTTCAAGTTTCCACATCACATTTGTATAAACTGCATATCGGACCAGAATTAAGCTCCAAACTACTTGTGATGTCACGAATCATGCTGGTAGGCTCAGGCCTTAAAATCAGATATTCAAGGAGGTACTTTCCAGTTTCAGCAGATGAATGTGAAAACAACCTCTCAGTGTCAAACACATACATCATTCTGCACGATGAAGCTCAAATATCCAACTGAAAGAACAAGAAGAAAACATATTTTTGAGTGAATGGGGACTTTAATATTTTCTCTGTCCCTGCAAGTTCTGCTGCTATTTGTGTGATAATCCATTATTTTCAATAAGATAGTAGTGATTATTATAGTTTCATACGTCACTGATGCTGAACCCAAGCAGCAAGTTAAATGGACACATTATTAACTTAAAATAAAAATAAAAACTCTTTTCAATCTACTTTTCATTATTTTTTGGTATTACACAAACCTGAACCTGCTTGGATCTTTGAGGTTAAATTGATTTTACAAGCGTACTGGTAGGTGGCCGACGCTCTCGCCACAGGGAGTTACCGGGGAACGGGTGAGAGATATTATCCCCGCAATTTCTGCAATGATGATGGTGACGACAATGATGATGACAGCGCAGAGGCCTTGGAGTTCAAAGCGTCGACGGGCTCTTTACGAGCACAGGACATCATGCTTGATGTGCTCTCCTGGAAAACACAGCTGTCCAAATGCACTTTATAGCAATACAGTCGTGGAGTTCTGTGCCAACGTGAGTCAGGAGGCACTATGAGTTGAAGTATCCAGGTGTAAGCCCCCGAGGCCGCAAACATGGACTGCACTGAAATATCTCAGGAACATGGATAGTAAGGCCTCATACATGCAGACACATGGACGCTGGTCTCTTCTGGGTCTCAAGAATGGCTGTTTAAGCTCTGTCAGATGACAGATTCTATGATGATTCTTTTCCTTTCTTATTTATACTAATATCCATTATCTTTTCCCAAAACCACAACAACAAAAAGATATTCAGTTTACCATCATATAAGAAACCAGAAATTATTCATATTTAAGAGGCTGGAACCGGGAAAGAAATTTTCTGGCAGTCGATTGATCAATTAATTGATTAATCGTTGCAGCTTTACTTTAGTTTTTGTTCACTAAAAGTAACAAAAAATGTGTCAAAGGTGTGAGACTTAAAGAAAATCAGCTGCCAGAATAAACGCCACGTGCTGGTAGATAAGAAAGAGTTAATTTTATGATCCACCAGCTGGTTTCCTGTCCTGCCTGATTACACCAAACAGTCTTGATATGGCGCCACGTAATGGGCTCATTATGACTCGATATCAACAGATGAAAATGTCGCACTCCAGCAGTAGGAGAAGCTTCCCCTCAGCTGTCAGAAGAAGCAGACACATGCTGTATGACTGTCAGCACATGGTTTTCATCTGACAGGTTGTTTTTCTGTGTTCCCACACTTCTTCATCTCTCCTACAGCGGCTCCCCCATATCACAGCTCAACTAGGTCAGCTGCAGACCCCTGCTGCATGGAGGATGTGCACTCTTATATTATCAAGCAAAAGTCATCTCAGATAGTTTGCCCTACTTCATATGGCACTAGGCAGTGCTTCAGGATACTTGATACACCAAATAATGTTACAGCAATGACACTATTTTCATTATCAATTAACTTCTGTCTTGTTTTATCCAACCAACAGTATGAAACCCAAAAATATTCATTTTACAGTTATTTACAACAGAGACAAGCTGCAAATCCTCACAAAGGAGAAGCTTGAACTCGAAAAATGATCATTTTTGCTTAGAAAACGACTGAAACAATTATTTGATCATCAAAATATTTCATTTTACCTGTATATATTATGCTTATATAAAACTAGGCTATATCTGTAAATATGCCACTAAAAAACAATGAGTGAACAAATGTTATTTTAAAGAAATCGTTAAAAAACAGGAGTGCAGAAAACAGCAGAAAATGGCATCTCTTGATCTTGATCAATATGATCCTCACATTTATAACTACCATGAAAACACTGCATGCATCAGTCAAACTGTATTATAGTTTATCCACTGACGCAACACTTAGCTGATCCTGTAGAGAGTTGGTGTTCATTGTTTAGAGCTGAACCAGACAAGCCTGACTGTGAAGACTTATGACTAACACATGAGAAACAAGCTAGATGAGGAATTCACACCATACATCAGTCCAACGCTGTCCAAGACAAGTGACTGTCTTTCTGCTGCAGCCAGCAATGACTGAAGACCAGTGGTGGAAAGTAAGTACATTTACTCAAGCACACATGTACAACTCTGCTTCCTCTCTACTACATCTCAGAGGTAAATCTTGTTACTGTTCAGATGCAAATTTGACTCAATGGATAATATAAGAAGCTTTTAAATTCCAACACATTGTTACAGATGAAACCAGTGGTTTATAAACGGTTTTATCTTTTGACGTCTTACATAAATCAGTGTGTAGTCGGGTCACATTTCAGATGTCTATGAGTTGTTAACAGCTCCACCAAATAGTGATTTTTACCTCTAAACTTCTCACATGGTTTCATTTCAATAAATGTTCAAATGATCCAATATTTCAGATTTGTGTATCAGAACTTTGTTTCTTCTTCTTTCCTCTCCCATTAATCATCTCACGACCCCTCAGATTTATCTGGTGACCCTTTGGAGGGCCTCGACCCCTAGGTTGGGAACCACTGGACTAAACTATCTAACTGTATATAAAGTAGTTGAAACTAGCTCCACCTGCAGCAGCTACAACAGTAACATGCTGCTCTAACACTGATGCTTCAGTATTAATAATATAATGATGTCATATATAATAATATATCAGTCAGTATTTTTACTGCAGTACTTTAACCAAAGAGTAGAAATAACTGACTTATGTTCTAGTTAGTAGTGAAGCTGTACAAACGTCAGGATATAGAGTAGCAGCTGACAGTTAGCCGGCTAATAAAGTTTGAACTGTCAAAGCTAACATTAGCATTAATTATGATTAGCTAGTCACAGTCCAAACTGATTTAAACACGCATCGTGATGGTACTTTAATGATGTATGAATGAGTTGTTGTTGCTGTGAGTATGTGTGTAAAGTCCCGGTTTAAATAAAAGTTAGTGCGAGGCTGTCAGTGGTGGGCTCAGGTAAACAAAGCTGGGATGCTACGTTAGCTCCGGCTAACGCTAGCACACAAACATACTCACAGTAGTAAGCCACGACAGGGTCCCGCTTCTCGTGTTCATTCGCGGTCCGCAGGTGGTGCTGGATGGCTCTGAGCTGAGCCGGTAACGCCATGGTTGGTAAAAGCCCTCCAGAAGACAAAAACAAGTGAAAACAGCCTCCTTGGTGTTGTTAGCAAAAGTGTTACCTTCACTTCCGCGTGTATATCCAATAGGAGTGGCCGCCTACGCGGGACAGTTGACGTCACCGGCCGTGCACGTGCCCCTCCTGGATTCATGACAGGTTTTGTGTGTGTGTGTGTGTGTGTGTGTGTGTGTGTATTATTAATTATATAACTAATGATATGATTTTCAAAAAAAATATCCTATCAATTACTGGTTTAACTGATGATTGAAATTTACAGATTTTCTCATTACAAATTTACAGATTTTCTCATTACAACCCTAAATGGTTTTATATAGTATGATTCTGTGAAAACATAATTGCAAAGCTGCACACAAGAGTCAGTGTCATTATGTTGGAGTGGAGTCTTCAGTAACAAACCTCTGTCTGCACACACATCCTTCTGTGACGTATCCAACTGAAGAAACAAGAAGAAAACCATTTTTGAGTAGATGGGTACTTTAATTTATGTTTGATTTTAGAAATTCAAATACAAACATGTAAAAAGTAGAGAATCAAAAAAAACAACCCATAATTTGAAATCCATTTTCAAAATCATGCCACAAAATAATTGAAAGTGCTGTTTCGCAAAACAATAATTACTGAAAAAAAGCTAAATCCATCACATCTTTAAAGTCACAAGTCCTTCAGTTGAGTTTGTAGTATGAAGACAAAGTAAATCATAACAAGCATTATGCTTTTCTTATAATATTACTAAGAAAGAGGGTGGGCTTCGAGAGCTCATCTGTAGAGAGAGTAAAAAGAGTTCATGACCCATGGTAAAACTGAGAACGTTGATCCTTTTGGTTTGGGAAAGACTATATATAATCTGGCAGTCTCTGGGTTTTTCATAAAGCCTGCCCGCTGGGTGCCAGTGTTTTCTTTGGTCCGAACCACAGTAGAAAACTTTGTTGTATGTTTGTATGTGGTTTGTTTAGTTTCACATCGTCTGGCTTCAAGGGGAACAAAATGTCACGAGGTTTGGAAAGTGTTTTTTTCTGCCAGGTCGGAGATGTGATGTGGGTTTGGGTCAGGATGTTGGGAGGGTCCATGGGCTGATAGATGAAGTGTCTCCTCCAAGGCCACACACATCCTTGGTGATTCATTGTTGTACTCTTTGGCTTCTGCTATAGCAGATCTTATCCCTGCTTTGACCACAAATTTTAAGTTTTTCAGATCTACCTCTGTTGTAGAAGGCAGAAGTATCAGTCCACAAGTCCAGGAGTGGACATTTTGAATGGATCTAGATACATTGTAATGTCCAGAAATGTGCCTCATTCCTTTCACCTACACTTTGTATCTACAACTTTGTGTCCCGTCTTTGCCTTCTATCAATCTTGTTTTGAGTAGAGCACTATATAAATTAATCTACCGGTAATTTGATTTATGAGACCTGTCAGTTAAAATGGGGCCGGGCCTTGTTTACTGCTGAGCAACAGTGATATGGAGTATGTACCCCATGACTTTAGCTTTCTCCTGCTCTTTCCATCCATTTACCGAATCCTCTACTATATGAACGGTAAACTGTGCTATTCAGTAATTAGTTAATTAACTCAGAAATCAATTGCAACTGAGCATGTAGTCATGTTTGGGAGGCTGGAAACTGCATTTATTCTAAACAAATAATGATCAACCAAATTACTAATGCTTTGGCTGTAAGTGTAATGTGTTGTGCATGAGTCATAGTGGTGAATCATTATCAATTATCTGTAGCTCCTCTCAGCTTTATGAAGCTTTATTGTGAGTTTCAGCTCATTATTTAACTGTCTGGCTGCAACTTTTTTGGTTTCTCGGATGAGTAAATGAGTAAATAAAGAAAATATTAAATAAAAATGCTGTAGGAATAAAGTACAACATTAATATTACAACTATACAACTAATTAGGAAAAAAATTAAAATTTTGTCATGAGGATGTTGTCTGACAAAGGTCACACAGTTATCTAAATCAACAAGGTTTATTCTATGTAAGGTGGCCATTTTTAGGACTCAGTTTGTCAGACTGAGCTCACAGTTTTCGTCTTGGCTCAACTTAAGCTATAAACTCTCAACATCAGCTGTACTTAGCTCACTTAATGCTATCATTTCCATCATATTGCCATTTATACAGTGTATCCTGTACTGTTTAAAAGTTAAACATTTGTAAACATGCTAACTTAACATGCTAACCTGGCAGATATTATTGAGTATCATCTGCATAACATAAATTTGGGGAATGTTTTCTAATAATGTTAACTAAAGCAAGCATATATAAGGTGAATATGATTGGTCCAAGCACAGAACCTGAGTCTAACTTTAGCTCATTCATATGTACAAACTGAAATCAATCTGATAAATAGGACTTAAACCAGTTCCTTTAATGCCAATTACATGTTCTAGTCTCTGTAGTAGGATGTGATGGTCGATAGTGTTAAATGCAGCACTAAGGTTTAACAAAACAAGTACAGAGTCAATAACTAAATCAAAAATGAAACAAAGACAATTGTAGGACATTTTAATCAATCATCTCAAGACAAAACAGGTAGGAGAATTACAGTCACCTACAGTAAACATAGCACTCAAACAGACAGTTTTGTTTCAATATGTTCATAAAGTATGCCTATTTTTATTTGACATAGCTGTGAGAGAGTAGACATTCGTAAAATGAGTCTAAAACAAAGACAGTTGAAAAGAAATGAAAAATGAGTCTCGGCTTTCTTTTCACAACTAGGTGAAGCTACATTTAACAACATTAGTAAAAATCAAAGATATAAAATCTGAAGATATAATTTCAATGTATTGATAAATACTTGGAAATTTCCAAAAATTACCCTGATCTTAGTCGTCAAAAGAAGCATCAAGACATGTTTAAGATACAATGATTTTGTCAATTGCACTCAACAGTAACCCCAATAATTCAACATATTGTATCTTTCAGCTCACTGTTGATATTTTACAACTCAACACAGTTTACAGCTGAATTGCAATTTGGGATTTGTTGGTGCAATTAAAAAAAATCAGAGGTGCTTTTCAAATAATTAACTATAAGTCAACGGCTCTAAGACAACCAGTCACAGCTTGATGTACAAATTCAAACATGCTCTTTACCAAGACTAGCCTGTCTTGGTAGAAAAACTACTATCATTAGCCAAAAAAGAAAACCTGAACCTTGGCCAACCTGAGCAAAATACTGTCTTATTTTAAATGGTTAGCTCTTATAGATGCTAAAAACACTAGCGTAATGGACTGGTCACACCAGAAAGTGGCACAGCAAAGTTCATCGTACATCTTTGTGAAATAGGAAACATGCTAGCCCTTTATTCACAATAGCTCTCCAGGACAGCGGGAGTGAGAGCTACCTAGCTAGATCAGTTAATAGGTTTTTCCAGTTTTTTCCAGAGATATGTTTTATTTTATTACCATTGACCTTTGTCTGCAAACCATGCCTTATTTATGGAGCAGTTTGTACTCTAGCAGTGCAGAGTTATAAAATTGAAAGGAACAACAAAGCTAATAAGCTATGATAGCTTCCTCCATTTTGGTCTATCCTGCTCTAAGTTTTTTCAAAGGTCAGCACGTCAAGATGGTTTTCTGTTGGTCAACAGTGCACAGAGCAGATAAGTGCATTGAATACTTTGAAGTTAACCCATTTTGCTTGAAATGTCACCGTTTGAAATGTCGGTGTGACCAGCCATGAGACCAACGCAGTCAACGTAGGAAAACAAGGTAAGCGATAAGTCATGTAGTGAACTCTTAGACAAGAGTAAGTAATGTTTCCACTGATTAAATACACGTTTTAATAAACCTGCATACTGTCCTAACAATTGGTTATCCAACTGGTTTCCACTACTGGCTGAGTAGTAAAGTAATTTGTTACAGTAAAAATGTTGAAAGAAGATTGTCAAACATCTGGCGAGTTTGCAATTTACAGTAATGAGCTGCTCTGTGATAAAAATGTCAATTATGTGAGATGGCTATCCAGGACCGATATATCCAGTTCAGATCCAGACAATCCTGGATCAGGGCTATATTTCCACCAAACAACTCTAGATATCAAACCCATTAACATGCCTTATTCTCCTACTTGAACTGAACAGTACAGATGTGAATTTCTACATTTTTATTTCATGTATACATGGCCTAAGTCTTGGTGGCAGAATGCTTAGAGGCAAAATTTACAACCATCATCCATTCACAGATACCAGAACGCAGACGAACCCAAACCACAGGGGTCACATACCTGTTTCAAGTCCTCTTAAACCCTGTCAGACTAACTAGGCCATTGGTACTGAGTTGGTACTAGGTTGAGATCCATTTGAATGGTCCCTTAGGGCTGGAAAAGCTTATTTAAGGGTTTAAAAAGATTTGAAATAAGGGTTTGATCCACTTTTGTCTGGTAATGCAATTTTGTACCTGAGATGATATACAGATTGCTGAAAACTTCATAACAAAAGTTGGATGGATGTCTGATCAAAAAAACAAACAAAAAAACATTACAAAACATGAGAGGTAATCATTTTCAAAGTACATCGACACTAGGCAAAATAACAGAAAGCATTATGCGTAATACTACAACTAGGAAAAGGTAATAAAAAGAGAGTGGAAGGGCAGAGGACACCCTTGATGAGGTCCACTGTAGATATGGTTGAGAATCAGACATGGACAAAATGAAACCATTGTTTTAAATACTGTATGTCTGAATTTAGTTTTGCTTTTCAGCTATAAAAATAATTATTATAACATTCAATATGAGACCAAAAGGGTCTTGAAACTCTTAAAACTTCAAAATTTGATGGTGATTTTGTCCATGTCTATTAAAAACAACACTATTTCTTAACACTAGCTGAGACCTCATCAGTCTCACCTCGGATGTTGGGACAAATTTGCAGTGGTTGTTCAATGACATTGCTCAGAACTATCTCAAACAATCATCATTGGATGCTGACCAATTTGTTTGTATGATTGTATTAAAGCACAAAAAGTATGCAGTATTCCTTCTCATTGTAATTTTTGTATTTTCTATACTTAAAATAATACAAATTGTACTACTGTTCTATATTTCAAATATTTTCATTCCCACATATTTGTATAACCAAATTTAAATAATAGTTTTGTACAAGTCAATCGTCCTTCAGACTATAAATTTCAAAATGTAAGCGAGTGTTTGATTCCTTGCTTTTTTAAGATTATTACATCAAACCCGTTTTATATTAACATTACTTCGTTGGGAAGATGTTTACCCACAAAGAATGAAACACCACTTTTCAAACTTTTTTTTACTGATGGTATTATTGTCAAGCCAAATCATAGTTCGAAGATACAGTCCCTTTACATAATATGGAGGTAAACTGAGCCCTTTGTTTTAGATTTTCGCGTTTTCAGAAGATTGGTGCCATGTTTCAGACCGTCATGTAACGTTAAAGGTTATTTAAATCCCACCAATCTAAAACAGATATTTGAAAAAGGCAGACAACCCCATCAAACGACTATAACAAAGTATTGGCGCCCATATTGATGAAGATAAATGTCACAACGGGCTGAAAGCGATTGCAGACACATATTGGAAGTGATAACTATCACATGTGAAAGTGTCAGGCGCAGTGGCGCCTGCAATTCACTCACCCATGGGTAAGGTTACTGGATCCGAGCTTCCCAAGAACGACACAAGTGATAATCCATGGGCAGCTCAATAGTCTGCCTTTCATGTTTGATCAGCACCTGAAAGACAAGCTAGACTGTAGTGTTTCTCTGCACTTGTATACAGGATTATGCAAATAGCTAAATTATTTGCATTGTACTTATCACATGACGTAAAGCTTTCTGTAACTTTAGAAATCTCCTGAAGCTGAGCCATTTAGGTCCATTGTTGGCACACTATAGATTAAGTTCAAAGAAGATGCATCAAGTTGGTCTGATGAACGTCAATGCATTTAATGCACCCTAGGCCATAAAGCAAATGTCAAAAATGTGTGCAGCTCCCAGGGTGTTCCTTCCAGGGCTTTCCTTGTGCTCAAATTCAGCAGCGGTCACAGTTTTTAGTAGCACCATGAAGTCAGTTGACACCCGTCTTTCAGTCATCTTGTGGTCAAAAACAAAAACAAAACAGAAATCTTTCTATTTCATCCCCAACAGTTCACAGTCAGAGGTGCATATTCTCTGGCCACCACGTCCATATAAGACCTCTGGACTGAGCCAGTACAGACCCACTGATATCTGAAATACAATCAGGGATGGTCACTCTATAGTTAAGGGCAAAAAACACCTACACAATATTTCAGACTTGCCAGCTCTGACACTGTTGCACATTCTCAAATCTCTTGGTCCAACTCACTCACAGTGGACCACAGGTGAGGCTTTGCTTTTACGTTAGCTTCCTGTTTTATCAAAGTCCAGCAGCAGCTAACCAAGAAACTGACAGAAATAGAGTCATATATTTTCACCCTTAGTCATTTTATGTGTGTGTGTAGAACGTGTCATTGGTTGTTAAGATAACCAAACCGTCGACAGAGTATCTCAAATATCTCAGCAATACATAGAAGTATTGTGATCACAGTAAAGGTGTACATGGCACTGAGGAAGATGGTTTTTTCAAAGTGTTCGGGCACCATACACTTGGTCACATTAAAGGCCTTTTCCAAAGCACTGGCATCACACATGTACAGCGGATGGACCTAGAAGAAAGAAAGAAAGACATGAGACAGACATGAGTCTTATTACTGACTGATACTCAAACCTGGCCCTACCAAGTACCTGCTAAATGTATATAGCATACCCAACTAACAAAGAGTGCCAAACAATGTCATCCTGTTGGCTAAATAACCATATAATAGACCAGACCACGGCCGATTTCCACCACCACTAGCTGGAACCACTGACACACCAAGTAGGGTGGATACATGGATTGCTGCTGGACCACTGTTGGACCCTACTAACAGCACTCTTACGACTGACCACGTCTTCCAAACATCTTCTTGTTCATTGCTGATAGGAGCAGAACCCAATGATCTTTCACTGCTGACCTAGTTGATTGGATGTTTATTCCATCATTCATCATTCAATTGGGACTTTTTTCTTCATTCATATGTGTATTGGGTACTCTGCACTTCATTTTGGTCCGATGACCCTAACCATGATAAGCAACTTGAAAGTGGATGCATGGTTGCATAGCTATGACATAGAACTCAACCAAATTTGAAATAATTTGAGATTGACTGACTTGGAAACCAAAGAGGTGACTCTGTAGCCAGAAGGCGATGACCTCGAGAATGATGCGTAGAAGAACAGAAATGATGTAGAAGACGGTGTAGATAGGTCGTTCGAGGATCTCTTCCTGGTCAATGTTCTTACAGGCTGCGTAGAGGTGGAATACTGCCCCAGGAACCAGCACTGTTACCAGTTGTAATGCCCAAAAGACCTGGAGAAAAAGGGTAAACTGGAAATGAGAAAAGCCAATGGAAAGAGACAATAAGACATATACGATGGACGACAGCAAGGAAGAAGAAAACAAGAAAAGTGGGTGAATGAACGATGAACATTGTTGGGGATATAAGGAAGTAAAAGAGGTTGGACAGGAGAGAGACAGTGAAAGAATAAATAAGGGGGAAGAATATTTGTAAATGTATTATTCATCACTTGGCATATTGGTTATACATTGGCCATCCAGATGGTACAGGTAAATAAAATATGGCATTTGTGTCTTTGGTAACTGGCTGGAACCCAGTGGAATTCAAAAATTGCTGAAATGTTTCATCTCTCCTGAATTGCATTTTCTACCAATATGGAAAAACCATCATGCTGATCACTGCCTGTGACAGTTTTCTGTTTTCTGACTTTGTAAATGTTTTTTTGTTTGATTGGATGCATCACAGTTTGACCCTAAAGACGGGTCAAGTAGAACATTTACCAATAATTCACAGGCATTATTTATGAAGCTTATTTAGCCCAAATTCAACCAATTCATGGGCCTGAAACTACAGATACAACTGAGTTTAATTTAGTTGCACCTGCAGTAATGAATTGATTATTATGACATTTACAGTATAATTCTGTTTATCACTAGGGCAATCTTATGGGTCAGGTTATGAATTTTAATTATCTTAACTTAAATTTATGTTAACATGTTTCCTTTTATATACGTTGAGTCTTAAGCAGTTGAGCAGTTTTGTTAAGTTAAACCTTTAGTTTTGCATGCAGTGTTGCTGCTGTAGCTGCATGGTGTAAAATGCACCAATAACATTACCGTTCTTTCTTTAAAGCTAAAGTATAATTGAAGTTAGTTCATCTTAGTCTATCTATACATTATGAGATATTAGAGGCGTTTAGTTTAGTCCTACCTGAGGTGTTATAGGTCTGAACTGGTTGTAGCAGTACAGATTGAGTTCTCTGCGATCCGGGTCACAGCTGAAGTGCAGTGCCTCATTCCCGTAGACAGCGAAGCCAAGAACGCCCAGGAAGAACATCCGCACCGAGCCGAAGAACAAGGTGTGGAACTGGCCTATCACCGTAGGAGGCCTGAGCTGGAACACACACACGCATGCACAGCACATAGTTATACAATGCAACACACATGCACATTAATGTGGGCATGGAAACGCACAGACATTTATATATATAAACATACATGATGAGTGATGAATACAAAAAAGCATTGACATTCATGCAAAAAAAATGTGACACACAAATGCACAGAATAGACACACACACACACACACACAAATAGTCAGAGACAAAAAAAACAACACCTTTTGTCAGCCAGATAAATGCAACTGCAACAGCTGAGGCCCTGAGCTCTGAAGGCAACAAAACCCATTCAGAGGAGACATTTCCCATCTCTGACACCAACACTGAGTCATAATTGCCAGGGAAAAAAGCCTAAATGACACTCTCACAATGCAAAGGGCCCATCGGCTTACAAATATGTCACTTGTCTACATAAAGACGGAGGTAAAAGGAGATGGATTAAAAAGCTAAGAATGAAAAAACAGATCAATGTCTTTTGAATTTAAACCTCCAAGGCGGATAATTGTTCAACGTGGCTCCTCCGTAACTGTCAAATCTAGAAAAAAACATGTCAGTAAGGTGCGCCTGGATGAAAGTAACAATAAAGGACTATTGTGATGTACTTACGCATCCTTCATAGAAGTTTTTGATGTAGTTTAAAGACATGGTTCGCCTGTCGATCTCTGTTGATTTTTAATTCCAGTGCAGCTCTGGGCCCTCATGGCCGGTTTGCTGCAAGGCCACCAACAGTAGGGCTACAAAATCATCAACCTCTCTCTCTCTCTTTCTCTCTGTGTCTCTCTATGTCTCTCTCTCTCTCTGTCCTGAAAGCCCATGTCAATGCATATTTTTTGCCTTTTATCCCTCCATCAATTGACTCACTCAGTAGAAAACAGACAACAGAGACAGAGGAGCCAACAATGGCCTGGGGGGGCATGTGGTCTCTGCATTATAATCCCTATAGAACTATGTCAGCGAAAAACACAACCTCATGTCACACACAATGCAGAGAGAGAGATGGCAACAAAACATGCAACAAAAATACAATGAACCGTAGGTAAAGATCCATGGACGCTCAGCTGAACTTTAAAAAAAGAAATATTTTAAATATTCAGAGCAATAGTTCTTAGCTTAGTTAAATTTAATTAGTTTAATTAAAAATGTGATTAATGCATCAATTATGGCCACTTCAAGACTTAAAATTAACTTATTCAAAGATTGCTTTTTGGTTTTGTGGAGTTTTTTTGTTTTTGTTTGTTTGTTTGTTTGTTTTTTTACGTGGACACATGACTAAAACACTATCAGTAGAAACCAAAAATTCAAAAACAAGAGTGATGCCAACACACCCTGCACTGCAAATACTTCTGGAAGAGCATTCACGGAGCTGCTGTTGTCCCAAATACTGTCCCTTTGGCGAGCTACGAGCCACCAGCCGCCAACACAGAAAGAAAACCCGATTCAAAAGTTCAATCCCAAAAGCCAAAACTGGACAAAGTTGAAATAAAATGGAAGTCCACACACCAACCGTAATCCTGGCGGCGTGTTGTTCATTCCCCCCTCTTTTTTCCACTCACAGATCCTAAACTCATGCCAGTTGCGGGACTTTGCGGGACAGAGACCAGAGTCAAGTCAGACCTGATTAACTAGGTGCACTTCCTGTTAGGGTTTTCAAAAGAAACACAGGAGCAGCTTGGGGAATAATAGCCAATAAATGGAGAGGATGCTACAGAGACCAATACAGTGAAAAAGAATAAAAGGTTTGTAGGGACTGGACACATCAGAGATATTCAGACTTTGGCTGAAATAGAAAGAAATGTATTAAAATGTGTATTACAGCAGGTATGAAATGTGTACATACTGAAAATAGAAAATAAATAGGAGAAAGGATTTTTTTTTTTGAGGAAAATTAAATAATAAAACCAAAACATTGGTTCACTAATGAAGAAAATGTGAATTTATAACATGAAAACTAAAATATTCTAATCAAAATGACCAATAAAAAATAACGACAGAGATTAAGTTATTCACCAATATGATGACGGTTCAAGCCTCATGTGAGATTGGCCTAAAAATCTCCTTGAATCCGACACTCATCAACTCTGTATCAGACCTAATGTTGGTTACATGGAAGAGCTTTTATTTTGAAGGTCCTGTCGTAGAGATTCCGGTGTTAACCGTACCAAATATGTTTCGCTTGGCACAACTTTGACAGCCAACTGCTGCCGCGGACTCATCAGACTTCATCAGACTGCGGCTGTCAGGAAGAGATGACGTGAAACCACAAACATGGCTGACGCATCTGATCACAGGTGAGTTTACAGGTGAGTGTCGTTAACATTTACCTATGTTACAAAAGCACAAAGACAAAGCAAGACACCTGTTAAAAGGAGATTAATTAAGATTAACCTACTAAAATAAATGTTCCTGTTGTTGTTTTCCTCCCAAAGTCCAACAAACCATGAAGGTTTTTATACCTTCAACATTTTTACTTCGTTTTTTTAAATCTTACAGGTGTTTAATAAACTCTGGAACAAACTATCAATCTCTAATGAACTAACTAGCATGTCTTTTAATACAAATATGATCACAAGTTATTATTATTTTCTGGTGCTGAAAGTCTGTTTTACATCAGCTGAGACATTCAGTAGAGACGCAGGCCTGATGGTTGAATCATGTTGTTATTATTATTATTATTATTATTATTATAACCTCTGCTCAACCTGCAGACCTCCAGCTTTATTTACAAGGACAAAAGTTTTTAAAAAGCAAAAAAACAAACAAACAAACCCCTTCATGAATCACAGCCTGCTGTATGATTAAACTGTGAGTCAGCTTTGTCTTATCTTTGCCAGACTTATCTTACTACTGTTTGGCCGCATGTTTGTTTCCATTCAGATTTTAGGAACTAAAAAAGAAGACGCAGACGTGTTTTCACTGCGACTTCATCCCTGAACCTGCTGCTTGGTGTTTTTCACTCGGCACATTCATCTTATTTTGAAATGAATCTGTAGATCAAGGACAGAGCTGCCTGCTGGAAACGAGTTTTCAGAATCTGTTGCAGTTAAAAACCAATTAAATTTACAAGGATTTAAACGGGGGAAAGATCAACATCGTGTTTGTGTATTTTTACTTCCTTTTTATTCACCTCTACATCCCCGATAGTGAAGGAAACGTGGAGGATTAGAGGAAGTGCTCTGCTAGTGTTTGAGACATGTAGGAAACCCGGACGTTTAATGATACGCTGAATTAGTCCACATGCAGGTAAACATGCAGGTGTGAGTCGATGATAAGCCGTGAATGTGTTTTATCCCACTCTGCTGTGGATTTTCCAGCTTCTTGACTTCTCCTGGATGTGTGTTAAATCTCATTCGTCGCCTACCTGCATCTCTTTCAGTTGAACCTTTTTTTTTCTTCTTTTTTAAATGTTTTGACCTGATTAAGATCCGACTTGGATGGAAATGTCTATTTGAATTAAAACTGTGGCTTCGTGTAAGTATGCAGGCGTTATTCTTTTTCCATATAGCCGTAAATCTTCAACAGTTGTCGAGTAAATTGCAGACTTAAGGAAACACTTATAATCCCTGATTGCAACCAAATCTTCCCGACGTGCTGCAGTTCCTCCACTGAGCTGGTAATGATATCAGGATATACCAAATGACACACACACACACACACACACAGTCCTCTCTCTCTCTCTCTCTCTCTCTCTCGCTCTCTCTCTCTCTCTCTCTCTCTCCATCATGCCCAGTACCTCTCTGTCTCTCTCCCCTCTCTCTCTCCATCATGCCCAGTACCTCTCTCTCTCTCTCCCAGTGTCTCTCTTTTATTATCTCATTATGTTCACAGTGACCCATCTGTCTTGATCGCCCATCCATAGAACCACAAGTATGTGGACACACAGACATTACGGCCATAAGTGATAGATGATCATGTGATTCTGACACCGTGTTCATTAATCTGCTGCTATAACAGCATCCACTCCTCAGACATTGGACCCTAAAGCAGAGAGAGAGAGAGTGTGTTCTCTATCTATCTATCTATCTATCTATCTATCTATCTATCTATATCTCTATATCTCTATATCTCTATATCTCTATATCTCTATCTATATCTCTATATCTCTATATCTCTATATCTCTATATCTCTATATCTCTATCTCTCTATCTCTCTATCTCTCTATCTCTCTATCTCTCTATCTCTCTATCTCTCTATATCTCTATCTCTCTATCTCTCTATCTCTCTCTCTATATATAACAGACACACACACACAGAGTGAGAGAGAGACTGAGAGAGAGAGAGAGAGAGAGACTGTGTGTGTTGTCACAGATGTGCCTCCTCTTTACGCCTCCTCCAGTCGCTTCTCAGTCCTCCTCCAGTCATTCAGATATAACAGTTGTCAGTGACTCAGGCGCTTCTCAGCAGAAGGAAAGTTTTTCCTCTTTGCAGGTCGTCTCGGAGTGAAAATCTGAGCTCTCGTTGCGCTTTTACGCGCGGTGCCTCCCGTTGCGCGCCCTGCTGCGCTGCTTCTCTCCCACTCTCGGTCCAGGCTCTTCTGTGGATATTGTCCGCGCAGGAAAAGCGCAGCGTGGAGATGGATGACGAGTTCCTCTCTAACTTACCCACAGCTCTGGCTGGAGACTCCGAGGCTCTGAGCCCCAACTCCACTGAGGAGCCCGGCTGGTGGGCGTCCGGGGACGGTGGGGAGACGGTCCATTTCGCCGTGCGCTGCGTCATGACCTCTGTGTACATCCTGATCATCACCGTGGGTCTGCTGGGAAACATCACCCTGGTGAAGATCTTCATCACCAACAGCGCCATGCGGAGCGTCCCCAACATCTTCATCTCCAGCCTGGCGGCGGGAGACCTGCTGCTGCTGGTCACCTGCGTGCCGGTGGACGCGTTCCGCTACTTCTCCGAGGAGTGGGTTTTCGGCGAGGCTGCGTGCAAACTCATCCCCGTCATCCAGCTCACCTCTGTCGGCGTGTCCGTGTTCACGCTCACGGCGCTCAGCGCGGACAGGTAGGAGGAGAAGTCCAGTCTCAAGTCTTCTTCTCTCAGTCAGCATGGTGCAGCTGTTAGTTTTTCATATTTCATCTTCCACAAAAACCTTATGATATTCCTATAATATTTCTGTAATATTCCTGTAATATTCTCATACAGTGATTGAACACATCGCGGTACAACTTTAACATACATTTACTGAACAGCAGTACAGATATGAGTGATTCAGATGGACGTGTTGGTACTTTTTCCTCCACAGGATTTTTTTTTTTTAAGATGAAAACATTCACTATGGTTACCTTTTATAAAATATTGATTATGTTCCTATAATAGTTCAAGCAGCTTCACTTTGATCAACTACATTAAAATGCTGTTTACACATATCTGCATATAATAATAATAATAATAATAATAATACAATCAAAGGGAGACATTTCCTGCACTTTCACTTTGAATACTTCCCCCAAACATTGATCTCTGATAATCAATGATAATTATGTTAGTCATCAAAATACGGCCTATAGTTACGTTTGAGTTGACAGACGCCATCTAGCTGCCATAACAACTATGTGTCCTTCCTTCCTTCCTTCCTTCCTTCCTTCCTGAGCAGCTTGAGAATAAACTCTAATTGACGTTTCCCCACAGTGAGAAAATATTAGTGGGACGTCTAATTATGAATTATGATTATGAGGTATTGAGTCCAGCACGCTGTGCAGGTAAAGAAACTCACTATGGAGTATTTGAGTTGTGTTTCATGTGTGGTTTACTCGGAGCAGCAGACAGAAGGTCTCTGGAGTCTCACACGTACTATGCAGCATAATTACAGCTGATGCAGCTGATTTGTGGCGGAGCATTGATTAGTATTAGATAATGTTCATTCCTGTCTGAATGAAGAGGAGGAGTGTATGATGAATGATGATGAAGGTAGAGTAAAACAGCAGAGACAGAAGAGGAGGAAATACAACAGAGTAGAATATAAATCAGTCACATAAATTATTATAATATTCTCATCCTCTTACACCTTGAAAGATGACCAGTCCTGTGTTTTTTGTTTGGGTATTTCTGTCTTTCTGAAAGCCAGTTTAGATGAAATAAGTGAGGATGTTTATGTAAAAAAAAAAACAGGATGAAGGGAAGAAGTGATGGTATCTTTAGAAACAGGACAGAGTTATCTGCCGTTATGATCAAGTTATGATCAGGTTGAGTTTGAGGGTTTCAGGTTGGAAAAGTATTATGACAACAAAGGTCCTCACATGTATAGAAATACAGTTCTTACTGCCCTCACAGCAGCTCACTAATGTCCCTGAACATGAAATATTTATTATCTCTGGCATGTTTAAGGACTTCTGTCTGACCATGCAGAGTTTAACCCTTAAAACGAGTCGCTGAGAACGTGTGTGTGTGTGTGTGTGTGTGTGTGTGTGCAGACAGGGTTAGTTATGAGTGTTTACTTATGGGAAAGAAACAGAAAGGAGGGACACAGAGCAGCCAGGATACGAGAGATGAACTGATAATAAGGCAAAATATATGATGACAGAATGATGAAATAGAAAATTGAAAAGAGAGATAAAGAGAGAAAAACGTCATTACTTGCGTATTATTACTGTAGTTATTGCCAACAGGTGGATGCTGGGTGGAGGTTGGGTTGGAGTCATGTGAGCTGACTGACTAAACTACTGTTTATTTACATTTATATATGAATATATATATATATATATATATATATATGGACAAACATGCATTGATTAATAATCCAATAATTGTTTATGTTCTCTGTTCTTGTTAAAAGCACACATCCGTCATTATCAATTACTTTTGTTAAAGTGGATATAATCTCTATTTTTCATAATAATAACAGTGCATTTTTCATTGTCATTTATTATTTAGCTGCCCGGCTGCAACTTTACTGTTTCGGTTCATTCTCAGGCTGACCTGTACACTGAACTGTACCTGCTCACTGACTGCTGTAGCTGTAGAGTAGCTGGTGATCATAGTGGAGCATTTAGCAGCTAACAGAGAGCGAATATTGGACACAAACACAAGTCCACATGAACGATAATGTTGCTGCTAGATGTGGAAATAAGCAACTATTACCTTCATCGTTCAACAACTTAAAGAATGACGATATGTCAACATTTTTAGTTTTTCTATAAATACATTTGACTTTACAATCTGGATGTTCGTCATCTACCTGTAGATTAAGTGCCTCTAACATAAATACTTCAGCATTGCCCTTCACCTTCTACATGCAGGCTTCTTACTCCTTGTTCATCTCCCTCCTCTCTCACTTTCACTTTCACTTTCTTTTATCGTCAGTCTCTCAGCACCGAGCTCCACTGCAGTCTCCTCATCTGTTATCGGCAGTCAGCTAGAGTGAAAAATGCAGTGAGAGAGCTTCTGTTGAATCTCTGCGGTGCAGTCGGAGCTGCAGCTGTGGAGTGAAGCGTCCAAAGACTTCCTATTCACCACGTTATCTGCCTGACCCTCAGTGACTCCTCACACGCGCCGCTCCTGAGCAGCTCGGGTGTTTCAAAGTCATTCTGTTCATTCAGCAGATGCGGGACACATTTTGATTTTCTTTTTACATTTCTAACATTTTTTATTAACTTCTAAGTAATATATAAGACAGTAAATGCATATGATAGATGCTCAGCACACTTTAAATCATATGCACGTTAAACTTTTTCACCTCTGGAAAAAGTATGAAGCTAATTTGACTTTGTAAACTTTATTTTCAGCTATTTGGAAATCTAATTTTTTTCCTCATGATCACCCGCAGTGTCACTTGTACGTCCTTTATTGGATGTTACAGTGGGTTATCTGGTGTGCAAATGGCGTGGGCAAATCGAATTGTCCCTCAGAAGGTGATTAGTTCATGCTGCCGTCCTGGAGGCTGTCAGCTCCATTTTTCATCCCCCAAACGCAACACGAATGTGGCATTTTTGTTTTCTCTCCTCTGTTTGTGTGCTGATTGTTTCTTTGTTTCCAGACAGAATTGACTTTGGATTTAAAGTCTGAACGTGGTTCCTGCTTTATTTTAAGAAGTGAGACAGAAGGCGACTTGGGCTAAATATTTAATAGTGAATTAGGCTGCTAATTGCTAATTAATAGAGTGTTTCATGCGTCATCAGAGTGTTTCATGTGTTAGTCAGTTCAAATTATGAGCGCTGGTCAGAAGTAATGACATGACGAGCAGACAGGAAATAACATCTTTCACAGTGTCGACAGTAGAAGGAAATATCACAAACCGAGACCCGGGAGGAAACACACACACACACACACACACACACACACACACACACACACACACACACACACACACGGCTCCCCGCTTGGAGGTGAATCATAAACCTCTGTGCATATTAAGTGTTTGTCGAGTGTCAGCCACTGATTTGTTGACGCCTGCAGAGTCTGAGTCGGTCTCGCAGGCCGCACCTCAACACCGCTAAGAGCATAAATTAAAAAGTTGTTCTCCTGTAAAGCGCTGCTGGGACACCGGTGGCTCGACTCCACTAGACAGAAGCAGCGGTCTGTTCCCTCTATCGTGAAAATAGAGTCCAAATTCAGATTTTCTTTCATTATTGATGAACAAAACTTTTCCTCCAAACTGTTTTAGTATTTAACATTTTTTGTTTGCAAGTCAATCTGCTTACAATCTTACCTCTAAAAAAAACAGCTGCCCGCTGCAGCGGAAAACAACTATGAGAGCTGAGAGTGAACCAAAACTGTGAAGTTACAGCCGGACAGCTAAACAATGAGCTGGAACTCACTATGAAGCTGCAAAGGGGAGCTGCAGTCGCTGATAATGCTCTGTAGGTACTTTAAAAATATTGATTATAGCAGCTTTAACTGTCTATGTGTGTTGAGGAAGGACCTGCGCACAAACATCCTGGTTAAGAGTCAGAATAAATGCGGAACATTAACCTGGTGATTTATGTCCCTGTTTACATGATTTGTACACAACACTCAGAGCAAATGAACGGCAACGTCCCAAAATGCTGCAGGCAGCAGTTTACATTAATGACATGGCAACCAATGTCAGAAACTGTGTCTCCCTACAGACTCCGCTCGGCGTCAGGTGTTCACTGATGCCTTGCTTACCTAATGATGAGAGGTGAGTGGTGATTGGCTCCTGAGGGTTAAGTATCGTATCTTATATGCTGACATACTGGAATGCATTTCAGGCTACATTTAAAAGTGTTTTTTTTTCTTTCACAAGTTGAACCAATGTGCAAGTTCAGATATTCATAAATATCATCATTTTGAAATGTAATGTAGCTTTAAAAAAATCCAATTTGTTATGTATATAATCAATATGTAACAAAATAAAAGTAGTACAGACAAGAACACAGATTGAGAAAGACTTGCTGTCTTCTTCATCGTCAGCCTCCGTTTCCTTCTTGTGGTGTCCCACAAGGTTCTATACTGGGTCCAATTCTCTTCTTCATCTATATTTCTTTATTTGCACATCATTGAGAACCAGCCTTTCTTTTCATCGTTTTACCTCCACTAAATTCTAATATCTACAATGACATTTGTAAAGAAGCAGGCTGACTTTAGGTCAGTGTGAGGTTGAGCTGAGAGGCATTATGTTCTTCTTATAGGACAGCTCTTGTAGCTGCAGTAATGGAAGTACCTAATCATGCTGGTTGTGCTGATTTACATGACAGGGTGCACAGGTTAAATCTGTTTGAACAATACAAGACACAAAAAAAAAGACAAGACAGAAACACTTCTGCTCTGATTCAAGGTCAGACAGCAGAAACCTCAGGGGACAAACGGGCATAAATGCACAGTTGTGTAGCTTGTAGTGACTCAGGGTACAGTGTGTGTGTGTATGTGTGTCCTGTAGTAAATGTAAAGGTCAGTACTTTATGTGGAGCAACTGAAATGTTCCGAACGTTTAATGCAACTGGATTCCAGTTTAAATCCGGGTCTTGACCTCATGAAGATGAAACGAAACACAACCAGTTTTACATTTAAACACCAGCTGGATTCCTGACTGACTGACTGACTGACTGTTATGTATACAAACATGAAATTGAATACTAGATAATCAACAACTGGCTGCTGCTGTTTTATCAGCTAAAATTTGCTGTGATCAAATGGATCTCGAGGGCTCCAGCGTTTTTAAAAAAGATGTAAATGGCTTAGCATGGATGATAATGATGTTTTAATGTAAAAATGTCATTATCAGGCATTTGTTGAAACAACAGAATAATAGTTTGAATTTCATTGGTATGCTGTGTGATGTGAAGCTGCAGCTGCTCTGAAGCGTCGCAACAGGCAGCGTCGTTGAGACTCTAAAACGCTGTGATATCAGCTTGTTAACAGTAAACTCATTTCCTGATCACACAGCTGCGGGCGACAATCCGGCTGTGTGTCTGACCCTGATGGACCCTAACGAGCCCCTGACGACACTGAAGGCCTCTAACGAGCCCATAACGGCTCCTAACTTGCCTGAAGGTCCTTGATGAGCATAACGACCCTAATGGATAATTAGCATAATGATTGGAGAGGCTACTGGAGAGCTCACTTCCCATCAAGATGATGCACACGAATACCCTGTTCCCCTCAATATGTCCACAAACAAAGGAGCTGATTAATGATAGGTGGCCAATCGTCCTGTAATGAGGTGGTCAAAAAGTGACAGTAGACGAAGAAAATGACTAAATAAGATTCGGGGAATAATCTTGCCCATTTCTAATTTAGGTTTAGGGAAAGATTATGGTTTAGGTTTAAACAAAAACTTTGTTAAGGTTAGAGAAACAGCTGCCTAAATGAGCAGGTGAACAAAGTTTTTCTCGCTGTGGTGGAAGTATAGGAACAAAAAGAGGTTTACGTAAAGGAAATTTACGTTTACGTAAATTTACGTTATCTGAACTGCACCACTGCTCCGGATTATAATTACTGCAGCAGCTAGATGGTATCCATCACTTGAACGTAACTTTACAATACGACTTATTATGTATTAAGCCTCAAAGTGATGCATGCAACAGCTTGTAATCTACTTTTTTAAAACTTTTTTTTTATTCCACACATTCTTCTTACTCGTCAAAACTACATTACCCACAATGCATTATTTACTTTTCAAACTTGCAGTCTTCAGCCCCGACCGATGCTGACTCACGCATCATCACTTATTAAGACTGATCAGACAGACAGAAGACAGACTGGTCCTTAGATCATCAGCACTGTAATCAACAAATATGGAAATAATAATAACTTTATTTATATAGCACTTTTCAAAAACCGAGTTACTAAATGCTGTAAATAGATAAAATGAAGTAAAAGTAAATAAATTAGTAAAAAGCCACATCATCCTGAAAACAGAGAAACAGATATTCCTGCAGCAGCCCTCGGGGGACGAGCTGTGCAACAGAGAACTGGCAGGAAAAGGAATCAAAGCTGAGGTGGAAAGAGGAAAAAAAAAAGCATTTCTTTTGCAGCTTTGTTCACGGAATCGATTTTTCTTTCAGCTTTCTGCCACTAAAGCATCGACAGCGGGAGACGAGAAGATAGAGACAGAGAAAAGAAACAAATCTGCCGCTCTGTCTATTGGAGTGATGATGAAGTCTGGAAATTTTCACCTGATGAAGGGTTGTGATAGCAGAAAATGGCTTATTCAGACAGAAGAGGAGGGGATGTTGAGGTAGATTTGAGACGCCGTGAATCCAAAGAAGGTAAAAAAAAAAAGATATAAAAGAAAGTTGAGAATGAGCAAGAGAAGAGATTAAACTAGAAGAGGAGACCGAACTAGAGAGAAAAGAAGCGGTTGGATGCATCTCAAAACAAAACCTGCTAAACTAAAGTGAGAAAAGCTGGAGTCTTCATGGCTCTGCGTCCACAGGTTGATCCATGACTCACCGGCCTTTGGGTGACATCAGCAGGTCGGCAGGTTGAAGAAAATTACCACGTGTCACATGGCCCCGTCATTCTGAGCTGCACTTATTTAAAAAAAAAAAAAGAAAAGAAAAAGAAAACTTCATTAGATTTGCACCGAATCGGTAGCTATGGTAACAGGTTTTGGCGGGTGGGGCTGCGGATGAAATGACATCATGTCTGAGCAACGATCACAAACCAGCAACAAAATCTAATGTCTGAAATTTAAATATGATATCAGTTTTGCTCAGAGAATAACTTTTACACGCTTCATATTCACCATCGTTCATCACAGCAGCTAGTCAACAATGGGTTGCCAGTTGAGTATGCCCCATATCCATCTATTTCATAATAAAGAGTGAAAAAGTTTTTTTTACACTCATAATGCTAATTATCATTAAAAAAAGTTAAAGTGACGTTGAAGTCATATCATCTCTTGCTAATTAAGAAGAATTGTTAAGGATTTGTTTAAAAGCTTGACGGGCAGACGTTCAAGATTACAAACCTAATTGACCCCAAGAATGTGCTGTGAGGAATCCCGCCGAAATACGTTCATGAACTCTACTATCTGTTTTCAGTTTCATATACACAAGATCACAATAAGACGATTCATTCTCATCACAAATTAAGTTCAAGTCGCGTGGATGTTTATTTCAGTAGTTTTTCCTGTCATATGAGGTTCTGCCCTGATGTCGTCCTCAAGATTGTTTTGACACATGGACAGCAGCCAACCTTGAGATTAATGGACCACAGTGGATGTTTGTATTTTCCTGATCCAAATAATGATGGTTGCCTCTGAGTAGCAAATGAGGAAAAAGTGTGAGTAGAGGTTGAGGTTTAAACAAAAAAAATATTTTTTTTGCATTTAAAGGAACCCTAATCACCATAATCTCATTTTCCAACTTTCATAAGATCTCAACTTTTGCCAAATACCAGTTACACAGATTTGAAAGCTATGAGTCTCCTCTACAAAGATAACGGAGTTATTAGATTAAAAAAATCAGCAGGACTGGTGGTTTAAAGAAGGGGAGTAACATAAAACTAGATGAAGAATATGAGTAATCAGTTTGTTCAGAATGTATATCTTTTATTGCCAGATATTGAAGCATACTTTTAACTTTAAGTAGAGCCCAAAATAAACCAACCAGTAGAAACAAAACCACAATACTAAGTAGACAAAAGAAAAGGCTGCAATACTAATTAACTAAAACTTCCTGGCAAGGGCTTAGATGCAGACATTATGGATATAAAACAACAATACATTAAAATACCTACCTAAAGTAAGGGCATATATAACAAGGATATTCTGGCCTCTGCTGTGATTCACGATCATAGCGACACTCATTTACACACCAAATCATTTCCAACCTCAGCACCAATCTCTTAGTCTCCCCAGAAACCTCTGAAACTGAACAATAACAGCTGGCATGAGACAAGAATCCACATTTCTGTGAACCAAAATGGCAATTTAGCTGCACTCGTAAAGACATCACGGTAGCATTTTCAGCTGTAATTTGATGTCCCTGCTGAACATTTTCACTAAAAGTTTCCCCCGAGAAAAGAAGAGAAAGTCTGTTATTGTAACGTCAGTCTGACTTTTCAACTCTTTGGTCCACAACAAGATATCTTGACAACTTATAGCTACGTAATAATCTGATTGTTTAGTGTCAACGCTTGATGAGGTTTTCTGAAAAGTTCCCATTAAATTTGTTGCAGACGTTCAGGATTGTTTTTCCAAAATTTTCACATTTTCTGTCAATGTGATGAGAAATGTTGCAAAGTTGCAAAAATGTTGTTACGGAGAGCAAATTAAATATCATTTCCTGTAATATTAACACACTTTTTGAGCACTTTTATGCACTGCTGACAAAACCTAATGAGGATCCAATGAGATGAATCATTTAACATGCAGATTGTCGACTTGTGCAGCAGATACAACGCGTAGAAATTCCCAACATGTTTTATCTGTTTTCCTACAAATATCTGCTTGAAGGAACTAAAGCATCACCTCTGATTCGTCTTCTAACGCCTGAAACCTTCATTTGTACATATAAACATCTAATGTGCAGATTGACCTGAAGTTAATTGAGTGCACAGTAATGATACATCCACAAACTTCACTTCATAGTGTGAATATTTATGAGAGGAACAGCTGGGATTTGAATGAAGGCCTGTGAGAAAAACGTAATCAACGTTTCACCTGATTATTACCGCAAATTTGCACTTTTGTGGCCTTTGAATGTTTTCTATTTAATAAGGGATCATGCTGGTCTGCAGGCTGAGGCTGGTACTTACTGCTTATTGTAGAAGCAGCTGCAAAAATAAGATTATTCAGTCATTGATCTATGTATTAATCTAGGATCAGCGCAAACCGAGAACCCAAGAGTTCGGCCAAGAGTAGTTTACTCCCTCTTAAAAGTGTCCGACAGCGCAGAGTTACGGGATCAAAACCATCCCAGTAATAACTTGAATCACAGTAATAGCAGGAAAAACACATCATGTGATCAATCAGACTCTTAAAAAGTTAAAACTCGCAGCACCTTTATGATCTGACCTGTTTAATGCACCACCACATTCATAAGAAACAATTCAGCCCAGTAAATTCAGAAATTAACTTAGCTCCGCCTCTTCCTACCTGCCAAAGAAAACGATTCACCGGCTTCCTGTTGTGTTTGTGATCGAGTGAAACTGGAGCAGGAGGCGTCATGTTTCTTTGAATAAATAAAAGGTTTCATAAGACAGATTTAAAATCCAGCAGATAAATGGAGGGTTTCATATGCAGAAGGTGACTCGCGCAGAAAGAAGTTCGAGACTCTTCAGGCTGTTACTGCACGAACCTTGAAGATAAACACTCGAGGTTCAGGCCGTTGTGCCGTCTGAATCACATTACCACACAGTAGAGCTTGATGAATGACTATATGTACATACAGCAGCTTGTCTGATTTGAAATATGGACAAGCTGCTCACTTCATTTTAATAGAGAATCGAGAAAAGAAATTGCAGCGTTAGAATCAGAAAACTGGGATAAAGATGAAATTTTATGCTTTTTTTTTTTAGTCTATTCATGCATTTTAACAGCAAGAAATAAATGATTATATACAGACATATATATACACTAAATAAATAAATATAGCTGATTAAATCCAACTTTTCTCATTATAACTTTAAACGTTGGTATAAAACCTCCAAGGAAACGATCCAATCAGAGGCGCCGTTGTAGCCTGACTACGTCGCTCCTGGTGAGGTTTTAGATTCGAGTCCCCGTTTTATTCATTTTGACTGGTTGTCAAAAACAAACAAGAACCTGGCTGGTGTTTCTCATACAGATGACTACACAGGGAAGGAATCTGCTCCAACCGGTCTGTTTAAAACACAATGATGCCTGTGCAGCTATGATATATATCACACATGATGGACAGTAAAAGATTTGGCGCTTCGCTGAAAACCTTTTTTGGCAGGGTATGTTCAAGCCTGCCTTAAAACAACGATGAATACAGCTGTCATCATTCCTCCTCCCTTATAATGCACTTACAATGTAAGAGATGGGAGACAATGTCCACAGTCCTTGTTTTGTGCAAATATGTATTTAAAAGTTTGTCTGAAGCTGAAATAATGAGGCTGCAGACGTCCACATGTTTTATTATATATACTCGATGTTCCAGCTTCAAGAGGGCTACAAAATAAATAAAAAAATAAAAAAATCTCAAGCACTAATTTATTCTATTTGCAAGGACATGCACCCTCCCTCATATTCAGAAGATTTGGACAGATTCAGACAGATGATACTGACCCTGGACCTGAGGGACACAACGCAGCTCTTCACTCGACAGCTGCTGACGTGAAAAATACATCCTTTAGACAGTCGTGGAAGGTTAGGCTCTGCATTGTTTACTGGCCGTGCATAACAATCTTTTTTTTTAGGTTGAATTTTTAGTCTTAATACCTCAAATAAAAGCTGCTGTGAAGGTCTGGTCTCATTGAACACCGGGATGAACCGGAAGCAAGCCTACGGCCCAAAATATGTTCCACACAAGCAACAACAAGCAACCGTTGTGTGTCACTTGAAGATATTTATTATTGTTATTTCAGATATCCTCTTAATGTGACTAACTCAGACTGCTGAAGCCTCGCATTTGTCAGCGTGTCCCTTTAATGCTCTTTTGGCTCAATGACAGGAAATCTGTGCAGCTACAGTCCAGAAAAAGTGACGCTTGTTCTGGCAGCAGATTAAAGAATCACATGTTCGACCATCACATGTTCAACCATCACATGTTCAACCATCACATATTACGGTGTCATATCTGGGTGGCCACACACCCAGGAAAATATGATATGTTTTCATGCTTTTTATATCATGAGATCAACAGTGTTTCCAAACCTTCCTCGTTGGATCTTCCTTTGTTGCCACCATCACCTTGTTGCTACTGTACATACTGTACATGCTGTATACTTTCCATTGCTGGCATCATTATTGGAGCTCATTGCAGATGCTGTTGTTGGACATGTTGACTGATAAATGACTGGAAGTTGCAGAAATGTCAGCCGTTTGTGACGTAGCGACTGCATTTAACAATTTAATGGAACCTCATTAAAATGTTTATTTATGTAATTATCAGATTAAAAAAGACCCTTTAAATATCAATAATGGCCTCAAAAATCCATAATTAGTCTGGAATCATTACTTCTACATTATTCACACTGGTTAGTTTTCATTTTTTTTTCTTTTTTTTCTCTTGATTTTGAATTATTCAGCTAGTTTTTAAAGCGTTTCATGGTCTTACAGCAGCTACTTGTCTGACATCCTTGCAACATGTGAACCACGACCTCCACGTCTTCTGGCACAAGTCTTTTATTTGATCTAACGTGCAGTTAGCTTTTAGTTTTTATACTCTGAGCTGGTTAAATAGTCTGATGAAGATCTAAGAGCAGACAAACCTCTTCAGCCTCTTGTTTGATTATAATGTTTTACTCCTTCTTATCTTCTTTTATTTGTCATTATCTTTTATCAGTTTTACTGTTGTTTCTTCCCCATTTGCGACTCTTTTATTTTATTTTATTTATTTTTTTTTTATCATTTATATTCCATGTGCACGTTAGTCTCAGATAGTTTTACTGTTGACCTTTGACCTATCTAACTATCAGTCTCGTCAGTCATCTCTGAAGCACTTCCATGTTTAACATTCTTACAGAAACACTTTAATCACCGGCTCAGCTCGGACTTTATCTGCCAAAAATTACATCCTGGGGACAAAACTGAAAACTTATAGCTTCTGCGCGACATTAATAATCAATAAACCACTACATCAGTAAAACATAAAGTGAGTTACAGCACAATGATGTCAGATTTACGGGTGAGAGGTGCACGACACAGGCTGAATGAATCATTGTGGACTCATCCGACCTGGCTGCGACCTTGTTTGTGTCACTGAATAAAATACGGCAGGAAAGAGAAGAAAAACTGTACTTGAAATATGCTCGAGTCCTCAGTTATCAAAAAAGGAATCTGACAGAAGACCAGTTCATGATATTCTGGTGGAAATAACAAACTCCAGTCATGAAAGCAGCTCTGGAAACAGTCAGAAAGGCATAAACACTCAGTAACATCCTGACAGACGCACACATGTTGCTCTACAGTGTTTTATAAAACTCTCAAACTTGCAATGTACTTGAAATTATGGTATAAATACTTTGAAAATAATACAAGAAAAGTACAAGTACCTCAAAAGTTTGCACTTGAGTAAATATTGTTAGTTTTCTTTTTTATTTTAATAACGTATATCTTTGTTGATAAGGATGAGATTTTCATCTTATTCAACACTAAACATCCTCGACTGTGTGTAGAAACGCTGTCATATATGAAACACATGGTGGTCGCCGGTCCTCTGCATATAGGAGGGGAATTACATGTTTTAATGTGGATTAAGGTATTTGTTGACATGAATTGCATGTTGTTTTCACTCCAAAACGCTTAAAGCAGCTTCAATAAATAAATAAAAAAATCAAACCGACGTCTGTTATTCAGAGTCCTGTTCTGACTCTGTCCAGCTGAATCACTAATTTTCTGCCTAATGAGGAATTTAAAATGCAGCTCCATGATTGTGAGTGAAGAATAACTCTGAATATAGTGACAAAGTCTCATTGTTTCCTCTCCGTCCTCCAGCTGTCTGATGGCTGAAGGCTGATGGAGTTTCTCATTAACTAACAAAGTGCCTGGAGCCACTTACGCGGTCAAAAAAGAAATGACATAATTATTTTATGATTTATATTTAATTTCAGAGCAGAAAACCTGAAGAGGGATGATAGGCTCGTTTTTTTTAATACAATTTTATTAATGTGGATATCTACAGTGGCGGACTTTTGAGGTCTAATTTAATCTTTTTATGGATCTATGTTGTTATTATTATTCTGTGTGAGCTGCCGAATAATAAAAGTGTTGATCTGTTGTTAGAGGATGAAGGAGCTCCGCGCGTTTCTCCTCGTAGCTTTACGAGGTGAAAGGTCACAGGGAGTGGATGATCAGGGGTTATTATTGCTGCTGCATGCCACAGCAGTGAACCATGGGAACTGATCTGATAATACACACACACACACACAACCAGCAGTCAGATGTAGGTTTGATCCCATATTTTCTGTTGATAACATGTTTTATTCATCTACAAACGTAAAGCATTCGGGTGATACTGCTCATAGCTACTGTGACTGTGCTTAAAAAGAAATGAGACCTAATGTGCCGCCTAAAGGAAGGCAGAAGTACAGGTTGTGTACATGAACTATCCCTCAGAGGAAAAACAGGTAGTCTGTGTAGTGAAGGAGTCACTTTGTAAGGTCTTGATCTACTGTTTTATTCAAATGTCACGCTGAGAGAGATCAGAGTAGAGCCGGAGATGATTGCTTGACATTCATGTTTTTAGCGAACTTTGTTGATCCTTTGACTTTTCATCTAACACCACTATTATTACACTTTAATTTAAAACATTTTTCAAATATATCTTAAAATAACAGCCAGGTGTCTGTATGAACATTGAAAGAGGTTTTTCCTCTGTGTTCATTGAGGCTATTAAACGATCCCTTCATTGTTTCTGTCTCCGTCAGGTACAAGGCCATAGTGAACCCGATGGACATCCAGACGTCCAGCGCCGTCTTCTGGACGTGTCTGAAGGCCGTTTCTATCTGGCTGCTGTCTGTCCTACTGGCTGTTCCTGAAGCTATTTTCTCACAAGTCGTCTCCATGCAGGTAAAACACTGAAATTATGATAAATATTACAGTATATTGATAATAGAGGCAAACCTTCCCCCTTTTTTTACATTTTAACATGTTCATAAAGACAATGCAGAAGACTTTGTCAGGGACACAATGCTATTTCCTGTATCTCTACACTTTCTCCTACAAAATAAAGGCTGAAAAGGATAATAATTTAAAAGTAAATTGGCTCATTGACGGGTTTTTAATAGTTTTTGAGCAGCAACGGAGGTCAGACCTTGCAGAGCTTTCATGGTTTTTTTGCCTCTGAAATATTCATTCATCATCATCATTGTGACACAACAATCTACCGAAGTGTAATTTGATGCTAACAGCTGTTGTTGGCAGATGTTTCGACCTCCTGCACATTCAGACTGAATGTTTGTTGTTGAAGCTCATCACTGACAGAGAGGATGAGGCAGCGGCAGCGTAGTTTCCCACCAGACAAACAAACATCAACCCCGACGGCTATAAATGCTTTTATCCTCAGATTTATGAATAACAAGTGCCTCCATTTTACACTTCAAACTGTTTTTATGAGCATCATCGATGTGTTATAATGCCTCTCCTCTCCTCTTGTTTCCTCTCCTCTTGATTCCTCTCCTCTCCTCTCCTTTCCTCTCGTTTCCTCTCCTTTTGTTTCCTCTCCTATCCTCGTGTTTCCTCTCTTTTTGATTCCTCTCCTCTCCACTTGATTCCTCTCCTCTCTTCTTGTTTCCTCTCCTATCCTCTTGTTTCCTCTCTTTTTGATCCCTCTCCTCTCCTCTTGTTTCCTATCCTCTTGTTTCCTCTCTTTTTGATTCCTCTCCTCTCCTCTTGATTTCTCTCCTCTCCTCTCCTCTCCTCTTGTTTCCTCTCTTTTTGATCCCTCTCCTCTCCTCTTGTTTCCTATCCTCTTGTTTCCTCTCTTTTTGATTCCTCTCCTCTCCTCTTGTTTCCTCTCCTATCCTCTTGTTTCCTCTCTTTTTGATTCCTCTCCTCTCCTCTTGATTCTTCTCCTCTCCTATCCTCTTGTTTCCTCTCTTTTTGATTCCTCTCCTCTCCTCTTGTTTCCTCTCCTCTTGATTCCTATCCTCTTGTTTCCTCTCCTCTCCTCTTGTTTCCTCTCTTTTTGATTCCTCTCCTCTCCTCTTGTTTCCTCTCTTCCTCTCCTCTCGTATCTCTGCTTTGCCATTCAGGGTCACAGGGACAACACAAATGTGACCTTCGTGAACTGCGTGCCGTATCCGTTGTCCAATCAGATGCATCCTAAGATCCACTCGGTGATGATCTTCTTAGTTTACTTCCTGATCCCTCTGGCCATCATCTCTGTGTATTACTACCACATCGCCCGCACGCTTATCAAGAGCGCCCACGACATGCCGGGAGAACTCAGCGAACACACCAAGAGACAGGTGACCGCTGGATGGACGGATGAATGAAAAAGTTTCTCTGTTGCCTTAAAGCCAAAGCCGTGTGTGTGTGTGTGGCACTACGGTGCAGGTGTCTGCGGTGGTGTGGCGCGTGTTGTTTGAGGTGGTACGAAAACAAAATATGATCCAGGAATCCACTTAGAGTTACAGATTGCATTTAACTGGAAAGTGCTTTGTAATAGATCCCTGCATGGCACCACTTTAATCTCTCTCTAATGCCGCCTGTGGCTGAGAGAAAAGCCTATGTATGACATAAATAAAACACATTTTCTGATTATTTCACAGCGTTGTAAAGCACAAATGAAAAACCATCAAACACTCAACAGATGATTTACTGCGGAGACAGACGCTGTTTTATTAGTTTCTGTTTCATTTAATCCTCAGCCTTAAATTCTCCTTTTCAATCTTTCATTACATCCGACTAATGCAGCAGTAAATACAAAGAACAACAGGACAAATCGGTGTTGTTTTTTGTGTTCATGTGTGAAAACTATTTAAAGCAAGAGCACGAGCAAGCATGATGCTGCTGCTGCATCGCATATATATGAGCCTGAGTCTGACCCAACCCGACAGGCTTAGTAACCCTGCTGTTGTACTGATAGATTTATAAAGCTGTGGCAGTTTATGTTATAGTGGAATTATGAATATGAATGTGAAGTAACAACAACTATTATTACAGTAATGGCCAGAGATGCAACAGTAATTCCAAGATGTGTCAGTCCATCATTGATCGTGTACACCTGATCTATCCTGCTGCTGTCAGGTCTTTCATAATTCAGCTCACCCCCCCCCACACACACACACCTTTCCCCGACCGCTCTTCCATCTGTGAAGATCACGCTAGTGTAAAGTGATTACTCACTCTCGCTGACACAGTCCTCCACTAAACCTCCCTCATGGCTGAAATAGTTACTGAGGCCGCAGGAGTGTGAAGTGTGAGTGTAAAAAGCTTCGATCTGTGTTAGACAAAACTTCCAGAACTGTTCAGAAAGTTAAGATCAGCGAGTGAACTTTACTGATTTTGTTATTTATTTGCTTCCTCCTCCTTGATTAAAGTAGAAGTGTGTCACTTCCATCAGATTAGATTTGATCTGGAGTTGTTTGTGGGACTTGACACTGTGAAGATTTGACTTTACTTGAGCACAAAAATGTTTAATTAATTCTGAAGTCTAATGTCAGTGTCTGTGTTAGATAGACAGCAGCTGGGGGATGGGCGTGTCGGCGTCTGGGTTTGATTGACAGCAGTTGACGGATGGGCGTGTCAGTGTCTGTGTTAGATTGACAGCAGCTGGGGGATGGGCATGTCGGTGTCTGGGTTTGATTGACAGCAGTTGAGTGATGGGCGTGTCGGTGTCTGGGTTTGATTGACAGCAGTTGAGGGATGGGCGTGTCAGTGTCTGTGTTTGATTGACAGCAGCTGGAGATGGGCGTGTCTGTCTGTGTTTGATTGACAGCAGCTAGAGGGGTCTTGTCAGTGTCTGTGTGTGATTGACAGCAGCTCGAGGGTACTTGTCAGAGTGTGTTTGATTGATAGCAGCTGGGAGAAGGGCGTGTCAGTGTCTGTGTGTGATTGACAGCAGCTGGGAGAAGGGCGTGTCAGTGTCTGTGTTTGATTGACAGCAGCTGGGAAAAGGGCGTGTCAGTGTCTGTGTTTGATTGATAGTGAAATGATGAAATGAAATAGTTTAAAACATTTAATTTAATTTCAGTTGGACTTTAAAGTTATAAAGCTTAGCAGCTAGTGTTTCTGTTTAAAAAGTTGTTTTAATAAAGCAGTCAGTCAATCATAATTACAACATGGATCTGATCTCATACTGCACGTTGTGAGTAGTTTTCCACACAGCCGCGCGACACAATAAAAGGAGTTCGAGGTGTGCAGCTCATCTAACATCTAACAGCTCGCTGTGGCTGCTCCTGACTGTTCATTACTTCCTGGAATATTTTAATACAAATAAGAAAACTTCCACACAACGTTTCACACACTGCTGGAATATTTATTAGTTCATAACTTTTCTGTTCAGGTATATATCATATAAAGTCCAGCAGGAAGTGTGAAGACGGTGCGCAGGAGTTTTCTTATTTTTATTGAGGTTGTGCTTTATTCTGATGCATATAAAGATGCACAGAGACTTTTTAATATTCATTGAGGATCCCTGCAAAATTTAAATCTGTCAACAAAAATAATCATCCATCTTTTGTAGACACATTTTTGATTGAATGATTGTGGTAACCATACCGACGGCTTCACAATATAAGCCCCCTTTAAACCCTCCATATGCTTTTGTTGTGAAGCAGTCACCGTGCTTTGGCACAGTAGGAAATGTTGTGTCAGCATAACAATAGATTAAAATACCTACATTAGAGAGAGAACAGAAAACACTGACGATCAATGAGATAAAGGCTGCAACTAGTAATTATTTTCATTATCAATTAAGCTGTTAAATAGCACAAGATGATGTCCACCAAATGTCTTGTTTTGCAATAAAGGAGTAAAGAAACCAGAAATTATTCACATTTCTTAATTAATTTTCAAAATAGTGAATTCAACAGTTGGTAACTAACTAAACCAAACTAATTGTTGCAGCTCTAAATGAGATAAAATGACTAATAATCACATGCTGCATTATTTCCTGTGAATCTCTTGTGCATATGAATGCAGTTTGAATCCAATGTGAGTCTGACGGACACAGAGTGATAATTATAGGACATTAAATACATTGAATAGCTATTGCACAATACACAAAGCGTAATTTGATTCCATGGAAATCTGTAAAAGTAAAGACTGCTAATAGATCTAATAGGTTTTCGTATTATGTCATTTTATTCTATCTGTCCTTGTTTTCTTTTCATATTCTCTGTGGAGTCCATTAACGTTCCCCTAAAAACACAGAAATATTGATGTGGAAGTCATCTCAGTGACATAAAAAAGGAGAACGCGGCTGCAGCAGGTCTGAGGGACACTTTCCAGTGATGTTGACCTCGGCTAATGGAGAGTCGCTGACTAACAAACAGTGAATCAACTCCTGACGCTGAGAACTGAGAGAGGAGGAGGAGGTGGAGGAGGTGGAGGATCATCAGCGCTCACTGAAACGTGAAAAACACACGCTGATGGTTGGGCGGAGGGCCTGTAGCTCTGTAGCTTCAGATAACACCCTCATCTGTGTCGGTTTGCTCAGTGCAAATTTACAAGTAGTCAATAGGAGACTTTAAGGATCAGAATTGAAGTTGGGAAAATGGGAGTTTCCTGAAAGAGCTGTGTATTTTGGCACCAATTGTAAAATAATGATTAATTCCAATTAATTAATTCTAATTAACTGCTAAAATTGTATACGTGTATGTTGATATGATGATGGATAGCTTAAAAAAAAGAAGGTTAAAATCTATGCAGCAGAAACATTTACCCACAATGCAACTTAATCCACGTCAGTTAAAAGGAGCAATCACAGTTGATGCTTTTTGAGTGGGAGTTAGTTGGAGCGTCATTGGTGCCACTTTAAGCTACTTCAGCCTCACGCGTTTAAAGTCAACACAAATATTCACAAGCAATCATGACAGCAACTGGTAGTTTGCAGCTGTTTCCAACTTTCAATAAATTATAAGAAAAGAAATATCAAACCCATAAAACCGGATGAATGGAGGTTGTTGCAGAAGCAGATTGATGCCCGTGAATTCGGAAAAGAAGCCATTAAAGCAGATGATAGAAAATTAATTCTCATGTAAGTTGAGGTCAAACCTTCCAGGAAAATACTGTAACATTCAATTTCCATCGTCTCCCTCCCTCAGTGTCTCAGCCCATCACATCACATCGTGTGTGGTCTAATACATCTCATTACAGTTGAGTCCATCCCGGCCATACTCACCAGAGAGAGAGAGCGATGCTATCAGTGCCTCCTTAAATGGGAAAAACCTTTTCACACACGCACTCATATCTTCACATCTGTAGAAGGTTGGAAGCCAATTACTACATTAACTGCAAACGCCCACATCGATACTGAACACGCCTACTATCTTATCTGAGAGCAGGGCTAATTCATTATGGTCTCTGAGATAAGAAATACATTACACACAAACACACACAAACACACACACACATGCACCAGAGCTGGAAAGCTACATTTCAGACACATCATCCATCAGAAAAAGCTGATACGGGTCATTTTTGGAAGCTGATGACACATTTTGTTATTTAGTTTGGAGGACTTGTTCAAGAAAAGGACCCTAAAGAAAGATAAATAGATACATAAAGCAAAATTTAAAGAAAAAAAAAAACAAGGTAGGAAGGTAAAAAAAAATAGAAAAATGCTTAAAAAATGTAAATGAAACTGGATTTTTACATCCAGCGCATTCATATGCAGAATTATGGACGATGAAACGTTATGACAAGAACAAATTGACTTTGAACCCCGTTAAAGAAGACAGTCGTAGCATCGATCCGTGCTTCCAGACAGAGGGACGTACTTAACATCAATAAGATGAATACAGTGACGGAGAGCGACAGAGGATTTCTAACGCTCAGCAGATGTTGGATGTTAAATGTGTTTTGCTTGGAGCTGACAGTAATTCCTCAGGTTGGTAACTATGGCAACTATCAATATTAAAACGCTGGTGGAGAAACCAAACACCTGCAGCACATCCTTAGGACAACGAAAACAAAAACATTTTACCTGTTGTTTTTTTTTTTCTTTTAATGCAGCACTTGAGGAGCCATAAATAGAACTGTAGTGATGGAAAAAAATGTTTTTAAGACAAAATTATTAATTGTATATCAAAATGTTGACTTATCTTAAATTACCATAGGTATTTTTATGTTTGCCTAATCTAATTTAATCTCTTTTTTTTTTAGTTGTTTAGTTGTTGATTTTTTAAATTTAAAACACTAAAATATATATATATTATTGTTATTATAAGCGTTTCTTTTCATTTTTCTTTTGCTGGCAGAAAAGGACTTCCATATATTTCAAACCTATTTCAGCACAATGATTTATGGCGGCCATGTTAGGTTTAAAAAGTTAAAATTTGTTTTTTGAATATTTTAAATACAAATAAAAGTCATATTTTCTTAAAATAAGGCAAAAAAAAAAAATAATAATAAAAAAGTGAACTCAGACACTGAATGACTTCAGTGAAATCAAGAAAAATACCAACTTATTGTATAAAAATCTTTGCAGCGAGTTGATAGAATTGGAAATAGTTTGACCTAACCTCACTGCAGATGGAAAATATTTCAGAATTCAAATAAACTGAATAAAAATGAGAAAAAAAACCTCATGCATGCTGTTGCCCTTTCTGCTAGAAAAAAAAGTTTTTTTACGTAAATAAATATGATTTGACAAGAATAATAATTCAGCAGTTCGTAGCACGAATGTTTATAGATTTTGTTCTGATGAAAAGTTTTAACCAACACTTCAGAGAAGTCGTGACTCAGCAGAAGAACTTTTTACCATTTGTCATTATTGATTTATCGCTTAAGCAGCAGCAGACTTGAATTTACTGTAAGTCACAGCTGACTTGTGAGAGATTTTGACAGAAAACATAAAAACTATTATCACTTTCTCTGAAAGGCTGCAGGATCAATCAGACCTGAGGCCATTACAGCATCTAAAACAAACAGAAGATAAATCTGCTACAACCCAAAGGACGTCTAAGAAAAGTCAAAAAACAGAGCAGCAGATAATGAACAGTGAAAAAGAGGCAGTCAAAAAGCAGGAAGTGCCGTTGATTCTATACATGAGTTAACGTTTTGGTGCAGAGTTCGGCTGAATACAACTGAGACCATGTCCACACTAAGCTTTGGCCTAAAGGACACATATCAACGGGATTAAATGTGTCCTGTCGTCATCGCTTGTGGATCATTTCTCCGTTAAAGAAAATTTCAATTTAATTTAAGAGAATGTTGTAACATCTTCGGCTTGTATGTGAGGAAAAAACGAGTGATCGAGTGACGTTTGCTTCACATAGACACCACTGTGTAACAGAACAACAGTCCAGACTCGAGTTTCTGCTCACTTGTCCTCCCTGAGTCGACAGCGCAACAACAGAATAGCTTGAATCATTTCATCTGACAGCTGACTGACAGCTGCAGGATTCGACCAAATGATCGCACAGACAGAAACTGCCTGAAACCTTTTGTCAGAGCCTGTGTGGTTTGGCTGCAGGTGATGCAGAGTGCAGGACGTGACGAAGGCTGCTGCTGGCTGCACAGAGAAACTCAAAAGTTTTTGGGCTGCAGAAAGTTTTCATAACAGAAATTTTTAACAAACTAGGAAAAGCAGAAACTGGACTTAAACCACACCACAGAACCTAACTGACATCCTCTACCTGCCTTATGGCCCAACATCCAGGTGAGATGGATGTTACAAACTTTATTAGACGCTGAGTGACCAAAGTTTAAGCAAGTCCTCCTCCTCCTCGTGTGGGATGTAATACACGACTTCAGGCCTCATCACTTCCCTGCACACCTGCCATCTTACACCATCATCATCATCATCATCATCGACCGCAGCCTCCAAATGTTGAGCAAAAGCCGGGTCAGCTGTGACTTCCAGTGTCTTCATTCAGAAGCAGCAACAATATTTATGTTTGCTGCACTAGATGAGATTTCTGTGAATCGAGGTGATTACAGTTTGTTATTGCACCACATATCAAAAAGATGCTGGATGCAAAAAGTAGTGGACACACATAAAGATAGTTTCTACCAGCTGGGACCAGTATTTCAGGAGGACCATAATGTCTCACACAGACAACAGACTGAACAACTGCTCAGTAACAACAGTCTGGATTTCTGCTTCAAATCCTGAGAGATTATCAGTTATTCTGTGTTCTTGTAGCAAAAACAAATATGGACAATAACAAGCTGCTTTATTATTATTATTATTATTATTTACATGCAGCACAAAAGTTTGGAGAGACAAGGGTAATATAACTGGAGGTCATGCGTATCAGTGTTTGATGAGAAACATAAAAATAGAGACAAACGTATCAATATCATTTTGTTTATCTTCAAAAAAGAAACAATGTAGAGAAAACAACAATGAATACAAAGCGAAACAAATCAAGATACATAAATGATGCGGGACAAACAGTCCAATAAACAACAGCTTCAGGCGGGTTGTTTGTTTGTTTGTTTGTTTGTTTTAAAGCATCTTGTCGATTGGTGTGTTTCATTTTTAATTTCCTTGAAAAATAACAATAAAGTTGAGTTATGAGTCAACGTTATCAGAGAAAATCACGTCCCGGGGCTCAAAGAGAAAACACAGACGCTAAACTTATTTGTTCAAATTAAAGCTGAAAAAAGCAGCAGATTGAATTCTCCTGTCTCGCTGTTCTTTAGTATAAAACACTGACAGTTTACAGACATCATCTTCCATCCTGTCTGCACGTCGCTGCAGGTGAAGCTGTCACCTCATCACACTATAACTTCCCCTGCTGATATACAGCATTAGTCCACACAACTCTAAGGTCTTAACAAGTAGAAATACGAAAGACACAAACTGTGTTGTGAACCGTTTCCCTGAAGCTGTTCTGGGAGGAATTTTGTGAGCTTGAATGTTTTCTGTCTGGATGCAAAAAAAAAACAGGAAGTGCAGTTGATTGTATTCATGCTAAAAGTGTTTTAATGTGCAATAAATAAATAAATAAATAAATAAATTAAGCTGTTTTACAGGAGAGGAGTCATCTTGGTCATAGTTCAGTTATGAAATCCTCCTCTTCCTCTTTACATTCAGAGTGGAAATCACCAATCTAGCCTACAGAGACGAGAGTGCCGCTACTTTTTACTCCCTGATTCAGGCGTTTACGTCTCCAGCCTGAGCTTCCCTCTGTGCATTCGACTAGATAACTTCATTATGGTGACTTACATGTCTGTTTGACTCCATGCTGTGGAGTTTAATGAGCGCTGTGATGTCTGCTAACAGAACGGTTCACGCAGCATTATTAAAACCAAACCTGCCTTAAGTAAAAACATATTTTAAGGGAAAAACAGCAAAAACACGTCTCAAACTCTGAGAAAACAGGTGTTTCCTCTTATATATATATATTCTATATTTTATCATATGAAATGTAAAATCTGTCAGTCAGTGCAGAATAAAAAAAGTCCTGACTGTAGCGCAGATCTCTTCAGGTTTTCAGCAGGTTTTTTTTTGTCACCATCTCTGTTTAATATAAATGTTAATGAGTCAGCAGCAGCTGGAACCGCGCCTGAGTCTGAATAATCACAAAGTTTACATCCAAACCAAAAGAAGAATCTGCGGACTATACTTTTTCTTAAAAGGCAGAAAATAGAATTATATCAGAGATTGAAACTTTTCCAAAACTAGAAAGTAGAAGAAAATAGATTGTGTATGCGGAGGAGAGTATGTCCAGTCCAAAAAACCCCCCAAAAAAAACAATAAATCAACAGTAAAACAACAGTAAAACAACAGTATCCATCATTTCAACAAATGCGAAGAGTTTCAATCAGCACTAATAAGTCCCGTTGAGTCTGGACACAAGTGGTGAAAGAGTGAAGAATAACAGCTGGAAGACACATTTCACTCCAGAAAAGTACTATTTATAAAAGCTTTTAAAGGAGTAGTTCAATATTTTGGATAATACACTTATTATGTTTGATGATGTCGGCATGTTAAGTATAGAGCCGGATGTGATTAGTTTAGCATGAAGACAGGAAAGACCTCGTTCATCTGAGAGTTGTTTTAAGACGCCGTCGATGCTGTTAGGACTCATTGAATGGGACTGACAGGAAGGTGCTGCAGCCGACTGAGGTAAATGTTCACAGAGGAAAAGAGCAGGAAGACGGAATAATAGAGAGCGAGAGAAAGGTGAAGGGGAGACACGTTTAAAGAGGGAGGTGAGGAGAGACGGCAGGAGAAGCAGTGAATGGCATCCGAGAGAGTAGAAGAAGAAAGAAACGGAAAAATGAGTCAAAATGTGCAGGTGAGAAAAGTCACTCAGGTTCAGGTTATGATTGTTCAGTATTTAGTGCACGTTTGTCTTCTGAAATATGTTTGGAATTTAAATAAGAATAACCAATAAACACCTCTACAAAAGATGCATGTACGATAATAAACTTAACATAATATAGTTGAATATAAAGTGTCTAGTCTCCCATAAACCATCTGTTCATCCCTTTAGTGCTGGAGTATCTCCTGACTCCAGGTCCAGGTGGTGAATTTATTAAACACAAAACAAATTAAGGAATATGCAGCAGTGAACCTGTGAAGACTGAAAAGTAAATATGTTTTACAAATATTATATACAGTATTTTTTTATAACGTTCACGTCAATCTCTAAGTCATAATTATGACTGTGAAAGCTGAAATATGTCCAACTTGGCTCTCAATATTATAGAAAACCTTTGTTTAATGTAATTAAACCTTAATTTAATGGATATAATGTAATTTTACCAATGTACCATATACTAAGATTTCATATGAACAACACAAACCAATAACAACATCAAGGTATCAGTAGGTGTCAAATGAATCACCAACTAATTCAATATAATCAATGAATCTTTCTTTTTTAAGAGAAAAATGCCCAAATCATTTGGTTCCAACTTCTTAGATCTGAGTATTTTCTGGTTTCTCGATGTGGACAAATAACTTTCTTGGTTTCGGGAAACAGTGATTTTTTTTCTCACCATTTTCTGACATTTTAAAGACCAAAAGATTAATAAAGAACCAACAGATTAATTGCTAATAAAAAATAATCATTAGTTGCAGTTTTACTTTATTTAGATGACCGATCAATACTGAGTACGGGAAGACGTTTTTAGGGGAATATGAACTCATCTTTTAATCTGTAAAACTTGCAACTTGTGATTTTTATTTTTTTACAATATTTGTACTCATATAGAGATCAATTGGATTGAAATGAAATGAATAAAAGTGAAATAATTGACTCTTTTTTGTTAAAGCAAAATACACAAGGAGACAACAAAAATATTGATTCTCATGATTGCAATAAAAAGCTGCACTTGAATGCTTCACCACAAACTTTTTCTCATGAATGATGCTGAAGATTTTTGGAGAAAACTTTTCTCTTAACAACTTCAAACTGGATATAAATAAGAGAGGGAACATGTCCAAGTTGCTGCTTTGAACCTCCAAGTTTGGATCTTACCATGTCACATGAAAGGCAACGTACAAAGTGATTGATTCACAGCAGGGAGGGTTAAAAAACAACACCTACCCTTTATTTGATTGGCGATGTGTTGTTCTGTAGCTCTTTGGTATCCAGAAGTACTTAGATGTGTGCATAAATAAATGTTCTAATCAGGACTTCAAAGCAGCATCATGAAGAAGGTGTGAGGACATGGTGTCTTTTTAGTAAATGGCATCAATAAAAAACTAAAAGCAAAATAACATATTTAAAATAAAAGAGTCTAAGAATCTACAGCACTGTGAGACTGTATTTGGTTATATTTAGCAGGTCTAATCATCGCCATTTTACATACTGTGTTAGCATGCTAACATTAATTAATAATCTAATCAATAATAATCAATCTTGGAAAGACAGTGAGGGCTGATTAGAGACACATGGGATTGTCCTGATTTTAGGTTTTTATGAGTATTTTAATGTTTTAACGAGGCATCATCACAGTGATTTATAACATGGCATCATCTGCAAACAGTGAACATTCAGTGTGTTGACTTTACAAGGTAGCTTTGACTGTACAGACTGGGAGGTGTTTGAATGCTCACATATAGACAAATATACAGAAGTAGTCAATTAAAGGAGAACATATATCTGTATCATCACGGTCTCACCTGTAACACCAGTAAATAGCGTCCTCTCGGACTCTATTAGTGCCTCATATGGTAAATACGTCCCAGGAGGAACAACACTTCCTGTCGTCCTCTCATTGTTACTGAACAGTGTGTGCAACCTGAAGTAGTGTCTCATTTTCACCTCCTTCTTGAGACATTAAAGAGCCACACACACACACACATAAACACACACACTCGTGGTAACACCCTGTCACCCTCTTGCTGAAACTGAAATACTACCATGAAAAGACATTTCCCAGAACTCACACTTCACCCTCCCTCACACATTTATCTCTAAATGCATCACAGCCACTTACATTTATGTGTTTTTTTAGTATTTTTTCCAGCCTTCTCCCTGTTGTTGAGCAGGTCGTGTTGTATTTTCCACTCAACTTTATTTATACTTTCCTTTCTATGACTGTAAGATTGACTGAAAGATTTGTATATAAAGTAGTTCAACCATCAGAAATTGAAAGTAATGGATCAGTAGTTGCGTGATGGATGCAAAAAAAAAGTACAATGGAGGCTTTTAAGGCTTCAAGTGCATGATGGGAGACCCAGAATGAAATGTTGTACATTTCTGCAAACTACTGCTACATTTCACGTCTACGTTTTGCTTTTCACGTGTCATTTAATGCTGCATCAAATGGCCGTTATCAGTTGAATGATTATGTTTAATGGTGTGAAAACGCTTTGAAATTCTGGTTAGGCTTAGCCACAAAAACACTTGGTTAGGATCAGGAAAATATCAGAGTTTGTGTTGTTGGCAGAAAAAAATAACTGCAAAAATGTGCCAATCTCTTGTCAAATATACCCGTTTGTTTTTTTTTCAGTTGAAGTGGTGTTGAACAGTTACACATTCATACCTGGAAGCCGTCCAGTCCGATCTGCCGGCCACGGACAAAGTCGGCTCCTATGTCACATTTCCTGGTACATATTGTAAAAATAATCATAAGATACATATTGAATTCAACATATTTAAACATAGATACTCAATGTATCTGTGGTTTACAGGATTGTTGGAGATTTTAAACTTCCACCAATCCTGCTGGAGAAACACCAACACAACAACAACAACAACAACATGATCATGTGACACCCACCCTGCCATCTTACTGTGCCTTCACCAATATCTACATTTAAACATATTAATGTCAAAACATTAACTTACATTAAATCCATAAGAATCAGATACATGAGACACCACATGTACAATGTCAATATTTCTAATATGAGGCTTCATCAGCGGCTGTGGCTGGATTTCATCTGCAAACCTGGCAGGATAACAAGTGCACAAATGAAAGTTGGCTGCAGATTTCAATGTTTTTCAGCATTTGGAAGTGTAATAGAAAAGTGACAACTTGACGGTTCGCTGCACTGCAGTCACCTCAGGTGTCGATCGGTGTTGAACGTGCCGCTAACAGGAGCTGGCAGCTGGAAACTCCCCGGTGGCTTTGCATGCTTGGTGACAAAGGGAGACTCTGCTTGGGAGCTCTGAAGATGTATCATCACTGAGCTGAGAAGAAACTCTATTACAGAGATCTGAATACACGCAAATCTATTGAAGCAGCTGCAGGTGTGTGTGTGTGTGTGTGTCATGTGGCAAGTAGTCATTATGGTTTGGGTTGGGGTAAGTCTCCAGGAAATGACAAAAATGTATGTAAATAACCCAAAAGTGTATTCAGCAAACACACACATACAGACAGGTACACACACATCAAGAGGCATAGGCGAGGAAAAAAGGTGCATTCATACTTCTAAAAAACACATAAATTTATATAAACAAATTCACATAATCCCGCCTTACAGATGAGTTGTGGCCCAGAGCTGCAGGTGCCTAAGAGGATCTTAGGAAAAACGCCAGACTTTGCACGACCGCTGGCAGCAAATCAGAGCAAACACAAATCAGCAGCAGCCAGCCGGGAGTGCAGAGATGATCCCTGCTCCGTAATCAGCAGAGTTTGCTGTCGGTTACGTTTTTTATTTTTTTATTTGTTTTTTAATTCACTGTTTCTCAGTTCGAGTCAGTCAAGGACTCGAACTGAGAAGCGCCAGGCGCTATAAAACTAAGCTGGAACCACATTTGTTCTTCACCAAGCAGAATCTATTTAATTAAAGGAGTATTCAGTGTAAAAAAAATCTACAAATGTAATCTTTACATCAATCTCTCATAATTGTGTTGATTATGATTCCCAAGATGTCAAACTCCAAATCGATCTTCGTACAATAATTTACAATATTAATGTAATCTTTATTCTTATAGCACCTTTTGTACATGACCTAGTTTAATAAACCGTTTCCAACGTTTCAGGACACTTTTTAAACAAGTAAAAACTACAATTGTCTCCTCACCTCAACCTCAAGGTGTTATTGTTGCCATGACGACGAAGGTGGCATCACTTTAAGGAAGTAGTAACTTTAACATACACGCTGCATGTTCGTCTAACTCTAAGCAGACCTTCACCACAGTGTTGTCACATTATAAAACATCATTATTTTAACATTTTTGTAAAGCACAAACAAATGATGTCCTGCAGATTACTGCAGTCACAGTCAAACCACGTATTTGGCCGTTTCACTTAGAGGACTTATTCCACTCTTAAGAGAGCATAAACATAGCAGTATCGATCCAGTTTGAACAGCATATATCATCGTAACGTCCTCGACACCAAAGACCAGCTACCAGTCCTTGAGTTCACATCTTACAGATGCACATGAGGGAAATAAATATCCTCCACCAGGTTTGCTCTATGTGGCCCAACTTGTCAACAACATACTGTATGTGCTGCGAAGCTGACTTTCTGTTGTTGGGTAATAAGGTCTAATCAGTTCCTGAGGGTTTAATGTGTGCACATAAACTTTCTTGGCTTTAGAAGCATTTAAAAGAAAAGAGCGAAGTGGCTCAGCTTTGTACGATCCTTCAGTTTGACATCAGGACCATCAGAGGGTCAGAAGGCCTGATGTGTTTGACGTCGGCACTACACAGAGAAGCACTTTGACAAACACTGTTGACATTTTGATGTTTGTGTTGACTTGAATCCCTCAGTGCAGAGATGGTTGGCCGGTGCAGCGTGCATGTTACTGACATGACTGACCTTTTTTCTACATCTCTGACAGCCCTTAAGCATCCGTCTGACAAGGTCAAACTCCTTGTACGATTTACACGTAATGCATGTTGTGATGGTTCCAAATCCATTTTCCATTTCTGTTTCAGTCTGTGTCATTATGATGGGTTTTGAAGCTGCTGTAAGAAAAAGAGTAAAAAAAGAAAGAAAATCCAAAGTCTTTTCTTGCAAAGCATTTCAGCATATCGTGGTTTTCTACCTGATCTCTGTCACTTTTGGCGAATTCAAATCAAGGTTTGGGAAAGATGGTCATCTTAAGACAGGATAGCATCAAATCCTGAACCTTAAAAGACAGATTCAGCATTTTGACATAGTCAGACTCAATGGATGGACCCACAATGCAACTCAACCGCTGATAGTTAGGTTGTAGATTGGGGTAATACTAGTAGCCACTAGCCTCTATCAGAAACGGGGAGCTACAGAGGTCCAGTAGTTCTTTCTGACTACAAACCTCCAGATTATTTTACTTTTCACACTTTTACTTCAACTTGTCTTCTTCATCCTCAGACATCACTGGAGGCAGTTTCCACTCAGCTCCCTTTAAATATACAAAACACTTTGTTCTACTTCTTTACACACAGAAAACCTGGAAACACACACTGAGGAACCTAAACCTAAACCTGCAGGTTGTTTCACTCAGACTCTGTTAACGTCCTGCACTTTGTACACCAACAACTTATCTCTGTACACACATTTTATTAGGAACCTATAACAGCTCTGCCATAAATTCGACTTTGCGTTTCAGTTTTTGTTGACATTGTCAGAAAGGTGATAATTCTACTTTATGATTATTGATTGAGATCGTAGTGATTGGTCGGGATGGTGTATTAGACTGCATTATATTTAAAAAATGTACCTAATATATATAATATATGTATGTTAATGGTGTTAATGGGGACGAAATATGAGGAAGGTGACACTTTTTTGACTAGAAAAAGCATTGCAAGTAATTAATTTCCTCCTAAATCTATCCTCCAGAACAACTTAATCTTATTCTTAAGCGACAGAGTTGTTAATCTCCCCTAAATATACAATAAAATCAAATTAAACCCATGAACTCTTAATAGTACGCTCAAATGATGGCATGCCTCCATCCTCCAGCTGATTATCTCTCATTGTGTCTTTTTAATCTCCGTTCCTCCAGATAGAGACGAGGAAGCGTCTGGCCAAGATCGTGCTGGTGTTCGTGGGTCTGTTCGCCCTGTGCTGGTTCCCCAACCATGTTCTCTACATGTACCGCTCCTTCCACTACCACCAGATGGACCTGTCGCTGGCCCACCTCGTCATCACGCTGCTGGCCAGAGTCCTCAGCTTCTCCTCATCCTGTGTCAACCCTTTTGCCCTCTACCTGCTCAGCGAGAGTTTCCGCCGACACTTCAACAGGTCTGATCTACTTTATGGCGTCTATGACTAATAACAGCATGCTTGCAGGTGTTACTCATCCTCCATATTCTCCATTTCAATCCAGCTTTCAGATTTGTTTAATAATAATAATGATTGTTGGAGAAAATGTATTGACTGTGATGGAAACATAGACATACTGTACATGTATATATAATAAATATGAATCTATTATTCAGAGATGCAAAACAGAGAAAAAGAAATTTGAATTTTTGCAGCAACATGGACTTTTGTTACACTCCAGGTTAGTTAATAGTGTTATGTGTGTATGAGACAATTGAAAAACAGCTCTGAGGTGGAAACTGTTGTTCAGTCTGTGAGTCTGAGGAGTCATAATTGTGTATCTTGTGCCAGTTGGCAGGAGGCTGACTGAGAAACTGAGCTGAAGTTAGGGACCGTCTCAAAAGTGCATCCACACAGGCCACGAAAGACTATCAAATATTTTATCGTAGCTTTTTCTTTTTCTTCATAGACACATCAGACCAAATTAATTCATATTTACAGTGTGAGGGAAATCTAAAAGCTAACCATATTACCTATTTTACTCTTCCATTTAAATATCTCAGATATTAGCATGCTAATGTGAGATTAGCAGATCAGTCGATTCGTTTTAGCCAGCTGAGCAACATTTGCACCTGCAGACAGTAGCTGTAAATATAATAATTTATAACTTATCTCTATGTAACATCTAGTTTGTTTTTAATTCAGTGACGTGTAAATATGAACTTAGTAAACATTGATGTTATAAGTCTATGTTTGGACTTTTAAAGAAAATAATAAAATTCTGACTTTTTCCACTAAACCATCATTTTAAATTCAGTACTGACTGGAAAAGTCTTTATCTTAACAATTGGAGCTTCTCACTAAGAAAATATAATAATAAACCACCATTAATACAAGCAGAATATAATTTAGGGCTGCAAATGACAATAATTTATTTTTACTGATTAATCTGATTTTTTTTCTCTCAATTTATCAGTTAGTCGTTTGGTTTATGAAATGTCAGAAAGTGGTGAAAAATATAGAGAACTGAAGCCAAAGATGCCGCCTGAAGTGTCTCGTTTAGTCCACAACCCAAAGAGTTTCAGTTCACTGTCAAAGAGGATTAAAGAAGCCAGATAATAGAAGCTGGAATCAGTTAGTCAGTAATTATTAAAATAGTGGGAAAATAGTGAGCAATTAACTTTCTAATGTACTAATGATGTGGCTCCACATTTCATTTCAGTTTTCATTATTGCTCAATTAACTGATCTTTACCATCAAAGTAATGGAAAACATGCACTGGGTGGACAGTTTCTTTATTTAATTTATTGTTTCTGCCTGTAAAATACAAAAAAAAAAAAGAAGAAGGAAGAACTATTGACAGCAGGAGGATTCAGGCAGCTGAGGAGTTTTCTGACAGGCTGCTGCTCAGTATTGGCAGCGTATTGCTGATGTTCTGCAATCTGTGTACAGACCATAGCAAATTGCAATTGTAGACTAATCAAAACCTTCCAGAAGGCTGAGCATTTGTAAAACCCCGAGCACTCAGAAATAGATTCGGGAAACGACGAGATGGCGAGTGCTTCATTTTTCAAATGAATGGACTTCTTAACCTCGGTGCAAAATGAAGTAATCATGGCGTCGTCATTTTCTAAATCTGCTTTTGAGTGCTTCCACTTTCACTAAACATCCCCCAACTTATCATTATTCTTCCTCGGCAGGATGGAAATATCCTTCCTCCAACTCGGCTACATTCTTCCCAAAAAAACTGTGACTACCGCAGCAGTAGAAGCAGCAACATGCAACGGATTTGTGTTCTCATTTGGTTCAGATTTGCAGGCAAATCCTGACACCTCAGAGGCAGCAGAGAATACGTGTGAAAAATAAAACGGGCCTTTGGGAAGCAATTATAATGGGCTGTAGCATGAAGTGCGGACCATAATTCACCTGATTCTGGATTTATTTCTTTTCTGTCAAAGAGAGGTTTAATCTGAATAATGTCATCGGTCAGACTCTGATCATTTCCATGAAGTACAGAAATGTTAAAGCTCCACTTCGAGGGAGTTAGTTAACAAGCTTTATTTTTCTGTTTCGTAGGGTTACAAATCTTATATTAATCCACATAAACACCCAAAGCAGATTTTTCTTCTTCAGTCGGTGCCATTAAATCATTGTAGAAAAAAAAGGATGCAACGAGATGGCTTTTTTCCTGATATATCCACTGTTTTTTTTGGCCACTAGTAGCGCTGTGGAGTCATGTCTTTATCTGTTTTGTTTTTATGTCTTGCACATTACGTTAAAAGACAAAGAAAACTGCAAGCTGTTAGAAAACTACTGCGTGTGTGAACAGTGCAGGTTTTTAAGTATTAAAGCTTTGTAAATGTTTTATGAGGAAGGGAATACGTTCAGCATGTTTGTTTGGCCTAAGGGTGTAGTAGTTGTAGTAGTTTGTTCTGGTTTGAAACACTGACTGTCAACACAGGATATCTTTAATGTAGTGGTGCAGCTCAGTCGAGGGTGGAAACCGTCACCAGTTATCAGCTCATATCGAGGGTCAGCGTGGTCGCATCCTGCTGTGGTCTGAACTGTTAATTTTCCATATAACAATTCAATAAACTGGAAAATTGTATTCATTTTTTTAAATGATCGGATTCAGTTTTGAATCTAGTTCTTCTAATTTCTAATATTACGGAAAATTGAATCTTTAATCATCAGTCTAGTAAATAGAAACCTATAAATTATTTCTATAAACTCTTATTTGCCTGCACGTACCTCGTCATTAACTCTTTCTTCTTCTCCCTCAGTCAGCTGCGTTGTGGTCGAGGTCCCCGGCCCGAGCGCCAGGTCAGCTACATGCACAGCACCTCCCACATCCGCCTCACCTCCATCAAAAAGACCACGCCTACTGCCGCCATCATCGCCAACACCGCCAACGGCAACTCCAGCAGACAAGAGGTGGCTCTGTGAGGAGGGAGGCGTCATCCCAGAAGTCCCGTCAACCGCAGCTACGAGACCAGGAGAGGTATTTTCACGAGTCTGTGGAGGCCTAGAACCAGTTCAATGATTGTACGAGTGGCTACTGTCATACAGGACTTCATCATCAAACATAAAGTGCCTCTTGGAAATACGAGGTCAGACGTCAAAAAGGGAAAAACTGCTTCACTTTTCTACGACCGAAACTCTCCAGATTTACTGAAAGATAAAAGTCGTATCATTGGAAAGATTTAGCGAACCACCAGGCTGAGAGGACAGCATGGTGACCATACCTGCATGTCTGCTGTGGAAGCTTGTGTCTCTGTGCTCATCATCAACTGATCTAAAAAGCCATTTCCATCTATTTTGTGATCCACACAAAGGGGAAAGTTTGCCCGTCTTTTTGTCTGCTAGCTCTCAGTGAGGACAGAGCTACATCTGAGCGGGTTCACGTCTCGCCTCGGGGGACATTTCTGTTAATTCTTCGGTCCACTGGAGGACTGAACATTGGTCTCACTCTGAACTCCTGCTACTAATATTTTGGAGATGGATGTAAATGCATTGTAGCAGTTAAACACAACCTGAAGCCTTGAAACCAAAATATTTTGTTTGTGAAGGAAGGTTTTGTTACTGCGTGTCCACCAGGGGTCGCTCTGTGGGATGAGCTACTGTAGCTGCAGCTTCTGTTGGTCATGAAGCCATCTCGTTGTAACCTATTAGGCGCTGATTTGGTGTTTTGCAGGTCAAAAGTAAATATTTCTGCACCGTTTTAACAGCATTTCAGTTTTTATGGGACCCTGTACCATCCATTACTACTGAAAAATAAAAGTAATTAATAGAAATATGTAGAGGGACAACAAACACACACAATTACTGTAGCTTGTAATATAAACACAGCATGAAATGAACGCATAATTAAACCCATGATTATCTCCCGCATCTCCTTCCAAGGTGTCAATCATAAAAACAATGAAAACCGCTGTAAAGACGAAACATCTCCTTTAAGAATAAATCATAAAAGACGTTTCCTGGTGGATGCAGACTACCAGAGCCGTGAATATATGGTTGGTTCTGCTGCGTTGGCATGACCTGACAGATCGATATATTTAAAACAACCACTCGATGCTGTGACATACGTTTGCGTTTTGATGTTGTCGTTGTTTTTTTTGTTCTTTAAAATGTTTGATGTGTTTTTCAGTGCTCGGCATGCTTCAGACATACACACTGACTCCCAGACATACACACTGACTCCCAGACTGCAGCATTTTCCCCCAAACCTTGACAGAAATCAGTGATTTTAGATATTTGAGGTTGAGGTTGAGATAGTTCGTGTTTCAGGGAAGCCTTAACTACTGGTTGTCACCTCCAACTCTGAGCTCTTCAAAGAGACAATCAGATGTAAGTGGAGCTGAAATTACAGAAAGTAGGTGGACGCCAGAGTGTCTGGATGCACCTGTCGTTGGTTGTCAATATGCCCACAGAGAGAGCGGTGGACGGGTGGAGCGGTGGAGCGGTGGGAGGCGATGCAGCTGTTAGGCGCTCATAACTTCTGACATGTCATTATCTGGAGGGAAGTTGAATAACGAAGGAGGTGTGATTCCTCTTTTATTTCTGTAGACATTATCGAGACAGACTTATTAAAAATGAGGCCGCTCATCCGCTTTGACATGATTCACAGCAGGAATTGAACCTGTGACGAACCTCCAGCAGACCTTCTGGTCTCTATAATCTACTGGGACTGATCAACCAGGAGCTGCTCAGTATTAAGAAAGCAAAGGAATTCAAATAAGGAACCTTTTTAATCAAGGTTGTAATTAATAGTTAATAAACCATTTATTGATGCTTTTATTGAAGCCATGTCTTTGAGTTAAAACTCTTTAATTTAACCCCCCATTTAGCTTTTATAAGCAGTATATAAACTTATATTAAAAGGTTTATGACACACGATGCAGGGAAGCATGTAGACTGAGATTCAGCTTGTTTTCAAAGAGGATTAATCGATATGGCTGCTGTACAACACCACTGTTAAACTAAAACTACTGAACTTCTTTATAATGTAGTGCTGATATGTAGCACAAGCTAGTAAGCTGTGAACAGAAACACATTAACACACATGCTCAGTAGCGTCTGCACAGAACTCATAGAAACATGATCGCTGTCATTTTCTTACTTGCTACAAGACAAATTTTTATTTATAGGTCACATCGAACACATGTTGTAAATAACATGGTTGCATGATCCTAATAAAAGGTTTATGTTTTATGATATTCCTGTAGCAGGTTATTCTGACAGTTGAATTGTCACGTCAGCATAAATTAAACTGTAACTGCAACCACTAACTACTAAAACAGGTTTTCCTAATGATGAAAAGAAATATATATTATGTTGTGTTTAAAGGCATCTAAAAAGCAAAGGTGACTCTGTGTCCCGACTTCCCCTAAACTAAAACCGAGATACGTTGGCTGCTGTGCATGCATGTTATTATTATATATTATAAATGGGACAGGCAGTAACCACTATTTATTTCATTTGATCATCTGAGCATAAAATTAGCTGAGCACTCATTATGCTACAAATGATAATTCACTGTTTAACGGCTGCCTTCCTTCCCTGCATCCAAACACATTAATCTATCTCTAACTGTGGTCGTGACAGAAATAATGAGAATACGTTGTGCCGCAGCTGAAATCTCACGCTTTCCTTCTGCTTTTTAAATGTCTGCAGTTCTTTGTTTTTTTTGTGTCGGTCTGTCTGAGCAACACTTTGATCCAGATTGAAATATCTCAACAACTATTTGATGAATGAGATTGTTGGTTTGTGTTTCTCGCCTCGCTGCCTCGCTCTTCTTCTTCTGCTCTCCTTCAGTTCTTCTTTACGTTTCCGTTTTTCTCTCCATTTCATTATCACCTCGCCTCTCTTTCTGTCGACCCCTCGGGACCCCCAACCCTCTCTAACATTGTGTTTTAATGAACAGAACTAACAGCTGCATTCAGACTGAACACAAATTATCACATTACTGTTGTATTTAACGCTGCAAATTACTGTTAAAATGTACATTGTCTCTTATAATGAACATATAAATAGTTCGGCCAGAATTTTAGTTTAAAACATTGAAAAATGAGCTAAAATTATCAACAGAATATGAAGAAATAACAGTTATATGACTTTTGTTTGAATCAGGTGGCCAAATCTTACATATTGGACCTTCAAGGTTTTGCAGAAAGTATATCAGCACTCTGCTTCGTTTGTGATACTGATATGGTTTAAATACCTGTGAATATGGATATGGATATGAATGTGCATGCTGTCAACATTTCAACATTTGGATTAAGAACTGGTGATGTAGAAAAAATAGCCACAAAAAAGACGACAGGTGTGTATTAGATGGACGCTGCTGCGTGGATAGTTTGACTCATTTTTAATGATATAACTTCAATTACATCCACACGTTTCTTTTATCATCACTATTGCAGCTTTTTATGACTGAAAATGGCAGCAAGAAAAATAATAATAAATAATCAACAAGCCCTCCCTGAAACTGAAACTGGTTAACATGAACAAGTCTGTCTGAATAATGAAACAAAATCAGGCCAGTTTCCACCTGCAGAGTGGAGGAATCACTGGGTAGCAAATAATTAATGAAGATTACAGTAATCAAGTTTAGCAATTATACAGGAAGTAATCCACTAATTTATAGACCTCAATTTAATTCACCGAGCAACTCTCAATGTTTTGTCAGTTGGAAAATTTAAATGGAAAATTGAATCCTGGTTGTGACACGTATTATAATATGTCTTATTTCTCTGTGCTGTAGAGCTTGTTGTCCAAAAACTATGTTGACATGTTTGTACTAAAACCATCCTGATCATGAACGTATCAGTATAACATAACCGGGCCAATCAGGGACTGCGTTGTAGTCGATGACGATCACATGTTTTGTTGCACTGATTGGCTGAAGCAGGAAGTCCCGACTGATACGTAGAGCGGAAATGAAATGTTGAGCTCGAGTGATCAGGATGGTTTTACCTGTTCTAAGAAGTAATCACACGTGCACCAAATGTGGATTCATCCGCTGCTGAAAATAGGACCAACAAACCCTCAACAAAAGGTGGCTAAAACTAACAGTCCCATGTTATAAACAGAGCGTATTTTGTGAAACAGTCAATGAATAAAATCAGGCTGCGTTTGACAGAATGACAGCAGCATGTTTTTTTGGACTCATGGATGTAATGATGTGTGTTGTGTTTTTTCTTTTTTCTTTTTGATGTTTCATAGACTAAACAATTAATCAATCAATCGAGAATATAATCTGCGGTGATGAAAATTATTGGCAGCTGCAGCCCTTGAAGTCAGGAAGTGTTGCGAGACACTAACATGTGACTAGTTTTGGTTTTTCAAAGGAATCTGCTCGAAATATATAAAAAATATAGAATAACACTAATCCTTTATCCCAGAGCTGAATCTACATATGTTCTGATGAGATGCATTCTGGGAAATGTAGGAAATAAACTATGCAGATGCACCAATTAAGAAGAGTCGGTACAGCAAATAACTTGCAGCTCAACCTGATCATCTCATATTAGAGCGTAACATTATCTGACTGTAATTTCCACCTTTTTAAAATGAGGAAGGACGGATACGAGTATTCTGGTATCATTTGGGATTTTAAAACGCTCTTGTCACTCGTTGGTTTAATTAGGCGCGTTGTGGCTCCAGAGGCTGAGCAGTCTAATAAACGAGAAGCTCTTCGTGGAGTGAAACAGGAGCCAATAATCGCTGGACAAATAAGATTAAGAAAATGAGTGTGAGCCCTGTTAACTACTCATCTAGTCTGAGGTAGACATGGGAACGGAGCTGCAGAAGAGGACCAACACACAATTAAGACTTTAAAGACTTTAATAATCAGGGATCACAGGATCAAAAGACGACCTGTGAGACTTTCTATGTTTGGATTGGATCTTTTGTGACTCCCAGAAATCGTTCTGAAACTTTCTGATCCCGACGCGTGTAAAGTTATAATCTGTGGTTACGTTTTTTCCTGTTTCTGCTTTGCTTAATGTAATAATTGTGTATTCTTGATGCTTTGACCTGCAAACTAATGTTACTTTTCTGAATGTGTTGCCACCACATTGATGCATATTGTAAACGTGCCCGTAAATAAAACACAATCACAGGTTTCCAGCTCTCTGTGTTTGTATGGAAAAGGACAATTGTTATGTTATTATAGGATCTGTTTATTTATGAATACAGTAATGTAATCCAGCTTTGGGCATTAAAGCATTAAAGAAGTGTTCATCCGTTCAATCAAGTCAGATTTCCATTACAAGGAAACAGAAGGAAGGAAGTGTTGTGCTTATTTATTGATCCTGTGCAGCTCTCCATGGCTACAGTGAAATCACAAAGCTCATAGTGGCGGTGGGGCCCCATATTGATCATTTTAAAAATAGTTCATAATTGCACAACCTACAGACAGCAAGAGATTTGTGTTAAAGAATGAAACAATAAATAAATAAAAGCAGGGGGTCATATCTTCACACGGATGAAATGGACGCGTATCAATACTGTGAGATGGACAACTTAAATGCTCCAGAAACACTTCAGAAAATGGAGGCAGCTTGAATTGTCTTTAAAACCGATTAAAGTGAAGAAGCGCCGATATTAAATCAAATTTAGGAGAAAGAAAAATCTATATCTAATTTGTCAGGATTATTGAGCCACATTAAGTATGAAATCCAAGGCATGCTTCGACACAAAAACATTAAATTATCATCGACTTTCAGGATAAAAGGAACATGACAACCGAAGCTTAATGACGACGCGCCGACAACAAAATCCACCAGCAGAGGAGTAATGAGTTGACGGGAACAATCCAGCAGAAGTGTGAAAGGATGTTTTATTGGGGCTGATGCCACTCGTCAGGTTTCTCTTTACCTGCATTCATCATGCAGCATTTTATACTCACAAAGAAAGCAGCTGTAATTTAACGGTGTGACGCTACAGTCACGTGTAAACTAACAGGTACGCCAGAAAGATTTGGATTCAGTAAGTTGATGCTGATGCTGGATTTTAATTTAAATTCATGATATAGTAAGGAGCTGTCAATCAAACAACAAATACGATCAATTCAACAAAAAACTGAATTTAAAAACCTTCAATTCAACAAACTCAAGATGCAAAAAAGAAAAAAAAGCTTCCGTTAATTGTTCACTGTACTAATAAAACCACAGAGAGAAACGTGCTGCTGCATAATACAAACACTAATCAACATTATTGATCCGGTGTGCAATACAGGAATGAGAGTGAGTAGCAGATTGGCACACTTTAATACGTTTCTGATCAATACGCCCCATTTAAACTGTCTCCAATGTATTTATCATTGAGTTCAAACAATACTACTTTATATTAAACTGATCATGATCAGCACTTCTAAAGAGCCGCGGTAAGAAGGCAGATGGTGTGTTTGTATGTGAATACATCAGAAATCTGTGATCTGGGTTCAAATGGAGAGAAGCCAAACTCGTAAATAGATCGGTACAGTTTGATCATGATCAATCTGTTGGACGATAGAACAGGAAATATGAAAAGTCAACAGCACATAGTTACAGTTCACAGAGGATATTAATACACCAAACAGAGCAATGAGCAACTCTTTGTCTTTAAAAACTACATTTCATCAATTCAATCAATTTTATTACCATATTTCTGACAGATCAGTTGAGGTTTAAACGACTGCCTGACGATCGTTTCGGTTTGAGCAGCTCTGAGATTTCCAACACGGCTGCTGTCAAAAGATAAATAATAAACAATTTCCAGTTATGTAATTCATATTTTGCCAGCGAAGAGATATAATAACAAACTGTTTGACTCACAGTAATATAAGAATACACTCCTTCTATCTCTTCTATTTAATCTTCGGTTGTCTTATTCGTCTTTTGTCTTATTATCATCATTATTATTATTCATTTTCGATATCGTTTGCATATTTGGCTTCTCTAATCCAATCAGCCAATAGAAGCATGAATAGAAGTGGACGTGGGCAGACAGTGTCTGGCCTCTCTGAATGCTAATCTGTCACAACAGCTTTATGTGATTAGCATCGAGGCCCGACAACTGACAGCAGCTCAGACTTCATAATGTTTGTTTTGATCAGCTTGGAAGCTCAGGTGGGTGGGGTGTAACATTATTTATTTTTTTAAACCTGACAGTCACACAAAGATAAAGTGACTTTCAGGATCTTTTTTTTTTTTCTTCTTCTTCTGACATTTGCAGTATTTTGTTCAATCATATCACCCAGACTGCACTAACGTGAATATACTATCCTTTATTTTACTTGATTTAACTGCTGCATTTGACACCGTTGATGATTTCACTTAAAAGGTTGCATAACTGGGTTTGCATTTTCAGTCTTATTTGATGATAATTTATGGCACACTCACTGTCTCACTGTCAAATGTGCACAAGTTTATTAATCTGTTCGTTTAGTTTATCAAACCGCATGCACACATTTCCATAACAACATTATTTTGCTACCACATGACTCCATGATTGAAGGAGCAGGGAGAAGAATAAATGTTGAAAAACGTCTTAAAATAATACCAAAATAATACCATCAAGATACATGTGCACATATAAAACACTGAATGTAAACAAAGATATTAGAGTAACATACGGTTTGAATAAAACACTGATTCAGTGATGAGGTATGTGATTGGTCCCATAACAAAATGGCTAAACTTCAACTGCATCGCTGTGGATCAGCCTGATGTACCTCACCAGCTGATTAAACCAGTGTGTGGCTGCTTCAGGTAAATGTGAGAGACTGACCAAGGTGTAAATGAAATACATTAAGTGACAAAAAAAAAACGTGGGAAAAAAAGGTCCTTTTACGTATGAAGCAATCTGGGATCTGAGCTTTCATCTATTGAACCAATGTGATGTTCGTGGGCAGCAAACCATTTCCTGCTTTAGATTTAGACTGATAAAACCTGCCTGTAAGTCAGTATTGTTCAGATGAGGCATTTAAGAATCACCGGGTCGAAGATGATGTTCATTACCTACCGGGGAAAGAACCTTATTGATCTGTCTGCAGCCTTTATGATACAGAATGGGACTTAAATCACCTGCCCAGCTACACTGTGCTCAGCCCCAAGCCAGATGATTACTCTGTTTCTGTCTGTCCGTGTTTATCCTTCTCTGGGTCTTCCTCTTTTCTCACACTCCCTCTGGCTTTGTGCCTATATCTCTGTTTGCTTAAGTGTTTTTTTATATATTTAGTGTCTCAATTTCTCACTTTTAGAGCTGCAACAGTTAGTCAGTATATAATTATCGATAGAAGATTACTTACTAATTATCGTTGGCTTTTTGACATTTTGTAAAGTGACCTTAGGCTCTGGGGACTTGTGATGGACATTTTTCACTATTTGATATTTTACAGATGGATAGTTGCAACCCTCACTTGGAGTAATGTACCCACGCATTGTGCAAACAAGATGCAAACAACAGACAAATAATAAGCAAGTTGCACAGCTTACATACTTTGGCTGTTCTTAATTTGATTTCTCTATTTATTTACAGGCTTACGGCAAGTGAGCGGTACGATACAAGCTCAAGTTTTACACAGTTTTTAATTATTTTGTTTGTTTTTTAACATGCCATAAATATCTTTATATGAACTGATACGATGAGAGTATTGCAAATCAAGCTTTCAGAGCAGTTTGAAGCCGTGACTTGCAAGGAGGATTTTCCACATATGTTCACCTTAAGTTATCCATTAATCCAATATCCACCATCATAACAGTATTTAAATAACAGAAAATCACTAAAAAGCATAACATGTTCCCTTTAATTAAAAGCATCTTCATTTATTTAAGTATTGCATTTTACCAGTGGCTAACTGAAAAGAATCAGCAACACATACAATCATATCGTCTGCATAGAAATGTATTCAGCAATAAACCAGGGGGGATAAAATATTATATTAAAATTAAACAAATGGGGAAGAGTCCAGATCCCTGTGGTACACCATCATTAACAACAGGTTCAGATGACTTATGAGTTTGTTATGAGAGTTTTGTGAGTTGCTGAATTTAATTTTATTGGATTTATTCCCCCGAGTCTGTGGTGCAACAATTTTCAATTAGAGAACATTAAAAGTTGAATATCTTTCTCTGTCACATTGCTCCCTGCTGTCCTTCCATCACTATGACACTGGCTGACATATGAATTATTGCAGCTAAACATATCAGAGTTACTTGTCATGAATATATCAAAGAGAAATATTTTGATTTCCCTTTTGGATTTATCTAATAATAATAAAAAAAGACAACGCTTTTGAAATGAATCTTTGCCCGCACTTGTCAAGAAATGAAAAGGCCTGAATGTGGTTCTGATTCATTTAACATCATTTTCATGCTTCACTCAGTAAAGCATTCAGTTGTATATTCACACTGGGCGTATTGCTTCAGATCAGCCTGTCCAAGCAAATATCAGAGATTGAAAGTGACTCTCTACACCAGAGGAGAGTCGGATTAAATGGGGTTAAAAAGGGTTTTTTTCAGCTTGCTAAAATTGAGAATTTACATGGTTCCCAAATTATTTGAAATGACATAATAGTTGTACTTTGAAGCCACAAACGCAACATCAGCAGATTTAGAGCAGCATGTCACAATTCTGGATGAAGGCCACACATCCATCTATGTACTGAATCTTTGCACATTTATTATTTTAATATAAAGAAATACATCATAGAATAATATGTTCTGGTTGGTTATGGTTGGCAATTATTGTCTAGAAGAAAATGTTTTCACAGATGATCTTCTGGTATAGGCGACAGATTTCCTGTATTTAATCTTTTACCGGGACATCCTAAAAGTTGAACCACTTTCACTTTTTTGTTATTTAGACACTAATGCACACAGTCTACTGGCATTTCACAGGGCTCCCAACAGAGGGCTCAGATTGTCATGAATAAATTAGCATTTCACTTATGGGGAAAAAAAATAAAATCACACAGATTCAGGTAATTCAATTAATTAAATACCTGCAAATTACCCAGAACATTTCCAGGAAATTAGTAACACAACTCAAGTTCAGATCAAATCTGTGTGTACCGATGGTTATCAAAAAAATTACAGGCCGTCTACTAGATAGTAGATAATAATCAACAGTGACACTCCGGGACTTTTTGATGGTCAAAAAGAAATAAAATAAGTTTGTCTTCTCATTATGTGACTTCAGTTCGAGACCAGGACCAACTGCAGAGATTTAGCAGTCACACTGGTTCAGTAATTGTTAACCCTGCAGGTTTAAAAACTAAATCTATCAGTTTGGTTTAATGAACGAACAAAGGCTGGCCTTTCCTACTCGATTATCTGACCAGTAAAGCACACACTGGCCTTTTCAGCAGCCTAATTAAACTGATTAAAAGTCAGGGAGTCTTAATCACACTGACAGTGTGTGTGTGTGTGTGAGTGTGTGTGGTGCAGGTATCCCTCACGTTGTGGGGACTCCCCTTAATGTAAATGGTGAAGACTTGGTTTAAAGGTAAGTTTAATGGTTATGTTAAGGTTAAGGTAAGTGTTATGCATGTGGTGGTTATGATAAATATATGTCAATGTGATGTCCTCTGAAGAGATGGAAACCCAATGTGTGTGTGTGTGTGTGTGTGTGTGTGTGTGTGTATCTGCCACATACAGTTTGACTGTCCTACTCTGACAAGGCGTTACAGCTTAATGCAACACCAGCTCCAGTTCTTACTTCACAGCTCTCATCTCGCCTCGGGGTCGATCCTGTGTGTGTATATGTGTGTGTGGTGGTTTCAGATGAATATTAAAGGTTGAGTCTGTCAATTTTCTGTATTTTTCTTTTTGTCAACAGATTTCACGTGATGAACTCATCCTACTTATCAGTATTGTGTGTTTATAGATGTCATGTCATTATCAGCCAAAAACTATTAAAAACACGTCACATGGTCACATGTTGCTTCGTCCCTGAAGAAACAGCTAAAAATAATAAAACAGCCATAAGTTACTTTTACCGATAAGTTATAAGTGTTAAGTTTGTTTCTGACACATAATTATTTGCATTCACATGTGCGTTTTATTGCTCTTACACGTGCTATTATTCTGTTTCAAATATAATATTATTCTCTCATACATACATTAGACCTTTTTTCCACTTGCACTTCACTTACTTATACTCCTATATTTACATACATATACTATTATCTTCTGTTATCATGCAAGTATATACGTATAATTATCTGTGCAAAGAGAGAACAGAGCTGTGTGTATGAGTGTATGACTGTGCATGTGAGAGTTGTGTTTGTGTATATTATGATGATGATGATGATGATGATACTTGGGAAACTAAATATAAATTATCTGGCGAAAAGAAAAAGATTTTAGTCTTCAACACTTCATTCATACTTTCAACATCATTATTTTTGCTACTTGCCAAATAATTACCATAAAACATAACAGTGTCTCATTATGTCGAGAGAAAACATAATTCAGCAGCATTATGTTTGTAGCAAAACACATTAGCTACTGCAGTTTATGTCGTATATGAATGTAATTTGATAGGAGGCAGGGGTGGTGCTTATTCCTCGACTCCGCCGACGTTCACAATCACTGAAAAAGGCAAAAAAACAAACACATGATGCTGAATATGTGGATGAAGTGATTTGGAAAATCTGTTGAGACAACTGCTGTTAAAACCTCCCACACATGCTAAAACCATCCGTCTCCATCTGTCCCCGACACCGTGGCTGCTGCTCTTCTAATGCGCCCACACATGTCGCACCTTTTCATGACTTTTGACCCTGAGCCAACAAACCTGCACACTGCGGTGACTTCATTAACCGATGCTGATCCTTCTGTCCATCAGCAGATCCTTAAAAACAATAAAAAACTCACCTTGACTGCGACACGTAATTATCATTAACACTCAAGCGTCATCTAAACACTCATTTCTGCCGCAGCTCATCATCTTTCCATAAGATAATCTTGCAGCTTTAGTTTTTCTCTTTGCCCCGGGTCACCTCATCTCCTCTCATCTCTTGTTGGTGTTTAACGTATCAGCCAATGGCGCAGAAAGACCGTTGAAGCAAAGCAGTGTTTTGGGGTGATCAGAGTTCAACTAGGAGAGAAAAAGACACACGGAAATATGCTTAAAACACACACACACACACACCTAAATCTTTGGACTCTCAGAGCTAAAACACAGATCTGCAGCCACGTCTGCAGCATAAAGCTTTGTTTATGATCATGCAGACCTTAACAGAGGTTTATATGATCAATGCATTCAGTGAAGAAGCTAAACGTCACCATCATACTGTGATTATGACCAATAAACACAGTATTTGATGTATTGCTGATATTTGTTGTTTGTATTATCCATCCATGGGACACGTTAGCATCATATATACTCTGATGTTACCTTGACATACCTTGATAAACAGTAACTTTCTTATTTTGGGTTGCATTATTTTTGGGTTTGTGATGCAGAACCACGCGCTTGATGCAAGCGGTGCAAGGACGCAGCTTTTTGGCTCTTGCACCTTCACACTGGGCACATTGTGTCCGGCATAAACAAGGTTTCATCCACTTCTCTGCAGTACCACAAAAATATTGCTTCACCCAACATCCGACCTTCAACACCCTTAGAAGCTCAACACACTAAACAAAACTTTAAATATATATATATATATTAATATAACTTTATATTGTCATTAAAATGATGCACAAGTTTCCTGAAATAAAATATGAATAAATGTACAACATTTGTATTATTTTACTGAATTAACGTCTCTTCTGATCTACGTGTCCCTGTGGTGATTTTTTTGTTTTTTTTAATTAGTTGCTATGGTGATGAGGACATACGAGTCAACACCCCTCCTCCCTCCTATCTAATATAGTACAGTTTTTTTTCTTATCTTGCTCATTAAAAATGTTTCTTGGAGATAAATGGAGTCAAAATAAGAAGAGAAGCAGAAAATAAGACACAACTGTCAGACTGACTGAGTCACGTAATCATCTCAAAGAACGAGGCAGAGAGTAATATCAGTGATATAACTTTAGATTAGAAAAAAAAAAGCTCCATACATCCTCGAGTGCTACACTACAAGCTATTATAGAGCGAATCATGGCTACATCTGTTGTTGAAAGTGGGGCCACAAATCTAAAGTGTCGAGGAAATGAGCGATGAAGGCGGACGGAGTTTGTCATTTGTCCAAGTGACAGATGTGATGCCGGGAAATGCGTCGACAGAGCTGCACTTCAGGCTGTAGAAAGAGACGGTTTAACAAAAAAAATACAAGAGATGCTCAGATAGAAGACACAAGTGATAGATGATAAATGAGTGAGTTTTAAGAAAAATAAAGAGATGTTTTTTAAAGTGTTGTGCAACGTTTGGTGACCAGATTGAACAGGCTTCAGCTGTCAACAGTCTCGCCTGCCAGCTTTCTCAAATATTTACCTCCACTTCATGCAGAGAAGTGCACAGATGCTGCAACTAACTCTCATTCAGAAAGTCCCAACTTCTCTCTGGAAATCATTCAAATCATTTTTATTTTTTTTGTCTCAAGCTCTAAATTCAGCCGTACTATTTGGTGCACTGGTGGTTGTTATTATTGAAGACTTATAGTAGCTTTGACGTCTGCCGTGTGAGCGTTGATTGATTGACAGCTGTCACTGTGATCCCCGCCTCTGACACTTGCAGGCTACTGTCACAGCTGCAACTCGCCGCTTTAAAACCAGCTTCAATGCCAACTGACTGGTGACATCACACCTGGCTACGGCCTTCTTTATGTACAGTCAGTGGTTTGTTATTATTATTTGTTTATTTATTATTAATTCTGTCATGTTTCATGTGAACAACATGCAACACACGTCAATTATAAACACTTAATATGCAACATGGTTCAACTACATGTCATAAGTAGTTGTTTTCCTAGTTTTATTGAAGGAACCAATATGATGACATATTAAAAAAAATCACATCCTGTTTGCAGCGTCGTCATGACAACTACCACTAAGATACTTTGATACTGGATATTTGTGAGGATGACGTCCAGCACCTCCTCCTGTGATGATCACCTCGTTCAAATTAATTAATTAAGAGAAAGTTTGCAGAGATTTTAGTCAGAAAAAATAATGAAGATATAACGTGAACTCTACTGTCTGAGTTGTGCCTGTAACCACCAGGACACGACAACACATGAAGGAGGAGCTGAACCGTTTCACCGCTGTGGTCTGAAGGGATGAAGAGTCTCTGAGGTTCTTCTGGACAAGATGCTGGAGACAGATACATCAGATTATACACGAAAAGGTTAAATTCCAATTTAGTAACAGCAGATAAGAGGTGCTTCTGACATTATAAAAAGAAATTGCATTTTGTTACAACAAGGACAGAAAGGATTCAAAGGTATGTCAATAGAAATGAATTTCCCAAAGGATTACAAAGGTTACCAAAAAAACACAGAAGAAGACGACGTCCGTTTCTAACCTCCGATCCGAGCAATGGAGACAAATCCCACAGCGAAACACTGAGGTGCTTTATATGAACACCGGGAGAACGGAGTATGTGAAGGCCACGGAGAGAAATATAGAACGAGATATCAGTTTATGAATGGAAATGAAACGCTGTGGCGCTTCAAAGAAGAACAGCAACGAAATGAAGTTCATTTAAAAAAGATTCAGATGAATCTGAGGGGGAAATAAGCTGCTGCAGGAGGGTTTTCAAAATAAAAAAACTTAAAATCTAAAAAGGATTATTTCTGCTAATAATATTAAGATGCTCATTAAGTAAACAGTTAAGATCATTAACGTTATGATGACTCATATTTATAGCCGTTACATTTGCTGCTTTCTCAGTTGTCACACGTTCATGCTTTTATTTTTCATACATGACGGTAAAGTTGATACACAATCATACACACGAAAAATAACATGTCAAACACACACAAACATTACTAATATTTCCCCGAAGACCTTTTTTTTTCATTCTAATAAGACAAACCTATTATCAACACATAATAGCTCTCTCTCTCTCTCTCTCTCTCTCTCTCTCTCCCTCTCTCTCTGGCCACTTATCTGCCCGACAACACTTGAGATGACATCCTGTACATGTGCTCTCTGCTCCTTTTATACTCTGCACTAATCAGGTAGGCGAGTGTTTGCAGCTGAGACCAAAGAAAAGGAAAATATACACTGAATCCTTCTTCCAGAAGTGAATATTTTCTATGATTATAAAATCGATTATCTTAAAACTCTTTATCTTTAACTATTGGTCAAACCAAACTACACATCTGAAGTGTAGTTGCATCCCGACCTCATGTTGTGTTGTTGTTTTTTCTCTTTAATATAATATTTGCCACCACAGAGACTCAATAAAGTTTAATCTGACTTCTTTTCTGACACAAACACAGTTAGACGGAGAAGTGAAAACGTCCTGTCAGAGAAGCTGGTAGAAATACAAACTCCATCCTCAAAAAAACTAAAGAGTAATCAATACTGCACTACGGTCCTGTGCAGTCCTACACACACACACACACACACACACACACACACACACACACACACGCTCAACTCCAGGCCCGTCTCAGCATGAATAATGCATGTGCATCAGAGATGTGTCCGTGGTGCATTTTTTCCCTGAACCAGCATTTGCACATCATATTTCTGGAACCAGATGTTCTGGTGATGAAACATCTCATTACGTTTTTAACTTCAGCTGCAGTGGAAATAAACTTAAACGGAGGATTTCTTTACGACAGAAGAGTCACATTTTCATTTCTATGATTTTATTTTTTATTTTTTTAAACTCAGGATGCTGGTCGCTCCATGAGGGGAAGATGTAGTGTTGCAGACTTAATGCATCACCATCCATACAAACATGCAGCAGCAGAAAGGCCAACAGGTGAATCATTAGCAACCAGTTCTTACTTAATCTTCACTGTGTATTTAAAATTATCATTCAGTTTATATATTGTATTATATTATAATATATTTTAACTTGAATAACTTGTGGGAGATTTATCTCTACCAATATTTTTTTTATTTTATTTTATTTTTTATTTTTCAAGGCGGCCTGTAACCCTCCACCATATCGAGACCTGTGTGTTTGAGACCCAAATATAAAAACATGTTTTATTCTGAAAATTACATTTGAGAAACGGGGCGTCATCTCATATTCAGGCCTTTTTTTTTTTCTTTTTTTTGTTTATGTGCCAAAATATCCATTCTAGCAGTACGATACCTGCTCGGACTGAGTCTGCAACAGTTAAGGTTAGAAAACATCACGCTTCTGGTTTAATGCATTGATAATGAATGTAATTATCATCAACTTAAAGTGAAACTAAAACACGTCTTTCACCAACTTTAACTTTAAGTACTTTTATTTTGATTCAGAGCTGTTTTCCTGGTAAATCTACTTCTACAGCACATTATCATTTAGATGATATTTGGTGATTTTCTAAGTTTGAGGAAAGATGCATTTATGTTAAATTCTCATCATCATCATCATCATCATTATCATCATCATCATCATCATCATCATATTCTGGCATATCTTGTACGTTGCCAGACAGTGTTTTAACAGTTTTATCTCAAAACTTTTACTTACAAAGTGTTGCTGTGTACTTTTTTTTTTTTTTTTTTTTTGTTATGAATAAATGTCCTTCGGGGCTCTTTATCTCAACCAATTAGTAACTTTTTACTACGCTGTCTGCATTTTTATGATGCGACATCATTTGCATACTGCTAGGGCTACATTTAAAAGTGTAATCATCTCTGTGTAAGTCAGGAAACCTTTTTCCTCTCCAGTCTGATGGAAACTGACGGATTACATTTGAGAGGAGGTTTTACCTACCCGTATTTTGAAAATCAAATTTAATGGAAGGACCTTTTCCCTGATTGAGTCCCCCAGTGTTAAACCCATATAGGAATTCCTTCAGTGTAAGTGGCCTAATGTGCTGGATCAATCATTCTCAGCGTGTATGGAGAGTCGTGTAGGTCATCTTTCACACAGTAATGAGCTCCCTCGCCTGCTCCCCTACAGGAGCTTGCTCCTTCCTGCTCTTCTCGTCCAGTGTTTAGCTTTAGACTTTCTTTCTGCTTTCGTTTATTTCATGTCTTTTCATGTCTCCTTTGCCCTTTCACTTCTTTCTCTACTTTGTCATTTTCTTGCTTTGACTAGGATGATTTTTTTTTTCACATGCTACAGACGGTTGATGACGCCAACAGAAAACCTGAAAGAAAAGTTTCAAAAAGTCTGAAAGTGCAGCAGGCTTATAGAGGAGGTTGGTAGTCATGTGTTGAACCTTCAAAGTGACTCTGCAGCTTCCCTCCACTTCACAGAGCTTTGCAACATGTTGCAGCTCATTTTTTAGATGTCCGGTCTGACACTGGTATCAAGATCATCATCATCATCATCATCATCATCATCATCATCATCATCATCATCATCATCATCATCATCATCATCATCATCATCATCATCATCATCATCATCTCAGGCCCTTTTCCCATCAAGGAATCGAGAGGCGGTCCAGACTGTTTACTCTACTGCCCCTACATCAACCCCAGATGCTGTCTGAGAACTTGGACTTTGGTCTTCCTCTATAACTATTCTCATTTCCCATCATAGACCGACTGCACGCTCAGTATCACGCCCCTTTTTCGGTCTCAGTGAGAGTGGCCTCGGCCTGTTGCCAGAAACATACGAGTACTCAGGTCTGAAGCTTTGTCCAGTCCAGCTTTCCTCAACTTAGCTACATAACAGATATGTTGACCCTTGTTCCAGTCCAGACTTTCCTTAAATGTGACTTAATACGACATTGTTAAACTAGAAATAACTGAGCCAGAATCAGGACAAAAACTATGTCCTTCAAATAATCATTTTACCTGTTTTTGCACATCTACTCTTCCAAAGGTCAACATAAAATGCAGCCGTTGCTTTTATTTTCCTTCTTAAAGTCAACAGATTCAGATCTGTAAAGGCCAACACTCCCACAGGGGTTGTGCTATCCTGAAATGGGCCTCATTACTATCATGTAATGGCCCATACAACATGAAAAGTAAAGACTCCGCTCTCATCAGCACTCCCAAGGCTGTCCAGTGGAGAGAGCAACAGCCTAAAGTGGCAGGATTATTATTCATTTCACTCCCCGAGATATAAAAAATAAACAAACCAAAGCCCTTAACTCCATGAGACGGTGGAGCAGCACACACTCGACAGTCCAGAGTAGCAGTTTTTATTTTTCTCTTCAATCAAAAAGCTTTAGAGTCAGAAACTCCTCCAATTTCCTTCATATAAGATCAAAATGTCAGATTGTACAGACAGTTATAGCATGGGTACATATGTAACTACGCTTCTGTTAATTATTGATGACAGTCAGATGTTAAATCTTGCAACCTTGTAGAGGTTGGGTCTGCTGTTGGTTGCAGGTTGGTGATGAAGGTGTTTGGAGAAGATCAACCTAAATCCAAACTTTGGTTGTTTGCAGCAGTTTTGTTACTCTGGGACTTTTTTCAGTGTTTCTACTTTTAAAAAGAAATGGAAAGAAAGAAAATGTGCCACCTGAAAGAAAACCGATCGTTTGTTTTCTCTGCTCTAATCTGCTCTCATGATATGACATGACTCATGAAACATAAAACATATACATATTCTGAAGAAGGTTTCAAGCTAAAACATGTTTGCAGGGTTTTCTGCATTTATAATAACTGCAAAATGATAAAATGATAAAGACACAAGGTGATATTTTCATTTTTGAATGTTCACTTTTATAATATAATTTGCATTTTGTTTTTATTGTGGAACAAATAATAAAAATAACAATGATAGGTGAGCTACAGTGTACATGATGAACAGGTCTGTGGAGAACAGGCATCATTAATTCAATTTAACCCGCCTCTTCCAATCAAAGACGCTCATGATGTTATCACACATATGTTTCATTCAGAGTGCAGTTTTTATCCCTTAAATGCATTTATGGGCGTTCTGATGCGGTTTTTGGGAACAGCTCTCTCATGGTACATTACTTCACTGTCTGTGCCTGTGCCCAAAGCAAAGTGATGTACATCACTCATCATGAAATGAGTGTAGTGACAGGATGTGGGTGGGATTTCCAAAACCTGTCTGGCATAGTGCCGGTTTGTCTGGAGGTTTTAAAACAACGTCACATGCTGCTTGTACTGACCAGAGTCAATGACTTGTACAGCAAGTAAACAAACATGAAACACACAAAGCTCTTCTTTAAAAACAGAGGAACAACTTATATTTCTTTTCCTCTTTTTAATTGAGGTCCAACTGTAATTAAACTGCCTTTTTATCACTTGTGTTTCTTCTCCTTTGAGAAAAAGAAACCAAAAGTATTCAGAGCAGACAGTCACACTGAGCCTGATAGCATCCTGCAACACAACAACCCAAATTAGCTTTGCTGATAAAGTCTCCTTTTTATCTAACTTACAAACATGAATACGCGTCTTGTCCTTCACGTTAGCTTTGTTGAACGAGCTACCAAATAAACATTCAGCGGAGACATTATTTTTCATTCAGGTTGGAAATAAGAGATATTCTGGTGTCTGTCTCTGTTCATTTACTGACTTTGGATGGCAGCATCTGTTAAATGTCTAATATATGAAATGTATCAAGAGGGGAAATGAGCAGGGAGGACAGCTGTTCCCTCGTCTACTACAGTTTATTAGCTGTTAGCTGTATCTGTTGTGGGACAGTGATAGAAATACTGTCAGCTAATAGCTTTGTTCTTAGAAATCCCACATGTGATCATTGTGTGCTGTTCACATAATGACGGTTATAATGAACTTAGTGTGTGTGAGTGTGACAGCTGAATGCAATCTAATGCCTGCATCTAAATCAGCTCAGTTCAATAGAGCCGGGATGATCCAGGTGACACGACGAGCCCTCTGGCAGCCATATTGGAGGTCAATATGCAACGTTACATTAAAGATGCGCCTTTAGATGGTAACCAGGAAAGCAACAAGACGGTCCGGAGGGAGTTTTCAGCAGAGAGGGAGTTCGATTTTCCATGGAAGTGTTTCGTGTGTGTGTCAGTCTCCAAACACGCCTGTTAATTTCCATTAACGACTGTGCAGAATATTTAATTATAACCAACAAAGTTTGTGAGATACTTTGCAACAGTTTGATATGGATATGACAGCGATGGCTAAGACAAACAAATTAAATCAGAATTAAAACAAATAAAGAATTTTAAAAAATAAAAGTAAAGTGTTGGGATGTAATTATTATTATTATTAATAATAATAATAATAATAATAATTCCCTCAACAGAATAAGTCATTATCATTTAAGAAATTTGTAAGGAATTAAAATAAAAAGTGACTCCTAAAAGCAGATGCAATTGGAGTAAGTAATTCGATGCAAATTGAAAGTGACAGTCGATGATCCAAATATTAAAATATTCATCTTCTTACTGGAAGAATTAATTGCATTTCTTGCGACGCAACACTGAGCTCAAATTGAACATGTCATCTCTGCGGCTAAATGCATTTGTTTGAAAATTGATAAGAATGAAAACAGCTCGTGTTTTTGATTGATATGGCAGCAAATGATGCATACTATAAAAGGAAAAAAAAAACCAACGCACACACAGGCCAGAGAAAAAGACTCTGGGGACGCTGTGAAAGAGGAGGCGGATTATTGAATAAAGAAAATTACATCTAATTACCCTCTGTTGAAATAATACGCTGCTGCTGATGGAGTTGTGCATGAATGAAAAGGCTCATTTGTTTGATGTCGGAGGAGTACAATGTGATTCAGTCCTCTCTACATTATCACCATTATTATTATCACCGCACGCTCACATGTTCATCCACCTCCATGTCTCACTGATCAACCGTCCAACAGGTCAGACATTTATAGCTGGCTCGGGATGAAAACTGCTGCTGCTAAAGTTCAACAAAGCACACTTGACATAAAAAAATGAGGAAAAAAAAAAACTCTGCTAATAGTAACGACTGCCTGTTTCCTTTTAATTTAATGGAATATAAAAACGTGATTAATTTGACCTACAGACCGCGATGATGCTTTTACAGAGCGGGTGAGAAAAACTGGAGTAACCTGGTGTTTGAATGTGAGCCTGAAACTGCAGGAAACTATTCCAGTCTGAGTCTCCTCCTCCGTCTGGTCGCTCCACCATACGGGCCTGATTGGTGGAGAGCTGCAGTGATAGTCATCCGTCTGGAAGGATCTGGTCACCTCCATAAGTAAAGCCCTTCTCCCCCGATCACTCAGTTTAGAGGGACGGCGGCTCTGGAAGAGTCCTGGTGGCTCCGAACTTCTTCTATTTACAGATGATGGAGGCCATGTGACCACTGAAACCTTTAAATGTTTCTGTGTCAGAGATCGACAGACGATTCCTTCAACGTCATGCTTGTTTTGTGGCCTGACATGCACTCTTAACTCTGGGCAAAGATGATCACATGTACCTGAACTTGATTTACGAAGGCTGTGAATACTTTTGCACAAGTGATTTCTTCTTCTTTTTTTTTGTCATTATGGGGTATTATGTGTAGAATATTGAGGAAAGAAATAAATTGAATCGCTTTTAGAAGAAGGTGAAGCGTTGTGAATATACTTCCCGCACACACTGTGCTGCAGAAGGTGTGAAGTTATAATGATGAAACCTGCAGGGGGCGATCTGCAGAGCAAGAAAAGTGATGCTTTTCAATCATGTTCCCTCCGTTACTTGTGCTGATGGTCCTCTGAAATTAAAACTGGAAGGACAAGTCATGTTTTAGTTTTAGCTCAAGCTTCTTTCTGCTCCACCCAAACTAAATATCTAGATGACTGCATTTCCATTAAAGGGTAATTCTGGCTATTTTCTATAGATCTTTCTTATTGTCAACATTATTCCTCTGTGTGTTTCCAGGTCTGTTTCTCTCTTGTTTCTATACAGCAGTGTGAGCAGTCAAACACTAGAGTGGGTGATTTAACTTCTTACTTCCTCTCTGTGCTCCTCTGTGCCAATAAGTGAAATCACCTGTTATGGTCTGTGGCTCCAATAACAACCTCAATAAATGGCTGAACAGGCCTGTGATGGTCCTTTTATTCTTCCTTTTATTCTCTCACTTTTATCACACAGCAGAATATAGTGATGTAGGTGATGTAGTTGCATTTTAAAGTGACGAGACGAGATCATTTCTACATGGTTGATGTTAAAATGTCGTCCAGAACCACGAGTTCAATTACATTTAATTTTCCAGTCTATTAACTAAAAGATTGACTAAAACGATGGAAATAAATAGACTGTTAGCAGTTGTTTTGGTCGCTCCTGACTAATAATGACAGTTGACATTCAGTTTGTGGTCACGATGTCTGATTAATAACATGATTGATCAATCTGGTTGTGACTCAGACGGTCGGTCGGCTGTCTGCACTGTGAACATTTAATGCAGAGCAGCAGTCAAAGCTCAAAAAACAATGTGGAAAACATGATGGAAATATGACATTTCTGTGTGGTTGCATCTCTTCAGCAGAAGCTTTAGTGACATTTAACTCACACGCTTCACGTACGTCATCATTTATTCACTTTGCCCTTTGTTGCATTTTGCTTTCATCGATGCACCAACTTTGGCACCTCAAAAAAAAAACATTATTATTTCTGAAAAAAAGGTATTTTATACACAAATTAAAAATGCAAATAAAAACAGATGGATGGAAACAGTCCTGTTGTCGAGGATGAAGCTCGTCTGCACAGCATGAGCATGAATGTTGCAGCTTCTGTTTGTGTAGAAATAAAGATTAAAAAAGGTGTAGTGTGAGTTTTAAGGTGAATAAAAACACACAGTACCTGTCCCAGTAATCACCTGAGCAGAGTGTGTGTGTGTGTGTGTGTGTGTGTGTGTGTGTGAGCGACAGACATCTGATTGGTCTAAATCTTCAGAAATATAAAATCACACACGCGCCACGCTTCCCGTCTGCGTTTTATTGACATGACGTGATAGCAGCTCAGGTGCACGCTAACACGCCTGTCAGACTGGGAGCAGGTGTGCTGCTCAGATTGTTCAATAAAACAAGAGAGCAGAAATACTCGTTTATTTAATATAAGCAGGCGATTACTGGACAATCTTTATTTTATTTGGCTGCCTGTCTGTCAGCGGGGCAGTGAGAGTTTTTAGTTCAGGATGAAGACACACTGACAGGAATTTAAAGACATATATATATATATATATATATATATATATATATATATAAAAAGAGATAAGAAGACAAATTCACAGTGAAATAAGATATGAACAATATGTTTTGGTAAATATTTGCCGGTTCTGTGATGGACGTATATTAATTCACACCAGTGGGCATATGGGAGATAATCTGGGAGCAGATGTTTTCTATGGAGGTTTATGATTGTGATCTGTGGACAGCCATACATTAGGTTACATTAAACTGTTGTTTGTTGAGTATGAATGTGTCTGAGTGTTTATCACTTCATTTAATTGCAGCAGACAGATGGTTGAGAGTCTGTAAGAGCTAAGATGATGCTTCTATATGAAGAATAAACACTGATTTATTATGATATATATATATATGTGTGTGTGTGTGTGTGTGGGGGGGGGGGGGGGGGGGGTACTTGTACTTATATAATCTATGTTATAATTAACATTAAATATAGTTGTTCTGTGTAAAGTTTAAATTGTAATACATTATAAATCACCAAATATGAATATGTAGAAGACGGATCGGAGCATTTATTCTGCATATTTATGTATATTTACATATAGTATGAGGAGGTATATGAAAGCACATCGTCATGATGTGTTCACAGACTTCTTCTCTTGTCTGAATAATCCTTTCATCCTGTCCTCCACCGTCTTCATCCATCAGTTCATCCATCAGTCTTTGTCTGTCAGGAGCTGGTCAATAACTTTGGGCACAAACACAACCCATCAACACACATTTTGTTGCCGTTATGCCTCCACGGCGGGAACATGTTGCTCATCTCAGGCTCATTTTATTGGAACAATCATTGACCGTGTCATAGCATAATGCGCTGGGACAGCCTGGTGTTTTCACCTCCTCAGTGACCTCAATATAACGTCACAGGTTGTATTATAATAGAGACATATCCTGCACCTTTCCTGACATATCCTGCACCTTTCCTGACATATACTGCACATATCCTGCACATTTCCTGACATATCCTGCACATTTCCTGACATCCTGCACATTTCCTGACATATCCTGCACATTTCCTGACATATCCTGCACCTTTCCTGACATATCCTGCACCTTTCCTGACATATCCTGCACATTTCCTGACATATCCTGCACATTTCCTGACATTTCCTGCACATTTCCTGACATATCCTGCACATATTCTGACATATCCTGCACATTTTCTGACATATCCTGCACATTTTCTGACATATCCTGCACATTTCCTGACATATCCTGCACATTTCCTGCACATATCCTGCACATTTCCTGACATATCCTGCACATTTCCTGCACATATCCTGCACCTTTCCTGACATATCCTGCACCTTTCCTGACATATCCTGCACATTTTCTGACATATCCTGCACATTTCCTGACATTTCCTGCACATTTCCTGACATATCCTGCACATATTCTGACATATCCTGCACATATTCTGACATATCCTGCACATTTTCTGACATATCCTGCACATTTTCTGACATATCCTGCACATTTCCTGCACATATCCTGCACATTTCCCGACATATCCTGCACATTTCCCGACATATCCTGCACCTTTCCTGACATATCCTGCACATTTCCTGACATATCCTGCACCTTTCCTGACATATCCTGCACATTTCCAGGTGTATTTATATTCTGGGACTTTACTAGAAATATCGATGCATGATTTACAGTTAAAATTCCTTTGAAGATTTTCATGAAATGTCTTGGCCTCACATTCAACTCTTTTAGCTTTGCCCTGCTGAATATCCAAGTCTTACTCTGTTGGGGCTTGCCTATGAGCAGGTTTGATTATCAGCAATAATTAATAATTATCAAAGACATATTTTATCTAAAAAGAGTTCATATTGTGACATTAATATTCATAAGGTGAACAGTGAAGGTTTGAATCCAAACACTGACTCTTGCAAGCATCTTCTTATTTTAGCTTTCTTATCTTTGTCCTGCTGCTTTTCTAACATGTTGTTCTTTACACCGTACCTCTCTGAACCGTCTCCTCTCCCGTATCATCCTCATCCTCATCCTCATCCTCATCCTCATCCTCATCCTCCCTTCTCATACTCCATCTCCATGTTGTTGCTGCAGCTGCTGACTGGTCCTAACTACCTCCTTCACGCCGCTGAAAACAAGTCACAGTGTGTAAAAGTCATTAGACAAGATGGATGTGGTGTTTGGAGGTGGATGAGAGGCCGTCTGCTCCGGTGGCTCGAGGGCTCTCAAGCCAAAACACACCAGCATGACTGATCTCTGTCTTTATCTCTGCAAAGCCGTAAACACAAGACGGGGAGACGGAAAGCCTCCTGGAGGAGACGCTACTCATTAAAGCAAATTTGAGACAAGTGAGTCAACGAGTCATACAGCTCTGATCAATGAGTGTGTTTGAAAGCTTGAAGCTTTACTACTGATATTAATACTGATTATTAATATCACACTGGATACCAGTTGAGTATAAGATGAAGATAAAACAAAGATGGGACGATGTCTTATAACTTGTCTTGACAGCAGTCTGACATTTAAACAGCACGTGAAGCATCTGGCACAGAAAGTTCAGATAAAATACTGCTGATATTCAACCAGAGACGTTTGGGCAGTAAAGAGAGCGATTCAGGAACATGTCCATGCATCGTCTACATGTTGCACGAGGGATGAAGTGAAAATTAAATATTAATTATTGGGAGTGAGCTCTGTTTAAGAACAGGTGGATGTGAGGGAGACGGCTTTTCTTTCTATCTGGTGGTGTGTTTGCTGACGTCGGTGGGATTAACGGGTGGCGTTGGAGCGTTATATGAACCGACTCTGACATCTTGTAAGGTCGTTGCTTGCGTCCGGAGAAGGGAAAGGTGGTACATGTAAACGGTCTCTGCACAGGGCCGGTTTCACCCGGAGCGCTGCAGGGAAAAAAAGACACATACATACAAGATCAAGCATGTATTCCCACAAGTCACACAGTCGCCTTCACAACCAGCTTCAAATCTGAATTCACACCGTCAGTTGAGTTTGATTGAGCAAATATTTGACTTTTCTTCTTCTCTGTTGCATTTCACATCCGTATGCAGAACAAGATTCACACCTGGGAGCCAACTGTCTGACACAATGTCCGTTTAAGATGAAGCATCTGCTGAAGGGCGACTGTGCCGGACTGGAAAGGACCTGCTAACAAGACGGAAGATGATTTGAATCGATGTCTGGAAAAAGACGTGAAGCGTGAAGTTCTGGTCGGTTATGAGGTGTTAAAGGAAAAAGAACTGCAACATTACAACATTTTTATTTATTTGCAGTCATATTTCAGTCCACTTGGTGAATTAAGTCCAATATTTGATGCTCTGTTTTTGCTCTCTACTCACCGTCTGAAGGAAACGTTTTGGTGTTTGGCTGCTAAAAGCTCCACCGTGTTGACCAGCTAGCCTACAGCGAACTCACACGCACACGGAAAGCTCAGACAGTAAAGATATATGAAATATTATAGTCATATCGAGGTTTGGATGGCTGCAGTCAGCGTTGAAGTGCGAGCAAAAAACGAATTTATTTGCCATAAACCTTTGTAAGTAAAAATATTTTATCAATACACCCGTTTAACAAACAAGCTAAAATAAGTAATATCAGTAAAAGTATTGATAAAATCCAGACGATCCAGTTTAAATTCATAGTTATTTTTGTACTAGGCCCTAATAATTTATGAATATGAAATATTGATAACTGTATTAATACCGTAACATTCATTCATCTGTCATGATATATTTATTTTTACCCTCTGAAGCAGAAAGTAGAGAATTTAGATAAATCAATTTCAGCCACTTTAATTACACATAATGAGAAATAAGAAATAAGATGAGATGTGACGTTGCCTCTGGGCCTATCAGAGCTCTTCCCTCTCTTTCTCCGTTATTGATTTCACCTCCATCTCTGGTCTTCTGCTTCTCGAACCTCCCTGAATCACCAACCAGTCGTGGTTCGACTCGGACTCAGAATGAACTCTTTATTTCTTCATCTTTTACTTTGTGGTAATTGCAGCTGTCGGCTGGATGTGTAAAAACCTCAACAGGTCCGACAGCGTCGATCAGATTAGAAAACAACTGGAACTTGTTTCTGTGTTTTGTCAGAATGTCGACAAAAATATGAAGCGTTTTTTAAAGCTATTAAACTGAAATGCAATAAATTCCTGTATAAATCGAGTGCAGCTCAATGACCAGGTACTTCAAACGCACTTTCCAGTATCTTTATTTGCTCAGACAAGCGTCCTGTTTGCATCCAGAGTGTTCGGTGTGTGTGTGTTTGTGTGTGTGTGAGAGACAAACAGAGAAATCAAATTTTCTCGCTGGAGCTGTTGGAGTGTGAACGACGACGTGCAGCTGATACGGCAGCACTTTCACTTTTAACCTGAACACTGAACTGTAATCACTTTTCTATCATTAGTACTCTTAAAGGGCTATTACACTGCAGAATAAAGCACACGTACCTGATCTACAGCCACACGCCTGCACATGTCACATTGTATGTTTCAGTGGAGCTGATTGGCTCCTTCTCTGAGTCTAAATCCACTTAATAAGACAGCTGAAGCCTCATATAAGCTTCAGATAAACTTTTACTTATATTGATCTTTTAATAGCCCATATGAACTGGATGAATGATAACACGGTGCATGTTCCTTCATTATGATCATGCTAGTTAGTTTAAAAACTGCTCTGAAGACTGACAGCAGCGATAGCATTTTCAGATGCAGCGGTGTTCATGCAGATCAGTAGTTGAAGACTGATAAACATCTGTGATAAGCTCAGCATCTGCATCACAACCACGAGGCTGCCAGATGAAAAACTTCACAGCGAGTTCGGGCAGCCGCAGGGAAATCAAACTGTGACACGTTCAATGACGATAAATTGACTGGACAAGTTGTCAAAGCAGCGAGTTTAAACTGAAACTGTTAATTTTCTGGGTATCGTCCAACAGTCCTGTGAGGGAACATCAAGGCACCAGACGCAGGTTTCTATAGTTTCAAAAGGTTTTAGATCTGTTCTCAAACCTTCAGTTATTCATCCTACTCTGAATGTTTGGTTTGCAACATATTTTTCTAGCTTGCTGACAGGCCGACATCAGCCTGTCACCCGTTCCCGTCGTTTAGTCTCCAGATCTGATTCGGCTCCAGCATGCACGGATGGATTTGAGAAGTTGACATTTGATGTGAAGAAGGAGAAAAAGAAGTTTGTTTACGGAGCCAGAGGAAGCTTCCTGAAGCTGACCAATCAGAGCAGAGTATGCTCATTAAAGGGGAGGGGCATGTCTTAAAGAGACAGGAGCTAAAAAAAAAAAATCCTGTTTCTAGTAAATAGCCAGTATAAGATAAATATGGAGTTTTAACTGTAAATAATGCAAAATTATTCCAGTAGAGTCCCACAATATAAATGTATCCATGTGTAAATGTGCAGAATATGTCCCTTTTATTGCAACCTCTGAAGGCAGAAATGTTACTGAAGCTACGATCAGTTTGAGCCTGTAAATACCAGAGTCAGATTCATAGCGATGAAACTGATCCAGAGAATATATCAGCATCATTTTCAGTGATTAAATTCTCCGGCTCAGGCTTTCCAGGGTTTTCTGGAGTATTTTTGATTTTGCATTTGAAATATAGAAAATCAGGACACTATTGTTTGTTGATCTTAGTCAAACAATATCAAATCATAATCATCCTTAACTGAGTCGACTTTGAATCACAGTGTATTGGATCATTTTCTAATTGACTGTGTTAAGTTACTACCAATTACTTAGTAGCTTTATAAATGGTATTTCAGCTTTTTTTTCTGTATTTGTATTCTGTGTACGTGTGGATCAGAATTATCCATGAATAAACAATCAGCATTAATTCCACTTAAAGCCTTCAGTAAACAGCTCTTCTCATCCAGAGGACCCGAACGTGTGATGGCTCCAGCCGATGGAAACATCCACCACTTCTCCTGCAGGTTATGAGAGCAGGAGAGCGTTATTAATAAAGAACCTCGTCTCCATCAGTCATTAGTTCAGGCCTTCAGTTAAAGTGTGCCAATTATAAACTCACAATCCAAACACCTTCAGTTCACTGTCACAGAGAAAAAAAACAGAAAAAAATCGACTCGGTTTGCTTTCTCTAAACAATGACTCCAAATGATCAGTTCTGAAAATAGATGGTGATTGTGTTATTGTATGCTTTGTCTTTGCATGTTTCATGTTGTTCAATCTGTTTCTTTGTGTGTGTGTGTGTGTGTGTGTATTAATCAAGATTTTTCAAATTAAAATCAATCACCAATCAAATTAATGACCAAAATCAGGGCTTTGTCTTTGTTTACACAGCTGAAAAACAACAACAACAATAACCATCAACTTATTACGCCTGAAGTGGAAACACAAAATGTCACAATAACAAAATTAGCATCAACAATTGGATTGAATGTAGAAACGAGAACAGAAAGAAGAGTTTTACATGTAATATCGTCACACGTTGTTGCATCATGTGTGTGTGTGTGTGTGTGTGTGTGAAGAGGTGGAGGCACCAGGTGTGATGAAGTACAGACGGATTAAGTGCTCACTGCTCATGTTTCCAGTTGCATCATGTTTGCTTCTCAGCTACACTCGACACATCTTCTTAAAGTCTTGAATTATCTAAAAGTGGAGTCTACAGCTGTTCTTCTGATTCAGCCTCAAAGACGTCCGAGACTCTTCAGAGACGCCAGAAGATGCGAATATTACTGCTACCGTGTTGCATGATATTAAAAATACAGCATTAAATGATCACGGCTATTAAAAGATCCACTTCAAATGTGCTTTCAGTGTAAGTGATGGGAGGAAAAATCATTTTAAAGGTTTACCTGAAGCTTATACGAGGCTTCAGCTGTCCGTCTTTGTGTTTCCCTGTTGTATAGTAACAAAAGAGAGACTTCATGTAGCTGTCAAGGCTGCAACGTCACTGTTTTGGTTCACTTAAAAAAAACAACTATTTGCATGGTAAAAGTGTAGTTTGGATGCTGTCTAGTAAATATGTGCTGGACATATTTGGCTCCAGAGGAAACGTTTCTTCCTCTTCTGGTTCATTTAACTGTCAGGTGAGATGTGATTGGCTCATTTTTAACTCTTGTTGTCTCTCTTGTGGCCACTTATACAACATATTTGTATTTTTAAATAGTTTTTACGTGTCTGAATGAATCGTCTGAATATGCTTTCGTTTGTTTCCTTCACGTTGAGTGATGATTAAAGTATTTTCAACTGCTGAAATTGATTTAATATGAATCATATAATTGAGCTCTTTGTTTTATTTCACAGATCCTGTCTCAGGCTCCATCTTGGCAGAAACATTGCTCAACTTTAAACTGGAGAACTACGTTGGCGTGTTATGCATGTTTGCCTTGTTTCAGAAACAGTATCCTGTCATGCATGTTGATGAGCATTGTTTTGAACACAGACATGCAAATCTCTTCGTGATTTTGTGCAGATAAACAACTTGAGTCAGACACTAAAGGCTCGAGGGTCATGATTAACACCGCCAGATTTCCAGGAGTGTGTTTGTATTCTGGCATTTTTACATTTTCTCTTAAATGACCTTCCAACAGTGAAATCTCAACGACGACTGATTGCTTTTTGTTTTCACTGCAGTCAATTCCTTTCGGTTTATTAAAGGAAAAAAAAAATCAACAAAGTGAGGACCGACGTTTTCACGGTTAATATGATGCCCCCCCCCACAATATGTTTGGTGTTCTTGCACCAATTGAACTCTTTCAAAGTGAGAAACATACAGAAAGCTCCACCTGTGACGGATGTTGTGACAACCTGGAGTCTCCGAGTAATGAAAAGATCAGGATGGAGAGCACGTCTGTGGGTGGGTTTGTCTGTGAAATCCATACTCTTAAAGATTTATGAAATCTATTGCTTTGAGTCAGCTGTAGTATCAGCATGTAGGAGGAGAGCCACCACAACGGTGTCATAGTAATGAACAGGTTCCACAGCAGACGTCCCTCTGCGTTTATGGGGGCAGCATCATTTTATTAGACGCTCTGTGAGGTCACATTTCAAATAAATTCATGCTTTTTTATTTATTTATTTTTTGCAGCAATGGTGGAGATTTTGAGATTTGTTGTAATTTTTGATATAAGTCTGATCTCTGTAATCCTCTCAGTAATTTAACGCTGGCTGGTATTATTTTGATATATGATATTATTTGTTGTGAAATATAATATTTGTTATTCCCAAGTTTTATGTTTTTATTCGACAGTACACCACGTTTAATAACTATCTATGAACATAAATGTATTAAAATGAATGGTTAAATTAAAGTTTTAATTTTATTAGTTTTATTATTGCTACATTGGAGACTGAAAAGTAATATAAATAAATTGATTTTAGCATAGAGCACTCATGAAAAGTGATTACTGAACCGTGTACTTGTCACTGATCTACTGTACATGTTAGCCAACATTGATTATGCATGTGTCATAATGGACATTGATGAAACGTTAGCTGAAGGTTTTTATATTTTTACTGTTTTGTGTTTCTTTCTGTTCTCTCTACATCTCATGTCATCCTCCACATTATGCCGTCTCTCCTCCTTTATTCTTTTCTTCTTTCTACCTTTGAAAAAGATGTTGTAGAGTCTGAATGATGAAGACGGCGGCAAAAGGAAGTGATTTCTATACAATTCCTCCGGGTGGTAACGCTCTGACAGATTGTACACGAGTGGAGCTCAATTAGGATCTTCACGTTGTCAAGGTTAGTTTCCACGGCTCAAAGGAATGATGTGTATATGTGTGTGTGTGTGTGTGTGTGTGTGTGTGTGTGTGTGTGTGTGTGTGTGAGACAGAGACAACTCATGCATCAGCAGCTATCTCTAAGGAGTCGAGCTCAGCAACACAAAGGTGTTGATCAACATAAAGTTAAATGACTCAAATTTGACACATTTTGAATTTGCAAATTGACGTAAATACGTGAATGAATTTCTGTCTTCTCTCTAAATGCTCTTATTGGACCATCATTTGTAGCATCTCTGTTGTTGTTGTTGTTGCTTGTTTGTTGCAGAGAAGACACCAGTTGACTGCTAACCAAGCGTATACTATCTGACACTGGGCCACATAAAGATAAGCGTGTTTGATTAAACATATACATACTTTACTTTTTAATTGGAGCAAATAAGGAGCGCTTGTTATTTGTTGAGACGCTTTAAAGGTTGAGTAGATTCATGATACACGACCATCACTTCACATCACTCAGATCAGTTTAAAACTAGTCAACTGGGTTTCCGTATGGAAGTTATGGTGAAACGTATGTATATTTATGATTTGGCCCTCGTGTTTTTTCATGCCACATCTCAGCTGCAGCCGGTTAAATACCACATATAGCTCCAAAGTCGATGCTGTCCCTTCAGCTCTTCTGTCTAATGAGCAGACTCTTTCACATGACAAGCCACCGGCTCTTCCCTGCTTCACATTCAGCTGCTGCTTATTGCCGCATGAATTTGAATATTGGGCATCGCAGACTACAAACAAACTCTGGATTAATGTGGAAAAATTGTCACTTGCTCCATTATTTGACCCTGAGCAAGGTTTCTACACTCTACAAAAACAAGATTAACGCGGACGCAGCGTGAGATCCTGTCGCCTCGGCTGTCATCTCAGCCACGTTTAAAATTTATTATTAGGAGAAGGTTTTCTAATTGGTTCGCCTCGGATCTAAAAAAATGTGCATTTTCATTCAGATTTCCCTGCAGCCAATTTTGATCAGAGAATAGGTTAAGATTAGAAAATGATTCAATATACACACTTGGGAACAGTTACATGCAGCTCTCCGTCTCTCTCTCGTCTCTATGTGTGGGATTTAAATTGCAGCTCGATGAACTGCTTCATCTTGTACTGGCTTTGAAAATAGATTCAATTGACTTTGGATAATAAGGTGTGTACTGTAAACTGCAGTAAGAACAAGACCAGACGTGAGCTGGTTTCACCGTCGATTTATCATAACAATACTGAAGATGTACAGAGATGCAGGACTCAACGTTTACGCCGGCTGAAATCTGGGACAACAACAGCGACGGTGACGGTATGTCCTGAATGGAGACATCTGAACTCTTAACACAAGAACCAATGCAGTGTTTCACTCCGTTTAGTTCTTTTGTCCTCCGTCCTGTCCTCCAAAGACTTGTCTCTGTGTGAATAACAGTAGTTATGCAACACACATCATCCATCTTCTTCAATAGACGCCGCCATCTCCCTTTAAGCCTTCCAAAAGCATGTTGCACAGTTACGTATGCCCGACTCAGTCTGTAATTGAAATGTAAGATATCCATTGTCAGGGTGTCCTTTCATTAGCCAGCTCAGGACAGCGTATGCAGGGTGTCCTTTCATTAGCCAGCTCAGGACAGCGTATGCAGGGTATCCTTTCATTAGCCAGCTCAGGACAGCGTATGCAGGGTGTCCTTTCATTAGCCAGCTCAGGACAGCGTATGCAGGGTGTCCCAAGAGGATGATGGACGCGTGTATACCTCCAATTTATTGTGTCCTAAATGGAAAAAGTACAAAATAAACACTCCTGGGGTGAATAATTAGAGTTTCTTGGGTGATTTTGTTTGCCTGGAACACGGCAAGTAATCGACCTCGGCGAACGGAAATGATGTACGTGTTTATTTGCATACATGGCAGAGAAATGAGATCAAGATGCATTTTAATGGTGTGTAAACAGGCCCTCTCTATGTGGCTCAATATATATTCAGAAATATACGGCATAGCTGGGACTAAGACATGTAGTGACTGCTAAAAACCTTTAAATAAAGGGATTGAAAGACAAGACATCTCAAGTGTGTGATGGCTTACATCATTAGAATCACTCTTTTCTGTCGCTGCCGCTGCTGTTACAACACTGGAGATGGTGACACACGTACAGTTAAAAGTGTTTTCTTGTTTATCTGGAGATTGTTGCTAATTTCCTCTCTCGCTGTCCGTCTCTCCGTCTCTCCTGGGAGCCGCTGAAGGACAGGCCTAACTCTCACAGTAATGTGCATTCATAAAACAAAGCCGTGCTCCCACGCATCCTCTGCATCTCAATTGACATTTCACACCTTTTCGACTTCCATCAAAAGCTCAGTGGGGGATTTGGCTGTGAGAAAGACGACCTCGGAGGAAGAGAAAGTGAAATATCTCTTAGACAGAAGGACGGTCTTTAGAATAATGTTACGTTTTACAGATAAAGTATTCATACTGTTGCTTCCTGTAAATGTTGATTTGGTGATTTGCAGGTCGAAAGAAACATTTGTTAAAGTTAATCTGCTTCTTAAAGCAATTAAACTTTCTTTTTTTTTTTACAGTAAATGCATGGCCTGCCTGTTTTATTAAAAACTTGATGGATGTGTTAGTAGGTTTTCAGTAGGTGTGTGAATGATCGAGCATTAACAGACTCTGGCAGTCGGTCCCGGTGCTGCACTGCGGCTGCTCTTAGTGTGTGTAGGATCGGTCAGATGCAGAGGATCAATCTCCTCACAGGGATCATAGTAATCAGTAGGCTAGCAGGAGCATCCACACTGCATATGATTCATTTTATTTTGTAAACTGTGGTGACTTTTTAAGCTGTATTAATAATTCCTGGAGAGACTGACTGACACTAAACTCCTGCTGAGCGTCTTTAAAACTTTAAAACTTCTGCAGGTCATAAATGATTTTAGTGGACACAGCCAGAAAGTCACATGATTCACCAAAAAAAAAAAAAAACTTTTTCTCATTAACAACCGGCACAATTTAAAAATTTGTGTTACATTCAGTAAATTTAAATAGGCGCCACTTTGGAAAACTGTAAATATCCATTTATAGATTTATGTTTTTTTAATGACTTCAGTAAATCCACGAGGGTGTCATGATGATGATGAGGACTTTGATCCTTTAAAGCTTCTGTGATAGAAACGATTAAACGATGTTTTATCAGCACATTGAGAGTTCCTGCTTTGACATTTACTCTTAAAGAGGCTCTGGGGAGAAAGCTCATAAAAACCACAGAACAGAGTGATAAAACCTGAAGCAGGGCTGTAAAAGAAGAGCATCACCTGGTCTGAGCTGCTGTGATTTACTCCAGCGTGTTTTCTGTTGTGTGAAGCTGCAGTTTTGAAATTTCTAGGAGCTGATGACGGTGGTGACGACCTCGCTGAGCGTGACAGCCGAGTGCTGAGACTTGACACAAATGATGAAATGAAGCAGGCGGTTCGTCGTCCACCGCTGAGCGTGCAGAAAGATTGACCTCGATCTGAGTGCAATGAAGAGAAGATTGAAGTGAGAGAGAAACGGGACGGACGCTTCGCTGTCATCGCGTCAAAATGAGGCCTGCTGATGAACAAATGAAAACACACAATCAGTCCAGGTATGACGTGGAGAATGAGAAGCAGATTACTCTTTCATACTGGTCTTACTATAAATGTGAGGTTCCTGTAACTTTACTGCAAAAGGAACAAACACATTGCAAATTATGTACTTTTTTTTTGAGAAATGACTTAAACATCAAACATTTTTGCCCACAATAATCACAATAAATATATTGGAGGACTGACTGTACGAGATGCATTTTTATATGCTCAGAAAATGGTTAAATCTCTAAACACAAGTGCTGTAAGTGGAGCCGATGTGCCTCCGAATATAGAAAACTGTCTACGGTACAGAGGAATAAGACATATCAGCCTTTAGATACATAAATACGTGTAGAATTTGGCCTTAAGTTACTTACCAAACTTACAGACACTCTGACAGGATGCAAAGATGTTAATTGGCTTGACCTGGAGGCTCTCTCTCCACCGGATCTTTTGTCCTGTATAATGTCACCATCAGTTAGTCTGCTGAGGGCCGGAGCACCATGGACTCATCCTCCATGACCGTCCGCCCTGAAACTTCTACCTCACAACAGATAAAAGATGACAAAGAATTAACGTCACATGAAAACAGATGGATGTCTTTATTCTGCCAAGTGACAAGCACTTAAACTGAGCAGTGGGGCGGATTGATGAGGAGCAATACCCCGCTGCAGTTAAGTCAGCTGTCACCTCGGTTTATATCCGCCATATTTAAGGGTATTAGATTGATTTGGAAGATTGTCAGCGCTGTTAGCTTACGGCTATCAGGACTGGAAGACAGTAAAAAACACACACGATGTTTATTAGGACAGGAAATGCACCAAAACTACATCTGCAGTGACAAAAAAAAAAAAAAAAAAGAACCGAAGAGAACTGAAATTGAGAACTATGAGCAGCAACAAGCATAAAACCAGGAGCGCTTTATTCTATAAGCTGACATTTACGCGCTGGTGTGCCTTCTTCAGAGCTCACGAGTGCTTGTCCTTACAGAGAAGCGCCCTGAGGATCCTCAGTCCGCCTGCTGGTGTTCATGTAAAAGCTGCTTTTATCAGAGGAACAAAGGTAACCATGTTTCTTTCCCTTAATGTTTAATAGATTCTGTTGGCAGGTGGTCAGCACTGAAAGCCAAACAGCAGGAGGACCAGCTGGCAACAAACTGAGGACTGAAATATTCAGAGCTGCTCGAGGCTCTAAAAACGTGTCAGAATAATACGTTTGTACAAATGATGATGTGTAAGTGCTGCTTAAATAATGCAAAGAAACGTGAGGCTGCTGTTTGTCTTCTGCAGTGATGGCAGTGAGCTGGTTTCTCTTCTTCACTCAACAGGATGAACTCAAGTAGAAACAATAAATGAAATTTAATTCAATCAAAATGTGATTTTTGCTTGAATGTTTTGAGTTTGTAAACTGTTGGACGGGACGAAAAAAAGAAGAAGGTGGTGCAAAAGGAAATAAAGTAACGACACAAAGCTGCAAAAAATGAAACCAACAAACTTCTATATTCACTCTGAAGCTAAAATAAAAAAATAAAAAAAAAGAAAAAAGTAAAAACACACATCTGATATTTACTTCATGGAAAACATATGTGTAACTGGTGCTGTTTTTACTGTTTGGTAATATTCATATTTGTAATAATATTAATATCACAAAGCAGCCAATCAACAGATTCTGAATATTTAGAGAAACAAGACGAAACCAGAACTTTAATTTCTGTTAAATCAGACAGGATGAGTCCTGCTCTCTCCACATCTCCTCGGAGACACTTTTAAGTGACAGGTGAACGTCATCGATGATGGTGGACCTCGGTGAAGTTTCCGGGTCACACGCTGGAAAGATGGGATGAAACAGAATTAGCTGAAAGGGAAGCACACAGGTCATAGATGTCTGTCTCTCTCCTGACCTTCAGCGCTGACGCCTGGACACACTGTCCCATTAAAAGTTGCTTCAGGCTGACAAAGAGACAGTTTTATCCATCGCCATGGTGACGCCGTCTCCAGAGAGATGTCAGCTTCTCAGGAGTTAGCATCATTAAGAAAACCTCTGATGTCATGGGCCTTATCACACTCAAGCAGCTCTCTCAGATCTAATTAAAGTTGTTCTGGTCATAGTTGGCATCATGCTTTGACAAGTTGATGCACTAATGGCAGAAGATTTTAGAAGATAGTGAAAGAAAATAAGCTATAATAATAATTATCAGTGATCTGAAAATTATTCTTAATGTGTTTGCCTGGGATCGATTGCTTCTGTCTCCACACATACACACACACACACACTCTCACTGAGGAAACGTCACCAGGGGCGAAACACAGAGTATAATGTTACTACGGGGTCGGAGAATAGGCCGAAGATTTCCTGCATTTTTCTTTTTAGATTATATTTTTGCATTCTTCTGTTGGTATAATGCAAGATAACCAGATTCATTCAGATCTGACACCAACAAATCTGTTTTTAATCTCTCCTCAATGTTGTTTATTAAAGAGAAAATCAATAGAAAACAAACAGCCAAGTATCTCCATCTCTGGTTAAACTGGCCAGATTAGATCAGACGTAGCTAATTAAGGCAAAAGTGTGTTTTCTGCTTATTGTGTCTCATAAACAATGTGAGTAAAGACACATCACTCTGCAGCACAGACACAACCGTCTTTGACTCAAATCAGATTAACATGTTAACGGCTGATAAGTTCAGCTCCAGTATTTGGTGGAGTACAACTGAACCGAATCACCTCACATTTCATTTCATGCTGCTCAGCTCATGTTGTGTTTCAACAAAAACTGATCAGACATCTTTCAGTTGTTATTTTAGCGTTTAGTAGGGATTCAAAATGTGATGAAATACTACCAAACTCTTCTTGTAGACATATTTCCTTTACAGGTATCTTCCTTGTCTCAACGTAGGACCTAACTTTGATCGTCATGTACTTTTCTCTCCAATTTCTGCTTCCTGCACCTTTTGTAACATTTGAAAAAAAAAAAAAATCAGTTTCATCTGCAGAGCACCTTGGAAACTGTCATCTAGCTTTTATTACATCCTGATTAGATCACTGCAGCCTTGTAAGACGTCTGTGTATTCGAGGTAAGACTCTGAGGAGGAGCGTTGACGTAGATATCAGTTGAAATGGTTACAAAGGAAAACTAGTTTGTTAAATGAGCATCGGTTGATGTAACAAACACCCGGTCGGCTTTCTGTGGAGGGATTTCATCATCGTCCCTTCACAGAGAGCACATACAGTCTCTGAACATCTGTAGATTATTGTGGAACCGATGACCCTTGAATAACTACCCTCACCTTCACTTTCAGTGCATCCACACTCACCACTATTATAATGACAAAATGGCAGATTTAATAGCTGAAGACCTTTGAACAGTCAGATAAGGTCTCCGTGTTGTCCATTGACTCAGCCAGAGAAAAGATGAAACGTGTAATTACTGCTGCAGCTGAATGCAGCACATATAATCATCATGTGCTGCTAAGATTTCCTTTTTTTAGAATCCATTTCCATTCATGGAGTCACGGATTGAACCACCAACACTGCAGTCAATGAACAACCTGCTCTACCCGCTAATCCACAGCCTCATATGTTTGATCTGTGGGGGGAAAAAAAGGTTGAAATATTGCAAAAAAATAAAAATAAATAGTTTGGCATGTCTGAGGTGTAAAAGTAGTTGTGTGGATAAAAAGCGAATGTAAACAGAGTTAGTGAATAAATGATGACGTGCATGAAACAAATAAAAATATTTCATATTTCCATCACTCTACATGGTTTTTCCATCGTTTGAGCTTTGACTGTTGCAACAGTTTATTGGCGCCGTCTGGAGAATTAGCATCACATGCTGTTTGATATTCACACAACAGGAGTGGATGGAAACAAGCATTCAGAATATGTTATAGTTTATTTTCGGGTATTTTTATACTGTTATGTTGGATGTTGGTCAAAATGTGAGTTGAACATGTGTAAAAATGCTCCCTGTAAGTCAAAAACCAGGGCTTCAGTCTGCTCTGAATAGTGTTGTAGTCAAGTCACTAAATCTAGAGTCACAGTTGAGTCTGTTACTTGAAAATATAAACAAAAATGACGCAGTAGCCAAACAAATAAACAAGTTAGAGTCCGAATCTCCAACTTCCGAATCCGAATCAGGTCCTGGACTCGAGCTCAAACATGTACAGACGTATTTTAGAAGTAGAAACATGAGAGAAAGAAGTGAAATCCTGCCACTATACAGTCTGTTTACGTAGCCTCTGTAGCTGAAGGAAGCTTCAGTAGATGTAGTAGTACTGGATATTTATTTGTTATTTTTTATGCGTCTGATCATATGTTTTGAATAAAAAATATCTGAATATTAACTAAGAAAAGTCAGATTAATGATGCTGATATAATAAAAAGGATATTTTCTTCTGAAATGTAGAGAAATCAAGCTCTAAAGTAGCATGAAATGGAAATAATCCAAGTAAAAAATTCAAATACATTATAAAAGTACTTGAGTAGATATGAAGTGTCTTTCCTTCTAATCTGCGTCCCTCACACTCGGTGTCAGCGAGGTCACATCGTGATGCCTGCTGGGTGCTCACAGCGCCAGCTGTTGGCCTGAAGCTGGAGATGATTCAACCAGGAGAAAAGCTTTCATCCTCACTCTGCTCATCTTCCAGAGAGGTCCACGTCAGAAAGAAGGACATTTCAAACAGCTCAAGGACATGTTCAGAGCAACAATCATCTTGTCTTTATGAAATTCCTGCCAGCTATCGGTAAACCCTTTAATATCGCTCCAGTAAATGGCAAGTCTCTTGATGGCAAAATACTTATTTCTGCCAAATTTTTATGGCAGAAATGATTTGAAGTTCTTTTTAATTAGCCAGTCAGGAGGGCCACAGAGAACAGCAGCGATCAATTATCTTTCACCAAGCTGTTTCTATTAATTAGTGGTCAGATCTCTGTTATGAGCTCCACCACTAAAACATGTTTTCATTGAACATTTAATGATGATTTTACTGTGTTGTTCTGCCATGGGATGACACTACATAATCACAACGCCCACTGTTCAGTTCTGCACTTTCAGCTATCAGATGAAGGAAAAAATGTCCAAAGATTGAGTCTGTTCCACATAAAGGCCTCGAACTCTTTGCAATTGAGATTTGTAGTCCTAAAATGACAAAATGAGACTCTACAAAACAAGTTCAATGAACTAAGACAGTTCATTTCTTCCTTCCATTAAAGTTGAGTATCAGCTCGCCTTTAAAGCAATCATCAGGCCACAGAACAAGTTTACCTTAAAACAAGCTGGTGATTTTACTTATTGTCAACTACTAACAAGTATTGCGTGTGTATCCAAAGCCTGTTGTAGACCTCTATTGTTGAACAAGTCAATGAGCCACACTGCTGCACTGGGTGACACGTTCCTTCATTACGAATCACATTTTCAGTCTCCAGATTGTAGTTCTGTGTAAGGCAGACTCCACTGAGCATGTGCAGGAATTTTCTCTTAGCTTGTTGTGCTACATATCACAACCTCTTGACTTTGTACTACAAAAACGTTACGTACTACTTTGTGTACAATCCACATGTTCAGTGGTGTCTTCCTGATACAGAACTACTCTCTGGAGACTGAAAATCATTTGTTGACAATTAGAAAAATCTTCTCCCCCCTCTTTCATATAGCATATGAACATATAAATACACTGACTATGTGAGGCGGCTCTCTGCTGGGTGACTGACAGCCAGTTGATGAGCTGTAATGACACACACACACACACACACACACACTAAATACGGGCACAGTTTGATGAGTTGTAATGAGAGGTGGTGCAGCAACTGAGTGTCCACACACACACTGACATAATGATAGATCAATCAACTGAGCTGTCTCTTTATTTTTTCCTCTTATTCAATTTGCATGTACCTCGTTGTTCTGTCTTCATTAGGACTCTCGTTAGCTGAAGTCTCAGCAGCCACCGGACATCCCAGGCTCCAATAAATAGTTCATAACAAGCTTTTATGACCTTAGATTTCATGTGACATGTGAAAATTAAAAAGACAGAAACAGGTGAGAGGTGGTTTTTTCTAATGGTCCTTTATGGCTTTATATGTGTGTGTGTGTGTGTGAGTGTGTGTGTGTGTGAGTGTGTGTGTGTCCGCATCCAGCTCTTATGTCTGTTTTACCCTTGTAGTCGTGACGAAGGGCAGAGCCAAACTTTGACAAACTAGTCTTTATCCCTTAAATGTAAGGAACTAACGTTATTTATTGCCAATTATTTTAATAATCTCACATTGTCTTTTAGAGAAATATAAAGTCTTTAAATATATCTCAATCACAAAGAGTAATGATATTATAAAACTGCAGTTGACTTTTCAAAAGAAAAGATAACTGCTGACAGATATGAAATTGAGTCCTCTGTAGCTCAACAGGGATGTATTTTATATTTCCAGCTTTTATTGTCGGATAAAAAAAAGAGACGAGTAGGAAACCGAACTGTGTCACGACATGCAACACCTGAATTCAGCCAAACTAGCACAAAGTTGCTCCGAAGTAGGGGCCTACTGGCTGTTATCGACCACTGGAAGCTGAGAAGACCCTCGCCCACTTAAAAAATACTAAAGAGGAAGATGCATTTGACTCCACGCCTAACACGGTACTAAAGGGTTTGTTGAGGAAGCTGGGTAAGTCTTTCATAGAGCCAGAACTTCTGGGTTTTGTTGTAGAAGAAAGAAAACCTTATTCAAAATCCCACTGACAGTTGTTGAAACGTAAAAGTAAAGTAAAGATCCAGCCTCAGGACATAAGGTAGCAACACAGTATGTCGTGTTGTTTATTCCAAGACAAGGATGGTAAACCAATAGTTGTATGAATCTGTTTTTGTTGGGGTTTTTTTGCAGCCTTAAACAAAACAACAATTTCCAGACCATTAATGTGACAGTTTAATGTGACGTTTTAATGTGACGTTTTAATGTGACGGCTCCACAAACGAACCAAGTCTGTGTCGAGTTCAGACACGTCTGTAACAGGACAGACAGGAGAAGTGTTTCATAGATATGGATGAAACAACGTCATGATGACGCAAATATTTACCGTTTCTGTGCCAGTTTTCATGTGAGCAGCAAGGTTGGTATTTTTTTTTTTTTTTTTTACAACAAATTAATCACTGTTTAACTCCTATTATTAATCCCAAACATTTCTACTTCTGATAGAAGTCTGTCTCCAGGAATATGATTCTTTTTTTTTTTTCACAGACAGACAGATGAAAGAAATGTTGAATGAGACATTTCATCGACTCTGCATTATAACATTGGCTGCCTATTAGTTGAGTTGTGCTACACACACATATACATATACATATATATATATATAATGAATTATATGTATAGCACCTATTTATTAGCTTGATATTTTTGATTGTTTTTTATTTTTAGTCCTCAGAGGATGAATCCTGATGTTTTAGCACCAACCACATTTCCTCTAGTTCCAGCATCAGGCCAAACTTTCAGAAATATCAACATCTAACGGTCAGATTGCCATAAAATAGTCCTTTATCTTCACCACTCTTACTTTTAGTCAAGAGACACTTGTCTTTGCTGTTCTGTGTGAGAGCTGATGTAGCGTAAAATGCCCTGATCGCTCATCTGATCACTAAAAACAAAGAGTTTGCAAATTCAAATGCTTGCATCCTCATATATACACAAGAAATTAGAAATCCAGAGAGTTTGTCTCCTTCCCCTAACAAGCTAATTTAATCAAGCCTGCGGTGTTCAGATAGACCTCACCGGCGGTGGTAATCTGACTGTGAGAAGTAGATAATGAGAGCTGCAATCTCATATTCTCAAAGGAGCAAATCCAGCGAGAAGAGGGAACAGTCACACCTGATTGGCAACACAGCGAGCAACACAATGAAAGTCATTTTTCCTGCAGTGAACCGGCCCTTTCAACAACGAGACGGGTCTTCACTCATGGTCACAACAATACAAAAAACAAAAAAAAAATCTTATTTCATCATTCTGCTGGAATGACTACACGCTGCTTTCAATTTAAAAAGTTCACGTTTATATTCAAAGACGAGGAAAAAAAGTTCCCAGTTGCAGCTGTATTTTAATATCGTCGCATTGATCAGCGTATGTTGTTGATGTAATCATTTGTAAACAAGAATTAATATGTTTTTATATCCTTATTGGAGACGTTTTTTTGTATGATTTGTATGTGATTTGTATGTTACATTATGGGTTTTAGTTTGAGCATATGAAAACACGCTAATGGAAGTCTACTTATGATTAAAGAGGCTTGCATATATCTCTTTATATATGTCTTATATCTCTGCACACAGAGGACTAAAACTTTTCGACTCTCATCTTATTTAAAATGAGTCATGAAGCTGACAAAGCAAAGACTAACTTTACTTTTACTGGTATCGAACTAAGAGAGACGTAATATCTCTGTACTCCCTCATGGCAGAGTTGTACAGCTCTCAGTCTGAGCACTGCTGAGCCCTGATGCTCTGAAAATATGTGTTCAAGTACCAGTAATTAGTATTTTCAATTATAAAGGTAACACTGTATCAGGACTATGGGCTTGTCAAATTGAAGTGCACTTCTCAGGTCCCCTAGTGGCTGAAAAGAGTAAATGAAACATTTATTTTATAGTTAGAGATGCATCAATCTTTAAAACGACTACTTGTAATTCTCCGCACTTACTGGATGAAAAGAAAACAAGGTTTTACATTTTCTAAATAAACTATAAATCTTACTGGACAATAACCGAAATCTGTTCAGGTATCTGTCCAACCACTAAGTACATGTTTCTGCAACGTTTATAATATAATATCCTGACTCAGTGAATGAATCGAGAATAAATCAGCTCAGCGTCACGGCAGAAGAGCGAGCACAATCCATTTTCATAATTTGAATAAAAAGTGCTTTCGCTTCAAAACACTTTGAGGGTCAAACTCACCATGACTACTAAGCTAACAGGCTGAAGTATCCCTCGAGGCTATTAACACTCCAAGAACAAGACGAGTGCACTGAGAGATGGAAAGAAATCAAATGAAACACTCCTCCTCCCTAATTCCTGTTTTTGCCTCCTCCATCACCATCCCCGCTCCTTTTCTCCTCTACTCTATACTAATTAAAAGCCCCCGGTCGTAGCTTGATCCATCATCACCATAGATTAACTAAGTCTAACATTAACTGATGCCGTCTCCGCAGGCTGACTGCAACATGGTGCTGGTGTCTTTTATCTCAAAGTGACAGACGCAGCAGGGAAAGTGAAAACAAAGCTAAATAAAGCGCAACACTTTAATTATGCCGCTTAATGTATACACAGGGAAAATTAGTGGAGAAATTGATGCTGAAAATGAACACCGAGGCACTTCAGAGGTTACATAAGTCATGATTAGTAATGAATTTATTCCCCTCAAGAACTAATCGTCTGTTTAAAATTAGTACAGTTGGTTGTGTAAATCCACTCTGACCTATATAGTTAATTTGGGAGCCTCAGTTCTAATATTCAGGCGTAACGGTTGCTGTTTGGTGGAGGGGCAACTGTTAAAATCTACATGAACATGTATTAACAACAAAAACAAAATGTAAACATGAAGAAGTAGCTTATAAAAAAGTGTCGGAACATTACAACTGATCAACAACGTCATTCATTCATTCATTGATTGGAGATTTACAGACTGTTAATCCAACAAAGACAACACAACAGGTCGTAATGTCATGACGACATGTAGCGATTGATTATTTTCATTGGTCAAGTATTTGGTTGTTTAATTTGAAGGACTTGTTGGATTTACCAGACTTCACAGAAACAAGATACGACTCAGACAGTGGTCCAATTCCCACATTTGCCGTCTCGTGCACTTAAAAGCACTTAACCCACACTTGATGCACACTTCCCTTAAAACTGCTTCAAAGCCATAATCAGAGCCAAGTGTAGCCCACAATTCACCACGGTATACTGCACAACACCTGTCAAGTAACTGGCGGACGTGGCTGGTTTTAGACCTGAAAATAACCAACAATGTTGAACTGGATTCAGAGTGAATATTATTATTCATATCTAAACACTAAATTATGACAGATCCTCTACAGATCACGTTATATATTAGACAGATATTGTTATATCTGACACTGTCAAGATATATATCAAATATATCAATTGTCAATTAGAAATGTTTCATTCGTAAACGACAGACAGTAAAACGAAGTGTTTCTGTATTTTTCTCTCTCAGCTCCTGAACTGTAACACTGTTTGGTCAAGCCTACTTTAACACATCATACTGTAGGAGCTCAACTGTGCCGTGTGCAGTGTTTGTATGATTGATGAAGGATACTATTAATAAAGAGAAGGTCATTTCTGTTCAGGGAGAAAGCCGCCCATTATGTAACTCCACAATGGGCTGCGTCTGACCCCAAAACACGGCTCATAGGTTTATAATATCCTGATACAGGATTTTACTACTGTGGAAAGTCTGAAGCTAAGAGCGTAACTTCTGTTGAACAATAGTTAGACTGGCGGAAAAGGTTCTGCTGTCGACTAGTGACAAGGATCCTAATGAGAGAGCTGATCCCCCTCGTAAATATTACATCACAGGAGAGGTTGTGATGTTAATCTGCAGAGTGAACTGTGACCAGGTTAAAATGTCTGCGGTGTACACCTGCACGAACGCGCTCGGATACCATCATCCACACAGCGGTGGAAGAGTCGGTGATGGTGAAGCATTGAAAACAGCTGAAGCCAATCAGCTAAAAACAAGCAGGACTTCAGTTCACCGCCGAACTGACGCGATGGCTCATTATGAGTCAAAGACTCCTCTACTCTATGCCTCCTGTCCAATATTTATATTAGACGATCGTATAACTGCTCAAGGAGTTTAGTCACCGATAGATTTGCCTCCAACCGTGAAGCAACATCAACTGAAGTGTGAGAAAATCATTGAGTTATAGTTGAAAAGAAAGATGAGAGGAGAATATTATTAAGCACCAGTGTGAAACATATGTTCGTCACTCTCTGCTGTTTTTGGAAACAATCTTTTCTCATAATGACTTCTAATTAACATACAAACAGTTCTCTACCCGCTTCACTTCACTTCACTTGATCCTATTATGATTCAGGTCTCTGATGAAATACGGTGAGTGTGTGTATTGATGAAAGGCATAAAGCGGAAAAAACGGAGCGAGACTAGAGAGACTGAGAACAGTTTTTGATGTTCTCTAATAGTCATCTGATGATATTTACAAGAATAAAGCCAATTTGCTTCTTGTCCGTCAAAGTAACATCTGACCTGTTACCGTGTTTACCAGGATCACAGCTGGATTACAAGATATAAGTGAAGCCAGACAAAAACAAACGGCTCTTTATTAAATTAGCTAAATTGCTTGCATTACTTCTGATAAAATGTTTCACTATCAAACGCGTCATGGTCAACGTGTGCTACTTCTGTCAAACCCTTTATATAGAAAACACAGAAAGGAGATGGGTGGGAATGAAACTGCAATATATAACTCCCCCACAAAAAAATTTATACGTTTACTTTTTTTAAGACAATCAGGAGCCCAAATGAACAATGTTGAACATGTTTTTCTTGCTGTAATCTTTTCTTCTGCTCAGACTGACCATTACAAGATCCCTTCATAATGCACTAAGAAAAAACGGTCCCGACTCGTGGCTTGTACCAAGCTGGTGTTGATGCACCATATTTAATCAGCAGTTTATCTATTCTGCATAGTTGGATTTTGACAGTTCACACCAATCAAATTAGAGACAGCAGATGGGACTTATACCTGTTGTAAAGGAGGTTAATCAAGAGAAAGCCTTCGTACATCAGAGCTGTAGCAGATGAGAGATGATGCTACAAATCGGACATTAATCTTTCTTCAGCTTTTCTGCCATCACTGCCATAATTAGAATAAGACACCATGTTATCTATGCAATTAGATTAGTCCAACTAGAAGAATGTGTAATGAAAGTGGAACAGACAGGCAAAATATCTCGGCTGATTAAGGTGATTAAAATACCACAGGAGTATGGCTGTGTTGTGATCTATTGAGCTGGTTCGAGCTTGTAGATGATGTAGAGTGTAAAGTTTGTAGAACAACAAGTTCCTGAGGAGCAAGTAAAACATCCCACAGCACATCACAGAAATACCAGTTTGCTAGTGAGAAAGATGCACAAACCTAAAACAACGTCCGTCATGCTTTACATGTCATCAAATAGTTGAATGTTTTGCAGATATGTTGAGTATGAACATTTTACAACATTGCTCACTGCATTGTCACATTTCATTACACTGTAAACGGTTTTTGCTAAGACATAAACATATCTACACTGTGCACATTTCCGTCATATTTTTCATTGATGAAACAATATGTTGCTAATACGACGGTAACGCTGAGCTAACACTAAGCTAACGCTTAGCTAACGGTTTCCCCGGTAAATTTGAGTGCTAACTTCATAACCAGGTTCATAACTTATGACCTGTAATTGTCAGGGTATTATTGTTTTAAATTTATCTTACAGCTGTATGTTAGTGACCAGTAAAACGGTTGTTGTCGTATACGTGTTCAAGTTCTGTAAATACTGAAAATGTGCTGCTGTGTCACTTTTAACTGGCTCACTTCAGTGTTTTTGCTTTGGGATCCTACTCTTGTTTCAACCTGGTGTACAGATTGTAAAGCCCTCCGAGACAAATGTATTTTGTGACTTTGGGCTATACAAATAAAATGTGATTTTATTTGATGTTAATTTAGGCAAAGCTACAAGACAAATATTACTATACTGTATGTGCAGAATATTATAGTCCAGTTTTATTTCGCAGGTTTGTGCCACTGATGTTGAATGTACTGTGATACCAGACACCTCTCGCTTTATTGTCCAAGGTAATGTTGATATTTGATATACTGTATATATGTAATATTTATCTATCTATGTGACAAATAACTGACATTCAGTACAGAGTTAGATATGGACGATAACAGCTGAAAAGCTTTTTTATTTACATGTTGTATCTTCTTAACTAGTTAGGAAGCTAATCGCCACACCATGAAAACACCTTTTAAGGCTCTGAGCGGCTGTTGTTTTAGACAAACTCTTAACCAAAATGTCTAATTTATTTGTTTAACATGTTAAATCAGCGAGAAACGACATGTTGGCAGCTCTGAGGTGTTACGAAGGTGTTGCTAAGCTAGCAGTTTCCACCTGCTTCTACAGTAGCTAAGCTATTTGAGCTAAGCTAGGCTACACACTTCCTGTCGTAGACACACAGAGAGGAAACTAATAAACTAATATCGTTGTTATCTGACTCTGGGTAACATGACAAACAAGAATATTTCCCAGCATGTCAGTGTTTCTGAATGAGCTTTATTTCTGTTTCTATTGTGCAGTGGTGCGACGTAACTAAGTACATTTACTCAAGTTATATGTTTAACTACAATTTTGGCATAGGCTACTGGAGTATTTCCATTTTATGCTACTTTATACTTTCACTCCACTATATTTCAGAGGGAAATATTGTACTTTAAATGTTCAAATGATCCAATATTTCTCCAAAAATCAAAGATTTAGAGAAAAAGTCCAAAAGCTGAAAACAAACAGTTAATATTTATGTACTCCTCCTATTTAAGTAGGATTTTTCATGCATGACTTTTACTTGTAATGAAGTATTGATACATCGCTGTATTGGTACTTTTATTTAAGTAAAGGATCTGATTACTTCTTCCACTACTGGCTTTTAGTTACTTTAACATTGTTTGTAGCTCATTTGGCATGAACATACAGTATATTCAGTGTATAGAGCTCATTTGCATATTAGAACCCATCAGAACAGAACTGACTGTGATGTCAGACATCAAAACACAACTGACTCTGTGATGTCAGAAGTGTATATCTAAAGAATCCTTCAAGTTAACATTAGTTGAGTACAGAAATAGAGAGGACGGTGCATCTCAGAGAAATTCACGCTTCGAAAAGTGATGGAAACTGTTACAAACATGCCTGGATGTGTTTTTCAAGAGAAGGTACATTTCACAGATTAACTATAATTTGTTTTTGTTTTTGTTTTTTTATAAATATTGTATTTTTCATATGTTTCCTGTTAACTGAAAAAGTTCATTCTCCAGAGTTTTAAAGTCAGATGTCTTGTAGATACTTTTAGTGAATTTAACTAATATCAGCTATGGATGCACATCATTTTTCTGTTAATATTAAACTTCTTTTTCTATATTCTGAACAGAAAACCCAAAAACCTGCAAAAACAAGTGTTGCAGATGATGGTAAACAGCATGCCAACTCTAAAAGGTGGTAAGTAAATTCATTACTATCATTTTACCATTGATCTAACTATTTCCTCATTTCTACAGTCACGTTCATTTGCTACTTTATTTCGTTTTTTGTACAATTTTATTTATTGTAAGTGAAACCCCTTGAAACAATTCTTGCAAATGATTTATGAGTTATTCATGTGATTCTACAAACAACTGTGTGTTTCTCTTTACTAACAGTGTTGCTGCCACCACTGCTCCAGTCACAGCTACGTTTCCTAATGCTGGAAAACACAATAAAAACAAGACATTGTCATTGTGGAAGCGAATCTTCGGTCAACCTCAGGTATGTTTGACAGAAAGTGTCTGAGCTTCATGTAAACCTCATTTTAGTAGACCTAATTTACTTTTAATTTAATTTTAGTCATTTAGTAGACTTTTTAGTTGTAAGCAAACACAAAAACTATGTCTGATATAGTTTACTCATATTTTTGTTTTTTTTTACTTTACTTTTACAGAAAAAAAAAGTCGTCGAAGAAAAGTAAGAAACCTCACTCATGTGCTTTGCTCACTTATTTAGTTCAATGAAGGATTTTTCTCAGTAGTTGTTCCCAACTTTGGGCTCAGAATCACTCTGATGGGTCACAAGATAAATCAGATGATCAGTGGTAAAGGACAGAAAGAGAAGAAAAAAATAAGATTGTTCTGCTACATACATTTATTTCTATAATTTATTCATATTCTTTGTTTCTCTTTAGCACTCGTAATACCACTTTAACAAATAAGCCAAAGAAGAAATCTTGGTGGAGATGTTGCAGTTGTTGCAAGGTATGTTTCACGGAAAGAGCCAAAACTCAACATTAACCAGATAGTAACCAGTCTGGACTAAAGGAGAGCACCGAACAAAAATAATACAGTTTACTTGTCTGTCTGTGCATTATCGTTTTCTTTCTCTCCGGCAGAGAAAAAGCAGCAAAGATGAAGACGAGTCCATTAGACCAATGCAGATTAATGGCGACAGATTGCCTGGCTACGATACCTTGAACAGGCAGTTGTTATGCCACATGCAGCTCAAGGACAGTCATCTTAACAGGTAGATACACTCCAAATCAATAACATAGATTATCATTAATAGAAAGTCAAATTGTTTCGACTGTAAAGAATAAATCTTTAAGCTCATATTTGTTTGCGGAAAAAAGATTTGTAACGTGTTCATTGACCGTGCGTGTTTTTGTTTTTATAGCAAGAAAAAGATCAATGGCGGTGTCGAGCAAAACACCATCGAACACTTGGGGTGAGTACATCTAAATTGTTTCCACTCTAAAGAACGAATCTTAAAGCTCAGGTTTGTTTGCGGAAAAAAGATTTGTAACGTGTTTATTGACCGTGCGTGTTTTTGTTTTTATAGCAAGAAAAAGATCGATCACGATGTCGAGCAAAACACCATCGAACACTTGGGGTGAGTACATCTAAATTGTTTCCACTCTAAAGAATGAATCTTAAAGCGCATGTTTGTTTGGAGAAAGAAGATTTGTAACGCGTTTATTGACGGTGCATGTTTTTGTTTTTATAGCAAGAAAAAGATCGATCGCGGTGTTGAGCAAAACACCATCGAACACTTGGGGTGAGTACATCTGAACAAGAACTACAGTTAAATGATACAATATCTCTAGTAGTAGGTTTGGTATTGGTCAGTGAATAACTGGTGATGTTGACGTGCGTTTTTTGTGTCTTTGCATCAGATTCCCAAACATCGGACAGAGCTGTTACATGAACTCCAGCCTGCAGGGCCTCCTGACGCTGGAGGACTTTGTTCGAGACGTCAGTGTCCGGGAGAAGATCTTTAATTCATCTCTTGAGGCCCAACTGATGAGGTACAGCAGCTCACACACACACACACACACACTTATGTCTTTCTCAAGTTTATCAACAAACTTATCAACAAACCCTTTTTTTTCTGACACCCTTTGCAGCTCCTTCCTGAAAATCCGTGATGCTCACAGCTCTACGGACAGGAAACACAAAACCCATCTCCTCTGCTCATTCAAGAATGCGGTCTCTGTCCAGGCTCCTGAATTTATGGATCACCACCAGAAAGTGAGTCACCTGGTTTGATGTGTAGTTATTTGAACCTCCTCTTGATGGTTTCTGTTCTGTGTATAAACTCCTCTCTGTGATTCTCTTGTGTTCAGGACGCTCACGAGTTCCTCACATCGATCCTGGAGCAAATAAGAAGTCTGTCCCTTCAGCTCCAGATGGATGCTGTCAAAATGAACTTACGATACACCTGCCCTGTGGAAAATCACCTGATGTTCAAGATGGAGAACACTAGAACATGCAGGGGGTAAGACTACACTGAAAATAACACACGTGTACACATGCGGTTATGAGATGTCTTTCATTGTAAATTTCATGTGAACTGTTCCTTTAATGTGCAGGTGTAGCGCTCAGTCTACAAGGCAGGAAGAATTCACCAACCTGTCCCTGGACCTGGTTCCTGGAGGCTCCTTGGAAGAAATGCTGGAGAATTACCTGGTGGTAAGTTTTACCTGTCCATGTGTGGACGTGCTATGGTTTTGTTACTCAGTTTATAACACACAGCCTGTTGTCTCTGCAGGAGACTCCGCTGGAGTACCGGTGCCAGTGTGGAGACAACAAATCGACCCAGGTGACGGCGTTTGAGACTCTGCCAAGGTGAGCGACATCACATCACATCACATCACATCGTAAACGCTGAAAGTGTTTTCACAACTGGGCTCCACAATCCCTAAGAGATCTTCGAGAGTTTACATTGAATGTCATTTAGTAATAATCTTGTTGTCTTTATCTGCGTCTACAGAGTGCTCATCCTACATATAAAACGGTTTCGCTTCACTGCCTCAAATACTGTGGTGAAGGTGCGGGACCCCGTCACGTTATTCAGGGAGCTGGTGGTGTCCTCCAAAGAGGTAAAGAAATACAACCTCATCTGAGAACAAACAGAAACATGAAAGTTAATATATAAACTGTGTGTATGTGTGAAGCTGATTTTATTAACTGTGTTGCTCTTCAGGGTGGAGGCTGCTACAGCCTGGTCAGCATCATCAGTCATTTTGGGTCCACGGCGAACACAGGTATGAAAATCACAACGAATGATTCAGTGGTGAAAAGACTCACAATAAGCTAAACTGCATCCAGTAACCTCTGCTATATCGCTCTCTTGTTAGGACACTACATCTGTGACAGCGTCCATCCTGATGAGTGTCCAGAGGACACAACTGACCGCTGGCTCACATTCAACGACTCAGTCGTCACCGAAACCACCGGGCGCTCGGTATGTCAGCAGCGGAAGGATTCAGCATACATCCTGCTCTATAAGCGACAGGTAAGAAGACAACACAGTCACATCCTGCACTGAACTCTAGAAGAAGAGGGACGGTTTGAAACACACCAAGAGGGTATTTACTGTGAGTCTCCTGTCTGTATTCTCAGTTTTAGAACAAGGTGAGCCTTACCCTCTAGAAAAAAGAAGGCTACGAACTACGGAGATAGTTGAAGGATGATTGACGAAGATGCCAGGAGGACGGCTAGCCCTTAGGAGGATGGGCCCCCCAATAAGAGCCGGGTTCCTCCTCTTTGAAGGAGTTTTTTCTTGCCACAGTCGCCTTAAATGCTGCTTTTAAGATTTACCAGCATTTAGCTTGCTCTCGGGGGACGACTTTATATATATGTGTATATGTTAGAGGGCAGTAAGATTGTTTTTAGCATGGTTGGACTTTATACATATATCCTGGTCTATACGCGACAGGTAAGAAAACAACACAGTCACATCCTGCACTGAACTCCAGAACAAGAGGGACAGTTTGAAACACACCAAGAGGGTATTTACTGAGAGTCTAGTGTCTGTATTCTGTTTTAGAACATCGTGAGCCTTACCCTCGAGAAAAAAAGAAGGCTACGAACTACGAAGATCGGTGGACGATGATGACGAAGATGCCAGGAGGACCGCTAGCCCTTAGGAGGATGGGCCCCCCAATGAGAGCCTGGTTCCTCCCAAGGTTTCTTCCTCTTTGAGGGAGTTTTTCCTTGCCACAGTCGCCTTAAATGCTGCTTATAAAATTTACCAGCATTCGGCTTGCTCTCGGGGGACAACTTTATATATATGTAAACAAAAATAAAATAAAATATTAAATAAATAGAGTCTCTAAATGGATGTTTTTTTTCTTGTTCTTCTTTTGTAAACGGTTTTGAACTGACATGTAAACAATGAATATGATATTTCAAGCTGTACAGGGACGAAGAAATCCTAACTTTCACACTCAATTAGACGCCTGACTGACTGAGCTGTTTACTTACAGGCTCTCTTCTCAGAACTTATACCTGTTGTAATGGAGTTTAATCAGATCAGTTAATCAGTAGCAGATGAGAGATGACGCTACAAGTCGGACATTAATCTTTCTTCAGCTTTTCTGCCATCACTGCCATAATTAGAATAAGACACTATTAGGGATGTAACGATACATCGTGACACGATTAAAATCGGTACAAATGCGTGACGATTCGCACCGGTTGATAGAAAAAATGAATAGCGATTCTTCGCGAATGTGAGACAAGTCGGATATGTTCTTTTTTGTCTTTTTTTTATTAGAAATAGGTTACGTTATCTTAAAAAAAAGTCACTGGTTGGCGATTCATTTGTTCAACGTCAGGCGTCAAGTTATGTGACTCACGTCATTACGTAGGTATGGAGCACAGAACTATGGGAAACTATGGCGACGGTAGGCAACAACTTTGAGATAGAGGATGCGCCGAGCGGTTTTAAATCACCTGTTTGGCAACATTTTGGATTCCCAGTATATTCAGATACAACCGGTAAAAATAGGACAGACAAAACACAAACGGCATGCAAATATTGTAAGAGACTGCTGTAAGTAATATGCAACCGCATATTAGCCGCCACCATAGCGAAAAGCTAAGTAACGCTACGCCACCTCGTCAGCGAAAATTGCCAAAGGGGCAAACCACCCTGACGAGAGGCTTTTCGTCTCCTCTTCCCCATCACAACCAAAGAGCGCAAGAAATTACCAAGGCAATTGGTTATTTTATCGGAAAAGATTTGAGGCCATTTTCCGTCGTTTTCCTCAAGAGAAACCTGAAAGTTTCAAGCTACACAAGCCAATCTTAGTTTATTTGAAGAGTTTTTATGTTTTGATGTTATTATTTTGAAGTGGGATTTGTTTTTAAAAATCCAGTTATTCTTTGTTATTTAAGTGATTAACTGCTTAATTTGCACTTTTTTTATAAGACACAAAAACAAAAATGTTAAACAGTGTTTCTGTAAAGAAAGGACCTCTCTTTTTGGTCAAGATTTTATATTGTTTTGTTATTTAAGATTGAATTACACCAGTTTACTTGTGAGATTGTTTTCTCAAGAAAGGAGATATGTATTTTGTTTTAAGATGCACTTTAAGTTGTACTTCATTAGAACACAAAGGTTTGAGGGAATATATTTTTTTCCTACAAATAAAAAGAATTTTATTTGGTCATAATTTGTCTGTAGCTCATTTTGATAAAACAAAATCGTGAGAAAATCGTATCGTGAACAAAAAATCGAGTTGAGTGTATCGTTACATCCCTAGACACTATGTTATCTATGCAATTAGATTAGTCCAACTAGAAGAATGTGTAATGAAAGTGGAACAGACAGGCAAAATATCTCCGCTGATTAAGGTGATTAAAATACCACAGGAGTATGGTTGTGTTGTGATCTATTGAGCTGGTTCGAGCTTGTAGATGATGTAGAGTGTAAAGTTTGTAGAACAACAAGTTCCTGAGCAGCAGCGGTAGAGTTGCACGATACCCACGGTATACCCGGTACCCCGCGGTGCCAAATCATAACCGTCGCTACTATAGTAGAAATTTTACACGACGGTATTACCGTGGATTACGATACTACCGGTGCCAGTCTCCGCTACATAGCGCCCGCCTCTGCTCTCCTCCCGGCTTCTCACTGCATGCTACTCCTTTGTAAACAAACCAACATGGAACTGCAACCGAACTACACAGCTGCTGAATGATTTGCTGTTTGCCTGTTACTGGTGACGTCCAGGGATATGATAGGCTTTCCGCACGCTAGGTCCGCCCGTCTGTTAGCTGATTGGCTGTCTCGCCCAGACGCGCTCACGATCACAAACACGTAACGGGAAAAGCACCGGGCCCGAGCGGCGAGTCTGCCGAAGCACAACAAATTTTTCTCAAGAAACCAAACTCCAAAAGTCACATTTGGAACTACTTTGGTCTTAAGCAAGGCACAGACGGGAAAGCAATAGACAATGGCCGTCCACTGCGCAGGCGCTGCCACCAAACTATAGGAGCCAAAGGAGGGAACACATAACCTCATAAAACACCTGCAGTGTCGTCATCCAGATTTATATGTCGAATACCAGATTAGTATGCCCTGTTTATTTTCTCACTGGCTAATATTAGGCTATATGCTCCGTGTACAGGCTGAGGAATGAAGAGTTAAAGAATGTCAAAGTATAAAGCGCCTAGAAAATGCATAAAAAAATATTGATTTCACAGGGAATCAGTTCCTGTTAATTGTACTAAATTGATTATTTATATTAGTACAACACAAATTAATGTGCAAAGGAAACTTGTTTTTTATTAGATTAGACATGCTTGTTTTCATTTCCAGAAATCTGTGTGAAATTTAGAAGAGATCACAGCAGTAATGTAGACTCTGTCTATATTGTATTCTACATATTGTTCAGAATATTGTTCAGTATTTTGTTAAGTTATTATTTATAGAATTGAGCTACAGTTCAATGAAGTAGCCTTTGATATGCCTTTGCATAAGTTCTGTCCTTTAAGTTAAATACAGTAAAGTTTGACTAGACACACAAACACGCAGAGAAAAAGGCCAGTGGATCTGTTTGTTGTTTTTTTTCAATTTTAACTTTTTAAAAATGTTATTCATAAAAATACTTCTTTCAGTCTAATTCTTACTTCACCAGTATTATGTTTATGATGCACCAAACAACATTATAAGTAATTAATAAGTACTTATAACTTGTACAAATACATTGCAGTTCATAAAAATAATAATAAAAAGGCAGCAGTATCGCGATATTACCCAGAACCGTGATACTTTGTCTGGTATAGTATCGTGGTTACTCATTTTGGTATCGTGACAACTCTAAGAAGCGGGCAAGTAAAACATCCCACAGCACATCACAGAAATACCAGTTTGCTAGTGAGAAAGATGCACAAACCTAAAACAACGTCCGTCATGCTTTACATGTCATCAAATAGTTGAATGTTTTGCAGATATGTTGAGTATGAACATTTTACAACATTGCTCACTGCATTGTCACATTTCATTACACTGTAAACGGTTTTTGCTAAGACAAACATATCTACACTGTGCACATTTCCGTCACATTTTTCAGCCGCGCATGTCTGATGATACATTTATGCTTCAGTTTTAATGAATACAGCTGTCTCTGTTGGACGTGTAACATGTGACGCCATTGACCGCGTTGGGGGAGACAAAAACTGGCCAGATCTTCTTTACATGTTCTTTTGGAAATAGATTCCTCACCATCACATTTTAAGAAATCAGATTCACATTAATGAAATCCTGAGACGAGGACAACCAAAGGAAATAACAGACTGACAGATGGATAAATAAAGACCTGTGTGCGTTTGCGTGTGTCCGATATGCTGATATTATTCTGTTTTATTTCTATCTCCATCTTTTACTCATTCCAAACATGCCACAGCTTTCTAAAAAAAAACGAAACACCACAACACGACCGGACACTGGAACTGCTCACCGTGCAGCCACATCATGGGAGACTAATAACAGACGAACTACGAACTATCATGCTCAAAAACACTTAAGACACCATCAAATAAACACATATGTAATCAACCAGATGTACATTAAGTTAACAGGTCGTCTGTTCACATCCGATTTATCGTCAGTGATTCATGAAAACAAAGTTAATTAAATAATTTCATCCACGACCAGGCGACACGTACCTCATCTTAAACTGCACTGTGAGATCATGCCCTGCACTATGATGATAAGTTACCAAAATAATTGCCCATCTGCCAAACAGGAAGTGGATCAAAATTTAAATACGTGCTGCACCACATGGTTGAGATCACCTGTGTTTTTTAGTTTGTCTTATTAATGCATCTTCATTCTCTATATATTTTTCTTTTTTCAACTGTAATATAATAAAAATTCTGATTCACTAGGTCTACTATCATCAAGACATTAGTTTATAATAGATTAGATATCGATTAAGCTGAACAACCAGTACAAATGCATCAGCCAACATGAGGAGACTCGCAACAATTTCATCTTCGATTACAACAGAGATGCTCTCAGTACTGTTATCAGTGACCACTCGTACTTATCATTTGTTTGTTTAGCCTGTTTAACATCCAGCATTGCACTGTTGTCACAGACTATCCAGGGTTTTGTTTGTGTTTAGCGTTGTTTTATTACATTTACGTCCGCATTTGTGGTTTAATCAAGACAGAAAAATGTTTAAGTTTATTGTTTTATGTCCCGAGGCACCTGCTGACATCACCAGTGATGCTAATACGACGCTAACACTAAGTTAACGGTAAGCTAACGGTTTCCCGGTAAATTTGAGTGTATTTGAGTATTTTAACAGATCTTTTGCATTTTTAACTTGTTCTGTACTTTAACCACATTTATGAACTTTTACCCACTTCAATACATAATGAACTTTTATGAGTTGTGAAATCAATTATTTCACCAAGGGCTACATACTGTATATATGTAATATGTATCTATCTATGTGACAAATAACTGACATTCAGTACAGAGTTAGATATGGACGTGTTTAGCCTAGAGCCAATAATACACATTTAAACAGCTGAAAAGCTTTTTTATTCACATGTTGTATCTTCTTAACTAGTTAGGAAGCTAATCGCCACACCATGAAAACACCTTTTAATGCTCTGAGCGGCTGTTGTTTTAGACAAACTCTTAACCAAAATGTCTAATTTATTTTTTTAACATGTTAAATCAGCAAGAAACGACATGTTGGCAGCTCTGAAGTGTTTGGAAGGTGTTGCTAAGCTAGCAGTTTCCACCTGCTTCTACAGTAGCTAAGCTATTTGAGCTAAGCTAGGCTACACACTTCCTGTCGTAGACACACAGAGAGGAAACTAATAAACTAATATCGTTCTTATCTGACTCTGGGTAACATGACAAACAAGAATATTTCCCAGCATGTCAGTGTTTCTGAATGAGCTTTATTTCTGTTTCTATTGTGCAGTGGTGCGACGTAACTAAGTACATTTACTCAAGTTATATGTTTAACTACAATTTTGGCATAGGCTACTGGAGTATTTCCATTTTATGCTACTTTATACTTTCACTCCACTATATTTCAGAGGGAAATATTGTACTTTAAATGTTCAAATGATCCAATATTTCTCCAAAAATCAAAGATTTAGAGAAAAAGTCCAAAAGCTGAAAACAGTTAATATTTATGTACTCCTCCTATTCAAGTAGGATTTTTCAGGCATGACTTTACTTGTAATGAAGTATTAATACATCGCTGTATTGGTACTTTTATTTAAGTAAAGGATCTGATTACTTCTTCCACTACTGGCTTTTAGTTACTTTAACATTGTTTGTAGCTCATTTGGCATGAACATACAGTATATTCAGTGTATAGAGCTCATTTGCATATTAGAACCCATCAGAACAGAACTGACTGTGATGTCAGACATCAGAACACAACTGACTTTGATGTCAGAAGTGTATATCTAAAGAATTCTTCAAGTTAACATTAGTTGAGTACAGAAATAGAGAGGACGGTGCATCTCAGAGAAATTCACGCTTCGAAAAGTGATGGAAACTGTTACAAACATGCCTGGATGTGTTTTTCAAGAGAAGGTACATTTCACAGATTAACTATAATTTGTTTTTGTTTTTGTTTTTTTATGAATATTGTATTTTTCATACGTTTCCTGTTAACTGAAAAAGTTAATTCTCCAGAGTTTTAAAGTCAGATGTCTTGTTGATACTTTTAGTGAATTTAACTAATATCAGCTATGAATGCACATAATTTTACTGTTAATATTCAACTTCTTTTTCTATATTCTGAACAGAAAACCCAAAAACCTGCAAAAACAAGTGTTGCAGATGATGGTAAACAGCATGCCAACTCTAAAAGGTGGTAAGTAAATTCATTACTATCATTTTACCATTGATCTAACTATTTCCTCATTTCTACAGTCACGTTCATTTGCTACTTTATTTCGTTTTTTGTACAATTGTATTTATTGTAAGTGAAAACCCTTGAACTTTATTCATGTGATTCTACAAACAACTGTGTGTTTCTCTTTACTAACAGTGTTGCTGCCACCACTGCTCCAGTCACAGCTACGTTTCCTGATGCTGGAAAACACAATAAAAACAAGACATTGTCATTGTGGAAGCGAATCTTCGGTCAACCTCAGGTATGTTTGACAGAAAGTGTCTGAGCTTCATGTAAACCTCATTTTAGTAGACCTAATTTACTTTTTATTTTAGTCATTTAGTAGACTTTTTAGTTGTAAGCAAACAAAAACTATGTCTGATATAGTTTACTCATATTTTTGTTTTTTTTACTCTACAGAAGAAAACAAAGGTCGTCGAAGAAAAGTAAGAAACCTCACTCATGTGCTTTGCTCACTTATTTAGTTCAATGAAGGATTTTTCTCAGTAGTTGTTCCCAACTTTGGGCTCAGAATCACTCTGATGGGTCACAAGATAAATCAGATGATCAGTGGTGAAGGACAGAAAGAAGAAAAAAAATAAGATTGTTCTGCTACATACATTTATTTCTATAATTTATTCATATTCTTTGTTTCTCTTTAGCACTCGTGATACCACTTTAACAAATAAGCCAAAGAAGAAATCTTGGTGGAGATGTTGCAGTTGCTGCAAGGTATGTTTCACGGAAAGAGCCAAAACTCAACATTAACTAGATAGTAACCAGCCTGGACTAAATGAGAGCACCGAACAAAAATAATACAGTTTACTTGTCTGTCTGTGCATTATCGTTTTCTTTCTCTCCGGCAGAGAAAAAGCAGCAAAGATGAAGACGAGTGCATTAGACCAATGCAGATTAATGGCGACAGATTGCCTGGCTACGATACCTTGAACAGGCAGTTGTTATGCCACATGCAGCTCAAGGACAGTCATCTTAACAGGTAGATACACTCCAAATCAATAACATATATTATCATTAATAGAAAGTCAAATTGTTTCCACTGTAAAGAATAAATCTTTAAGCTCATATTTGTTTGGGGAAAGAAGATTTGTAACGTGTTCATTGACCGTGCGTGTTTTTGTTTTTATAGCAAGAAAAAGATCGATCACGATGTCGAGGAAAACACCATCGAACACTTGGGGTGAGTACATCTGAATTGTTTCCACTCTAAAGAATGACTCTTAAAGCTCATGTTTGTTTGGAGAAAGAAGATTTGTAACGTTTTCATCGACCGTGCGTGTTTTTGTTTTTATAGCAAGAAAAAGATCGATCACGATGTCGAGGAAAACATCATCGAACACTTAGGGTGAGTACATCTAAATTGTTGCCACGGTAAAGAATGAATCTTAAAGCTCATATTTGTTTGGAGAAAGAAGATTTGTAACGCGTTTATTGACGGTGCGTGTTTTTGTTTTTATAGCAAGAAAAAGATCCATCACGATGTCCAGCGAAACACAATCGAACACTTGGGGTGAGTACATCTGAATAAGAACTACAGTTAAATGATACAATATCTCTAGTAGGAGGTTTGTGATTGGTCACTGAATAACTGGTGATGTTTTGTCGTGTCTTTGCATCAGATTCCCCAACATCGGACAGAGCTGTTACATGAACTCCAGCCTGCAGGGCCTCCTGACGCTGGAGGACTTTGTTCGAGACGTCAGTGTCCGGGAGAAGATCTTTAATTCATCTCTTGAGGCCCAACTGATGAGGTACAGCAGCTCACACACACACACACACACACACTTATGTCTTTCTCAAGTTTATCACCAAACTCTCTTTTTTTTCTGACACCCTTTGCAGCTCCTTCCTGAAAATCCGTGATGCTCACAGCTCTACGGACAGGAAACACAAAACCCATCTCCTCTGCTCATTTAAGAATGCGGTCTCTGTCCAGGCTCCTGAATTTATGGATCACCACCAGAAAGTGAGTCACCTGGTTTGATGTGTAGGTAATTGAACCTCCTCTTGATGGTTTCTGTTCTGTGTATAAACTCCTCTCTGTGATTCTCTTGTGTTCAGGACGCTCACGAGTTCCTCACATCGATCCTGGACCAAATAAGAAGTCTGTCCCTTCAGCTCCAGATGGATGCTGTAAAAATGAACTTACGTTACACCTGCCCTGTGGAAAATCACCTGATGTTCAAGATGGAGAACACCAGAACATGCAGGGGGTAAGACTACACTGAAAATAACATGTGTACACATGCGGTTATGAGATGTCTTTCTTTGTAAATTTCATGGGAACTGTTCCTTTAATGTGCAGGTGTAGCGCTCAGTCTACAAGGCAGGAAGAATTCACCAACCTGTCCCTGGACCTGGTTCCTGGAGGCTCCTTGGAAGAAATGCTGGAGAATTACCTGGTGGTAAGTTTTACCTGTCCATGTGTGGACGTGCTATGGTTTTGTTACTCAGTTTATAACACACAGCCTGTTGTCTCTGCAGGAGACTCCGCTGGAGTACCGGTGCCAGTGTGGAGACAACAAATCGACCCAGGTGACGGCGTTTGAGACTCTGCCAAGGTGAGCGACATCACATCACATCGTAAACGCTGAAAGTGTTTCCACAACTGGGCTCCACAATCCCTAAGAGATCCTTGAGAGTTTACATTGAATGTAATTTAGTAATAATCTTGTTGTCTTTATCTGCGTCTACAGAGTGCTCATCCTACATATAAAACGGTTTCGCTTCACTGCCTCAAATACTGTGGTGAAGGTGCGGGACCCCGTCACGTTATTCAGGGAGCTGGTGGTGTCCTCCAAAGAGGTAAAGAAATACAACCTCACCTGAGAACAAACAGAAACATGAAACTTAATATATAAACTGTGTGTATGTGTGAAGCTGATTTTTATTAACTGTGTTGCTCTTCAGGGTGGAGGCTGCTACAGCCTGGTCAGCATCATCAGTCATTTTGGGTCCACGGCGAACACAGGTATGAAAATCACAACGAATCATTCAGTGGTGAAAAGACTCACAATAAGCTAAACTGCATCCAGTAACCTCTGCTATATCGCTCTCTTGTTAGGACACTACATCTGTGACAGCGTCCATCCTGATGAGTGTCCAGAGGACACAACTGACCGCTGGCTCACATTCAACGACTCAGTCGTCACCGAAACCACCGGGCGCTCGGTATGTCAGCAGCGGAAGGATTCAGCATACATCCTGCTCTATAAGCGACAGGTAAGAAGACAACACAGTCACATCCTGCACTGAACTCCAGAAGAAGAGGGACGGTTTGAAACACACCAAGAGGGTATTTACTGTGAGTCTCCTGTCTGTATCCTCAGTTTTAGAACAAGGTGAGCCTTACCCGCCAGAAAAAAGAAGGCTACGAACTACGAAGATCGGTGGAGGATGATGACGAAGATGCCAGGAGGACCGCTAGCCCTTAGCAGGATGGGCCCCCCAATGAGAGCCTGGTTCCTCCAAAGGTTTCCTCCTCTTTGAAGGAGTTTTTTCTTGCCACAGTCGCCTTAAATGCTGCTTTTAAAATTTACCAGCATTTAGCTTGCTCTCGGGGGACGACTTTATATATATGTATATGTTAGAGGGCAGTAAGATTGTTTTTAGCATGGTTGGACTTTATACCTGCTCTATAAGCAACAGGTAAGAAAACAACACAGTCACATCCTGCACTGAACTCCAGAACAAAAGGGACAGTTTGAAACACACCAAGAGGGTATTTACTGAGATCTAGTGTCTGTATTCTGTTTTAGAACATGGTGAGCCTTACCCTCCAGAAAAAAAGAAGGCTACGAACTACGAAGATCGGTGGACGATGATGACGAAGATGCCAGGAGGACCGCTAGCCCTTAGGAGGATGGGCCCCCCAATGAGAGCCTGGTTCCTCCCAAGGTTTCTTCCTCTTTGAGGGAGTTTTTCCTTGCCACAGTCGCCTTAAATGCTGCTTATAAAATTTACCAGCATTCGGCTTGCTCTCGGGGGACAACTTTATATATATGTAAACAAAAATAAAATAAAATATTAAATAAATAGAGTCTATAAATGGATGTTTTTTTTCTTGTTCTTCTTTTGTAAACGGTTTTAAACTGACATGTAAACAATGAATATGATATTTCAAGCTGTACAGGGACGAAGAAATCCTAATTTTCAGACTCAATTAGACGTCTGACTGACTGAGCTGTTTACTTACAGGCTCTCTTCTCAGAACTTATACCTGTTGTAATGGAGTTTAATCAGATCAGTTAATCAGTAGCAGATGAAAGATGACGCTACAAATCGGACATTAATCTTTCTTCAGCTTTTCTGCCATCACTGCCATAATTAGAATAAGACACTATGTTATCTATGCAATTAGATTAGTCCAACTAGAAGAATGTGTAATGAAAGTGGAACAGACAGTGTTACGTCCCCAGTTGGGCCAGGGGATGAGGGAGTAACATAAAATGAAATAACCGGGAGTCCTGACAGAAAACGGTAAACAATGTAACCAGTAAAATAGGTTTATTTGCAAAAGTAAAGAGAACGAGATAACACAAAGCGGACTCCTCCAAAACACGGGGAGCCGAAACACCAGCCTTTGCCGTGGCTCACTCCAGAACCAAGACGCACACACACACAGCTACGCGGCTCCTGGATCAGATAGCGCACACACACAGTTGTCACCCAGTCTCTGCCACACAGACCGACCGCAGGTTGAGAGAGAGAGAGAGCCGGCTCCACCTCCTGCCTATATATGCCCCGCCCGCCTAATTGGCCACAGGTAACCCAGATCAGTCATCAGTGCCCAAAGGAAAAGGGGCAGAACCTAGAGGGGAGGAGGAGAGGGGAAAAAGAAAGCGAACACAAACAATAACACAGGCCGGCGGTCGTAACACTCCCTCCCATAAAAACAAACGTCATGTTTGATTTTCCAAATTGCCGGCACTACGTATATTATATATAATATATAGTATTATATTTCACATACTATACCGGTATTACACATAGATTAAATACTCACTGTACCAATCTATTTTTTCCTTAACCAAGAACACATACCCACACTCAATAGCTGTCTAGCTATAGGCAATTTACCACTCAGTGACAGTTACCTTCATTTTCCATCCACCCACCTCAACTCCTTGACAACGCGTCGGCCACCACATTGTCTACCCCTTTCTTGTGCCGGATCTCACACGCTGCAGACGCTCCCTACACTGGGAAACAAAACTGAGCATGTCCGACTTAGGAGAAGGGGATACAAACCGCTCTTTTAGTACTTTTTAGTACTCTTTTTAGAACCCAAGGGACTCCTGCTTAGCATCACGGAGAGCATAAAGCGCAAAAGGCACACCTTCGTCCCAATCCCTCCCCATATCATGACAGTACTTTCTCAAGATGGACTTCAGGGTCTGGTGCCAGCGTTCAAGAGCGCCCTGTGACTTGGGATGATAAGCACTGGACACCGCATGAGAGACACCTAAAGACTGCAAGGTTTGTCAGAAAGTTTTTGAGAGGAAGTTTGTACCTTGGTCAGTCTGCACTGTTTTTGGTAAACCAAAGGGGGTGAAGAATTTTGTCAATGCCTTAGTTACCGCTGGGGCAGTGATCTTACGTAGGGGGATAGCCTCAGGGAACCGAGTTGACACACACATCATGGTTAGCAAGAATTGGTTACCAGACTTTGTTCGGGGTAGGGGGCCAACACAGTCAACGATCATATGCTCGAAGGGTTCGCCAACAGCAGGGACTGGATGCAGAGGGGCTGGAGACACTACCTGATTTGGTTTTCCCACAATCTGGCAGGTATGGCATGTTTTGCAGAAACCTACAACATCAGTTTTTAACCCTGGCCAGAAGAAATTTTTCAGGACTCTATTATAGGTTTTTGTGATACCTAGATGACCAGACCATAAGTGCTCATGTGCTAGCTTTAGCACATGTTCACGACATCCTATAGGCAGCACAATCTGGTACACTGTGTTCCAGTCCTCCTCTACCTTACTTTTCTGTGAGGTCCACCTACGCATTAACACCCCGTCATCAACAAAAAATGGCTGCTTGTCAGTGCACTCACCAACATCCTCCGCAGCTTTAGCAAAACATTTTGCCAAGGATGGATCACTTTCCTGAGCCTCAACCAGCGATGCACGGGTCAGTGGCACTGAACCTATAGGACTGTCAGACTCTGGCACCAGCTCTAGGTCCTTCTCTATGCCACCCATTGGATTGCCACCAAGGGGCAACGTTTCCCCCGCTAGAATAGAGGGAAACACAGAGTTGGACAGCGCATCCTCATTCTGCTTTCGAGCCTGAGCCCGAGTTAACACACATGCCGTAAATACGCTTGGATGACACTTAGCTAGGCTATCAGGTTTGTGATTTGAAATTGGCACAGCCACCACCTCTGCAACCGGATGCACTCTACCACCGGCTATGTCATTTCCCATGATGAAGTCCACCCCGTCAATAGGAAAACTAACACGAACAGCCACTGGGAGAAAACCTGTCACTAGTTTTGTCTCAACGTGGACACGGTGAAGAGGCGCCAGCACAAAGCCCATTTCAATGCCCCTCACAACCGCACTAGCCTCACAGTCTGACTTGGCGTTTAAAGGCAGGATATCAGAAAGAATAAGGGATTGAGAGCAGGCGGTGTCTCGCAACACCATGACAGGACGCTGATCCTCAGCTTTCCCTGAGAGAGACACCAAGCCTTTAAAAATGAAAGGTGTGAAGCATTCATCAGGCTCACTTCGCCGGCTGACCTGGGTACTGGGAGACACAGTTTTAATCAAACCCACACCTTTAGGTTGTTTTGTGCCACCCCCCTGCTGCTTCTTCTTCCATGCCACACAATCCGCCATTAGATGACCAGACTTAGTACAAAAATAGCACAATCTCTCCCCCTTTTCACTGGGTGAGGGCACAGGGGTGCGAGCCGTAAGCATTTCACCACGTCTATGAAAGGTGACAGGCTTCTGATCACCCTGACGGGCTGGAATATCGCGCTTGAGAAAAACCACCTTATGCGTGAGTGCATACTCGTCCGCCAGAGAGGCAGCGTGCTGCAGATTGCTTACCTTCTGCTCATTCAAGTACACTACAACACGTTCAGGCAAACAGTTTTTAAACTCCTCAAGCAACATCAATTCACGCAGTGAGGTCCGATCTTCCGCTTTACAGGCTACACACCACCTGTCAAATAAAATGCCCTTCTCCCTCGCGAAGTCAGCATAAGTCTGAGCTGACATCTTCTTCAGCCCTCGAAAACGCTGCCGATATGCCTCGGGCACTAACTCATAGACACGCAAAATCGCGCTCTTCACCTTCTCATAAATTAAACTGTCTTCTACACATAGAGACGCACAAGCCTCCTGAGCCTTACCTGCCAACCTACACTGCAAGAGTATAGCCCATACATCCCTCGGCCAGTGTAAAGCTGCCGCAATACGCTCAAACGCGCCGAAGTAGGACTCCACTTCAGACTCCCGAAACACAGGAACAAGCGAAATGTGCTTACTTACATCAAATGTGGACGCAGATGCCCCTGACGGCCCCTGGACGCCATCAGAAACGTGACCCGAACTAACCTGCATGTCAAGCTGACGCAGTTTAATGGTTGTCTCTGCTTCCAACCTTTTGAGCTCCAACTCCCTCCGGAGCTGAAACTCGCGCTCGCGCTCCTCTTTCTCCAACTGGAGACGAGCTAAGCGTATCTTTAGCCGGGCATCTAGTCTGGAACCGGGAGATGACTCGATTGAGGGCGGGACAAACTGTGGCAATGTGCGCGGTTTCACCTCCACCCTACCACTCCGCGCGTCAGGCGTAACGCCGGTCAACGGAGGCTCAGCCGCCAGTCAGCCTCCCCTCCCAAAGAACCATCCCCGCCCGTCATCACTGGAGACTCCGCCAACGCTGGTAAGCCAAGTACCCCTTCAGTCAGTAACCGGTCCAACACCACGGCTTTTAACTCGGCTTTGACAAGAGTACCTGACGCGGCCACATCAAAATATTCGGCGATCTCACGTAGCTCGCTCTTTTTACACTTATCCAGCTGTACAAGCGAAGGATTCGCCACAAACTCGTCAATATTGAATGCTGCAATACCCACCGCCATCCTGACGCACACTGTAGTAAACGGCAAGCACCACACGATCTACCAGCCGATCCACACACAATCGACCAGAGCAAACCAGGCTACCAGCAACTGACAAGATAGGTTTAATGTCGGAGGTCCCCACACGCACAGTTTCCCCCAGCGCCTACCTGAGCAAAGCTATACCTGTCTATCTTCTGGAGCGTGCTGGGCTCGAGGCGACTTTAAAGGCAGAACTTCACTGACCGAAGCCGTGAAATGCCTACCCCCAACAGGGAAATTTATCCCCGCCCAGGATTACTCCGAAAATAAAAAAGGCAAAATAATAAATGAGTGCTCGTTGGAAGGATTGGAAAATCCAGCTGAACACTCCCCTAACCATCTGAGGAAAACCGCTCAGTGAAAAACACCCCGACACTACCACCTCCCTGACAGCCACAGAAAACGAAACAAAAAAAACCCGCTGACTGCACACAGGAGAGCGCTAGCGCTTTCTTACAAAACGATCCCGGACGAGCCCCCAAATATGTTACGTCCCCAGTTGTGCCAGGGGATGAGGGAGTAACATAAAATGAAATAACCGGGAGTCCTGACAGAAAACGGTAAACAATGTAACCAGTAAAATAGGTTTATTTGCAAAAGTAAAGAGAACGAGATAACACAAAGCGGACTCCTCCAAAACACGGGGAGCCGAAACACCAGCCTTTGCCGTGGCTCACTCCAGGACCAAGACGCACACACACACAGCTACGCGGCTCCTGGATCAGATAGCGCACACACACAGTTGTCACCCAGTCTCTGCCACACAGACCGACCGCAGGTTGAGAGAGAGAGAGAGCCGGCTCCACCTCCTGCCTATATATGCCCCGCCCGCCTAATTGGCCACAGGTAACCCAGATCAGTCATCAGTGCCCAAAGGAAAAGGGGCAGAACCTAGAGGGGAGGAGGAGAGGGGAAAAAGAAAGCGAACACAAACAATAACACAGGCCGGCGGTCGTAACAGACAGGCAAAATATCTCCGCTGATTAAGGTGAATAAAATACCACAGGAGTATGGTTGTGTTGTGATCTATTGAGCTGGTTCGAGCTTGTAGATGATGTAGAGTGTAAAGTTCCTGAGCAGCAGCGGGCAAGTAAAACATCCCACAGCACATCACAGAAATACCAGTTTGCTAGTGAGAAAGATGCACAAACCTAAAACAACGTCCGTCATGCTTTACATGTCATCAAATAGTTGAATGTTTTGCAGATATGTTGAGTATGAACATTTTACAACATTGCTCACTGCATTGTCACATATTTCATTACACTGTAAACAGTTTTTGCTAAGACATAAACATATCTACACTGTGCACATTTCCGTCACATTTTTCAGCCGCGCATGTCTGATGATACATTTATGCTTCAGTTTTAATGAATACAGCTGTCTCTGTTGGACGTGTAACATGTGACGCCGTTGACCACGTTGGGGGAGACAAAAACTGGCCAGATCTTCTTTACATGTTGTTTTGGAAATAGACTCCTCTCCATCACATTTTAAGAAATCAGATTCACATTAATGAAATCCTGAGACGAGGACAAACAAAGGAAATAACAGACTGACAGATGGATAAATAAAGACCTGTGTGCGTTTGCGTGTGTCCGATATGCTGATATTATTCTGTTTTATTTCTATCTCCATCTTTTACTCATTCCAAACATGCCACATCTTTCTAAAAAAAAAACGAAACACCACAACACGACCGGACACTGGAACTGCTCACCGTGCAGCCACATCATGGGAGACTAATAACAGACGAACTACGAACTATCATGCTCAAAAACACTTAAGACACCATCAAATAAACACATATGTAATCAACCAGATGTACATTAAGTTAACAGGTCGTCTGTTCACATCCGATTTATCGTCAGTGATTCATGAAAACAAAGTTAATTAAATAATTTCATCCACGACCAGGCGACACGTACCTCATCTTAAACTGCACTGTGAGATCATGCCCTGCACTATGATGTTAAGTTACCAAAATAATTGCCCATCTGCCAAACAGGAAGTGGATCAAAATTTAAATACGTGCTGCACCACATGGTTGAGATCACCTGTGTTTTTTACTTTGTCTTATTAATGCATCTTCATTCTCTATATATTTTTCTTTTTACAACTGTAATATAATAAAAATTCTGATTCACTAGGTTTACTATCATCAAGACATTAGTTTATAATAGATTAGATATCGATTAAGCTGAACAACCAGTACAAATGCATCAGCCAACATGAGGAGACTCACAACAATTTCATCTTCGATTACAACAGAGATGCTCTCAGTACTGTTATCAGTGACCACTCGTACTTATCATTTGTTTGTTTAGCCTGTTTAACATCCAGCATTGCACTGTTGTCACAGACTATCCAGGGTTTTGTTTGTGTTTAGCGTTGTTTTATTACATTTACATCCGCATTTATGGTTTAATCAAGAAAGACAAATATTTAAGTTTATTGTTTTATGTCCCGAGGAAACAGATTAGCTTGAGTTTTAATTTACCATATATATCCACCATGTGCTTTCAGGAGACAAAAGGAGAGTCACTCAGTCACTTCCTGGATTTAAGCACCTGCTGACATCACCAGTGATGCTAATACGACGCTAACGCTAAACTAACGGTTCCCCCGATAAAATTTGAGGGTGCTAACTTCATAACCAGGTTCATAACTTACAACCTGTAATTGTCAGGGTTTTATTGTTTTAAATTCATCTTACAGCTGTATGTTAGTGACCAGTAAAACGGTTGTTGTCTTATACGTGTTCAAGTTCTGTAAATACTGAAAATGTGCTGCTGTGTCACTTTTAACTGGCTCTCTTATAACATCAAATAAAAATGAAGCAAACTTAAATACAGGATATGAGGGACCCACACGCACTCACACCTGGTCCACAACAGTCTCTATGAGTCATCTAAACCCCCTGTTGCAGGCCTGTGTCGTAGCTTGGGTGCGTTGTGGCCTAAAACAGAATGGCCGCTTCACTTATAACAAGCAGAATGAAAATAAAAGGCACGTGCAAGTTCAGTACTCACGTTCCCGACGGTTAGTGAGGATAGTGAACATGTCACCGACACGATCCACAGCTCACACACACAGCAGGCAGGACGCAGATCCTACGTAGTTCACAGGCGCTTTGCTTCCCTCCTTAATGCCGTCAAAACGTCCGTCTCCTTTTCCTAAATTAAGTACACAAGCTAAATACCAAGTCCACATGCTGCTTCTGGCTGATTTAACCTTCGCACAGATTAACCAAACATGTATACAGAGCAGAGAGCAAGCTAATCAAATATGGCGCTAGGTTAAACCTAACGGCTAATCGCGGTTAGCATTAACGGTTCGTTTTGTACTGTACAGCTTAATTACAGTTTTCTAAAACACTCATATGCTCATAATTACCTCTCGGTTGATCACAAAGTTCTTTACATCAGGTCGTTCCCCATAAAAACATGAACTCTGGTCCACCAAATCACTCCAACTCGGACTCTGTCAAGTTAACTCGTCTCCCTCCTCTCGTTACTCTGCTGGTCTCCAACGCAACCTCCCGCTCTGTCCCTCCCGCTCTGTCCCACCCCCTCACCTACAGACTGCCCTGCGATTGGCCAGAGGTACCAGAGCTCTACACATGCCAATACCATCAAAGACATGAA